>CM073760.1:13950834-14650834 GCA_037127475.1 Arma custos | reverse complement strand
AATTGTGAAGGTCGTCGGGAGGCGCTTTTTACCTTCCTTTCGTTTACTTGGAAAATTTCTGTCTCGACATTTATAAGCTCGCTTATTTTGTCCCGAAATCAAAAAATCTGAATTTATAAAACCATCATCCTTCCAACAAACTACGGTTGTGAAACGTGGCCGCTAACGCTGAAGGATCTACGACATCTTATGATATTCTAAAATAAGGCGTTGCGTTTAATATTCGGTCCAAAAAAGGATGATATTACTGGAGAATTTAGAAGATCGCATAACGCGGTAACTATGCACCCAGATAATATTATTGAAGTTGTAGCGTACCGAAGATTAAGGTAAAGGCTTGTAAAGTTTCTGTGCTTAGTGAAGAACGAATTCCTAAAGCGCAGTGCAGGCTGGAAAGCGTCTGAGGGGTGGACTGAGGCGTAGGTGGGAAGATTACGTTAAGGGTGATCTGGCAAATTTGGGTTTTGGTAGTGGTCCGTAGACGTGAAGTTTTTAAGCAGAAATTGGTGATATCGGCATCGAGCCTTCGGGTTCACTAAGTCTTATTATTATTATTATTACTTGGAAAAATAACAAAATTATTAATTGGAAAACTTCCAACACACATGTATATTAGAATATCAACTTATTCTCAAATGCATGTACAGACATGTATTTGAGAATAAGTTGTAGTTGTTCAGGTTTAATATATCACATAATATATGCAATATAATATGTAATATCGTGGGCGAACTCAGTGATACAATGACGAAACTAATAATTCTCACCTAACTTTTAGAACAGTAGTTCCTTTATATTTAGTACAAGCTAAATGAAAGCACTTAAAATTTCACAATCCCTTATTTTCAACATCATTTCAATTTTAAAGTAATGTGTGTCATTCACCTACTTGAATTAAAAAATTAGATTATTATTAATATTATGTTATAAGTATATATAAATATATAACATCTTAAAACGACACTATGTGGGTACTTATATTTTAATAGGTTCACTAGGGGTTTAGTACAAAATAATTACTAAACTGAACTTCAATTTCTATAATAACGTCGAGGTAACTCTACTAAAATGTTAAGTATCTACTGTAGTACAATTAAATGAACATTTGTAAAATGAGGGATTGGTTCATTAGGCTCTCTCTGAATTAAAGATTATATTTTGAAATCATAAGTTAATACAACTGCATTACACATAGAAATCAGACTTTGTAATTTCAGTTCAGCATTAGTTGTTGTAACAACATTCAACTGCGATTCTACAGCGAGTAAACTCAGAACTTCTTTGTGTAGAGACATCTAACGAAATCAGCATGTCAAAAACAGAATTTTCTCTGTTGATCTTTCTCTTTGATCTTAAGTTTCACCGGTTTGTGAATCCATTTGTGAATTAATCTCATTATTTTTGGATACAAAAGATTTAAAAACGTATTACTTGGTAACTCTAGTAAGTAATTGCTAGGTTTTACTAAAAAAAAAAAAAAAAAAAAAAAATGCTGCATTAATACTTTTTTTTCAACACATTTAATTTGCTTTCTTGAAAACTATTTGTCATTTTATAAATGCTCTGTTCTTATATAAGAAAATTAATTGATTAATTCTGTTTAACAAACTCAGAGATTTTCTTTTGTTTATTAGACTTCTTTTTAGGTACGTTTGAATAGTTTAAGTAAAGTATATTATAAAAAGTAATTTTTTTAAAATTACAACTGTATAATAATGATGCATCAAGTAAATAAAATAAATGATACGCAATGACATGAGTTAAAGGCAGTGGAGAAACTACCCAATGGTAGTACCTTAATAACAGATTTAAGTTAGAAGTTCACGAGGTATTTTTATTTCAGACGCCTCGGAGGATAATCAGGAATTGAAGAGGAAGCAAGCCTATAAACTTGTGGGTTTCAGTGGGAATACACTTTGTCATGAAAGGACTAACATCGGGATCGGGCATTAAGGTCATTATATATGTATGACTTTATTCGGAACAAAGTAAGGAGCATTGAGGAAAAAAGATTTTGGTAGTATTTTGTAGTATTTCTAATCCAAGGTTTATTCCCTAATGGGGGGTACCCGATCTATAGAGGCTGGGTGAGCCTTAAGAGGGCCTGCAGATCTCTCAGGGCAGATCTGTATTTAATTTTAATGTAAACAGAATAAATACTTATTAGCTAAATTCCGACAAGAATCCTGGACCTTTGACCCTAAAAATCTCCTCATTCCATTCTTTACACTTCTGAGAAAAGATTTATATTGTACGATAAAGAATTTACCCAGAATTGGAAGGAATAATTCAAAACTATGATATCTCCTGCGAAATTACGTGGCGGAAAAAAAAACTACATCAAAAGTGCTCATTTAAAAGTTGCAAGTAGGAAACAGACATTACAAGAAGTTATAGCTACCCTCGAAATTGGGAAATAAAAAAATAATCAGAAAAAATAACCCTCTGTTGAATTCACACCCAGAAAACTGCATTTGCATAATAAATTTACTTTAAAAAAAAAACTGAACTGCTAAGTCCAATCATCTTTCCCCGGATTTCTTGTAAAAAAAGTTACTGAAATACCTACAACATATTATGTCTCAGGACATTATATATTTCAGACCGTGGAAAAATTTCGACGAAAAGCCTAAGTCTCCAAACTAAAACAGAAATAGAAATTATCTGTCCCTAGTCTTCTGTTTTAGTTTGGAGACTTAAGGCTTTTCGTCGAAATTTTTCAACGGTCTGAACATTTATGTAAGGTCTCTTTTTTCTTTTCAATATTAATATATTTTGTGGAATAGCCATAAGTCCACTGGTTTCTTGATAATGTTATTAATTTTTTTTCTTGCATTTTTTTCATATGGTCTTTCGTCTTAAGCTATGTGTTGTTTGCTATTATTTATTTTTCCTGTTTCGTTTTTTGAAGTTTGGTGAGTGTATATTGAATTTTGAATTTCTGAAGTATCTATCAGCTGTTTTTATCTAACCTTAACCAGCTCGGGTCGAGTAACCTTCCTTATGATTCATTAGTTGCTTTTGAGTCTTCGAGGTGGTGGGATGTTTCTTGGGTGCATTATTCATGTTTTGTTTTGCTGTCATTCCCTTTCTACCCTGAGGATGCCTGAATGGGCGAAATATTGGACAAATAATTTCTATTTCTGTTTTAGTTTGGAGACTTAAGGCTTTCCGTCGAAATTTTTTCACGGTCTGAACATTTATACAAGTTCTCTTTTTACTTTTCAATATTAATTATCATATATTTCTTTTGAAAAGTATTTCTAACTGCGAAAACAAACTGTACTAAAATGACACAGGCCAAAAAAAAAAACTTTTTTAACTTTAATAGTTGATCTTTATAGATTTTTAGGTTCTGAATCTAAATCTGGCCTTAGTTTTTTTTTGTATCATCCATAGTTTTCTAGCAATATGCTTTGTATTATATAGTATAAACCCCTATCTACCCCTATCTTATAACGGTATAAGGGGGAATAAATGAAACAAAATGTTTCATCATAAGCATGGTTTGTATTTACAGTGGCTACTTAAAACAGTGATATAATGTGCTAATACAGGTTAGAATTGTCAACCCACATTAGATCTTCCATTCAACTATTTTCCTCTCAATCAATAATAAAAAATATTTATTTAAAAAAACATATAAATACCATTTGGTGCAGGAGATTAAAAAAATGTGTAAAAATCCCCTTCAATTGCTAGTGCGACTATTTTTGCACAATAGCCCGGTCGTTCTGGTTAGATAGAAGATTAATTTTTAGGAGCTTAAATAGTATTTCAATTGTGTCATAATGAATATTTTTCGCTGAAGTTTTGATAGATAAATACAAAAAGAACTTTGAACATCTTACATAGCAGAACAGGCTACATAAGACAGATGAGATAGTCAATAAATAAAACAAATTATTTATAATATTATTAGAATTTATAGTACATTATTTTAATATAATAATATATAACAATATAATATCAATTAAGATAAAAAAATATGCAACTTTATCGGAATAACAATAATAATAACTAGTTATGTAAAATAAATAATCAAAAACGAAAAAAAAATACAGAATAAGGAGAAAAATTACTTGTAATGCTAACAGTATTAAACTATACTAAAACACTATTCATAATGTAGGCATCTTTTTGGTAATTAAGATATTGAAAGATCAGAGATTGAAATGAGAATAGTCAGAAGCATGACATATATAACAAGATTTGGGGCGACCTGTAGTCTAATGGTTAGCGTAACAAACTACTAAGCCCAAGATCGCGGGTTCGTAGCCCGACAGGTGGCCCTAAGATTTTTAAAGGGAATAAAAATTCTTAGTTACGCCGTCCTTCGGAAGGGACGTTAAACGGGGGTCCCGAGCCTGTACGATGTCAGGTACTCGTTAAAAATCCCTATCCTAATTAACCCTGGATAGATAAAATTTAGAGCTCCCACAGTAGCATCTTCCGATTAGCCATACCAGCATAAAGTTGACGTTAAATGAACAAACTAAACTATATAACAAGATAAGAAGTTACAGAAGATAATGATACTTTTGAGCGGATGGTTAAGGAACAATAAAATATTTTAGTTCTTTGCGAAAACCTGTAAAAATCGGAAACCGCATTAGTTTTCTATGAACGGATTTGAATTTTGAGGTTTAGAAGATGACAGATAGATATAGGATAGGTGCCGAGCATAGTTCGTTACTTGTCGGAAGGTCCTAAAGGTCCTAAGTATAGTCATGTATATATATATATATATATATATATATATATATATATATATATATATATATATATATATATATCGCAATAGTACGAGAATTCCAGATACAAGAAAGTGGTGAAATAGGAACTTGGACATGAAGAAGATGAAATAACTTGGATAAATATATATAGGAAAAAAAATCAAATCATAAGTTTAAATTGAAATAATAAATTCTTAAAAAGGATTTACCAGTATAATAGCCGGCCTCCATGAAACCTTCTTATCTCGTGTAACCTCTTCTTAGTAGTAGTAGTAGTTTTGTGCAACACTATATCATCCGCAAAGAATAAACATTTTACAAATACCTATATTTATATTTCATACTATTGAGTATAAATCTTCTTTCTTTCTCTACTATGATGCATGCTGCAAGATTTCTGAGTGAACATCTCCGCTGCGTGAGTGATGATCCCAACTAGTGTAGTGACCACAACTCTCTGCTCACTTGACGAGGTCGTAGCTTAAGCTTGCTGCCTTATTACTAGCAGCAATATACTGTAATGGAACAATCCAAAACTGTCACTTTCGCTATCGCAATAACATATTTGTAAAATAATATACTAACTTCAATATATATTTTATAATCAAATAAGCGTGGTTTCTCATCGAGTATTCAAATAGGAAGTGAAAATTCATATTAAAAATCATGTACCACTACAACCCGTGAACGGGTCCGGGGTTCAGTACGTGGTAGAGATTGTCCTAGGTCACGCGGAAAACCGCCAGATTTCCCCCCCCCTTATTTTGGGTATTTATAATATTTTTAGTGGCTGGGTGAGCCCCATGAGGGTCCTAGGTCCTATAAGATCCATTTCTGGCAGCAAACAAATTAAATAAAAGTCTTGCCCGCAGCGGTATTTGAACCAGGATTTCCGGCATGGCTACTCAGTGCTCTACCAGTCCCTCTTACATTCCAAAATCCTTCGTAAAATCCTCAGTGCTTCTTACTTAGTTAGGAATAAACTCATCCAAAATGACCTTGATGTCCAATTTGTTGCTGATTTGGTTAGAGCCCGATATCAATCTTTTTATGACCAACTTTATTTCCAGTCACATCTACTATTTACAAATCTAGCTTCCTCTTATATTACTGATAATCCCTTGAGGTGTCTAAAAAAGATGATGGTCTCGTGAGTTGAATTTGTTACTTAAGAACTATCAATGGGCGGTTTCACAACTTGTCTTTATCTCATGGTATGGTGTATCGCACATTCTATTTTCTTGTTGTATTACAATGTAAATTTCAATTTACTAATTCAATATACTAACTAATAATTAATTATAATTTCCATTGAAAAAGTGTTTGTTTTGGTTTCCCGAAACGAATTTCAGTACAATATAATTATTAAGTATATTTATGTATGTATGAATACACACGTCACCTTATTTTTTTAGAATAATTAATTTATTGATATTTACAACTGTAATAATATTACAACAAGTAAATTTGCTAATATGAACAAATGACATGAAAAAAAAAACACTTGTGGAGAAACTACCCATCGGTAGCACTCCGATAATGTTCTATAGTAGAAGGTCTCGAGGCCATCTTCTTTTCAGACGCCTCGGAGGGTTATCAGGAATAGTATGGGAAGGAAGTTGAGAGACTAGCGGATTCAAGTGTGTTTGGAGCTTGTCATGGAAGGATGGGTATCTAGTTTGGGCCAAATCATCTATATATGAGATATTAAGATCGTGATGGATGGGCTTGTTTGTGATATAATAAGGAGCACTGAGGATTTTACGAAGGGTATTGGATTGTAAGGATTGGGTACGAGATGAATTGGATGGTTTAGGAGAGCCCCAAATCTCATCTCCGTATGTCCAAATAGGTCTGATAACTGTCATGCAAATGAGTCTTTCGTAATTAATTGGGATCTTAGAGCGTTTGTCTAGTAAATGTTGAAGTAGGCGAAAACGTCAAGCAGTTTCTTGTCTTTTCAGTCTTGTATGAGTGACCTTATTTAAAATAAACTTTTACAATATGTCTGTTGTAATCGTTCATTGTTTACAGTAATATAATAATGTAAATTTGAAATTTTAGGAATTGTAACTATCAGATTTTAATTTTTTTAATTCGATAAAATATTAATTTATCGACCAGTAGCATCGATTGCCAGCGGTTTTCCTTGCCTTCTCTAATCTTATTATCTTCAGTGATAACCGTGCCCAAATACTTAAACTGCTGTACTCTTTCCAAACGATATCCAGCCCCCTCGATATGCTTGTTCCCTTCTTCTTCATTGCTGGTCCTAATATATTTAGTTTTTTCCATATTAATTTTCAGTCCTGTTCTACTAGCTGCTACTTCGCATTCCTGGAATGCTCCCAGTAATGCACTGACTGTTCTTCCTGTGATTACAATGTCATCTGCAAACGCTAGATGATGTGTCTGTCTGTGGTAGATACATCCTCCAGGCCTTTTCTGTTCTTCAAGGTCATCTCGATAAGCCTGACAACCTTCAAAGGATATCCTAGATACTTTTACTCTTCATACATCTCACCTCTGTTTATGCTGTCGTATGCCTGTCTGTATTCTATAAACGACTGGTGATGTTCGACGTTCCATCCATCCAGCATTTCCTTGCATCATCCTCATAAAAAAAATGTGGACCATTGTAGATCTTCCTGGGCGAAATCCGCACTGGTAATCGCCCAACAACTGTTCTGCTCTCTCAACAACCAGCTTTAGCGAAGTTGACAGCACCTTATGGACTATGCTGAGTAATGCCATTCCTCTATAATTGCTACAATCCAATTTGCCTCCTTTTTTATGGATTAAAAACATAACAGCCACTTTCCACTCACTAGGCATTTTCTCTTTCGTCCATATCAGTAGCACCAATTCATATATTTTGTGTGCTAATTGAAAATGCACAATTAACTTAATTTTTATTAATTAACGTAATTTTTAAATATTTTATTTTGAAGAGAAAAGATTTGTCAAGGGCCGGGATTCGAACCCGGGTCATCCACATCTCCGTCGTGGCGCTCTAACCAACTGAACTAACCTGGCTTGTAACATGACCAGGCAAATACATTCTCTTCAAGGATCCAGCTTTTCTCTTTTCCGATATATGTTTTCTCTTAAAAAAAAAATAATTAAAAATTATAAAAATTAATAAAAAAATCTGAATTTCTCCTTTATTAATACTTACATATTTCCTTTATTTTTTTGTTTTTATCACGATTCAGTTCCCTCTTATTTTATTTATTATTAGTTGTCGGTATATGTAGAAATCTCTTTTCCCTCTTTTGTTTTTCGTGTCCTATTTTCAAGTGTTTTTTTTTTTTTTTTTTAATCTAATATGGTATTGTATTTTCATCTGGGAGTGAAGGAGCTCAGGACAGAATGCTGAGTTGCAGACCTAAGTATTTCAGGCTCAGCTCAGGCTGTTACAGATAAATTATTTAAACTGTTTACAATCATAAATGGAAAACGTGGTACTCCTGCGAATATCTAGCCTCTTTGCAGTGGGTACTTATATCGGAGGAAAGTGGACGAGGGTGAACTGGTACGTCAAATTCCTTCACAACCTCTGTCCTTCGAAACAGTCCTTTCTGTACCATTGACTGAATCCGAGACCTTTCATGGATTGTAGTGGTAGTGTGGTACTGTCATCATCACTATATCGAACATTTTTTAACTAACCTAATATTCCATTATACGATAGTCAAATGTGAAAAAAGGTGGAGTTTTTTTATTGTTGATGAATGTATACCTCATTTAGTTGTTCTTAAAATTAAGTACATTGAATAATAAAGACAAAGCGTACCTGATGAAGAATACTGAGATACGAGACTAACACAAGGGAGACCAATATAAAAGCGAAGACCGGAAGGGCAAACCTGGATCCACTCAAGAAGCTCATTCGATTAGTTAGTCCTAACTCTCTCACAATTTTTCCCAGGACTTTCAGCCTTTCGTATCTCCTTCCTCAGTATATTACACGTTTTTTCATGTCTTTTATCTCTCGGATATCCCTTAGGGCGAACATCAGAATGCCATGTCTCATGTCCTTTATACATACTATAAATTATTATTTATATTAAGATGCCATTAATACCATAAGTATTAAGGGTAATTGCCCAGAAATCACTTATAATTAATCAAATAAGAATGTATTGCTATGTATTAAAAAATATAAATCGGGTTCCTTTTCAATAGTAGTTTCTTATTTAAAAAATTGATAATTAGTGAAAATCAACTGCTGAATTTAATTATCAATATTTTAATCATTAATATCCAGTGACGGTGGATTAAATCATTAAAATGAAACATCAAAATATTTTCAGTATATTCCAACATCCTTCCTCATTATAATGTATGTATTTCAAATTTTCTCATGTCTTCTATCTCTCGGATATCGCTTTGGGCGAACTTATGCCATGTCTCTTGCCCTTTAAGATACTACAAATTATTATTATAATATTGGCATTGAGTAACTAACGAACGAAACGAAAATAATGCCCCAAATGTAGTTATAAGGGTTCCTTTCCCAATCACATTATTTTTTTACACATTTATTAATAAATGAAACTAAACAGCTGATTTATTTATTTAAAAAAATATTTATTGAAATTAACAATTGTATAATAAAACCAGCTTTTACCCGCGGCATCGCTCGCGTGGAATTTGGTCTGCCACATAATGTTTCGTGACAGATCATTTTAAATAAATAAGTTCATTTTTTGTGACAATAACTTTCTCGTACATCCAAAATTTCAGATGTCTAACTTGAAAACTGACGGATTCCATACAATCATTGAACCCCTATTATATGAAGGAGGAAACCCTTGATTGTGGAATTGTCCAAATTCTTTTCTTAGTGCTCATTGAAGCTATACAAAGAACCTATCTGCAAATTTCAAGATGCAAAGTTCAGAGTGTTTTGACCGCTGGGTGTCTTAGTCAATCAGGTTACAGTTTTATATAAACTTCGCCTGTGTGGTGTGTTGGTAAAAAGTTGCCTATGTCATTCTCCAGGCTTGAGATTATCCATATGAAATTTCATCACGCACGGATCAGAACAGCCGTGAAACTGATTAAAATTGACACTGATTAACAAACGGGACGAACAAAAGTTACTTTCGTTAACTGTTGTTCGTGTCAGTAAAGGATTATTATATAATGTTATTGAATTTATTGAAAAGGATTACTTAGTATAACAGTTTCACTTGTACGGCAGCAGCGAGAAATTAAAACTGAAAGGGTTAATAATATGTAGGTAATTTATCGATATGTTTTTAGTTTTGGCGGCCCTACACCTACTGCAATATACTCCTGTAAACTTTTTTTTTCACATCCTCTAAGATTTTATTATATATACAAATCCTGTAAACTATGCTACTTGATTTTTTGAGCAGCGAAAATATTTAGATTTCGCGAGTAACGCATGAGCAAGCTATTCGGATGGAAGAATTTTATCCGACATTATTTGTCATTTTATTATGACCAAATTACGCCACATCATTGTAAATTGTAGCCCAGGGGCAGATCCAGGATTTTTTCTGGGGGGCACAAAAAATTAACAATAACTTACAAATAGATTTGTGGTATCTATAGAAAGATTTGAAAAGTTCATTAAAATATGAAAACAAGATTTTCACTCATGTTCTTTCTGTTATTTTAACAACTATGGTCATGTGATTTGCCTATAAGTATATACTTTAATGGATTCTCCAAGATTCACAAAAAAACTGTTGTGCCCCTCCCCCTGAATCCGCCCTTGCTGTAGCCTACGTGTTGTTCTGATGTTACCTATATTATTGTTAAGTTTCATACAAATCCGTTCAGTAGTTTACGTGAAAGAGAAAAAAACATACAAACTTTCGCATTTATAATATTAGTATGATACATCAAGTAAATATAATGGAAAGGTATATAATGACATGAGATAGAGGCAAGTAAATAATCTAGCCTCCAGTAGTACTCGCATAACAAATTCAACTTGGAAGATCGCTAAGCCTTCTTCTTTTCATATGCCAAAGAGGATTATCGGGAATCAAAGAGGTTGCTAGTTTTGAAACTAGTGAGTTAGAGTTGGAATAAATTTTATCATGAATGGATTGATATCGGGTCTCGGGAATAATTAGCAACAAATGGGACATTGAGGTCATTACAGATGACTTTGTACGTAACAAAGTAACGAGCTTTAAGGATTTTGGATTGTAGAGATTGGATAAGAGAGAAATTCTTTGGCTTAGTGAAGCCCAAACGCTCTCCTCCCTAAGCCCAAATGAGTCTTATAACAATCATATATATGGGTCTTTTGTAAATAATTGGGAGCTTAGAACGCTCGTGTTGTAAGTCCTTCAGTAGCCTGAAACGTCAAAGCTGTTTCTTGTCTTTTCAGTCTAGTTTGAGGATTCCAAGTTAAACGTTTTTGGTAATCCTTAGTACCGGATCTATTCTACAGGAACCAGTGGGTTGTCATTAAGACAGAAAATCATTGGAATACGACAGAGTGTAACGGTAGTTTGACCTCATTCGGGAAATATATTTTTAATGATTTATTTTCGGTTTATGAGTCGAAGAAAATGTTTCGTCAAATGAAAGTCTCTATCCGAAAAAAAACCTCTTCTTCATTTCTTCTCTCTTATACTTTCTTTGAGTGTTTCTCTTTTACTCTCTCTGTCTCTTTCGTCCCATTGGCTAGAAATAATTCAAGGCCCACTCCTATTGTTTTTTCTAAAACTCACTCCGGTAAATGTAGCTTTTGCTGGATCCTTTTACTAGTTTTTATATTTCAACTTCCAAAATTGAATTAAGACCATTTCAGAGATGACTACATATGTTTTCTGTTAGTTCTGCTTGTGGGTTTCTTAGGTTATTAGTACTCTGGTCAATTCTATTTACAGCTTCCTTCTTCTGTGCCCGTTTTTTTTTCTATTAACAGTCCTTAATTCATTAACAGGTGTAATGATTAGTACTTTTGCTCGTTTGCGTTGTCGGAGATTAATAGATTAATCTTATATTAAAATTAAATCCTGATATTAATTTACTTGATACGTAGCAAGGAATTATTTTTTTTTCCTAATTTACATTAAACTTAACACGATAGTTGATAAGAGACAAAATGATGTGGGAGTAATTAAATTTGATAAAGTTACTTTGACATCAAGTCAATCAAGAAGTTCCTGTAAGACACTTTCCAAATCTTACTTTATTTCCTCATTCCTCAAATATTATACTTCATAGAAAGTTATCTTCACTAAAAGGCAATTTAAGTTTGAGAACTTAGAACTTTTTTTCTAATTTCCTAAGTCGAGAAGAAGTAAAAATTAATTGAAATGCCACTTTAAAATTTAAGAGTATTAAGATATTATAATAATACGTCGAATCTTTGGTATCTTAGTTTTGTAACCGTCAATTCCCTTTTTCTATTTGTATGACAATTATTTTAACTTTAACTTATAAAAACTAAGGCCGTCTTTACGATAGATAGCAATATATATATATATATATATATATATATATATATATATATATATATATATGCCTGCTGTGCACATCTAGGCGTCCTTCCTTATTTCTTTGTTTTAGAGTATCCGAATAATTAGATTTTAATATAATTGAACATCAAAAATCTTTCCGGGTTATGTTTTCGAGTAATCTACAATAATAACTGCACAATGGTGAACCGGCTTCCATTACATTTACCTAATCTATTCTAATACTTTTATGCGTGAACTCTTACAACAACCTAACTGCAATGTTGAATGCAACAGAGAAATATCATTTGAGGGCTTGTAGAAGCCCACTCAGTGATATCACCAACTCCAACCTTTATCATGTTGATATCTATCCATTATATATATATATATATATATATATATAATATTTTAGAGATGCAAGTTTTTTATCGGTGTTAAGGCCCTTAACATTAAAAAAGTAAATTTTTTTTTATTTCGAATTTATTGAAGCGACAAAATAATTCTCTTTTATTTTAGTTATTAGAGTAGTAATTTTTATTTTTATTTAATTATTAGAAAGGACAATTTTCCATGCGAAATTGCTGTTTATGTACAGCATATATAGTATTAGACAATAAACAAGGGCTAGTGGTTTTGTGTGAGTGACCGAAGTGCAGGCTGTAATCCCGCTAGTGCATCAGTTTGTTGAGCTAGAAAGACGCAAGCCCCCGCACTTCACTTATCGACTTCTCGCCCGCATCGATCTCAACGCATTCGATGTTCGAATCAATTGGACTTCGTGGGATTCTCCCGCTGAATCGCTAACAAGTGAATATTGAACATTAATTTTTTTTTTTTTTGTGTTCTATCGCATTAACTCATAAGCATAATTCAATGTTTAATTATCATAAGGATTTTATTTTGTTTTTCTTATCTATAATTAAATTTTCTTTTTCTTTTCTTTTGTATTTTTGTGTTATTTTTTACCATTGATTCTATTGCTTTGAATTATGTGTAATGTCGCTT
Organism: Arma custos; assembly: GCA_037127475.1. NCBI lineage: Eukaryota > Metazoa > Arthropoda > Insecta > Hemiptera > Pentatomidae > Arma > Arma custos. The sequence goes on along the minus strand of CM073760.1, from coordinate 14,637,636 downwards.
TAATATATATTTTTTTAATAAGGTTTACGCTCTTAGCTATTGAATTCGGATCAGCTAGAAACGGGGTCGGAGACTTGTGATTTTTTATTAAACAATTGCCGCTCTCCCCATCAATCGGTGTCGTCTAGCAACGGATTGAGGAAATACTTATTGATTTGTCTTTTGTCGTGCTCGATCAATTAGATTACTTATATTGTTAATAATCTGTATATCACAAAAACATTGTCCTGGCCTCTTTGATCCATTATACAAAATTTAGCACTACTTCCTAATTCAAATGGAATACACTGATTTTAAAAATAATACAAGCTAAATCTTATTCCAAAATCTTGATTTTAGGACTAATATTATTACTATTATTTCTAAATACAGAGAATGTAACGAAATAAGATTGTGGGTAAGTTTTATTAATAAAAAATTTATTTTGGATTACTATACTATTTATTAAACAATGCACAATCTTACTCCATTTAATAGAAATACTTTAATTATCTAAACTAGTTAACAGCTGTTTCCTAATTAAAAATGTAATTGATATATCGAATCGATTATAACATTGGTTTTATTTTAATTTAAAATAATTATAAATATGTAGTGTCTCTTACAAAGATTAAGATTTTTCCTTTTAAAAGTATATTTCATTATTTTATTTCTTAAAAATTACTTAATATCTCAAAATCAAATATCTCAGTATGTGGGGACTCGTAATTTAAAAGGCTTACGAGTTTGTACCGAATAAATAATAAACTGAACATTAATTTCTAGGATAATTTAATAGAACTTCCACTAAAACGTTAAGTACCATCTGATGAACAATTAAGTGATATTTAATTATTGTTCTAATCAGAGGCTTATCAGAAAAAAATCGAACCAACCTTTAAAAAATATGACATACCAGAAATGAGGTTAGCACACAAAACAAGAAACCCAATTAAAAACAGAATAACAAGTCAAAATGATAAGATACCAATTCTGGAAAACAAAAATTTAATATACCAACTTACTTGTAATAATTGTGGTGGAATATACATTGGACAAAGAAGTACACATTTAAAAAACAGAATTTATCACCATCAAAATAACCTTAAACCTAAAGCTAAAACAAGTACCGCATTATCTGCACACTGTAAAAAAGAATTACACACTTTTGATTTTGATAAGCCTAAAGTTTTGCATAGAGAAAATAATACTATTAAAAGAAAATATTTAGAAGCTTTATTCATAAATGATAAATTATAAAATACTGTAAATGATTGAAAGGAAGCAGGAGAAATCAGTAAATTCTTCCATAATTTTGAAATTAAAAAATAATAGAACATAAGATGCCTTATACTTTGAAAACAAATCAGATAATAGTTAAAATAAGCTGACCAAATAACCTACTAGTAGATCTTAAAAAAAAATTTTCCATATATTTTATAATATTTCATAATTAATTAATTGATTTGATATAATATTTTTAAAAATTATGTATATAAAAAATAAAAATAATAATAAATAAATGTTTACTAAAAAAAAAAAAATTATTTTTTACTTTGTATTATTTTGTTGATGTGCTGTTAGAACATACTTTGGTATTTTATATTAATGTCAAATGATTCATAGAACTGAAAAAGGATCTAATAGTTCAAAGATCAAGATTTGGTTTTTTAATGCAATATTATTTTATTGACCATGGAGGACTAATGATCTCCTAAGAATTTTTAAAAGTATGACTTTCCAGGTACCTATACTTATAGTATGTTATCTTTGGACATTTATGTTAAATTATGTATAGCAATGTAATTATTGTTAATTTATTTATTAAAGTTAAAAGATGCAGGAGAAGAAAAGATTGAGAATGACACCATAGTGTCGAAACGTCTCTAATGGATTGAAAATTAAGAATAAACAATAACTGGAAAACGGTTTTATTTCTCTTACCCTAAATAAAAAAAAAATTATTGTTCTAATAAAATTTCTAAAGCGTGGATTAGCCCACCGTTAGGTGGACATGGCATATTCCCCTTACAATTGAATAATGTAGTGTATGGCCTGGGTTGTGATCGATAAAATTATACACTCTCAGTATATTTTATACTAAATATACTAAAATTTAATAAAAGAAAAAGTATAATAAAGTCTGAGGTTTAATAAAAGAAAACCTACAACCCATGAACAGGTCTGGGGTTCAGTACATGGTAGAGATTATACCGTTTCATGGGCAAATGGAGCAGTGATGTGATTTGTCCTAGACCAAGCTCAACCGCTAGATTTCCCCCCTTCGACTTTATACAGGCTGGGTGAGCCCTAGGAGGGTCCTGATTCCCATAGGATTAATTTCCGGCTGCTAACAGGTTAAATAAAAGTCTTGCCAGCAGCGGGATTTGAACTACGATTTTCGGATTGGGAACTCAGTGCTCTACCACTGAGTTAGTATAATAATATAACCAACATAAAATATATAGTCAATCAAAGACATATAGAAAATCATGAAGATTGGTGGTTTAAGGTCTATATCCTACGCAGCAGTCGATGGTCCTGTTTAGATTGGGTTCACTCATTCACTTGTATTACTTCCTTAGAAAATGTAAATAATAGAGACATTAAAATGGTTCGGGTGGAGTTAACAAATTAATCCCGTCTATAGTGAAAATAGTATTGGAGTGAGAAACCGTTTAGAGCATTCTAATAATTTAAATTTTAAAATTTTATTTAAGGACTCACTATAATTCTCATATCCTTTCAACACCTCCTGGACCATTTTATTCTCCATATTTTTACGTCCAACTAATAATTATAAAAAATATATACAGTAATATAAACAGAATGTAAAAATCAAATTTTAAATAATTAAAAAAATCCCAGATGTTAACTGAATTTTCTCTGCAATTGAAATTATTAGAATATTTATTGAGGCATCCCGTTTACAAAGGAGAAGTAATTAAGGCTAGTGATTGGTCCGTGGCTTTCTGTGTAGTAACAACTCAGTCGTGCGTTCGTTCTATCTCACAAAGCTACGGAAATTTAATTTGATTTTTTCCTATTTTTTTAAATGTCATGTTTCACTTTGATATTTCCAGGAACATTTTATTACCATCTAAATATAAATAAAAGGCAATCTCTGTTCTGAAATGGAATTAAAAGTAAGGAAATGTATCTTTCAAACAGCTTTAACTTTAAATATGTTACCATTAATTAGGTTTTATGTTAATTTGCTTCGTTATTCCAAGAGGATAATTACTTTTATAATAATTTATGATTTACAAGCAAAAAAATAAATGAATAACTTTTTCACAAGTCAATAATCGTCACAAAACAATAAATGAAGATGAAAGAAATTTAATTTTCAATTGGAGTGCTGAAAGGAGGAAACGGCGTGGAAGAGGTGCGAATATTCTAGGGCTCACCCAGCCTCTACACAGTGGATATCTCTAATTGGGAAAAAAATCTGGCGGTTGAGCGTGATCACGGAAAATTCATCTCCTCTTCACAACCGTTCTCCTTGAATCAGTACAGTCTCTACTGTGAACTAAAACCAAAATCTTTCATGGCTTTTATTGGTATAAATAAAACAATTCAAAGTTAGATATTAGATATGCAATATTAATCAATCTTAATATGCACATACTTAATAGTTATATTAAAATTAAAGAGTATGAAATAATGTTCACGTAGGCTTCCACGGTCTGCAGTATTGTCCATATGTTCTTTTTTCGGGATGGACCGTGTGGTGTTGGTTTTGTTTGCCAAACTTTCGCTCATCGTGTTGTGAGCTTCCTCAGGGCTATTCAGTAAATGAAGAGCGGATGGTAGAGTCAGGGTGTATATACCTTAGGGGTGGGGGGGGGGTCTCGGTCGAAGTCTGCCTTCCCATTGGCTCGCTTGTGTCGAGTCCGTGGGCTGTGTTGTGTTCGGGTGGGTTCGTGTGTGTTCGGTATTGTCGTATGTGTGTGGATGGTAGGTTGATGTGTTGGTCTTTTGTTTTATGGCAGGATACGAGTTTTTGCTAAGTTTGTAACCGTCTTCCTTATTGAAATTATTGGGTTCTTTAATAATTTCAATGGCCTCTCTTATGGTGCGGAGGTGATAATTATTTTTCTTTAACCAGTTTGGTTGTGTTCTCGAAAGGTATGTGGTGGTTGATGTTGTAGAAGTGTTCTGTCCACCATCCGCTCTTCATTTACTGACTAGCCCTGAGGAAGCTCTCAACACGATGAGCGAAAGCTTGGCAAACAAAACACGACACGGTCCATCCCGGAAAAAGAACATATGAACAGTATGAAATAAGTAATTATAGTCGATAAAAAAAATAAATATATTTCTAATAGCCGGAAGAAGTCTATAAAATCGCCAAATAAGGGCTGAAACATCAATATCTCATTTATTTTTTAATTTAATAACAATACATGTAACCTCCCGTTTTTATATACGTTAAATTTATACATACAAAGTCTTTTCGTTTTAGTATATCAACTCATTCATTGACTATTTGTAATTAAATCACTGATTGATAATTAAATTTTACTGTGGTAAATAAAATATAAAAATCTGCTCTGATGATTATGACATAAATAATACCATAACCATTGAATTTCATTCTTTTTTTATTTCACGTTCACTAATGATAATTGTTCATTTATATGATGTCAATTTAAGCTGTTATTGCAATGTACTTGCAAATCGTAATATGAATTTCAAGGTGTAAGGATTGCAGAGTGAAATCTCACATTAGGTGTATAAAGTGTAGCCCCTTCAATCTCTAGCACGACACAACCCGCACGACAGTTCAGTCCTTGCGATTAGATAGCTTCTTGCTTCTTCGGCACAAATCTTTCCTGGTTTTATTTTAATGTTTATTTATTTATTAAGTATCTCTTGATGCTGCTGTGGCTAATCGGACGATGCTAAGTGGGATCTCTAAATTTTGCCTATCCAGTTATAATAAGGACAGCAATCTTTAACCAGCACCTGACATCGCAAGGTTTGGAACCTCAAATTTACGTTCCTTCCGAAGGAATTTGACTTTTTTTTAAAAACCGTTAAGCCACTTTCCGGTCTGCGAACCCTCGGTCTTGGGCATAGAAGTTTATAAAGCTTACCTCTACACCACACATGACAGCTTATACAGTACGAATAAGAGTCTATTTTATCTTAATGATAAAGAAATAAATTTATTTTATTCACCCACGTTTCTAGAGCGGTGCTCTAACCACTAAGCTACCAAGGCTCGCGTACCAGCCAGACAAATCTTCACCGATCCCATACCGTTTTCTCGCAATTTTTGTGATGTATACACGGGGAAGAATGCTCATAGAACATTACTTTAATTGGGTTCTCGTTGTCTTACGTCAATTTTGAATTATACAATTTATTTTCTATATTGGTCTTTTGATGGTGAATATTTTTAAATATTTTTATTTTGAAGGAAAAGAATTGTCTTGACGGGATTCGATTGATTCATATTGAGTGACCCGAGTTCGAATCCCGGCCAAGACGAATTTTTTCTCTACAAAATAAAAATATTTAAAAATAACTTTATTGTTCGCCTATACATAAATGATGCCCTATTTGTTGCTGGTTTGGTCAGAAACCGATACAATGCCTTTCATGAAAAACTTTGTTCCCTCCCTAACCAAAGTTTCAAAAAGAAAAGATGATGGCCTCGAGACCTTCTAAGTTGAATTTTTTATATGAACACTACCAGTGAGTAGTTACAGTACTTGCCTTAATGCCATTATATATCATTGATGATACGAGTATTTACAGGCTGTATTTTTATTTCAATAAATACATTATAAAAGAACAATTAATAATATAATTAAATAAATAATTAATGTATAAATTTAAAATACATTATAGCTATTTGTTAATATTCAATATAACATTAATCAAGAACCCATTGCTGAAATTTTAGATCCAATCCTAACAGTATATTATTGTCAATGCTCATAAACAAATTTAATTGTTAAACTATTTAGAAAGAATAAATAATTGTAGTTTATTATTTCAATTAAGAAGCTTTTAACTGACCAAGAAAAAAATTATTTCAAGATATGCGCAAGCATATACCCAGATATAATATATCCCTCTTTTTTGTATGTGGTAGATGTAGTTGATATATTCTCCTTTAACCATGTCATTATGTATTATTCATATCATCCATGTATCATTTTTATTTACTTGTTCTATTGTTGTAATTTTAAGTTGTTAATTTTAATAACTATAGTTAAAAAAATGTTTGCCTATATATAAATTACACCAGTATATGCAATGCTGTGTGACTGAACACGTGTAATTTTTTTTCCATTGTCTCAATGATGTCTTTTTTTATATTCACATTGGGGATTCTCTCTCTCTCTCCCCCCATCACTCTCTCTCTTTCTCTCTCTCGCCACGATGCAGTTCTCGGAACTACCTCAAATAAATAATAAATGATAAAGCTAAGAATCGAACCCACAACGTTGCTAGCCGTCATCCACTTATCTCTTAATAATGAAGCGCCATTCTAAAATGAAATACTGGTTGTAATCTAGAAAAAAATTCTGTCAATTTTGACAGCATCGCCATATAGGGAGACGTTTTGCTACGTTTCAATAAATATTTTGGATGTCACGCTTATTGTATTGAAGGATAAGATGCACGCGCATAGATATCTGACGTACTGTTTCTTAAACACATTGCGCATGCGCATCAATTTGGTACCAAGTTTACGTCATACTCAAACATCTCTAACCTACCAAAAATATTTTATCCTACGATACATCGATTCATGAAATAGAATATTTTAATGAGAATAACCCATATAGTATATCGATATTATAACGGCCCATTTAGCATTCAGCCAATTACTCATGCTGAATATATAATATAATTATATTATTACAGTATTAACCAATTGAGGAGAGGCTATTGACTATATCATGTGACTGATCGGTACGAGCAACGTCAATATTAATGATGCTGATTTGTATTGAAACGTCTGAGTGGGCACGACTCCTTGTTAGGACTCAACGTTGTATAGTTTTGTGTATATATATATATATATATATATATATATATATATATATATATATATCGTTATATATCGTAAAAAGTATATATGTGTATATATATATATATATACATATATACTTTTTATTGTTAGTCATTACATATCCTTTGGCATATAATAAAAATCTTTATTTTTTAGTGAAATGTAATTTTCGTCGTTCTTACAACCCAACGATTCTCTAAAAATTAATTAATGAAGTTTTTTAAAGTAATTTTAAGGGTTTTTTTAACTCTTCTAAATAATTGTTCAGTGTCATTACAATAATTGGTATTTAAAATGTAGTGATAACAATATCTCATATCAGCAATGTTTCTATTGTTCAGAGTTATGAGCAATAAAAATGTTCCTTTAACTATTAATGGAAATTTTTTTTTTAAGGATAATGAATATTTAATAAATTGGATAACTAGTGAATTGATTGTTACTGGTGAAATCCTCTCTTTTTTTTTTCAAACTGGAACTTCTTGAGACCAAAAGGAGTCAATCCCAAAAACCTGAAGATTCATTCTTCGAGCTGAATAGGAACCGGACTCAGCAACTGCCTGGAGAAATAGACCTCGTTTCTTACATGAAGGACTCAATAAAACCTGTCTCGTTCTATTATACGGGGCTTAAGCCTCTCACCGAGATTAGTGGCAACTTTGATTCGTTCCTCTTTATATATATATTCTCATTTCTGATATCTTTAAATTGAAAATCTTCATCCCTTAATACTTCATTGAATTTAAATAGTAAGTTTTTTAAATTTTATTTATTGAAATTGACATTTGTATTCAACAATACAACAAGTAAATATAATGGCATGAAATATACCAGTGGTAGTACTCGAATAACAAATACAACTTAGAAGGTCTCGAGGCAATCTTTTTTTCAGAGGCCTATGAGGATTACCGGGAATTGAAGAAGAAGCTACCCAAATCCCCAATAATTGGACATTGAGGTCATGTCCAATCTTATATTAATTAATTTCAGTGGAAGTAGATATTTACTACTTATACAAAAGCTAAATGAAAAATTAATCTTAAGCTTTTAAAACTGATAGCATTTAAATGTAAAAATTTTGTTGAAGCTTAAGTGTGATATATTTAACCTGTTTTTATGATAGATTATTAGTGATCTATAAAATTAATAAGGATCATAATGTAAGATTCCCCTAAAATTTTCAATTATGCCGAAAACTATCTTCTTCTTTGACAGAAGGCCTGAGGGAATGATGAAATATCAGATGCAGGGAATGGACAACGATGATTCATTGATCGTACTTCATAGAGGGTAAAATGAGAAAAATTACGAATTTAAAATTTTTCACAAAGTGTTAATTTTTTCTTTACAGCATTTTTACTTTTTATTCATTTCTTCCTTTTTTATTATATGCTTTGTTTTATATATATATATATATATATATATATATATATATATATATATATATATATATATATATATAAGTACTGTTTCTAAGATAACGGTCGTGCAGGGAGGTGATTTGTTCGAGATCACGCTTAACACCCATGCTATTCTCCAATTAAGGATACTCATTTTAATGAGGCTGGGTGAGCCCAGGAGGACTTGAAGATTCCACAGACCATCCGCGGATGTTAACAAATGTTTGTTATCTATGTATTTATTATTTCCTGTAATTTGTTAATTTATTCCAGACAAATTCTGCACTGCTCCTAGACCGCACTTCGATTTGAAAGTTAGCTTTGATGACTATTTCCATCAGATTAATCTTATATAAATATCAGCCGATAATGATTTTTAAAAAGTACCTACTAACGAATCAATGAAAGTATTTTCCTTTGTCATTTTATATCATCTTTAATGTTGAGTATTTAAATGGTGTACTTATAACTTGCCATGTAACTGCATACAAAGTTAAAATAGAGTACATATCGAAGAGTTTGTTTAAAATCTCTTGATGTAGGATTGTATTTGTAAGGATAGAGATAGTCGGGGGTGCAGAACAGGTAAATTGAAAATACTTTTTTAAAAAACAACGACGTAAACTTGACTAAAACTTCAGATTATTTTGCAATAAAGGAAAAACCATTATCCAGTCATAAATATACTTTTGTTTATTTAATAATTTATTTTTTATTTTTTTTAAAACAATTTATTGAAACATTACAATCTGCCACTTGTGGGCAATAGGTAATGGTGCTATGTGGCTTACAGTCATTCCATAACAAAACAATGATATAAATAAAATAAAATAAATAAATATATACATGTGGAAAAATATACACATTCGGTAATGAAAAGAAATTAATGTGAAAACGATAATAAAATAAAGTAAAACAATGAATAAATAGAAAATATAATGTAGAGATTCATCTTGCATCAATTATCATCGTATATAACTTAAAAAAAATTATAAGTCATAAAATCTCATTAAATGCCATTATTAATATTTAAAATGTATTTACTAGGACATCAGCTGTCCTCCATGTTTAACTGATATTAAAATTTTTATGACTGGATAATGGTTTTTCCTTTATTACTCTATTAAAAGTACTCTAAAAAAATATGAGCATTGATAAACTTTTAAAAAATTAAATTTCATTTCATTACTTTCTAATACTGCTGAAGATTTTCTCTATTGATAAAATTGTCAAGGATGAACAAAATCTTAAGGAATCTGAAAATAAATCGTATAGAGTATTCGTTCCGAAAAAGGGTGAGCCCACTGGAGAATATAGAAGGCTGCACTAGACGGTATTGCAGAACATGCACCCGGTTAAAAAGTAATAGCATCCCGAAGATTGATATGAGCTTCTAAAGTTGGACTTAGTAATGAACCAACTCCAAAAGTTAATAAGTGTTGATCTGATTGGTATACGTCTGAGTGGTAGAGCAAGACGTAGGTAGGATTCCGTTAAGGATGATCATACTAATCGAGTGATTGGTGGTATTTTATTGTTTTTTATGATTTAATAAACACGTATAATATTTATTAATATTCATATGATAATCAGTTAGCAGCTGGAGAAGGATCATATGGGATCTAGGATCCTCCTGGGCTACAGGTCTACAAGTGGGTACTCAAAATTAGGGGTGAAGCTGGCGGTTGAGCGTTATCTAGGACAAATCATCTCCTTGCACAACCATTGTATATGAAACAATACACTCTCTATCATGTACTGAACCGCAGACTCTTCATGGGTCGTAAAATAATAGTGCTGCAGATTTATTTTTAACGTTCGAGTTTCCAAAGGTCCTTTACGTACTTGCTGGTAGATATTCCGCTAAATGCCTACTGGAAATATCAAAGTGTGTATAGCGGCCATTGGTACAGGATCTACAGAATAGGAATGGTGAATTGAAAGCTCAACAGTCCATTTGTATGTAACAAGTTAGAAACTCAAAGCGATATTTCATCAATCCATCAAATGCAAAGCTTGACTTCAAAGCGTGATTGTGTACTGGTGACTATGGACTTTAGGAACATTATTATTGTATAACTTCAATTGTTTAAAATGTCAAAAATTCAATATCTTTAAAAATTCTTAAACTAACTTTAATTTAATTAATTGTGAGCTCTAAATGAACAAATCGACAGTAAAAAATCATTTCGTATGCCTGACTGAATAATATTAGTGAACAGAACAGCAAATAAACTTTAAGGGTAGTAACGAGGTGTAATCACCCTAAAAAATAAATACGCGTTTAAAAAAACGTGTTTTAAAAGAAAAGAAATATAAAGCAGGCAATCATTTTTTATATATACAATGATAGTATGAACGAAAAAATTAATTTTATCGTTAAAAAACAAATAAACAGACCTGTACCCCTACAATCCGTGAATGGTCTGGGGTTCAGTACATGGTAGAGACATTACTGACTCTTGGACAACTGTTATGCAGGGAGCATAGCAGCTCTACTGGGAGCTTTTTAAGATAATTTAATAATGACTATACATTATAAACTTTTTTGCCTACAAAATATACGAATATCTTCAGTTAATCCTACCAGTAGAAGTATGTTTGTCTTAAAGATTGTTTCATGTATCTTAGTATTTGACACAACACACTACCGTTTCTTCGGGTATGAAAAATCGCTAATCCTGAAGATCTTGGTTCATCGTAATGAGAAAAACTTATTAATTTATTATCCTGCCTTGAAAAGTGTGTGAAGTTTCCATTACGATCCAGTACGATGTTTTGAAGTAACTGGAAAAGGAGTTCGAATTTATTTATTTTTGGTTAATTTATTGATATTTACAACTGATATAATATTACAACAAGTAAATCTGTTAACATGAACAAATGACATGAAAAAAAAAACATTTGTGGAGAAACTACGCATCTATAGCACTTCAATAAAGTTCTATAGTATAAGGTCTCGAGACCATCTTCTTTACAGACGCCTCGGAGGGCTGAGCAAGTTGAGAGACTAGCGGATTCAAGTACGTTTGGAGCTTGTCACGGAAGGATAGGCATCTGTCTAGTTTGGGCAAAATCAGCAACATATGGGATATTAAGATCATGATGGATGAGTTTGTTTGTGACATAATAAGGAGCATTGAGGATTTTACGAAGGAGTGGATACGAGATGATTTGGATGGTTTAGTAGACCCCCAAAGCTCAACTCCGTATGTCCAAATAGGTCTGATAACTGTCATGTAAATGAGTCTTTTGTAATTATTTGGGAGCTTTGAACGTTTGTCCAGTAAATGTTGAAGTAGGCGAAAATGTCGAGCAGTTTCTTGTCTTTTCAGTCTTGTGTGAGGAGAGTTCAAATTAGATAGACACGTCCAAGGAAACTAATAAAAGCCTGTTACAAATGAAGATAAATAATATTACTTATAAAAAATCCATTTTTATCACTAAAGTAAAGACATATTTATCTGAAAATCGGTGGCAAAGACACCTTGAAAATCGATACAAGTTTTTCACACCTGGCTTATTATCAAGCAACGGTATCTACAAAGTCGTAGTCACATTCACTAAACCTATCTGAGATATCTACAGCTGCTGTGTTTGCTCTACGTGATCCTTCTGAATCCACTAAATAGTAATATGAACTAGAAAAACTAATAAAACTAGACAAAGTGAATATATTTCATGACAATCTTTTTTATTTAAATGAAAAATAAAAATCTTGGACAGTATATCTTAGTTATAAAGATTGTATTATATCTAAGCTCATGTTTTAATTTGCTTTTATTGTTTCTCTTGCTTTGCTTAGTAATTTAAGTAACTATAAAGGGACCAGAATAAAGTTAGTTTTATTTTCTATTCTATTCTGTATACACTTTTTTAAAAATGTATTTATTGAAATTTATAAATAAATAAATAAAGGCTTAGTGAACCCGAAGGCTCGATGCCGACACGACAAATCTCCGCTTACAAACCCACGGGGCACCACCCAAACCCAAACTCGCCAAATTACTCCTAACGCAATCCTCCCACCTACGCCTCGGTCTACCTCTCAGAAGCTTCCCAGTCGGTACAACTCCTATAATCGTCTCAGGAATTCGTCCATTAACTTTGGAAATCTTCACAACGCTATCACCTGAATAATATTTACCGGAAGCATGCTTCGCAATGCCGCGTTATGTACTCGTAATCTCCTGTATTCCCCAATGGTCTCATCCTTTTTTGGATCGAATATTCTAAGTAGAACCTTATTTTCGGAAGACGTTGTTCATGCTTCAGCGTTAGCGGCCAAGTTTCACATCCGCAGAGAACATATGGAAGGATGATTGGTGTATAAATTCTGATTTTCAGATTTCGGGACAAAAGACGCGAGCTTAGCAATTTCGAGACCGAATAGTAACAAGCATTTCCCACATTTAATCTCGCCTACATTTCCTCTAGAATTTCATTTTTTTCTGGTTATTGCAATGTACAGCTACATAATATGAACAAATCATTATTGCATTTTATTTCGGGACAAAAGACGCGAGTTTTGTAATTCCGAGACCGCATAATAACAAGCATTTCCCGCCTTTAGTCCCGCCTATATTTCCTCTTGAATTTAATTTTTTTCTGGTTATTGAAATGTATAGCTACATAATAATAATACATCAAGTAAATAAAATGAACGATTAGGGGATGAAATAATGGCAAGTAGAGAAAATACCCATTGTCAGTACTCGAATAACATTCAACTTAGAAGGTTCCGAGGCCATCTTCTTTTCATACAACTCGGGCCAAATCATTTAAAAATGAGACATTAAGGTCTTTTTTAAAAAAGTTCAAGAGTATTGGGATTTTACTATAGATTTTAGATTTAAAGATCGGCTACGTCAGGAATATGATGGTACAGCACATTAATTCATAATTTGAAGTTCAAATTATCATACGAGAGAGATAATACTACAAATTCTAGCTGAGATGATCTTTAATCAGTTTCCAAAAATATAATAAATTCTATGAAAATGTTTTTGATTTATAAATTCCAAAAATAAGCATTCATAATGATATTTGAGTAAAGTTTCCGGTATTAAGCATTTATTGGAATACTAAATATTAAACGAGTCGCGAAAGTAAATGACAATTTAATTAAAAGTGAAGAAGGAAGATCTGAATACAAATGCAAACACCAGGCATTTTGCCAGTAATAAACCAAAATATCATAATTAGCATTTTTTTTAAATATTATAATATTTAATAATGCTATTAAATATTATGATTATTAATAATAATTAATTAGCTTTATAAAAAATAATTATAAATATTTTATTTTGAAGAGTAATGATTTATCCAGGGCCGGTATTGAACGGGTCGTGGTGCTCTAACCAATTAAACCACCATGGCTCGTAACACGGCCAGACGAATCTATTCTCTTCACCCATTCAATATCTCCGCATTCTTCCCCGTGCAAAAACGGGTTCGAATCTCAGCCCTAGACAAATCTTTTCCCTTCAAAATAAAATATTTAAAAATTATAACAATTAATAAAACAATAAATTATAAATAATAGAATGACGCAAGTCAACAAGATCCTGATTAAAGTAATGTTCAATGAACATTCTCCCCCGTGTATACATCGCTAAATTGGTGAAATTGAAGAGCGCGGTGATGTGGGATCGGTGAAGAGAATGGATTTTTCTGGCCGTTTTACGAGGCAGAGTAGCTCAATTGGTTAGACGGAAACGTGAGCGACTAGATTTCCCCCCAATTACTCGTGCCCGTTTTATGACTGGGGCAAGGTGAGCGCCAGGAGAGTCCATTCGGGGATGGTAACAGATTTAATTTATCTACCTTTATCTTAATTTATCTATTTCAACCAGAATCGAACCCAGTACCTTAAGCATAGCTACTATTATAATCAGCATAATAACTAGAATTATTAACTAGTTCCTCAAAAAAAAATTATTACTGGGAAAATTACTTGTTTTTATTACTACTTACTAGAATTATTATTATTATTATTTTGGCTCTACGGTCCCGCAAGAGCCTGGGCCTCCAACACCACAGCCGACCAATCTTCGCGATCCTGTGCTATCCTCCTCCAGTTTTGTATACCCAGCAGTTTCAGGTCCTCTTCGACATCATCTAGCCTTATGATCCGAGGGCGTCCTCTGCTTCGTTTACCGTCCGGTATCTCATTCAGCATTCTCCTCTTTATCCTGTGGCCCGGCATTAAAAAATCCCCGAAGATTGGACAAAAGCTGCAATATGTCTAACATACAAGAAAGGAGACAAGCTCGAATGTAACGATTACAGAGGAATTTCACCAGTAAGTACGACCTAGGAGTATAAGATACTGGCAAGGCTTTTGTATAAAAGTTTGACATGAGACTAAAAATTCCTTTCAATTCAAAAGTTCGAATGCCACATTCGTCTTGAAATCACGAATATTTTTAATTTCGTATGATTCAGAGAGAAAGATTTGGACAAGAATTCGTGAAAGCTTCAAATAAATCCCCAGTTTTCAGATTATCATTATATATATATATATATATATATATATATATATATATATATATATATATATATATATTATATGACGCTTCACTCATCCAGTTAGATATTTTTAAAAACAAGTTATATTAGTTGATATTGTTCGTATTTTTGTTTAATTTTCTGCTTTATCAGTTTTTACTTGACATTGTAATTTGCATACATAGGCAATTATCTATTGTTTCTCTCTATATAATTATTGTAATCTTATTTCTGTTATTTTTTATTTCTTTTACTCTGTTTTCTTTTTTAAATGTAATTCGCAACTAGTTTTTTCTCATTAATTCTTTCTCATTTAATAAGACATAATTATACCCTGTATAGAAACTTTTATTGTTATTCTAAAGGGACTTGTCCCAGAATAAATAAAGAATTTATTATTACAAAATAATAAATTATTATGAATGATTAATATAATATAAAATATCTAAACATTGGGGAAAACATTAAGTCAGAGATTAAAGTCAAACTGATTCTAAAAACTCTCAACAATGAGACAGAAAATACAAATAAAATTGAATTTCGAGGGAACAATTCAGTTGATTTATGGAAAATAAATATTTATTTAGTATTTAAAAGGAGTTAATGATTCAGATATTGTTTGCTATAGAGATATCCAAAATACATAGGGAATGTTTTGTTATTCTCTTTGCATACTTTAATAAATGAATTTAAATTTCGCATATCCATCAATTCAGTGTGGAAGTTACAGGTTATATATTTCAATAAAGCTTAGGCTGAACTACGAGACACTTTCAAATATTAACGTGGATTTGATTAATATATATTAATATTTAATTAACTTCGTGGTTTATAGATTGAGGTAATATAGATTAGCTCATTAATTTTAAACATGAAATCGGTTTAAGCACGAATATCCAGAAGATTGGGGTAGCTCATTGTGTAGAGCACATATTTGCTGCGCCGAAAGCCTCGTGTTCAAACCGCCAGTGGCAGATAAATTATTTAATCTTTTAAAAGTCACAGAGGTGTACTTTTCCGTTAGCCGGGCGCAAATGTTTGGCGCCATGTGCTCTATTCTCTGAATTAATTCAAAACAAACCACGTTTTCCATTTTTTGTTCAGTACAAATTTTTATAAATTATTATTTTCGAATACCTGAAGACGTTGTTCATCCATCGGCGTTAACGGCCAAGTTGAGAAGACACGGAAGAATGATTGTTTTACAAATTATGATTTTTAGTTTCGGAACAAAAGACGCGAGGTTAGTAATTTTGAAACCTATAATTTTGAACCTAACTTATAGAGTAAAAAAAAAAAAAAAACTATCATAGATCTATGCCTTTTTATATTACCGTTTCCTATTATTCAATGTTGAATCTCTGTTATTTTTCTTTTTTAAAAGAAATATCCATATTTTTCAATAATATATCGTTAAATATTTCGACATATTTGTACACTAGTAAATACAAAGTGAGAGTACAAAATATTTCTTTATACATTTTTAAGTACGTTTCACGTAGGTGTCCCTATTGTCAAGTTCAACTTTGTTTAAATATGAATATCTGTATTTTGTAATCTCACCAGTGTGTGACATAAATATCTAATAACTAATCCATGGCTTCCTCATACTCCGTAGGGTATCTGCTGAGGGTGACTACTCCATGATGATGTTTATGAAGTACCTCATGTTTTCTAGCTTTTCCTCGTCTACTGTACTGCTCTGTACTGTGGCCATTTTGTCCCTCTAGCTGTTGGCCAATTAGTCTATAGAGGGCACTGCCTCTGGTACAACGAGGTAGATCATGTAATAAGTATAAGAGCTGCCTTTTTATTTTTCTGTTTCCCGCTACGGAATTGAAAAGAATTGGACCCATCCCTCTTGATGAACCAATCTTAATAATTTTTAATAAGAAGTGGAAAATTCCTGAAGTTTTGTAATTTACCATAATTGCTCATTCGAGTAAAAATCCAAGAAGGTAGGGGTGAGTACGAGAAGGGGGATTCGTTTAAAGATTTTTCTTTTTTTTTTACTTTGTGTTATGTCTTCCGGAAGAAAAAAATATTTTATACAATATTACCTGCTGCTCCTCTTTTAGACCTTGTGGACACCCGAAAAGGGCTCGGTTGGATTCAAGATACAGTCAAGGGCACATACGAGAAACTTGAGAACGAAACGAACCCAAAACATTCTCAAATAGAAACTAAATTCAAACCTGAGAGACACACATCTGTCAGTAATCAATAATCATAATACGCATCTGGTTTGTTAATGAGCCGTTAAAAAAATAAATATAAAACATTTGATTATAAGCTCTAATTTAAATTTTATATATTTTTTATTGATATTTATCACTGTATTACCATAACACAACAAGTAAATAGTCTAAGTCATACATAATGACATGAGATAATGACAAGTAGAGAAACTGCCCACTCCTAGTACACAAACCACAAGTTCAACTAAGAAGGTCACGTGGCCATCTTCTTTTGAGACGCCTCGGAGGATTATCGGGAATTGAGGAGGAAGGCAGGTTTGAAACTAGTGGGTTTGAGTGGAAATTAAGTTTTTCATGAAAAGATTGATATCGGATTCGGGACAAATCAGCAACAAACGGGACATTAAGGTCATTATGGATTACTTTGTTCGTAACAAAGTAAGGAGCATTGAGGGTTTTACGGAAGGATTGGTATCTAGTTTGGGCCAGATCAGCTCGTGATGGATGAGTTTGTTTGTGATATAATAAGGAGCACTGAGGATTTTACGAAGGATTTTAGATTGTAAGGATTGAATACGAGAGGAATTCGACGGCTTAGTGGAGCCCCAAAGCTCTATTCCGTATGTCCAGATGGGTCTAATGATTGTCATGTATATTAGTCATTTGTAATTAATCAAGAGCGTTTGTCTAGTAAGTGTTGAAGTAGCCTGAAACGTCGAGCTGTTTCTTGTCGTTTCAGCCTAGTATGAGGATCTGTTCTACAGGCATCAGTGGGATATTATTAAAGGATGCACATACCTTCCTAATGCTAGAACCTGGAGCGATGCTGCGCAGAATAGAGCTGATTGGCGGAGAATGCTGGAGATGGCCCAGAATCGGTGATGAATTATTGCGCCGAATATTATTATTATTATTATTATTATTACATTTACATCATTACGACAAAATCAAACTAAAGTAAATTATCTTATTTATTTCTCTTGAATTAATATAAACTGAAATTTTATTATTAACATTACTAAAACAAGAAATGAAATTATATATCTTGCTAGTTACAAGGGATTGAAAATATATTTCTGTGCACGATTAGTGCATATTTCCTTTAATGCACTAGTGCACAGTCGTACCGTTAAGTGAATACTTTAGTGCATAGAACGGTTGAGCAATACATAGAGAAAAGTGGTATGAAATGAAATGAAAATAGCCTTTAACTATGCGTAACAATTTCTATAAAGAATAAATTTACAAACAACATTGCAAACAAAATAAGGCAATTCTTTACTTTATATGTAAGTCGTGAATTCAACGACTTAACCAATGAGGTGATAGAATAAAACTCTTGTGGATGCAGTTCAGAACTGTAATGAAAAAGAACATATTTACAAATTTATAACTAACTAAATAACTCCAGGTATCTTTAATAACATACCTGAATCAACACAATAGTCAATATTCAGTAATTACACTCAATACTTAATTTCTACAATAGCATTCTATAATGTCTATTATAACCTTCGCTCACTGTTTCTGCAGGTTATCTCACGTCTGTCATATGACTAAGTTTGGCGTCAGTATTCAAACTTACATCCCCCCTTTTTGGAAGAGGACTATCGTCATCATCCCGATAAGGAACCAATTTGCTGGCGTGAAATAAATTTTATTCTTTCGTTTTGAATCCACTGTCGATGATATACATCACGTTAGATAATTTTTCTTTTATTCTGTGAGGGCCTGATCTAATCACTTCCAATTTACCTCTGTTTAGACCATTACTATATTGAATATAAACCAAATCACCTTCTTTATATATGATTTCCTTTACATTTCTGTTATAATACTTCTTATTTTGTTCATGTATTTTTTTCGAGTTCTCAAAAGCTATTGATCTATTTTCTTCTAAGTTCTCTTTTTTATTTTTTTCCAATTCTTTTGGTAAGATTGAGTTGTCAATTCCTATTAGCAAAAAATTTGGTGTGAAACCCGTTGAACTATGGATCGTAGTGTTGTATTCTTCAACACACTCTTCTGCTATAATAGTCCATGGACGTTCCTTGTTTTCATATATTTTACACCGTATTCTGTTAACCAACGTTTGATTTGTTCCTTCATTCAGCCCATTTGAGAATGCACAGTCTACTGCTGTGAATATTAAATCTATCCCTCTTGACTTCACATATTGTTTAAATTGTGTGGAGTTGATTCCAGAATATTGATCTGTTAACAAAGTTTTTATTTTTACTAATGTGCTCTTAGAATTTGCTCCAGCTTCCGCTACAAAATGAAATTTTGCCTTAATCATCTCAATTGTGTTGATTTGTAAGTCGTGAATTCAACGACTTAACCAATGAGGTGATAGAATAAAACTCTTGTGGATGCAGTTCAGAACTGTAATTAAAAAGAACAGATTTACAAATTTATAACTAACTAAATAACTCCAGGTATCTTTAATAACATACCTGAATCAACACAATAGTCAATATTCAGTAATTACACTCAATACTTAATTTCTACAATAGCAGTCTATAATGTCTATTATAACCTTAGCTCACATCTGTCTCTGCAGGTTATCTCACGTCTGTCATATGACTAAGTTTGGCGTCAGTATTCAAACTTACATATATATAAATATTTATACACACATTTTTTTTTTACTTGCATAGGCCTTCCTTTAGGAGTAAAATTAGTCTTTAACACCTCTCTGGGTGACTAGCCCTACTAGGACGCGGGCTTTGTAAGGGCCAACCATTTTTTCTTCCACACATCTCTATCCTTAGTAGCTCTCCACCAGAGGGGTCCTGCCAAAAGTCTAAGTGGATCCCTCCATCTCTTCAATTGTCTGCCTTTCACCCTATTTCGGTGATATGGAGTCCATTCAGTGACTATTTTTGACCATCTGTTGTCATCGCACCGCAGGAGATTTCCATTTGCTTTTTATTATCTGCAAGAGTGTGTCTTTGAGCCCTGTTTCTTTTTTTAACTTTCTGCATCTGATGTTGTCCCTTTTATTCACTTGCATTATACCTCTTTCGATGCTATTCTGCCACATCTTGATCTTCTTCCCTTGGGCTTTTGTCAAAGACCATGCTTGGGAGCCATGATCACCATCATCTGTCGAAAACCTGTAGTTTTAGATCAATACTTATGTTTCCTTTATTATGTACTTTAGAGACCTTTTGTTGCTTTATCTGAAAATGAAACTAACTGGCCCAAGTAAACATATTCCTCCAGGTATTCCAGGGTGAATTTGCTCATTTTCGGTAAAGTGTATAATTGATTCTCTAAATAAAACAATATCAGTAAAGTTTCTGAATTATTTACAAAACACTTAATACGTAGCGAAATTTATGTATTATTGATGGGTCCGTTTGTATGGTTGATGGCATAGGTTCCATTCTTCATTTATTTATTTTATTAATGTGATTTGTTTCTGCGTACCTACATCATAATGAGGCCTGAAATAGCGAAGCATCTGTTGGTTGATTTTTGTTTGAATATTAAATAAATATTGTTTTAATATTTGAATATATGAATTGAAATCTACTCAGCAAGTAAATTCCCTAACAATTTATTTTAAAAATATATAATAAAATAAAGTCGGGGGAACAAAGAATTCAGTTTTATGGACCCCTATAAAGGATGAACGCAATCGACCAAACGAGTATTCACTTATCTTAAAATAATTGAAAATGACCAAAATATGGATTAAGCGGATTGAAAAGGGCATTGAAGAGCTCGAGGTCTCACCAGGTGTTTTTCACTTAAGAAAAAAATTCGGAATGTTCAAGGCTTTCAAGAAATATCAAAAAGAAAAATGGCCGCAATTCGGGAAAAAGAAAGAGATAAAAAATACTGGAACGAATAAAGAAAGAAGAGAAGAAAAAAGAAAGAAAAAAAGTTGAAACACGCGTAGGCTATAATGGCTCAGTCGTTAGAGAGAAAAAAAAGAAATGTAAAAAAAGATGCACTCATGGGCAAGGTTAAACAACAATTTAAAAAATATTAATATCGTGAATAATTATTTAATTGTAGTTTATTGTATAACAATCTATAAGTATAGGTAAAAAAATATCAATAGGAATTTACTAATTCTCCAAAAGTAATTATATGAAAGATTAACCCTTAGTTCATCAAATTAATTGGTTATTAGTGGTATCAATCAATTCGATGCCTTAATGTTATGATAAGATTGAAATTTCAGGAGAAAGACTCACGACACATACATTTAGAACAACAATTGAACCTTATTTTCATAACATATTAAATCATAGGAAGGTACCGGAGCAGGTAGTTAGATAGGTAGCCATGCCGAAGGTACTGGGTTCAAATCCCACTAGTTGACAGACTTTTATTGCATTATGTAGCAGCTGTAGATGGAGCATACGGGATTTATGACCCTCCTGGGGTTCACCCAGCCTCTATAAAGTGCTTGGGTACCCAAAAGAAGGGGGGACAATTTGGAGGTCAAACGTGATCTAGGACATATCACATCAGTGCACAACCTTTGTCCAAGAAACAGCACAGTCTCCACCATCTGCTGAACCCCAGACTCTTCACGGGCTGTTGAAATCATATTTCCTAATATCTTTAATGTGATTAAAAATCTTTTAGATAATGAAACTTAATCTTAACCTAACCGCTAATGTTTAATTAATCTAAATATTAATTTACACTGATAACTTATTTATATACTTGAGGACCTGAAGCGACTCTACTGCCAAAAAGAAGGAAAAGTATTTTCCTTCGTCATCTCCAGAGAAGGGTTGTCCCCGGAGGAAACGAGATTAGGGACTGTAAAGAATTGGGACTTGCTGATTGTATCCTGGAAGGACAACAAGCCGAGCTAATTGAGAAAGTCAGTATTGTAAGGACATTCTTTACTTGGCTAATGCTTATTAACGTGCAGATTTACTTAAGAAAGTGCCTGTATATCCTTTATGAAGGACCTGTATTTCATTTCCTGTACCAAACCTTCTAGCGGTTAAATGGCATCCTGTAACACAAATCGATTCCCAACAAAACGTTCATACAACTTTTTATTTTACATATTAATTTTTCTTTAAATTTTCTCCATTAATTATAAAACGACATTTGAACAATTTCGGACACTGATCCTGTGACCAAGTAAAGCCAGTGCCAGGATGTCAGGCAATTGGCCGGAGGTTGGTGAGCTCAGTGGTCGCCCTGTCTAAATTACTAAGACTCAGGCCAGGTCTTTGTTCGGTTGGACCACAAATGAGTTGTTGGAACGCAACAAAGGACTTTCGGCGTCTAATGAACACAACGCTGGGAGTAAACACACGCCCCGGAGCGATTTATTGCTGCCTAATATATGTCGGATATTGTTTCACGGAGGTGCTACTGTTTCATTTTATCACATTGCTAATTCAAATTAAAGCTTAGGTTATTATTTACCAATGAAAATTAGAAAATCTCAAAAAAAGGCGTAAAAATAAATATCTGAATGATATTGGGAAACCCCCCTCCCTCACCTCCAAAATAAAAAGTCTTGAAGATACAGGAAAATAACTTAACAGTCAGCGTTTCGTCAATTTAGGTATCATCGGGAAGTAAACGATTCATCTTCATTTATAAACGTTTTAAAGTGAAACTTTTGTTCTATCGCCCCATAATTTTTCGTTCACCTATCGCATGTCGCATTACAGATGGAGAAGGGATAAAGTGAAAGGCGCAAGACCGAGCAGCCAAGGCCAATATGGCGGCGCCCAGTCAGCTCACCGTGTAGCATTTATATTCTCACTTATTCGTACAAGTGTTGTGTAATTTGATCTGTGTATTAATGTAAATGCATTTATTGACTCTATCGTGATGAATAACGATAAACTGTGAGACTCGAGGCGAACATGAAGTTATTGATAGAATAATTGACGTTAACAACGGGTTCAATGATTTAAATAAATATTGCTCTTACTTTTTAATATGCGTTTATCATCTAAATGAATTATTAATTCATCATATCCATTAATTATGTATTCCTTACTCTAATTAGCAAATTTAAATTAAATTTTATAATTGAATATTTTGTCTACTATTGATTTCCGATTATCATTCCTATTTTTCAATAATTAAGTTAAAATTAAAAACGCAGTTTTAATACCCTAAATAGAATCATTTTCCAAAATTTTTTAGTTAAATGCCCACAAACCGAAAAAAAGTTTCACTTGCATTGTGGTTTCATAAAACCACACAACTTTGCTTTTTTAAAGTTATTTAATGAAATTTACAATTGTATAACACAAACATCAAGCAATTATAATGAATATATACATTGGCATGAAAAGACAAGTATCACTTACTTTTAATATGCCAATTACAAGTAATAAAACATTGTTGCTTTAATTCTAGAGAGCTAAGGTGATTAAAATATATCGCCGGGATGCGGACAGTAGAAAAAAGACAGACCCCATTGTCTCAGGACATCCATTTCAATCTCAAATACAAACTTCACGAAGTATATCTCTCCTTCTGGGTCTAAGAATTTACGTGAATGTTCGGAGTAAAGTGAACGTCTCTCAGGATCTAGACATAAATTAGAACTAAGTTAGTGGAATTTATGGATGAAACGTAAAAGGAAAACGAAAGACCTTTTTCACCGTGACTTATAAAACTGGCTAAAATGTGATGTAGGGCCAGTACGATTTCGTCTTGTTAAAGCCTAAGCTGATCTTAAACAGAAATACGGCCGATAAAGTAACATGGATTCTATGTAAATCGATACAAGATTTCAGAAATTTTTGAAATATATGTATCTATCGTTTTAAAAGATTATTGCTATAAAACAACGGTAGACAACGGTTCTGCAAGGAGGGGACTTCTCTGAGATCACGCTCAACCACCAATTTTTATAAGATTTTATAGAGGGTGGGTGAGCCCCGGAGGGTTCTAGATCCCATATATATGATCCGTCAATATATATGGATACATACATACATATATATATATTATACATAAATTATGATAAAAATGATCCATATCTGGTTGCAAACAGACTAAATAAATTCTTCCCTGCAGTGGGATTTGAACCAGGATTTCCGGCATGGCAACTCAGTGCTCTACCACTGAGCCATTTCGCTCCCTATTATATACAAAAATAACAGAGGAGATTAAACGAAGTATAACAAACTAATACTGAAGATAGAGAAAATAAAGTTGCCGCGTAATCCTAAGTTGTCAATTCGAAATGAGAAAAAAAAATCAAAATATAAAATAAATAAAGATTTAATTATAAAAAAAATATTTTTACAATTAATAATAAAACTCATTTTGAAAAGGTAGTACTACGTTTGACTCATATTTGCAAAAGCTTGTTTTTAAAGAAAACATCGAAACTTTTCTAAGGATTTTTCTTTGTCAAACCTTTGTTTTTTAAAAATAAAAATAGAGCGATTAAAATGGATTTAACTGAATAGTCAAGTCGCCACTCGCCGCATAATTCATCCATCAAAATGAAAATAAACTTCTTGTAGAAAAATAAACATAATAAATAATGAATTTCTTTAAATGTAGTTTAAAATTTTATTAATTTAATTGTAATAATAATTTTATGAATTAATTATTGTTCGAGGATGGATTAAGATTCCCTATACTATCGCTACTCTTATAAATGAATTAGGATGAACTAATCTTAATTCGAATTTCTCACAATATTAAACGTTCTAATTTTATTTTTCAAAAAATATTTACTATTAACAGTTACAGTGCTATCCATCTATGAAAAAATTATTTTTTTCTACAGTTATAAAGAGAATAATATTGATGTAGATCAAAACTCTGCAAAGCTTTAGAGAACGATAATATCTACAGCCCTGGTAAATAAGTGGCTAAGTCGGATTTTGTCCAGAGAGAGTTAACTGCTTTCAGATAACCGGAATCGTATCATTCTCGTAGTTTTTGGCTTGAAATGAAGTTGTAATATAACCAATAACTCTTTTTCAAGCCAATGCCATACTTAGCCTCTTATTCACTACTCGAGTATAACTCGATTCTGCTTACTTAAGCACAAGAAACTCATAATGGAGAAAATTAACCTAACCACTTATTCACAGGGGATGTGGACGTATGGTTTTTGTATGTAAGGTAATTGTGTTATATTAAAACTTTGGCCGTGGTCTTCTTAAAAAGATATGTGGCTACCGTATTTCCAATCGACGTTCGAGGAGAGTGGCGAATCGGTTTAGATTCATGAATTATAGCTGTTGATGACATGCCCAATTTTTTTTCAAAGCGGATCGTCCTTATAACAAACCTTTGGGTGGCTTTTTGACATCATAGAAAGCCACAACACTACTCACAGACTTCCAATAATAGAACCAACGTTCAGAGTCACAATTCCTACATCCGGTCCTTGTGGGATGCCTTCTGTAGAATAGAATAGAAAAATAATTTTATTTTGGGACCAGGTCCCTTAAGAATTACAGACGTGAACAAAATTAAATAAATATATATCTTTCCAAAGGACTACAGTATTCGAATAAAACAATATTTACATAATACCTTGAAAGTAAATAACTAATAGGTATGTTTTGGTAGAGAATTAGAAAATTTAATACGAAAATAAAATAAAAAAAGAGACAAATTTACAATAAAAATAAATAGGCTTTAAGAAAAATAAGTGAATAAATAATAGCATCCAATAATATAAAATGATATTATGATTGAGGAATATTTACAGTAAGTCACCAATCGATTAAGTTGAATATATTTATAAATTATTTATTGATTACAGAGCATCTGTTTGGGCATTTAGAAGATGTAGGAAAAGTTTGGATTTAAATGAGGTTAAAGAAGACGCATGGCGGATATCGAGTGGGAGTGAGTTCCTAAGAGAGATAGAACGGGCGAGAAAGGAAAGCTCAAAAGTTTTGGTTCTATGGGAGCGGATATAAAGATCGGAAGGGCGAGATCTTGTGATCTAGAATTTGATAGAGGATTTGAATTGTAGGAGACTATAGATATAAGATGGATGTTGTGAGTTGATGGTTTGATATAAGTAAGAACCTAGGAAATAGAGTCTACGGAAAGAAGGGAAGAACCACTTTAACTCAATGTAGAGGCAGAACAAATGAGACCTCGTCGGGGCGTCGAAGACAAATCGAAGCGAAGAGTTCATAATTCCCCTAAATCTCTCCTGATACTGTAGTAATCACCATCCAGCACAATTGTTGATACCTTTTACCAAACCCAAGACCTTAAAATGGTTAAGAGTTATTACTTCTTGAAAATAAAAATAATAGTTGTTTATCTTACAACAATAAATTGAATATAAGGCTTTGAGGGTGCACAACTCGGACTCTACCGTGTGACGGTAAGACGGATAACAAGGGTAAGGTGTCCATCAGGATTACGAATATATTTTTTATTTTTATTTATTTCTTGTATACTTTGCTACAATTCACAAAATTAGAATTTATGTACCAAATAGAACAGTCTCACACTGAAAACCACTGTACGAACAAATTTTAAATGGATCTGCGCAGAATCATTATTTATAATGAAAAAAAAATGTATTACTACTAAAATTCCAACGAGAGACAAAAAAAGGTAAAAAATTAATAATAATAAAATAAACATAAATTCTATACATTCTTAATAACTTATATTCACAAATATAAACAATATCAATGAAATGAAATAAATTGTTATTCTACATTAATAAATGTTTTGTTCTTCCATATAGTTTGTTGATAAATACATTAATGTAAAGTATACTTAATTCTAAGGCAAGGATTACGAATATGAATCGTACAAAATATATATCGAACGTTGTATTTATGCTTGGAGGAACTTATTGGTACCTTTGCACAGCTCTAAAGGGTACGAAGAGTCTTGAATGTTCCTAGGTGTATGTTGATTTTCTAGCTATAATAGGTAATTTAGTAATTATTGTCATAGTTACCGAGGAAAGTTCATACATAGTATTATATATGAAATATTAGAAATAAGGAAGGAAACGGAGACGAAATACATGTCATTGTCATTTTTTTTTTTAAATTTATTTATTGATATCTACAACTGTATTACAATAATACAACAAGTAAATAGGCTAAGTGATATATAATGACAAGTAGAGAAACTACCCACTGGTAGTACTCAAATCAAAGTTCAAGTAAGGAGGTCACGTGGCCATCTTCTTTTCAGACGCCTCGGAGGATTATCGGAAATTGAAGAGGAAGCTAGGTTTGTAACTAGAGGGTTTGAGTGGTAATGAAGTTTTTTATGAAAGGATAGACACCGGGTTCGGGCCAAATCAGCAACAAAAGTGACATTAAGGTCGTTATGGATGACTTTATTCTTAACAAAGTAAGGAGCATTGAGGATTTTACGAAGGATTTTGGACTGTAAGGAATCGAAGGGGAATTCAATGGCTCAATGGAGCCCCAAAGCTCTACTCCGTAAGTCCAAATAGGTCGTATGATGGTCATGTAGATGAGTCTTTTGTAGTTAATTGGGAGTTTGGAGCGTTTGTCTAGTAAGTGTTGAAGTAGCCTGAAACGTCGTGCGGTTTCTTGTCTTTTCAGTCTTGTATGAGGATTCCAGATTAATCGTTTGTCGAGGTGCAACCCTATGTATCGGATCTGTTCTATTGGCACCAGTGGGATATTATTAAAGGATACTGAAGGGCAGGAAGTCATTGGTTTACGACGTAAGGTAAAAGTGATTTGATGCGATTTTTGAGAATTTATTTTAATTCTCCAGTTTTGACACCATTCTTCAAGATCAGTGATATGGGATTGGAGGCTTTGGGATGCAATAACTGGATTGGTGTTGACTGATAATACACATGTATCATCAGCATTTTTTTTACTATTAAAATATATTTAACTCATTATACAAAATCCTAAAATGTGTTTTTTAAGTAAACAACTATAGGGCTAAAACTCATGAAGGAATGGTAATGGGTTTGGATATTGACATAGGCTTTATTGCTACTGGGTCAAGTAGTAAGAATAATACAAAAGTACAAACTAGTGCCGTAACTATAACAATTTAGTTAAGCTTCAGATACTTCAAGAATACCAGGAAGTTTATATTCAATAAAGGAGAGGGGATGAGAATTAACAAAGTTCCCATAAATATAGACGTTATAATCCCCCTTCTGACTATCACTTGTTTGGTCCACTCAAAGAGGCATTAAGGAGCCGTCGATTTACCTCGAACGAATCAGTGAAAGAAGCTGTGCATTCATGTGCATAGACATCATATGAGGGCATCATGAAGCTTGGACAAAGATGGACCAAGTGCGTTGAAAAGCAAGGGGACTATGTCGAAAAATGATGTGCTTTTAAATTTTCTATTTGATTACAATAAAATTGTATTACTATATTTCGGATAATGATTGACATAGTTGTGCACGGTTATTTTGCCAAGATTATGCTCATCCTCGGGGTTATTTGTCCTATTAAGGACACTGGTTCCATAAAGGATGGTAGGCCCTAGTCATTTATCTGCCTCAGTCTGTCTGTAGAAATCATAATGAATACAATACGAATAGGGGTTTTCGAAATAACCATTGAAGGAAGTGATTGGATTCACTGCTTCATAGAGAGTGAACAATTTCTAATGTTTGTACAAGGAGTTCATTTGGCCGACATCACGACGCCCTACATGTTTTCCCTTCTATAAGAATATTCGTCTTGTAGATTCCGGTGAGCCCTAGAATAAAAAGTTTACATATAACAGTTGGTCTACAGTTATTACGATAAATCAAAATATAAAAAGTGGCTTTTGAAATAATTATCCTTATTTATTTATTAAAGAATTTTTAAAAAGGCTTAAGCAATAATAAGTATTGTAGTAACTTGGTTAATTTCATAGTTTCTAAGTCTAAAATCAATTTTTAAATAGGAATGTTGGACTAAAGGGAATAGTAATACCCTACATTTTAAAACTAAGTAAAACCTTTCTTAAAAATGACATAAAAATGAACATTTCCTTTTATCAAGATATCTATTCTTTTGCACTATTGTTTAGACAATAAATATTTTTAGATCTGTAATTTTAATAATTTTTTAATGTAATTGTTATTGTTCTTGGGTTTTTTTTTGCAGAAATTCTGATTTTAGCTTATGTATTTATGTAAGAATATGGTTTTTGGATGCATAAAAAAAGTTATTTTGTGTTTGAATATGACTCATGTTAGTCGAAACGTCTCAAGAATCAATAAATGAATTCATTTGTAACGGATGATAGTTTTTTTCTTTCTTTTATGAAAACTCGAAGTGATTTTAGTTCAGTGATACATAAAATTTTAAAATAAAAACCTGTACCACCACAATCAATTAAGGATTCTACTTCACCACTTGATAGAGAGTGTATTCTCTCTAAGCCAACAGTTATGCAGGGAGGTACTTTAGCCCAAATGTTTTCATCTCAATCAAGGGTACCCATTTTTTAGAGACTGGATGATCTCTTAAAAAGTCACCAGATCGATTTAAGGCTGGAAACAGAGTAAATATTTTTACCAATTTGATTACGAGTATTATCAGGGAAAAGACCAAAAATTCCCTTTTGGCCTTTTCCCTGATAACATTAAAAGAAAGAAAAGTGCAGCACATCTCAAATCAACAGACTCATTTAGGCAGATATTATATATCTTAATTGTCGATATATTGACTAATTAGTTTTTTTAGAAGTATTTTAGAGATTTGGAGTTTTGCTTTTTGAGATAATTTTCTAGTGAACCCCAATTTATAAATAATGAATCTTTTTGAGATGTTGTTTATTATATTGAACTTTCTAAATTTTTTGAATTAATATAAACAAAGTTCATTAATTAATTGCAGAAGTACTTTTTTAAATTACTACTCGTCTCTACCGTGGAGTGCAACCGCACATTCTTAATAAAAAACCTCGACCACTACCGTCCATGAAGGGTCTTGGATTCCAGACCAGCAGGTAGGTTGTTATTCCAAAATCACGCTAAATCACCATTTTTTTCCGAATCGAAGGTAACCTCGTCATAGAGGTCGGGTGAGACCAAGGAGGATCTTTAGATCTCATAGAATCCATCCGTTTCTTTTAACAGATTAAATAATTTATCAGCCACAGCTGGATTCGTATCATGAACGTACAGTCTACACTGGCTATCTCTGTCTAAATGATAATAAAAAATATATTTCATCTATTATCGGATGAAACATAACTAAGTCTGTGAATTAAATAATATTTTTAATAAGGAAATGAATAAAAAAAAATCATTAAAACATATATAATTTATTTTGTTTTTATATTCATTTTGTTTTTATATTTTCTTTTTTTTTACTATCAGCATGTATATATATATATATATATATATATATATATATATATATATATATATATATGTATATATATTAATTTATTTATTTTATTATTATTATTTATTTATTTTAATTTTTATTATATTTATTATTTTTTTTATTCAATGATTGTATAGCTATTTAGCGCTATTACTTATTTCCTATAAGTGGCAGGCTCTAATATTTCAATAAAGTGTATATATTATATATTAAAAAATAAACATATACAATCCTTCTACTACATCAATGACTTGCACAGATCTAGTGATGAGTTCGCTGAGCCACATTTGATTTTCTCTTCCACCCACTGCCAAGTTGTTAATAGCACCTTAAAGTTAGCAAGAAGGCTAATTCTTCTTCTCACACGTCGGAAACTTCATCTCGTGGATGTTCTATTTGATTAAACCAGGGCAACATCTAAATTTAGCTACTTTGATGTATCCAATTTACTAATGAAGCTAAATTTATACTTTACAGTAAGTCACTAATTAGTATGAATTAATGAAGCATAAGCTTATATTGATACATTATTTGATACATTATTATATCGTATTTATATGTAAAAGAGATACAATAAACGTCTTTCATTTCAATGTACTGATACTGAAGAACCGGGGAGGTTATTCTGATTTTTGTGTTGTTTTTTAGTTTAAAGAAAACAGTTTTGTAAATAGTGTATATGTAAAGTTAGCTTTTAATGTTGTTTATTATTTTACAGGTAAGACTTTATAGTATAACGAGTTTGTAATATAATTACAGCAAATTGTTTTTGTAGTTATTGCAGTAAAAATAAATTTACTATTTTTACAGAGAAAAGCTCAGCTTAGTTTTTAATTCGGCATACACAAAATTTAGTATTTACAATCAACATTCAAAAGCTTATGATTCCATCGACCATCAAATGATCGATATAGGATATTGATTGAACAGGGTATACCAAAGAAATTAGTAAATTTAGTAAGGATTTGTGTCAACGAAGCAACATTTTTCGGATAAGTTCGATGTTCGCTCGGGTATTATTATTCAATGCGAATTCACCTGTTTATCATATATATATATATATATATATATATATATATATATATATATATATATATATATATATATATATGTGTGTGTGTGTGTGTGTGTTATACTCTACCGGCCAATGCCAGCGCAACATGTTTTGCCGTCATTATGGCTGATCAAAAAAAAATTTTTTTTTAATTTAAATCAAACTATCCTAAAAATATTTCTTTGGAAAAAAATAAAAACTTTGAACTTATTCTATACTTGGCAGTAAATGGGTTAAGGTATTCGAAAATGAAGTGTTGCGTGAAATATTCGGTCCTAAAAATTATGATACCACTGGAGAATTTTGGAGATTAACGGAATTAACAACGCGGAACTGCGAAGCTTACACCCAGTTAAAGTCATTCAAGTGTAATTACTATTGCGTCACGAAGATTAAGATGGGATTGTAAAGTTGCTAGGCTTTTTAACTATCGAATTCCTAAAAAGTTAATAAGCGCTGTGCCGACTGGGAAGCATGTAAAGGGTAGACCGAGGAGTAGATGGGAAGATTTTGTTAAGAGTGACCTGGCAGATATGGGTTTGGGCGGTGGCCAATTCTGTATCGGCATCGAGCCTTCGGGTTCGCTATTATTATTATTTATATTATAAGAAAAGCACTCAATGAAGAATATTTATATTTATTTGAGATAAATCGAAATGATTCGAGAGAATATGAACTGACTATTTTAATGAAGAATGTTCTCAATTATATCTTTAATAAGAACAAGTTAATGCAGTTGGATAAGCACCGTATTCTCAGCTACCTGGTAATATTAACAATCTCGAATATGATCACTTGTTCCAAGAAGATATTTACTATAATTATAGCTTAATTTAACCTCATTATTAAGGGGGGGTGGAGTAGCTCAGTGGTAGGGCGCTGAGTGGCCATGCCAAAAGTCCCGGTTTGAAATCCCTGTTTGAAAGATTTTGATTTAATATCTTAGTAGCCAGAAATGAATCCTCCTGGATTCCCCTCTTGCTACTAAGAGATTAAATTAAGATTTGCCCCCTCTTGGACTCAGCCTCTTTAAAGTGGGTACCCAAAATAATAGGGAAAATCTAGCGATCGAGCATGATCTAGAACAAATCACTTCCCTAAGCAACTGTTCTCCAAGAATCAGTACAGTCCCAACAATGTACTAAACCCAAGTCTCCTCACGTGCTGTAGTGGTACAGTTTTTTTTTCTTATTAGACTTGTGTTAGTAAATATTTATAGTGATTGTAATAGCAAATATGCGGAAGATCCGGGTTCGAATCCCGGCCAGGACAAATCTTTTCTCTTCAAAATAAAAAATTATAAATAATCACAATTAAATAAAAAATAAAAATAATTTTAAATATACAATTGACGTACGTCAAACAGATCCTAATTTAAAAAGTAATGTTCAATGAACATTCTTCCCCATATATACATCGCAAAAATTGCGAGAACTGGGGATATAGGATCGGTGAAGAGAATGGATTTGTCTGGCTTGGATACGAGCCTTGTAGCTTAGTTGGTAGGGTACCGCGCTAGAGTTGCGGAAGACCCGGTTTCGAATCCAGGCCAGGACAAGTCTTTTCTCTTCAAAATAAAAAATAAATAAATATTTATAATGTAAAGAAGAAATAGTTGGGGATGCAGTCAATGAAAACACCATAATAAGTGTATACTTATTTATTGTGTGTCGACGTTTCGACCTACAATGCAGGCCATCTTCAGGGCTATGAGAGAGAAACAAACAGAACAAAAATATAAAAAACGTTTCAATAACAAGAATATAGTGACATGTAATGTAGAAAATTAAAATAGTGACTAGATATGATAAAATAGTGAATAGATATGATAATTAAGGATAACGAATATTAAAATAGTTACAGAATATAATAAAATTAAAGTAGTGACAGATATAATAAAATTACAGATGATGAACAGAAATTAAAATAGTGACAGATATAATAATTAAAGAAAACGAATATAAAATACAGAAAATAAATGTACAGAAAGGATAAAATGTAAACATAATATAAAGGGAAAGAAAAATGAGGATGTAAACAGAAAGATACAAAATGAGAAGATTAAAATATATTAAAATCGGGTGGAATATGAATATTTATAATATTCAATAAAGGAAATATTTATAATATATGATGATAAAATTTATATTAATATAAATAAATTTAAAAAAATTAATATTAATGTTATATTAAGTATTTTTGATTGTACTACTTAAATAAATTAAAATATTTTATTTATCCAATTGATTCAGAATAAAAATTATTATTTTTTATTGCGTTATTAAGTATTATTTTCTCATTATATTAATTTGGTAATTGAACTCTGGATCCCCATTCTTTTATAAAATTCTCCACTTATTTTTTATGATATTTACCTTTTCATTTACAATTTATAGGTTTTCATTGTGTGTTTTTTTAATTATTTGATTTTATGCTTTACTGGCTCTGCAATCAATATATGATTAGAATAAAAATCTCTAAAGCGTATCTGACCATTTTACGTCCACTCCAAAGGATGGCATAACTATAATTTATTACTCAATTTAAAGAATTTTTAGACCACCTGGCTGGCTGCAAATCCGTGACCTTAGTAGATTATTATGTTGACTGCTACACAACAGGTTACCCCAGGTCATCTTAGTTAACAGTTGCGGAGTCAGTTTTCTTGTTTGTACTCTCCACTTTCTCACTTCAGTTCATCCACCAATTCATTCTGCTTCTTAGTTATCTCGTTTTCTCAAATTTCTACCTATATATTTATTTCGCGTGCATAAGGGAGAAATCAGTACCATTTTACCATCAAATTACTTCAGTGTAGGTTATTGCATGCTTAAAAAAACACTCATTTTTCGCTTTCGATGTACGTAACTATAAGTTTTAAATAATTACACAGTTAACAAAGAAATACTTAGATAAAGAAACATATACAAATTTGGAAATTATGAGTTTTATTTTAATCATTAGGTCCTTTTATTCTTTTTGATTAACACCATATCAAACGTTTTTAAATTTGTATTTAGTAGCCATAAAAAATTTAGTGAAAGTTCAGTTTTGTTTTATGTGCCATGTATAATAAGATTTATTTAAATCCTCAATTATAATGTTTATCTCCTTTACTAGTACATCTATAAAGCCGGTTTACTTTTGTAACCATTCATCAATAAAATCCTTTGTCTTTACAAAACCACGTAGGACTTTTGATTAGTACATAACTAAATAACTTCCTGCACAACCGTTGATTTAGATCAATTGCATTATAATTGTGTTATAAACCCAATATACATATGGAATGTATATCCAGTATATACATTCCATATATACATACTGGATATACAGTGGAATGTATTCCATATGTGT
Organism: Arma custos; assembly: GCA_037127475.1. Taxonomy (NCBI): domain Eukaryota; kingdom Metazoa; phylum Arthropoda; class Insecta; order Hemiptera; family Pentatomidae; genus Arma; species Arma custos. Next base: position 14,602,807 of record CM073760.1, on the reverse strand, counting down.
ATCCAGATACATATGGAATGTCAGTGAAGGAGTAAATTTAAATTATTAGCAAAAAAATTAGTAAACAATACTTTTATTAATAAAAATAGGATCCTTCACTTTCAATAAACTTCTCCCAACGTGAAACAAGCATTTCAATCCCCGCTCTGTACAAATTAGTTGTCAAGAAAGAAGCCAACTCTTGGTAGGCCGATTTCAGGGCATTTTCGTTGCCAATTTTTTTATTTCTTAAAAGATTATCCAAACAAAGAGAAAATTAAAAATCAGTTGGAGAAAAGTCCGGAGAATTTGGGTGAGGATGGACTTCTATATTCAGCTCCGAAAAAAAAATCGGGTGAGCTTCTGGGCCTCGGTTTATTCATGTGATACCCATATTTCTAGCTGTTTTGTCTTACCAAGCTCCTTAAGGTGCCTGGAAACAGTCAAGGCACTTGATCCAAGTTGTGAACCTAATTCATAAGTGGTTTGGGAAGGGCCCGCTTCGACCAGCTCTTTCCACTTTTCGTTGTCCAACTTATCTTCGGCCTACCACGTTCTTTGGTGGTCAGGCCATAATCCCCAGACCAAAATTTTTCAAAACAACGGAAGATTGTTCTTTCGCTCACTGTATTATCTTCACCGTAAACAATATTAATGTTTCGGAACACCTCCGTGACGCTATGGCCAAGTTTAAATTCCTAGAGAAAAATTATACGGATTTCTGTGGAAGACATAATTTTATTCTTATTTATTTTTAAAATGTTAATTCACTTCCAAAAAGAAAACAAGTAGGACTGACTATGAAAAAAGATTAAATGACCTTTCAAACGGTATCCATAGCATAATTTTTTGTGCACAAATAAACTAATCACCAATGAAAAGAAAACTGTAAATAAACAAAACAGACATGCCATCCATTACGACCCAATAGTTTTGAATAGAGTTCAATGAAGAATTAGCGATTTATATATTTGGACATTTTAATACGTTTTGAACCTTGGTTTCGATAAACAGTACTTTTACTTTTTATATAACTATAAATACTGAATAATATCAATAAACATTACTTGCTTTGCCGTTTATTCATAAAGATTCCTGAGGCCCAGAGTTACAAAAGGATCAATACCCTGAGCCTTTTGACTGAAAAGGTTCACCAAATATGCAAATGATAGCAAGTTATTAATTTTCAGATTCCTGTAAGACCAGGTGACAGAAGTTGCTGAGTTATCAAGTCCTTCCCAACTTGATCCTTGGTCTTCTAAGTTAGTCACCATTATCAATTTCACGTCAAGTAATCCTTCTTTTGGGTCTTATTTAATTACACAGTCCTTCAACTTCTAATGAATCATTAATAATTTATTATATGATATTTAGTATCAAGGAGAGTCATCTTTCACACTTCTAAGTACCGTTGAGTCATCTTGACTGATTATTAATTATTGTGTAATTATTACAGAGGAAAAAGTGGTCTATGTGGAGGTCAGAAATAAGATATTTATAAGGACCAAACGTTTCAACCGAAATTACAGTTCTTCATCTTCATAAACACAAGTATTGGAGTTTACCATAGGTTTTTTTTTTATGGCGCTACAACTCAGTGACGAGTCCTGGTCTCCACCAGCTTCTTCCAGTCGTCTCTGTTTTTGCAGCCGTCATCCAGCTTCTGATTCCCCGGATATCCCTTGCGTCCCTGTCCACCCCATCCGGCCACCTCAGCATCGGTGTCCTCCTTCTTCTCGTGCCGTAGTGAGTTTTAACTAAACCTTTTTTAGGAATGGCTCCATCTTCTAGTTCATCGCAGTCTTCTAATCTTTAAGGATAAATCAACATCTTCTTCGTTATACATTGAGTAGACTTCGTTGCTTGTTCTCCTTCGCCAGTTTCCATCTAGATGAACTTCACCGAAGATTCTTTAAAGAATCTTTCTTTCAAATACTTACAGATCATGCTCAATCATCTTGGTCATTGTCCATGTCACCGATCCATACAACAATACTGGGCGGGTCAAAGTTGTGTACAGGTGGAACTTGGTCTACTGTGATAGAAGAATTGGGAATTCCTTGTGTAGAGTAACAAAGTAACACCTGTTAGCCGTACATATTCATTTCTTTATCTCAACCTCAGGTGCATTATCCTCAGTCGCCATTGAACCCAATTATGCAGCTTTCTCTTTTAAAGAGAGCAATATCGATGGTTTCTCCCTAGGCCGGAGAACTTCTCCTGTGACCATGAGCTTAGTTTATAGACCACGAGTTAGGCTCCTGCATCACCGCAGTCTTAGAAATAGTAATGTGTCTATTCCTGAATTATTATATTTCAATTAGACAATCACGAAAATCTAGAGTATCTAAAATACTGGAAAAATACTTACCAGCTAATGTTTCGCCGACTCAATTATCCTCAGAACATTCCCAAAAATCGATATTCCCACCAATGATGATCAAATGCATCGAACCTCACATGGAACATTAAGGTCATTGTGGATTAATTTGTTCGTAACAAAGTAAGGAGCATTGAGGATTTTACGAAGGATTTTGGATTGTAAGGATTGAATACGAGAGGAATGCTTAGTCAATATATGAATAGAATGCCTCAGTGGAGCCCCAAAGCTCTACTCCGTAAGTCCAGATGGGTCTAATGATTGTCATGTATATGAGTCTTTTGTAATTAATTGGGAGCTTGTTGAATGTTGATTGAATTAAATGTTGAAGTAGCCTGAAATAGAGAGCTGTTTCATGTCGTTTTAGTCTAGTGTGAGGATTAATCTTTTGTCAAGTTGTAGTCCTAAGTACAGGTCCTGTTTTACAGGAATCAATGGGATGTTATTAAACGACACAGGAGGACAGGAAGTCGTTGGTTTACAACAGAGGGTAAAGGCGATTTGATGGGATTTGTGTGAATTTATTGCAATCCTCTAGTTTTGAAACCATTTTTCAACGTCAGTGATATAGGATGCTATAACTGGATTAGTGTTAATTGATAATAGACATGTGTCATCCGCATACGTGGTAAGGATATTATTAGGATGAGTTTGAATGTCAGCTGTATAAACTGTGTAGAGGATTGGAACTTAATTGCTTTGAGGAACTCCAGCAGATTGAGGAAAGAGGGATTAATAGACATTATTCTCCAAGACCTTAAACATTAAACTAAGGCAAAATAAGGTAATATTTTAGCATAAAGGAATATTATTTAAAAGCAACTGATTAGTAAGATTTAGTTGGTTTATTTAAAATGCTTAAATTTCAGAGTAAAATTGATTCGCATTATATATTTTTCCATATAATTTTAGCGATTTAATGCTTGATTTTTTTTCCAATTCCTTTATAATAATTATTTTGTTTTTAATTAAAAAATGTTAAAAGAACAATACTAAGATGAATTTATGGCCCAAAGAAGACACAGGAAGGCAAAATAAGGAAATATAAAAAGAAGTGAATGATTTGGAAATGGACATAAGAATAAGAAGATTAAGGTTCAAGGAAATTAGGTGAGGATGCACCCAAAAAGATTTAATAGAGAAATCTTCTATAAAATGAGAAGATAGAAGATTGCTGGGGGGGGGGGGGGTACATCAAGTAGATGAAGGAAGAAACTGAGAGACAGAAAATAACTGACCAAGACTGTTTCGATAGGGATGACCATGGGAAAAGAAATTAAGGTCCTCATGGGAAAGAGACATGCAAGAAAAGGAATATCGTGGACCGAGGAAAGAAGGAAAGAACAATTGGAAAGAATGAAGAAAAAGTGGGAAGGGGTATGAAAAGAAGTGAACAAAATAATATTCGCGTGGCCTCTAAGGCCGTTCCGTGAAAAAAAACTTTTTTGTTTTTGAATATTTGTATTGATTCATATATTTTTTAATATAATATTTTTTCGGAAGAACTGAGAAAATTACGATTGATACGAATGAATAGGTACTGGGCAGATCGCAAAAAAAAAATGACAGTACAACCCTCAATAAGAAAGTGAATGCAGATCGACTGAAGTGGTCCAATTTGGGCAATGGAGTTAATAATAATATTTATTGTATAAATGTTATAATAATTGTTTACTTATTCAGATGACTATAACGTATTTTACATTGTTAAGGTGCCAGGTTAAACATGTTGGAACAATGCGTGATTATGTTGATGAATTATTAAATATTTCATGCCTCACGGTGTTTTGTTTCGTGTTCGTGTTTTGTTTTTCCCAGTTTGCCCAATGAAATAATTCCAGTAATTGTGTTTGCTATTCATTGGCGTTCATACAATATTCTTTATCTGCATTACGGTCAAATCGCAATCAGTGGCAAGTAAAACGGAATCCCGTTGGGACGAAATTAGAAAAAAAAACCACTTAATATTCTTACTTTCTCTATCTTGGCATATTTCATTGAATTAAAAAAAAATAGAGAAGGTGGTCAGGTTGACTGTCTAAGCATTCGATATCTGTCCAAATATTGGTTTTCAATATATTTTTGCTATTACATATTTGTTTGTTTATTAATTTAATGTCACATTATTGCTGCTATGACTAATCTGACGATGCTACAGCGGGAGCTCTAAATTTTGCCTATCCAAGTTTATTTATTATAGGAATCTTTAACGAGTAACTGATATCATACAAGCTCGGAACCTACGTTTTACGTCACTTTCGAAGGACGCCATAACCAAGGATTTTTTCTCCTTCTAAAAAAATCCTGGTGCTACCAACCATGCTACGAACCTGCAATCTTGGGCATCCATTATTTATATTTACTTAAAAGATTTTTGTTATCCTTTCATTGAATGCCACCTAAATATTTGCTTATTCATAAAATTTACACGGTCTGTAAATTTTACACGGAGTGTAACCGTGTATTACAAGGTTATTTGGTAAAGTACAAAAAGCATGGTATAATCATATTTCAGGAAGCGGAGTTGCAGAGTGGTAGAGCAATTAGTTGCCACACCAGAAACCCATGTTCAAATCCCGTTGAGGGCAAGATTTTTATTTAGTCTGTTTGCAGCTGGAGATGGATCCTCCCTGCACAATCTTTGTCGGAGAAACAATACAATCTGTACAATGTACTGAGCCCCATTATGAGTTATGATGGTATTTTTTTTTCTGAATAAACATACCTAACATTCATGTTGAGTAACATTAGTTGGCCATATACACGTAAATGAAGAAGAAATTGGTGAGGGTACAGGAAAAAAAAACCTTAAATACGGAGAACTGTTTATTTGGAAGCCGACGTTTCGACCCACAATGCAGGTCTTCTTCAGGGCTATTGTAGTAGGATAACACTTGAAAGTGTCCAGTTTTAAATGTAATCCTAACACAACAGCCCTGAAGACCTGCCATGGGAGACAGAACGTCGGCTTCCAAATAACCAGTTCTTCAGTTCGGCTAAAAACAAACAGATTTTTTTTACCTATACCGGACCAATTTCTTCCTCATACCTAACATTCACTAATCATTTGATAATAATTATGGCTTGAAATAATAATGATTGTAATTATAAGGTTAAACATAAATAATGGGTTAAATGGAAGATATTATTGTTGACGACTTCAAACAAAGCTGGAAAGTGGAAAGTGAAGTATTAGGTCGAGTAGGCTTTTATTTAAATTTGTAAGCTAAGTAAATAAGTTCAATGCTCTGTATTATTCGTAAAGAGGCCCCTTTTTAGATAAATATGTATTTACGGTATTTAATTGCCATTTAACAAGAGGTATATACACATAAGCCAGTAATGAAAAGCAAAGTCGGTAACACAAAGTGAACGTTAGTATTTTCTGTACTTGCTATAAGTAAGCTTTATTAAAAGGTTAAAGTTAATACAGTGCCTCGCACACTGGGTTACTTTACAAACTTCCGTAAATTCTCATTCTTACATTCTCATTATCCAATGCTATCTCACTAACTAGTCATTCAAACAAAAGTAAGATCTACCTATCCCTCTTTTCTTAATCTGAGGGTGTTCCTCAAGGCAGTAACCTTGGTCCAACCCTCTTTTCAGTTTATACAGCTGGCATCCCAACCCATCCTAATGCTATCATTACCACTTACGCTGTGTCACATGAATTATCAGTCAACATTAATCCAGTTATTGCATCCAAAACTCTTCAATCCCATAGAACTGATGAAGAATGGTGATTTAACTGGAGGATAAAAATAAATTCGCACAAATCCTTTACCCTTCTTCGTGAACTACTGAATTCCTGTTCTCCTGTACCTTTTACTAACATCCCACTGGTTCTTGTAGAATAGATCCGATACTTAGGACTACGTTTTGTCAATCGTATAAATTGGAATCCTGATACAAGACGGAAACGACGAGAAACTGCTGACCGTATCAGCTACTTCAACATTGGGACTCCACCAAGTCATCTAATTCCTCTCGTATCCATTCCTTACAATCCAAATCCTCAGTGCCACTTACTTTTATACGATTAAAGTCATCCGTATTGACCTTAATATCCTATTTGTTGCTGATTTGGCCAAAATCCGATATCAATCTTTTCATAAAAAACTTTATTTCCTCTGAAAACCAATAGATTTAAGTCTAGCTGCACCTTGAATATCCCAAAATCCTCCGAGGTGGCCAACAAGATGGCCTCATGACCTTTTAAGTTGAATTGCTTATTCGAGCACTACTACTGGGTGGTTGCTTTAATTGCCTTTATGTCTTGCCATTCTGTAACATTCATTCTTCTTACTTGATGTATTATTATTACACAACTGTAAAATTCAATAAATACATGTTTAAAAAACTTAAAAGAAAATCAGTTTTGTCCTGCTATGATTTATGAAATAAAATGGCAGTATCAGATTCCGCTTTCCACAAGCATTTTCTGCACTTTTAAACAAAATTAGTGCAGCCTGGTGTCGACTTCATACCAGTTATTGTTATTTCAGACTTTTTCTATGATGACTATTATTGGTTGATTTTTAAATGTAGTGAAAGTCTAGCCCGAAAAAATGTTATTTATCCTTCGTAAATAAATAATATAGTTATATAAACCATGATTCCAGCAAATAGTGAATGTCATTATGATATAACAGCTAAATTAAATTATTTAATTTTAAGTCATAGTATATAAATTAATAAAGTTAAAGTATGAATCAAATTATTCTCTTTTATATATTTTTATTTTGAAGAGAGAAGATTTGTCCTGGCCGGGATTCGAACCCGGTTCTCTAGTGCGGCACTCTCCCAACTAAGCTACCAGGGCTCGTAACCAGGTCAGACAAATCCATTCTCTTCGCCGATCCCAAATCCACGTTTGGTTCACAAATCCAAAATCTATTTTTGATACTTAATCAGTTCTCGCAATTTTTGCGATGCATTTATTCATGGGGAAGAATATTCAGGGATTTGTCTGACCTGTTTACGAGCCCTGATAGCTTAGTTGGGAGAGTGCCGCACTAGAGAACCGGGTTCGAATCCCGGGACAAATCTTATCTCTTCAAAATATTTAAAAATAATAACCATCAAAATAAAATATTCTCTTTCATGTGCTATATAACATTAAATACAGCACACACATTAGCTGTAGTGCCACCTATAGGGGTTGAATGAAAGCTCTATATGATTAAAATTCCACCATATCATATTCTCAAGCATCGTCCAATATAGGGCCGTCCAATTATTATATTGAATTATTATACACTATTATTATAGTGTATATTGAATTTTGAATTTCTGAAGTATCTATCAGCTGTTTTTATCTAACCTTAACCAGCTGGGGTCGAGTAACCTTCCTTATGATTCATTAGTTGCTTTTGAGCCTTCGAGGTGGTGGGATGTTTCTTGGGTGCATTGTTCATGTTTTGGTTTGCTGTTATTCTCTTTCTACCATGAGGATGCCTGAATGGGCGAAATATTGGACAGATAATTTCTATTTCTGTTTTAGTTTGGAGACTTAAGGCTTTTCATTGGAATTTTTCCACCGTCTTAACATTTATGGAAGGTCTCTTTTTACTTTTCAATATTAATATATTTTTGATATTTAATGTACATAAATTAAAAAAATAAAATTGTTGTACGAGTTATGAAGGAAATAAAGTACAAGAGAGTGGGGGAACTGGGCGCATAAGGATATCATGTAGGGCCCTTATTATTATTTAAATTAATAATTGATATTTTGTGTTGAGAGTATAGGTTAATAAACTAACTATTATACTTTATAAGCTATATAATTATTGTTCGGAGTCTCAATACATGTGAAAATCAGACTAATGTTAATTTTTTAAATTTAGAAATAAGAAATTTAAATAATTCAGAATGTAATTTCCTATGTTTTACAGTGTTAAATATGTTTTAATTATTCTAATTGATTTTGGGACGACTGAGTAATAATTTAGGATGATTACTTCAAATTATTATTTCTTTAAACGTCCTAACTTTATTCTGAATTCTTTCCTAGAGGTTGGTTATTTTTTTACCAATTTATTAACTAATTAAACCTTCAATGCATTATTCATAAATATATAATACACGTACATCTGGGTTAAGTAAGCACCAAAGAAATATAATGAATAGACTTCATTAATAAAATTTGGAATAAGATTAATTATTCAGATAGACATAGAGGATTGCCATAAAATACATACAGAGCTTAAATAACATCTTATCTTGTGAAACAGGGGTAGATTACGTCTATAGGTAAGGCCTCGGCCTTCGGGTACTCCTGCGCTCGCATCATCGTTCGCCGGCCTCCTTCTTCTGTGCCCTCGCTCATTCTTCATTCAGAGAGTCTTAATACAAAGGTTGAGTCTCTTGACCCACCTTGACCATGGGGTCTAACCATTTAACCTGCTTGTTCTAATTCTTACAAACGGTTGTTTGCTCTCTATGCAAATATATATATCTATATCTATATCTATATATATATATATATATATATATATATATATATATATATATATAAGTTATGCCAATATTGGAAGGATTATTATTTGCGTTTATGTTTAGGATTAAGTTATCTTTCTTTTATCGTATGTAAACTAATGTACCTATAAATACTGTAGCTAGTTGGAAATAAAGTCAGTCTTTTACTATCAGCGCGAGTGTCTCTATGCCCCTTTTTCCCTTTTTTTTACTATACGTGTTCAGTCTAATCCTAACTGGTGCCGAAACCCGGGACCCTTTTTATACGTACACGTGGTTCGGGCGTAAACGTAACGGTCGTTGTTATTATTAGTGTTTTTTCAACCTGAAAGTCGAAAGTATGACTCAAGCAGAAGAATTGAAAAAACTGGGATACCAGCTAGCACAGGCAGCTGTAGAGAGAGCGGGTTTGGAAGAACAACTCAAGAAAGCAACAGAAACGACCCAGTTTGAACTAGTAAAAATTCGGTTACAAAGTTTGGCATTCATTCACGAAGTGATTAGCCAACTTGAACCCTTTACTGGAGTCATAGGAGATCTGGACCACTTTATAAAAGGGGCACGGAAATTCCCTTAGTGCGGCAAGTTTCCGAGGACAGTGCGGTATCTACTGAGCGTCCGGCGGACCTCCCCGAGTCCGATGAGATCATAAATGACAAGAAACACCAGTTGATTCTTCGAACGAAACAGGGTCGAGGGATTGAGACTCAGGCTAGTGAGTACGAGGGGCTTTCTAGTGTTTTAGTGCGCATGCCCGCGGCAACGGATGAGGTCGAACTGGAACGGGTCTTTCAGGAATTTAGTATCCCTGGTCGTGCCCTGCATATCTACGTGGGCAACCGCGTTATTTTGGACAAGTTACAGCGATTGTGGCGTCAGGAAAGGATTGGAGTGGGTTATCCGATCATTCGCTGCTTACGACAGGTGGAGACGATTACTACTGCTGCGGCTCAACAGCAAATCGTGGCCGATCATCACGAGGGAAAAACTAATCACCGGGGGATAGAGGAAACATTGAGAGCGTTGAAAACGTTGTACTTCTGGCGGAGGATGGGACACATTGTTAGGGAGTACATCGCGCGGTGCTCAGTATATCAGCGGGCTAAGTATGACCGTCAACCCCCTATAGGAGAACAAGTAGTTACTCCAACGTCTATTGAACCTCTTCGGTCGATACAGGCAGACCTATATTCGAGTGAAGGGCAATCTTGGGTGACCATGATCGACACTTTCAGCAAATTAGCGATGGCGTATCCGGTCGCGGAGAAGACACCAGAGGCAGTTTGGGAAGCAATAGTACAATGGTGTGCGTTCTACGGGGTGCCTGAGGAAATTGTGTCCGATGGGGGGAGGGAGTTTAATAATGCGTTAATTCGTGACGAGAGTAAGGGACTGGGGATTAATTGGCGTTTGAACACTCCTCACCACGTTAAGGGCAGGGGCGCCGTGGAACGGTTGCACAACACCTTGGGGGAACATCTACGGTTACTGAAACTAGGCCGTAACTTGGACTCGTATACAGCAATGCCGCGCGCAATTATTGCATATAATAATACTGTTCATACGGCAACAGGATTGACACCTGTCGAAATTGTTTTCGGACAACAAAGTCGGGACCGGGAGGATTTGCTTACGATCAATCATACTGGATTGAGCACGGAGATCCGCCGATTGCGCGAGTTACAGAAAAAGCGTTGGACTGTTAGGGATAAACTGGTTCGCGGAAAACAAATGAGAATCGCCAAGGCCAATCAGAGGGCCGCCGTATTTAGGAAGGGGCCGCTAGCATTGGGGACGGTGGTATATCGCCGACTGCGAACAGCGCGCAATAAGACCGACGCACGATATGAAGGACCCTACAAAATAGTTACTATCCGGGAACGCAATTTGTTCACGATTCGCGCTGTCGATTATCCCTTCAAACTGCGGACAATTCATCTCGAGGAATTACGAGTACCTCACCTCCGGTCAAATTCACAGTCAGAGTGCGACGTTCAGGAGTGAGAAAGGTTGTGTGTGTGTGTGACCCTCATCCTTTTGTGCTTTGCAGGTCTATGATATTGTATACTGGTGTAAACTTTCTAATATCAGATGTTGTTCATTTGCTGTAACATGTTTTGTATTTAATATTAAGGTTTTGCTTTTCTTTTTGTAGCGTTTCCTTTGTATCTTGTAGTTCTGTTTTATTATTATTATTATTTTTTTTTTTTTGTATAGTTCCTCATGTCGAAGGAACTGGAGGGGGGCAGTTATGCCAATATTGGAAGGATTATTATTTGGGTTTATGTTTAGGATTAAGTTACCTTTCTTTTATCATATGTAAACTAATGTATCTATAAATACTGTAGCTAGTTGGAAATAAAGTCAGTCTTTTACTATCAGCGCGAGTGTCTCTATGCCCCTTTTTCCCTTTTTTTTACTATACGTGTTCAGTCTAATCCTAACTTATATATATATATATATATATATATATATATATATATATATATATATATATAATAACGCTCAGTACGATTCATAGCAAATTGTTATAGAAATTCAATGAAGAACACAGTTATTGCAAAGTTTTCAGTTTTCACTTCTTTCGGAAATCTCCATGACTGCCTATTTAGTTTTTGTATATTGTTAGTTATTCATTACATTGTTATTGATGTTAAAAGAGTTATCGATAATATTGAGAGCTTCCTGCTTGGTAGTTGAACCTGGTTTTCTCCCAGCGATCCCGCGCTTGCACCACTGCGGACAAGGCCTTATATGAGAATGTTCAGCCTCACTCATCAATTATTCAACAGATTGATGGCAATTAACATGTCCTACTCGATTGATATCCTTTGGTATCTTCATGTCCTGATTATATAGATTCCTGAAACAATTTATCTATCAAAAGCGGTCACCGATCCTTAAGAATCTAACGGATATTCCAAAAATATTAAGTATTTGTCAGGACTGTGAATCAACACAGTGGAATCGCAAATAATCTTTAAGGTCAAATTGTCGATATATTTCTGATAGAGGATGCCACTTCTGATTGCATTAGAGGATATAGCAATGTTGTAATCTTTCGTTGGTGTTTGAATCTATTAATGAATAAACATGTTAACACTTTTAATGATTATTAATTAGTAATCCTATCTAATTGAATAAATCTTTCAAGAAAGGTACAATCAGAAGGACCTACGAGGCTTATTCAGAAAGTAAGGAACGCTCCTTAAGTAAAACACAGTAATTAAAACCGTTCGTAGAAAATAATTCTCTCCGAGCTTTGACTTAATACTCTGTATCAGTTCCAAGCGTTGTCGCTTAGAGTTGAGCTTTAACTGTTTATTGGTTTCCTTTTAAATATTCTCCAAAAATACAAGTTACAGCTTTATTATGTAAAGTGTGGTTATGGGACATTTCTGTATCCTTCGGTAATTATTTCATCTAGAAATGAAGGTTTCAACAAACATTTCGGAGTATAGATAATGTAGTCTACACAGTATGTGAAAGTCGGTTCTTTAATCTATCTACGAGATCCTTATCATACGTAAGGAAATATTAGATATTACAACGATAAATTGGCATGTAGATATAATATAAATGATATTTACATGTTATTATTAAAGAAATTTTAATGTTATCCAAATAAATAAATGCTATACGTTTTATATATATTTTGTTGCGTTCAAACTCTTAAACAGGAGCACTAGCGTCTGAATGTAAAGTTAAGAAATATTATCAGTCACAAACATTAAGAAATAAATATATCCATGTTTATAGATTATAGGTTGAATATTTTATTAATTTAACTTAGGGCACTTTCAACATTAATTTCATGTTCAAACATGATAGAACTAAAAATATGAATTCCCTAAAATAAAAGTTGGAAATGGAATATATGATTTCTAAAACGACATGAAACAGCTCGCCGTTTCAGGCTACTACAATATTTACTAGACAAACGCTCTAAGCTCTCAATTAATTACTAAAGACACATATGCATGACAATCATTAGACCCATCTGGACTTAGGGAATAGAGCTTTGGGGCTCCACTAAACAATCCAATTCCTCTTGTATTCAATCCTCACAATCCAAAACCCTCCATAAAATACTCAATGCTCCTTACTTTGTAACGAACAAAGTAATCCATAATGACCTTAATGTCCCACATGTTGCTGATTTTGCCCGAATCCGATATCAATCTTTTCATGACAAACTTCATTTCCACTCAAACCCACTAGTTTTAAACCTAGCAACCTCTTCAATTCCTGATAATCCTCCGAGGCGCCTGAAGAGAAGATGGCCTCATGACCTTTTAAGTGGAACTTGTGGAGTACTGCCACTAAACTAGATAGATATGTAGCAATCATTATATTTACTTGCTGTATTATTTTAATACAGTATATATTTCATTACATATTTTTTTATTAATCTATTATTACCTTTTATGTAGTAAAAAAACATTTTCCAGTCAGTTTTTTATTTTCTCCAAAAACGTTTCGACTTTCTTAGTCATTTTCAATTTCTTAATTCCTTACTAGGATTTTCATAATAGGTCTGTAATTCAACAATATAAAAATAATCAACAACAATAACAATAAAAACATAATTACACCAATTGTCCTAAAAAAACTGAAATATTTAAGTATAGATACCTCATGTGAATGTCTATAATTTAAAATTACTTGGAGATACATTTTTCTCCAGGGTCATTTCTACTCTGCATTATACTTTGCAATAGACTGTACTTATTTATATATACCTTGATACTATTTGAAAATTAAAATGTAAATTTATAAGAGTTTAACAATACGAATGTTTTAATTTATTTTATTTATTTAAATTATTTTAAATTATCTATTATTACCTTAATAGTTATTATGGCCGAAAAAAGTTGTGAGATTCAGGATCATTTTTCAAACCACTAATTTCTGATTTAAAAGTCATACAAGTAAATCATATAGAGTCAATATAAATATTTTATCATTATAAACATAATCATAAGAATACAAAGGGTTTTTACCGGCATTTAAAAATAATTCTTCGTCCTGTGCCTTATCCGTTCCGGAAATTAGCTATTTATAATTTTTTGGCGGCACTACTAAATAATTGTACAGTTGTGATAGCAAACCATTGTCTTAAATTATGGAGCTAGGAGTGCTTCCGCCTTCCTTGTACTCCTACTACCAATCCTTCCCTCCACTTTAAGAATAATTATTTAAGTAAATTTCTTTTGTTCAATTGTTTGCAGGAAAAGTTCCAATCATGAAATTATCTTTAAGTGAATGGAATTTTTCCTTCATTCATCATAAGTGATTAATAACGTTTGAGAGTTTCAACAGAAGTAATGGAGTGTATTCGGCAGATATCTGCTGCGAAGGTGTAATGCTGCTCCTGCCATGAACATATATTGGCGATATTTCTTCTAAGTTGTTAAGGTTACAATCTCCTAATAGGATTTATAGAAACACCTTATCACCTTTCCAAGCTATATTGGTACCTCGTTATTTTAGGATATTTCTTACGGGAGAATTTATTGTAATGGTTAGCTTCTCCGATGATTGAAAGTGACAATTTCGGAAATTTACCGAAATTCACTAAAGTCTTGTATATGGAGTCATTGTAGCCGTGTCAAATGTCCGTTTTCATAGGAAAGACAACTTCATGAAATCAAAACATTTTTATTCATAATATTTTACCTTTGTTTTCTATACATTTTCCCAAGGTGTAACCAAACTTTCAATCACATAACTGAAATAGTCAAGCTAATGAGATGAAATTAATTCTAGAAATGCGCTGTTTACTGGAGAATAATTAAAAATTCAAGGACAAATTAAGGAAGTTGCCTAAATTCTGAACACGTCTGTTAAATCTGTATCTACAATAAAAATAAGTAAATCTGTTAGAGATATGTCTAGCGAACAAGGTGTGTGTGGGAGGATTCCCTAACACAGTTTAGTGTATTCCCTAATTATCGTGACACAAACGTTTTGGCGTTGTCATGTAAGAGTATAGACCCCCAATAAGATTAGCCAATGCTGATCGTTTTTTGATAAGTTCTTGTTGTCAATATACATGGAGTACAAAATGGATGTGATGGAACCTCTGGATAGAAAGGAGAAATTATTTTTTTATTAATTAATCTGTTAATTCTGAAAACGTTTCAAACCTACGGCGCATTGTCCGTTCCCTACAACACCCTTCTGCAAACGCGATGGTAATGTTTCTTGCAGGTATGGATTTCGAGTGTCTAAGTTTAAAGTCATAAAATTTTTTTTTACAAAAATGGCATGTTTCCATGATCATATTTGAAGGAATAAATGAATAAAAGGCTTAGCGAACCTGACTCGATGCCGATACCACCAATATCTGCTTACATACTTTTGTCCACGGAACATTACCCAAACCCAAATCCGCCACTCTTAAAGCAATCTTAATACCTACGTCTCGGTCTAAACCTCAGGCGCGTCTATTCGGCAAAGCGCTTATTGACTTTTTAGGAATTCGTTCGTTATTCTGTACTTCAATCATATTAACTGGGTCCATTATTAATTCCGCGTTATGAAATCTCCTATATTCCCTTGCGGTCTCATCCTTTTTTTGGACCGAATATTGTACACCTTATTTTCTAATACCTAAGATTTTCATCCTTCAGCGTTAGCGGCCACGTTTCACATCCGTAAAGAAATGTTGGCAGGATGATGGTTTTATAAATTCTGATTTTTACATTTCAAGGCTAAAGACGCGAGCTTAGGAATAATTTGATGGAATGCTAAACATTAATTCAATAGATATATTAAGGAATATAATATTGTAAATAACTTTTATATTTGTAATTATGTATTCTTTATAATAACAGAATAATTCCTTCATAATAATAAATAGGATTATTTTAATATTGTAATCTTCATCGGTGGCACTACTGACAAGATGGAGATTTTTATGATATATAAACATCAGAACAGTTTTATATAATATTACATTGGGTTAATATTTCTGTATATAAATAGATGGTCAACGCCTAGGGTAGTGTTGAAGGGGAGGGCCTCATTCCTCAATATTGAGCACTGGAATATAATGAATAAATCAGCAACAAGTTATATATAGCTATATATATTTATCTATTTTATATAGATTCTTTTAATTTGTATATAAGAGTGCGAAGTATATCAGTTCGTAGCACTGAGTTCCTATGCTATATAAATTGACAGTCACGGATGGACCCTGTAAGACCTTGCGCCTCACTCTTCCTCTATAAAAAAAAACCTGTACCACTACAACCCGTGAGCGGGTCTGTGGTTCAGTAAATGGTAGAGACTGTACCGTTTCATAGACCTCGGTTCTGCAAGGAGGTGAGTTGTCCTAGATCACGCTCAACTGCCAGATTCCCAGCCCCCTTTATTTTGGGTGCCCTATTTTTACAATATTTTATAGAGGCTGGGTGAGCCTCTATAAAATATCCAGGAGGGTCCTAGATCCTATATGATCTATCTCCGGCTGCAAACAGACTAAATAAAAGTACTGCCTGCAGCGGGATTTGAACCAGAATTTACGGCATGGCAACTCAGTGCTCTACCACTGAGCCACTCCGCTCCCTGCCTCTATAAAGTAGGTACTCAAAATGGGTAGAAGGCCCATCGGTTTAGCGCGATGTCGGACTAATCATATCATTGCACAACCGTTGTCCTAGAAACAGAATAGTCTCCACCATGTACTGATTCAATGACCCTAATGTACATGCAGTGTTACAGGTTCCTTATGTATACTTAAAGCCTGTCATTATTTTATTGAAACGAATTACTTAGAAGATCGTCTATATATTATAAAGGTAGCCATATATATTATGTATAACTAATTCAGAGCTTAGAACGTTTGTCTAGTAAGTGTTGAATTAGCTTGAATAAGTAACAAATTGAATTTAAAGTTCAACTTCGTTTGGCATTATTTAATTTTAAACTTCATATTTTAGACTTTATCCCTGACCTAGAAGAATGGAGTCAAAACTGGAGGTTGATGAATGAATAAAAATTGATTAATCAAAAATCTCGTTGAATCACCTTTACCCTTCGCCGGAGATCAATCCTTCCTTTCCTCAAGTACCCATTAATAACATCCCACTGATTTCTGTAGAACAGATCTGGTACTTGGGATTACTTCTCGACAAACGCTTAACTTGGAATCCTCATAATAGAATGAAAAGACAAGAAACTGCTCGCCGTTTCAGTCCTCGGCAAAACTTTATACAACCATCTAAACTCCCAATTAATTACAAAAGACTCATTATTAAAAGACTCATTTGGACTTGCTGTGTAGAGGTTGGGCTCCACTGAGCCATCGAATTCTACTCGTATACAGTCTGTATTGTCCAAAATCCCTCAATGCTCCTTACTTTGTTTCGAATAAAGTCATCCATTAAGACCCATTTCGCATTAGTTGCTGATTTGGCCCGAACTCGATATCAATCCTTTGATAATAAACTTTATTCAACCACTCAAACCCACTAGTTTCAAACCTAGCTACTTTTTCGATTCCCAATAATCGTACAAGTCGTCTGAAAAGAATATGGCCTCGTGACCTTCGGAATAGTTTTTAAGTTGAACTTGTTATTTGATTAGTACCAGTGGGTGTTTCTGTATTCGCCTTTGTTCTATGTCATTATGAATCATTCATTATATTTACTTGTATTGTTATAATACAGTTGTAAATTCCAATAAATGAATTATTAAAAAAAATAATAAAGATCATTAATTGATTTTTAAAAATTAATAATTCAATATGACTACTATTAAAAAAAAAAAAAAACTGTACCACTACAACCCATAAAGGGTCTGGGCTTCAGTACATGGTAGAGACAGTACTGTTTCATGGACAACGGTTGTACAGTGAAGTGATTTGTCCCAGACTATTATTAGTGTGATAAAAATATATGTATTTTAGTCAAACATATTACTACTAACCAGAAAGATCAAATAGTCGACAAAGATATAAGTATTTCTTTATTAAGGACTATCAGATAAATATAAGGTTTATACAAACAGATATAAACATGTTGGTCAGAGATATTGCAGCAGCCAACAACGAAGAGAATACTAAAAAAGTCATATTTCAACAAAAAAACAAAGGAGGAAGATTAAAAAAAAAACAACAAGCTATTCAGAGCTTCTCTGTCTTAAGAATCACGTATTGTCTGGTCTTTGTCTCGTTTGACCAACCGATAACTTATGATAGTTTTTATTCCCCTTATAGTTAGAAAAAACAGATTTTTTTTAAATTAAAAAAAATTTTAATTATTAAAAATTAGATAGGAATTAAGTTGAAATATAGCTGAACTTAGTGCAAAGAACGGGTTGAAATTGGGACAGTAATTAACAATTAAATAAATTATAATAATACTAATGACTTAAAGTCAACAAGATTAGATATATTTATGACTTTACTAAGTCAACAAGATACAAAATAAAGTTCATTTAACATTATCCCCGTGTATACATCGCAAATTGCGAGAACGCGGAGATATAGGATCAGTAAAAAGAAATGATAGGGCTGGCCGTGAAAGGAGCCAGGATGGCCGAGATGGTTGAGGCGTCACCACGGAGAGGTGAAAATCCCGAGTTCGAGTCCCGGTCCTGGCCATATCAGTTCTTTTCAACTAAAATAAATTTTATTTTTATTTGTAAACATGTAATTTGAAAACCTAATTTTAACTGAATGTTAAAAAAATGTTTAGTATTTGTAAATAATGTTTTTTAATTACTTGATAAAATAATACTGGCATTGTGGAAGAACAATAAGTAGGGCTTTGTGTTACTGAGCTCTATCTCCTGAATTTGAGACCGGCTGTAGTAGATATATTTATGTTTTTAATTTACAGCCTTAGCCATCAAATGCCTCTCGTATCCAATCTCTACAATCCAAAATCCTTAGTAAAAACCTCAATGCTCCTTACTTTGTTATAATTAAAGTCATAATGACCTTAATGTCCCATTTGTTACTGATTTGATCAGCATCTGATATAAATCATTTCATGACAAACTGTATTACCACTCAACCCCTCTATTTTCAAACCTAGCTTCCTCTTCAATTCCCAATAATCCTCCAAGGTGTCTGAAAAGAAGATGGCCACGTGTCCTTCTTAGTTTAACTTGTGATTTGAGTACTACCAGTGGGTAGTTTCTCTACTTGTTATTATCTAATGTCATTATAGCCTTGAATTGACTATGCGGTTTCCGGAGTTCCTCCTGGGGCTTACACAACCTCTTTAAAGTGAAAACGTGCTCTCGGCCAATTCACTCCCTTGCAGAAACGTTGGATTGATAACAGTCCTACCGTGTACTGAACCAAATCCCCTTTACGGGTTGTAGAAGTGCTAGAATATATTAAAACGACGCAATCTAAATAAAAGTGTAACTTCACAATTTAATTCTATAATTCCTGTTTCGACTGAAAACTGTTTAAGATGCTCTTCTCTGAAAGGTCATTACAATATTATGCCCCACTGTTTTAGAGATCTTTAAACAATTAATTTCAGCACTTCAGCTTAAAGAAGATTTCGGATTAAAGAAGCCCTTCAAAGTTTAGACAGTTTTATGGACAGCGTTAATTCTTTTATATAAACTCTCAATTCGATTTAAATTCAAATTAAATAATTCAACTTCTTTTAAGGCGCGTTCTCTTTCTCTTAATATTTCGTGGACTACCAGAAAGATAAAAAAGTAAATCGAAGAAAAAAAAAAGTTGATTTATCATTTTATTGATCCATAAAGCAATATTTTTTAATAACTAAGGTGTTGCCCTCTGCCTGCCTTACGGTGGACCATCACTCATTTTACACATAATACAACTGTACATTTAATTTTATTACAGTAGCAACATTAGCTTTGTGACACACCAGTTTTTAAAAATATATATATTTTTTAATCTCTGAATTTGGCCATCTTTGAACCGGTTACAAATTCAGACTTGTGGTGTCCCGTTTTCTTCCTTTATTCCTAGTACTTCTCCCGCTCTCTGTAACCGCTCGTCTCTTGTGCTCACGCTCTTCGGTCGAGGCTTAGGATTGTCTTGTAGTTAGGCTTATCTTCCTCCACTGCTTCTATCCATTCTACTGTTTTCTTCAGTTATAAAAATTTTTATAATTTAATAATGACCGAGAGGATAAGGACTGCTTTGATAAAGAGCTTTTCGAAAAAAAAAACTAAAAGAAGTTGGGGTTCTAGCAGGAATGAAGGAGAGACGAGGGAGAAATGGAGAGGATCAGCCCAGGAAGATGAGAGACTATTGGAGTAGAAGGAAGGCGGAGAGTGAAGAAGATTATTAAGTGATATTCCATGCTGGTCGATTCCTGTAAAAACAAAACGAAAAAAAAACGATAACAACAAAGGCAAAATAAAAAGTATTAAAGTTAAAAATAGTTGCCTGGATAATTCTATTAGTCATAAATAATCAGGGGGTGCACTCTTAACATAGAGTATTCCTTTGTTCCTTTGCTATGTAACACCGATTAAATATTACGCTTCTAATAACTTGTTTAATTTTTTTTATTTATTTATATTACAATCAAGCTCTTTATGAGCTTAAACTTGTTTAAATAATAGAGAGGCCAGTAATCGAAACATTTTTTTTTTAAATTATAGTGCACTGTTTAAAAACTGCATTTTTTTTAAATGAGTGATTCCCCTTTATTTTGAGAATATTCCTGGCTTTACTCTTTAACATTTTCAGAAGGTTTTATTGAAAATAATAAATTAATTAATAATTAAGAAATTCATTCACCATTTCTATCATGTTCGTTAAATATCTATAACTAAAAATCACGTGGTTATATGACCTTGCTGGCCGTTGAACGTCGGAAAGCTACTGAACCGAACGCTATGTAATCGAAAAGAGGTCTTCCGTGAAGAAATTTGTCCATCGAGTTCTGCGAAAAATGGCACATTTTAGGAGCAGTAGCTCTCACATCTATCAACCACTATCGTTTATTTATTATTATTATTATTATTTTAAACCTTATATAAAACCCTGGGATAACGTCATGTAGATTAAGATAGGGCTGTAAAGTTGCTGGGCCTACGAACGAATTCCTAAGATGGTAATACTAAAGTTAAAATTATGCATAAAGAATTAAGTATACCTTACATTAATATATTTATGAACAAACTATTTAAACAATTTTTTTAAGTGTAAAAACAATAAAAATCCGCTTATAAGAAATATTGGGAACTATACAAAAAATAGTACAAAGAGTTATGTACATAAACGAACCAAATATTTATTATTGTAGGGTACCAATTTCTTTCATTTCATTGATATTGTTATATATATATATATATATATATATATATATATATATATATATATATATATATATATATATATGTATATAAGTTACTAAGAATGTATAGTTATAATTTTTGTTTATTTTATTATTATTATTTTTTTTCCTTTTTTTTCTCTCATTTGGAAGTTTTTTATACATTTTTTCTTTCATTGTAAATTATGATTCTCCACAGATATATTTAAATTTGTACAATTGTTTTTATTTTGAGACTGGTGGTACAGATTTTTATTTTGTGAAATATAGCAAATTATACAAGAAATAAATACATTAAAAAAAACTAAGCTGGTAATAAGCGTTGTGTCTACTGGAAAGCGTCTGAGGAGTAGGTTATTGCTTTAAAGGTGATCTTGCGGATTTGGGTTTGGGTAGTGATTCGTTGGCAGAAGTTTGTAAGCAGAGATTGGTGGTGTCGGCATCGAGCCTTTGGGTTCTGTAAGGCTTATATTATTGTTATAGAAACATGTAACACAATAAGTCTTAAAGAGTCTTGGGCTTAATACTTGGTAGATATTATATTGCTTCTCTGCCAAAGGTTTTGCAGGGATGTGATTAGGCTTAGATCATACTAAATAGCCACAGGATTTCAATCGGATTTTTTAAAAGTATTTATTGAAATTTACAACTGTTTACTGAATATATCAAGTAAATATTTTCAGATCAAACCTCTTCAGATTCGGAGGATTATCAGGAATTGAAGAGGTTGCTAGGTTTGAAACCAGTGGGCTTGAGTGAAAATAAAGTTTGCCATGAAAAGATTGATATCGGATTCTAGCCAAACCAGCAAAAAAACGTGACATTGAGGCCATTATGGATTACTTTGTTCGTAAAAAAGTAAGGAGCATTGAGGATTTTACGAAGGATTTTGGATTACAAGGATTGGATACGAGAGGAATTCGATGGCTTTGAGGGGTCCCAAAGATAGACTCCGTAAGTCCAGATGGGTCTTATAATATTCATGTAAATGAATCTTTTGTAAGGAATTGGGAGTCTAGAGCGTTTTTCTAGTAAATGTCGAAGCATCCAAAAGCAGCGATATTAGTTAATAAATTGATAAACACACTAAAACGTTTGAAAAGCACCAAATTCACAATTTTTAGGGCACAGAAATAAATTTGTTGTTAATTAATGTAAAAATATTCTGGTAATTATATTTTCTTCAGTAAATGCTCAATGACATTTTAATTTAAACTAGGTGGTTTCTTAAAGGACATCAGACATAGCAATATAATATTAACAAAATCTAAATTCAATTTCAAGGAGGAACGTGATAGCTAACCTTTTTATATTTTCTGGTACATACATTAATATTAAAACTGCTGGAACAAAAAGATAAAATAGAAAACATCCTCTTGTGTACTTCTAAAATATCTATTATCAAAAAATTTATTACGAAAGAAAAATAAAAAGAAGAGAAAAATAGAGAAAGTTAAGTATGAATTGATTCCCAAAAGCTTAAGAGATAAAGTTTAACGTTTTAAAATAAGGATTTAATTCATTCTTATAATTTTTTCCTTTTTTTAAACTAGATTTATTTGAATTTCATCTTCAAGAAAAAAAATAAAATCGGCTTCCAGTCAACTCCTTTATTGCTTTATATGATAAAACGTTTCGACACTATGGTGTCATTTTCAATTATTTATTTTTCTGCATTCCTTAACTGGAAAATCAATATTTTTTAAAAATCATTTTTAAGGAGATCTTTTGTCCTCCATAGTCAAACTTGTTTTTTCCAAGTTTGACTATTGAGGACAAAAGATCTCCTTAAAAATGATTTAAAAAAAATATTGACTTTCCAGTTAAGGAATGCAGAAAAATAAATAATTGAAAATGACACCATAGTGTCGAAACGTTTTATCATATAAAACAATAAAGGAGTTGACTGGAAGCCGATTTTATTTTTTTTCTTGAAGATAAGGATTTAACTAAAAAGTATATAATTCTAATATTTTTTTAACGAAGTAAATTTGTTTTCATATTTTTTTTTGTTTAAAGATATTATACCATAGTGTTCCTTTCATCCTATATTCTCAACGTCTTCTAACTATTCATGTTAATTTTTATTAACATTTTTATATTTAACATATATATTTAACATAAACATTTTTATTTACTTTTTCCTTAACTTTTCCAGTACAACGTACTTAGCTTATTATCTGAATATTTCCCTGGCCAGGAATTTTTTTTTGTAAAACCAAGTCTTTATTTCATCTGCTATCCCATTACATTTCATCGTTTCATTAGTTTGATGAATGTCTGTTAGTTCAATTTGTTTTGATTCATTCTTATCACGCTCCATCATATAAATGAAAAAAATTCATTTTCTATTTTTCCTTATTGTTCCTTCCTAGTCTTTAATTCCCTCTAAAAGTTACTTCTTCTTTTTTTACTTTCTTTTTTTTTTTAGTTTTCTTTCCATTTTTGGCAATTTCTCCAGCCTAGTAAACTAATTTTTTTTTCAAGCCAGTATTTAGTGTCATTATTCTCACTTCTTTTCATAGCGTCTGTGTGTTTATGCATGTATTAATTGATACGTAACTATTCTTTTCTTAGTAATTCAAGTTTAAAACGTTTGGCCAGATTTTTTTTCTCAGTAAAATCACAAATTGATAATACTTGTTATCCAAAGAAATATAATCACCAACATATTTTTTATTAAAGTATAAAGAAAAACGAAAAAGCAACTAAGAAATATTTTGGGTAAACATAAATAAAATATTAATGAAAGATACATACAATCAATATCAACTAACTAAAATAGAGCCAAAAACTCAAAAAGAAACACTATTATTTATTATAATGCAATTGGGAAAAACCACAATGCAAAGCCTTATGTTTCAAAAAATACACCTACTTACCAGTCGACGTTTCGCCTATTCAGGCATTATCAAGACACCAAAATCAAAAAGAGGTTATGTGAATCACATCTGGAAGAAAAAGGTGCAATACATCCCAACGATCAACAGCCCAAACAGGCTCCAAACATGAGACAGCACACCACCACCAACTCCTTTTTGATTTTGGTGTCTTGATAATGCCTGAATAGGCGAAACGTCGACTGGTAAGTAGGTGTATTTTTTTAAACATAAGGCTTTGCATTGTGGTTTTTCCCTATTGCATTATAATATCAACTAAGATAATTTTTTTTTTTAATTTCTATTTAGATGAGTGAACAGTCAATTTAGAATCTAATACACACACGCACACATATATACACATATATAACACATCATTCATTTATCAATTAGAAAATTTTAACTCAAAACAGAATACATTATAATTATTCTGATTATTCCAGAATAATTCAGGATATACTCCGATTTTTTGGGAATCGTAAGGATATTAGGTTATTGAATATACGGGATTTGGAGGTTGAAATATTACTGTAACGAAGAAGGTATAGAGTTCAAAAGTGATGAGGATCAGATAAGGAAAGCTCAGTCAAACGCTTTTTTAACAAGAGTATCCTCTGATGTTTCATAGATCCATCACTTTCTTGAATATCTGTTTTTTTTTCATTCTTTTCATCATCAGAGAATTTTAGATAACTTTTGCTTATTGTTTCTGTTTGTGTGAAAAAACATTTTACAAGATACAATTTTGTACATTTTGCTCCAAGTACCTTATAAAAACTAAGTGATTTATAAGGCGGAAGAAGCTACCTAGCCGGAACGTCCGAACTGTCGTGAGGTAAATGTCGCATGGGTCATTGAAGGGGCGACTCTATCCACATCTAATCTAAGATTTAGCCCTCGTATACTTACACATTTAATTTAATATTAGGATTTTGTTTATTAATATATATATATATATATATATATATACATAATATATATATATAATCTTCAGTAATGAGATGTGAACAATTTAATGGTAATGATTGATACGGCTCTACTATTTTCAGCCTTTAGAACCAAAATTTGCAATTATTTCCCTGCATTAATTTAAAAATCAAATCAAAAGAAGACAAAATTTATCGTTCTATTATAGAATAGCAAACGTTAATAGAGTTAGGTCTTTCACATAGATAAGAGTCCGTTATATTTTTATTTTCCTAATCCACACCTATGTTTGAAATGATACTCCTGAGATGCTTCTAGTGTTGCGTTCAATCTAGGATAGGAATTTCAATCGTCAATTGTTACTCTTTACATAGATCATCGTACCTCTTGTTCAAGATAAATGAAAATTTCCATACCATCCTAGACAGGAATCTAAGAAATTAATAAAAGCTAAAAATAATACACCATGTCTATCAATACCACGATCATTTTAATAAATACAATGCAATCTGATGTATTATATATTTTTAATTAATTATCATATCATATCGTAATTAGTATAAATAAAAATATAATTAAGACATTTTTTTCGTAATTAAGGTTCTTTTAAACTCAGATTGATTTGAATTTAAACTTATTTTGCTCCTTACTTTGTTAGGATTAAGGTAATCCCTAATAACCATAATGTCTCATTTGTTACTGATTTGGCCAGCATCTGATATAAACCATTTCATTACAAAATTTATTCCCACACAAACCCACTAGTTTCAAACCTACCAACCTCTTCAATTCATGATAATCCTCCGAGACGTCTGAAAAGAAGATGGCCTCGTGACCTTCTTTGTTGAATTTTATATTCGAGTACTACCAATGGATAGTTTCTCTACTTGCCTTTATCCATACATGACACTATGTATCATTCCTGCCATTTACTTGTTGTATTGCTATAATACAGTTTTAAATTTCAATTAATAAATTAAACAAAAAAAAATATTTTCTCACTTTATGAATTACTAAGGAAGCGAGGTATTTAAAATTTATTGACATTTTGAGATACCTCAGTGTGGAGAGCGCTGAGTTTTCATGAAGAAGATGCCAGGTTCAAATATGGCTTTTTCAGTAAAATTCAAATAATTTATTTGAATTATTATTGAAACTACCCTCTTAGTTTTGAAGAGAAGAGATTTGCCCTGTCCAGGATTCGAACAGGGGCGTCTGCTGTTCCGTAGCTGTGCTCTAAGCCTGAGATACCTCGGGTCATATCCAAGACAGACAAATCCGTTCCTTTCACTGATCCTATATCACCGTGTTCTCACAATTTTTGCGATGTATACATGGGGTGGAATGTTCATTTAACATTACTTTAATTAGGATCTAGTTAACATACGCCAATATATTATTTATAATTTATTTTTTTATGGTAATTGTTTTTAAATATGTATATATATATATATATGATTTATTATTTATTATATTTATATTTATAACCTATATCACAGAGAACATGGGGATATAGGATCGGTGAAGTGAACGGATTTATCTGACTTGGAGACGACTCCTGGTAGCTCAGTGGCTTAGAGCTCTGCTACGGAGAAGCAGGCAATCAAGGTTTGAACCCCGGCCAGGACAAATCTTTTCTCTTCAATAAAAAAATATTTAAAAATAATTACCATATAAATAAAAATTAATAAAATTAATTTATTTAATCTTTTAACAGATCTCGGTAGTGTCTGGAGACTCTCCTACGGCTCACCCAGCCTGTATAATATGAGAAGGGGGCGAAAATCCCCCCCCCCATCTCGGAAAAGTTACCTCCCAGGACAACAGTAGCCTCAACCAAGTACTGAACACAAGACCCTTCTTGAAGTTTTACTTTTTTTAGAATGCTTACAATGCATTTACTCCATATGTAAAATACCTTTTCAGTCCTTCTGAACTAAAACCATTCACCCACTTTACAAATACAGAACTTGATACGTACAATATTGCTTGGGCTCATTTGCCATACCACTTCATCTGACACTCCCACTTACCTCGTCTAAAAATACTCAAGTTACAAAACACTCGCTTAAAAGGAAAACGCCCTATGCACTTCAATGGAGACCCAAGAAAGTTAAATGTTATTTGCTACCTACATTCTCATTTCGAAACTAGTAAAGTAAATATCATAGAGCCCTTAATATTATAGAACAAGTTGCCCTCTTCTAATATGTTTCAATGTATTTAAAAAAAAAAATTATTTATTGAAATTTTCATCTGTACTATATCAAAACAGGACTGGAAATTAATACGGAAAAAACTAAATATATTTTGCCAGGACGAGCAAGGAAGAAGAAGGGACAGGCATATCGAGGGGGCAGGATATCGTTTCGAAACAGTACAGCAGTTTAAGTTTTTGGGCCGGTTATCACTGAAGATAATAAGGTTAGAGAAAGCCTGCGCGACCTATTTCTTGGAAATATCCATTTGCTTTTTGTGAAAAACATATTAATTTTTATAATGCCGTCCGGTACGGTACATAGCAATACCAAATTCATACCCAAATTTATATAGCCGACATGTCAGAACTAAGAGAATTATAATTTCTAATTATAATATCTTCATATATTCATACATCTTTTCTCAATTGTTGTTCAGTTTTTCTTTAATATGTGGTCTCGTAGTTGGTTGTTGGTTGACTCTTAATACTATCTTTAGGGATTGCGCTTGTTTCCCGATACTTTACAGAGTTATTATTTCAGTTATTATACTAAATCATACACTCCTTTTTTAGGACTGAAGTCTTAAAAATAATCAATATGATTATTACATAAGATTTGTTGATATGAAAGTAAAACCATTTTCTTTCAGTCATTTTTTTTCTCGAAATTCAGTCATTCTTTGTTAAACTATATATTGGCGACGATTAGAGATTTTGTTATTCTCATTTTCAAACAGTCTTTCAGTTATACTAAACGTTTCGGGTACTGGACTTTATTTATACTTTTCTTTTTTGTTTTATAAATACAAAAACCCTTTTAGTCCAAGCAGTCATTCATTCATTTTTTCTTTACATGTAAACGTTTCGACACATGTGGTCATCTCAATACATGTTTCCAATCATCATTCAGTCAGTACATTTTAATCCTCAACAGACATCTATAGAATATTAAAAAAAAAAAAAAAAAACATTACATTATAAAATTTAACATTATAAATTTTTTTTAAATATATATAAAAACATGAATCTTCTTAAATATTTCATATCAGCCACACCATTATACATGGCATCATCAAAATTCATTGCATAAAAATTACAATTTTTACATTATTGTTATCCTCACAATAATACATAGATATACCTTTTTTTTTCTTAGAGACCAACATTTAAATAAAAAAAGAAGAAGAAGGCTGGGTGGGGTCCACCCATAGTCAGCCACTGTAAATAATAAGTAGAACTGGGACTTTGTCCAGTCTGGATCATCTGAGTAATAATAGCTTGTTATGTTTTAATGTCACATATTACTTATTATTTCTAGGCCAAAAACACAACCATTATAGGTATTTCAGAATATTCTTTTTATTAATATATATTGAGAACTATCTTTTTATTCTATTTTATAAATATCCGAAAATCATTAGTTATTGTTATTAGAGACCTGCTAATCTGATAGGTAAATATAAAGAAGCAGAATTGGGTGTGTTAAAAGGTTGAACATTTTTTATTTAAATTATATTGATATAAGTAAATTGATAATCCGTAGAATTAATCTTTATTTTCATTTTTTATTTTTATGTTTATTTAATTTTTAAAAAATGGAGGAGTAGTATTTTGACAAATCCCCTCCCTCCTTTTTATCATTTACTATATTAGTTATGTTATCTGTTATATAATGTGCTTCTAAGCATTTACGTTTTGTTGTATTACTCTCCCTATGCAATATTTTAGGTCTGTTAAAATTAAATGTATGTAGTTCTGTTTTACTACGGTTAGATAATTCAGATATTATACTAAATAATACACTAGTATAAACATAAAATTAACTCTTGTACGACTAGAATATGTATAAATTGTAATTACGAATTGATTACGAAAAATTGAGTAATGTAGTTCAAAACGAATATGAATACGGCAACAATAAAGTCAGGAAAGATTGACAAAAGATAGTTTAATAAGTATTGACTGAATCTCGAGAACCGAAGAAAAATATTTTTATATAGAACAGAATATAGACCAAATATGTATGTTTAACCATTTCTCTACTCAGCATTGCATATGTACATATATTTCCATTTTCTATACCAGAATGTATTACGGCAAAGAATACATACATTACTCTTGTTGTAAAATACGTCCCTTATCACTTCAATAGAAAATTGGTTTGACCCTTCTGAATTTTTATTTCGTTTTAGTGAGAAATATATTAATATATTTTTTGAAGTCAAAACTTCTTTAGCCGCATTTAGCGACTTTTGGAAGAGGAAAAAATTGTGGCTTCGCATCAGCAACATGCTCCAGACTGACAACCCCTAGCGGCCTGTGCGTACAATTTCTTTTAATTAACTTTAGTAAAAAGTTTAGAACTCCATTGATAAAAGAATAATTACAATAGTAATAATTACATTTATTACATTAATTACATAATTATTACATTAATAATTACATTTATCTAATTAAAAGTGAAAAGTGAAATTGATATTAATAATAAATTATTATATCAATAAAAGGCTGAAATTTTCATTTCTCCTGAAACATATTAAATGATACTAATAATAACTTAAAACATCTGGTTAAATTATTAATTGAACTTTTTGTTTCTATAAATGATTTTATTCATAATAGTTAAATGTGTTGTCTAATGAAATGATTGAAAGTACAAATGATCTATGTATTGTTGGACTTAACGGCAATAATAATACTAAAAATGTAAATACAAATATAAAGTATAAATGATATAACCATATGCCTATTACTATTTCAATTTCATTATTGATATTTTGAGTTGAGCTTGTACAGGCCATCATATGATTTGATTAATTAATAAACTACTTGAAAATGTATATAATTATTATTAGGAATGCCAGTAAATGTGAAAAATAGACTGATATAAATAATTTCAATAGACAAATTTGATATTTAAATAATTCATACCCTAATTGATTTAGAAATTCAAAAAAGAACAAAGTTATTCCAAAGTCTTGAGTTTTCACTGTTGACAGACTTCTTTATGTCTATTTATTTGATTTGTTTTTAAACAGTTGATTAATTAAGTTGAAAAAAAAAGATATGTCATAAAAACAAGAAAAGATCTGATATGCGGTTTCAGTTTTGAAAAGAGGTGATAAGTATGTTTTGTTCGAAAGTGTTCAACCTGGGTTGAAGAGAGATGAATACAGTTAATCCATGTCCTGCAAATCCGATTTTCTTTTATGACCAGGTTCAATTCTCGTTTAGCTTTTCCTTCTGTTGTTCCCAATCCGCATTCGTCGTTCCATTCAGTCAGCACAAGAGGCTTCATTGGAAAATGAGTTGAAAGCAACAATAGGTCACAGCAAAGTGTTATCCTATTAATTTTATTTTCGATATTCAGTACTGCATTATGTTCTCTGATAGTGTTTCTTTGAAGTCAATTCTAAAAATATATGATGATTTAAAGTGAAGGAAAAATTTGAGGCGTTCCGAAACATTATTGTTTACGGTGATAATACAGTGAGCGAAAGAACAAAGAACATGGTAGGACGAAGACTAAGTTGAACAACGATGATAGAGCAGATCGAAGAAGGATCACAACTTGTAGGAAGTGCCATGACTGTTTCCAGGCACCTAAGACAATAATGTTGGAAATATGGGTACCATATGAATTAACCAAGGCTCAGCAGCTCACCCAATTTTTTTCAGGACTGAATGTAGAGGTCCTTCCTCACCCACCATATTCTCCGGACCTTTCTCCAACTGATATTTACTTTTTCCGTTGTTAGGATATAATTTTATTTTAGTTAATTTTATTTTTTAAGAAATAAAAAATTTGACAACAAAAATGCCCTGAAATCAACCTTTCAAGACTTCGCATCTTCCTTGACTCCTAATTTCTACAGAGCCGGGATAGAAATGCTTGTTTCACTTTGGGAGAAGTGTATTAAAAGTGAAGGATCTTATTTTGATTAATAAAAGTATTTTTAAATAATTTTTTTGCTAATAATTTAACTTTACATCTTCACTGATATTTCATATGTTAAAACGCAATATTATTATTGTCATTTCGAAAGAGTTAAAAAAAAAATCCTTTATTTATAGTTTTTATATATATATTTTTCTTTTTGGTCAATGTTCAATAAATTAAAATGAAACTAAATACAGCGGGTACTTACCCAATATAACTTATATAACCCCCAGAGAAACATGAGTGGTAGAATATCTCTCTATTTTATGTACAAAAGTTTTTATCGATAAAACTTTTATCAGCCTTGCCTAGCAACGGATCCAGGTACAACTTTTTCTTTAGTCTTTTGTCAGGCTTGCTTAGTTTTGGTTTTATTTGTTTCTGTTGCTATAACTAATCGGGCAATGCTACAGTGAGAGTCCTTAATTTTGCCAGTCCAGTTATAATGAAGATAAGGATTTTTAAGAAGTACTTGACATGTTACAGGCTCGGGACCCCCTTTTTTACGCCCACTCCGAAGGACATTAAAATCAATGATTTTTTTATTCTTTAAAAAATCCTAGGGCCACCAGTCGGGCAGCGAATCAGTGATTTTGGGTAAAGTAGGTTGTTATGCTAATTACTAGACCACTGGAAACTTGCTCAGTCATAATATAAATACCAATTTTTTCGATTTTAGGAATCATATTTCAAAACAGGAAGTACAGTAAAAGAAGGTGGAGACTTTTTTTCTTGTAAACTATATTTTTTAAAATAATAAAACCAACATGAAATTGAATAAAAATCATTATTTAATTTAATTCAAAATACTCAATATCTCTAAACAATACCAACTGGGTACTCATGTTTTCATGTACCCTCACTAGTAAAGTACAAAGTAAGTACTTGACTGAACTTTATTATCTATCTAGAAAAATCTCGGAGTACCTAGATAGTAAGAAAAATAAATTATATCTTTTAATTATGCCGGATGCTCCCACTTCCAGAAAATACGACCCCTAGAGATGTCAAGGGCGGTGGCATACATATTTATGTTGTATATTAATATTACAAATTTAAATAAATACGTCTTAAAATATGAAAGTTCTTAAAATTTCTCAACAAATTAAATCTTAAGTAATTTTCTGATAACGCTCCTTCAAAACAAATAACACCGTAAACCCAAAAACCTAATTTTTTAAGAGAGGCATTTGAAAGTTCCATCTGTGATAAAAAAAAAAAATAAAATTTGAGTATTTGTAAAGCAAAGCATTTCCATTGCAATGATAGTACTGAAATTCTTCAATTAACCATGCGAAAATTCTTTGGAAATATTTTTGATTTTAACTTATACACCTACATTACTTTACTGAAACGACGAGAAACAGCTCGCTATTTCAGGCTGCCTCAACATTTATTTGAAAAACGCTCTAAGGACCCAATTAATTGCAAAAGGCTCGTATACGTACATGACTATTGTTGGGTATTCAAAATTATGTAACTAGATGTAGTATACTTGTTATTTTATAGAATAAGTGATGAAGCAATTCCGTGTGTTTGTTTTGCTGGATGTATTCACAGAGAGTATTATTGTTGTTATTAGTGCGTATTAGTGAACCTTGCAAAGTATTAGCGAACATGAGTCAGTCTGGCTGTATAAAGAGGATGCCTCATCGGCCAATGCAGAACTAAAAAACTGCCGATTTGCCTGAACACGATGAGGACATTACCGTAGAAGACAGCAGCGCCGTATGTTAAAGACTTGTGTGAGATTAAAGTATCGTACAAGGTTAAGGTTTCTCCATTTTCCCTCCCTCTCTCGATTAAAATTTACGTACAGTTTTCTTTGTTATTTAATTATTTTAATTTAATTATTTGCCCTAAAGAGGTTTTTTTGTATCTTACTTTGTATGTATCTTCCTTAATTTACTTTTAAATATATTTTAATTCAGTTTCAATTTCAATGATTAAGATAAATTTAATTTAAGACCTATTCCACTAAGCGATCCTTACAACCAAAATCCTTCGTAAAATTCTCAATGCTCCTTACTTTGTTATGAATAAAGTCATCCATAATTACCTTAATGTCCCATTTGTTGCTGATTTGGTCCAAATCCGACATCAATCTTTTCATGACAAACCTCATTCCCACTCAAACCCACTAATTTAACCTCTTCAATTCCTGATAATCCTTCGAGACGTCTGAAAATAAGATGGCCTCGTGACCTAAGTTGAACTTGCTAATTGAGTACTATCACTGGGTAGCTTCTCTACTTGTCTTTATTCATGCCAACATGCAGTTGTAAATTAAATAAATATAAAAAAAACTCATGACATTATTCCCATAAAACTTCAAGTTCAAACATGATACAACTCAAAATATGACGTTATAAAAGAAAAGTTGGAAGTGGAATATTAGATATGTCGATCATGAATTAAAAATCTTGAACCAATACAATTCCTGCTGAAGGCTTAACTAGAAAATACCAATTTTTTAATTATATCCTTGTTCTTTTGAAAGGATATGGTGAAAAGGATGAAAAAAATATATGCTTTCCGTTACGTTTCTGCAATTGATGACGAAATAACTCGTACGTTACAAAACTGATCGAAAATGACGTGATGGAGAACAAACTTTAGCGTCAAATAAGATTGATCCAACTCAATTGATCAAATAATTGGTTTTGACAACCCAACGGAACGCAGATTGATGATGTATTACTGTTGTGTGTGGGATATCCGAAACATTATTGTAAATACTTGAAATTCTGTAAATGAATTCTGAAAGGTGTCTATACTTCCATGAAGCTTAGTGTAGTCGAACAGAAATATTTATAAATAATGTAAACTGGAGAAAGAGGAAACATCTTGATGAACAATAATAATCTTAGAAAAGTTTGAGATCATGTAAAGAAAAATTATAAGAAAAATCATGGGTGCAGTTCCTAATGAGAAGAAATCAGTCTGGTGGATACTGTGAAGTAAAAAAGAAATCTACCAGAAAGTGGAAAGAATCGAAGATACTGTGCGGAAAAACAGGTTGACATTCCACGGACATCTGTACAGAATGAACAAGCATAGATTGACTCAATAAATATTTGAATATTTCCGGAGGAAGTGGACCACTACAACGTGGACTAATGAACTAGAACAGATTTTAAAAAAAATTAAAAAAGGCAGAGTCTCACGTGTTAAAAAGAAATGAATTTAAAAGAAAAGTAAAAAAATAGAATGGTTTCAGAAGGAAGAAGAAACAGAGAAGGCTGGACAAAGTTTGATAGAACATTAAAGATACCATGATAGTGAAAGTTCGGAGGGATGCTTGAGAGAAAACTTCAACAGATGAGAGGAAATAAATAAAGTTGTTGCTTGAACGTTGGTGTTCATTGCGAAATAAAAAATATTTACAAGCTACTTTACTTTAACAAATATTTGTTTTTTGTGATTTCAACGCAGTAGAGAGTCATTATTATTTTTACCCAACCCCGGTGTTATATGCTAATTTTCCAAACTTGTCTATATGTAATAATTTTTTGAGCGAATGTTTTAACCGATTTTGAAGTTTGATTGCTTAAATTACTCATTAAGAGCCTGTGAATACTTTGAGCTGAAGGTGTTGAACCATTCTTTTATTAAATAAATTTCATGTGTTCCTTATGGGTATGTATGGATATTCTTCGAGAATGACTCAACTGATTTTGTTTGATGGACCAGGAGAACTCATGAAGATCTCAGACATGTTTGCAGGCATTTTGAGCGTAAAATAATAAAGAAATATTGACGAAAAGTTGCTTAGTATATTCATTTTATTGACTAAATATTGGCAAGCTCAAAAAGTATAAATTTTTTTAACTAACTGAACTCGTGTTCAAATCCCAATATCTCAAATTATTGATATATTAACAATGAATAAATTAAACAGCCTGAGGTCAACATTCTTAATATGGATATCATTAAATTATATGCATTATATATTTAAACCATGTTATTCCTGAATGTAATTGCATGTCTACTTTAACATAAAGCCTATCTTCTTGCATCTGTGCAAGTAAACACATCTAAGCGTATGAGAAACTCTAAGTATCTTGAGTGTAAAGTTAAGTAAATGTGAAATGATCCCGAAAAATTAATAAGTTTCAATATTCTTATACATCAACTTCATTAACTACTCACCAATTATATATTGCTATTCCGTAGGGGAAGGTATAGATATAGGTCTTTCGTAATTTTGAAAAATATAGAAATTATTTCCTTAGTCGGGGTTTATATTAAAAAAAATATATATTTCAATAATAGAAAAAAATCTACATCACTACAACCTGTGAAGGGGTTTGGGGTTCAGTACATGGTAGAGACTGCACTTTTTTATAGATAACGGCTCTGCAAAGATGTGGCTTGTCCTAGATCGCGCTCAACCACCAGATTTTCCACCCTTATTTTAGGTACCCTTTTTTTTAGCCTGGTTAACATTTTATAGAGGTTTTTTCGATTACGGTTTTCACTCAAAAAGTTTGATTTAAATATCGATATGTTTGTCCCTTTGTTGACAGAGCAAGGGCGGCTGAGCGGGCTACGACACTTTGAACCCCAGGATGATCCTATATGACGCATCTACCGGCTGCTAACATACTAAATAAAAGTCTTGCCCGCAGCGGGATTTTAGCCAGGATTTCCGGCATAGCAACTCAGTGCTCTACCATTCAGCCACTCCGCTCCCTTATATTTCGACAATACTTCCAGAAAGACCAGCTTCAACCCACGAGCGAGTCCACCACCAATCGCCATGCTTCTACTTAGGAATCCTAAAGCGAAAACTCTACACCATTGAATTAAAACAGGCTGATTGTATGACAGCCTGGGTAGAAACGCTTTGTTAATTGATGCAGATAGATTCAAACAGTTGCTTCTCTTAAAAGGGCCTTACCCTTCTGTGTCTCAAAGTGTCCTAGCCCACTCAGCAGTCTTTGCTCTGTCAACAAAGGATATTAAAAGCAAAATTGTTGAGGAAAAATCTTAATCGAAAAAACTTCATCGAGGTACCAAACTAGCAAATTATGGACTTTTAAATATTTTTCAGTCATTTAAAACACGAATTAATTAAACACATCTTTCCATACTAGCTGATTCTGGCTATGTAAAGCATGAGCATGATATTTTTACACTTTCATCGTCTGAATAAGATAAATCAATATTTCAGATATATTCGCTTTTCGTACAAAAAACAAAACAAAAAAAAAACTTTTTAATTTTATATTAAAAACAAGAAGTTTAATTAATTTCGAGTTGATTATTTTTTCGCGAAAACCTTAAATATTGACATTTACCTCATTAAAAAGCTAAGCGTAATAAAAATAATTGTAAACACTTGTTGTAAGAAACCAAACTTAAACAAAAAAAAATTTGTTTCCTTAAAACACACGAAGATTCTTGGGTTCAGTACAGGGTTGAAACTTTACTATATCTACGAAAATAGCTGTGTCGAGGGTAATTTTCCGTGATCACTTTATAGAGACTGGACGAGCCCCAGGATAGTCTCCAGATTCCACACGGACCATCCGTGACTATTTACAGATTAAATAATTTATCTGTTAGTACCAGATTTAAACCCAGAGCCTTCAGTACAGTGATTCAGCGCTCTACAATGTCTGCTACCTGGTAATTAATTTAAACATAACAATAATAAAAATAAAATTTAAAAAAATGTTTATTAAATCGTTGAATTTCAGTATTACTATACATATCAATCTGTCTTTCGATGACATCAACATCATTCATAATGAGAAACGAAAGAGGGATAGAGATTTTTAAACGTTTAATAATTCTATTCTCCTGTATTTACATAAACATTAGACATCAAAAGACATAATTTATTTAATAATTATTTTTTAATTATGTTATTCAATTATTCAAATATCATTACTAATAAAGATTTTAAAATTGTTTTATATTAGAATTTGGAAATATAGCTATTTGAAATATGAATTTAAAGATTTAACGATCACAGAGTAAAATCTGAGGTTAGATATAAAAAGGTTAACCCCTTCAATTGCTAGCGCAACGCTTCCCGCACAACAGTTCGGTCGTTAAGGTTAGTCAGGAGCATAGTTTCTAGAAGCATAACTAGTATATAAATTAAATATTTTTTGTAATTTTTTATAATTATTGGTCATTTTTTATGAGTTATAAATATTTTTATTTTTTAAAGAGAAAAGATAGGCCCTCGACCGGGATTTGAACCCGGAACCTTTGTCTCATTAAATCTAAAAGAGAGAAGGTTAGTCCTCGACCGGGAGGGGCCTTGATAGCTCAATTGGCAGAGCGATGTCACGGTGAGACAAAGGTTCCGGGTTCAAATCCCGGTCGAGGGCCTATCTTTTCTCTTTAAAAAATAAAAATATTTATAACTCATAAAAAATGACCAATAATTATAAAAAATTATAAATAATAATATGACGAAAGTCAATAAGATCCTAAATTAAAATTAATGTTCAAAGAACTTCGTTCTAGTGTATTCATCGCAAAAATGGCGGGAGTACACTGGGGCTTTAGGATTTAAAAGAGAGAAGGTAGTCCTCGACCGGGAGGGGCCTTGATAGCTCAATTGGCAGAGCGATGTCACGGTGAGACAAAGGTTCCGGGTTCAAATCCCGGTCGAGGGCCTATCTTTTCTCTTTAAAAAATAAAAATATTTATAACTCATAAAAAATGACCAATAATTATAAAAAATTATAAATAATAATATGACGAAAGTCAATAAGATCCTAAATTAAAATTAATGTTCAAAGAACTTCGTTCTAGTGTATTCATCGCAAAAATGGCGGGAGTACACTGGGGCTTTAGGATCTAA
Source organism: Arma custos (assembly GCA_037127475.1). Lineage (NCBI taxonomy): Eukaryota > Metazoa > Arthropoda > Insecta > Hemiptera > Pentatomidae > Arma > Arma custos. The sequence goes on along the minus strand of CM073760.1, from coordinate 14,564,903 downwards.
AAGAGAGAAGGTTAGTCCTCGACCGGGAGGGGCCTTGATAGCTCAATTGGCAGAGCGATGTCACGGTGAGACAAAGGTTCCGGGTTCAAATCCCGGTCGAGGGCCTATCTTTTCTCTTTAAAAAATAAAAATATTTATAACTCATAAAAAATGACCAATAATTATAAAAAATTATAAATAATAATATGACGAAAGTCAATAAGATCCTAAATTAAAATTAATGTTCAAAGAACTTCGTTCTAGTGTATTCATCGCAAAAATGGCGGGAGTACACTGGGGCTTTAGGATCTAAAAGAGAGAAGGTTAGTCCTCGACCGGGAGGGGCCTTGATAGCTCAATTGGCAGAGCGATGTCACGGTGAGACAAAGGTTCCGGGTTCAAATCCCGGTCGAGGGCCTATCTTTTCTCTTTAAAAAATATTTTTTGTTTTGAAGAGAAAAGATTTGTCCTGGCCTGGATTCGAACCCGAGTTTTCCGCATCTCTCGTGCGGCACTTTCCCAACTGAGCTACCAGGGGTCTTGCCCAGGCCAGACAGTTCCTTTCTCTCCAGCCAGACAATCCCCAGTTCTTGAAATTTTTGCGATGTATATACGGAGAAGAATGTTCATTGAACATTAATTTTTTTTTTGAGTAAAGATCTCGCTTTTTTTAAATTGATGGTGATTATTTAAATATCTTTATTTTGAAGAGAAAAGACTCGTCCTGGCCGGGATTCGAACCCGGGTCTTCCGCAAAAATATTTAAATAATCACCATCAAATAAAAATAAATAAATCATAATTTATTGTATATAATTTTTTTGATAAAAAATAATATCGTTATGAGTGAAGAAAATTTACAGTAAAGAGGCCTATACAAGGTCAATATTACTGACAGTGCTGGAATGACAAAAATATTAAGGAGTTACCGTCCAGTATTTTACACAATACACGATCAACATTACTGTAGTATTATCAGTAATTCAGTTCACAGTTAGCTCGCGGTAAGAACTGTTATATTTTACTCACGCAGATTTATACCTACCTACCTTCTATTGGTTACAGCGTGTTTAGCAATTGTGATCGCCATGGCTTGGATAAAAAAATTGAGAAAATGACGTTTGTGGGTTAAGGATTGGCTATTGGACAGGGATGAATCCGCCCAAAACTTAATCAGCGAGATTTCAGTAAAGGAACAATAAGATTAATATAATTATTTTCGGATGAATGAAAATGTATTCAATAATTTATTAAATATGTTTTCTCCTCATATTAAAAAACAAGATACAAATATGGGAGAAAATACGTATATACCTAAAACAGCGGTTGCCAGTTACCGTAAGCTATTTATCAACGCTAATTTCCAGCAGCCATTGTGATAAAAACCTGTGAAGTTCTCATTTTTACACTGAAAAAGTATATTATGGCAAATAAAAATGAAATTGAAGAAAAAAAAAAAAAAAAAAAATATATATATATATATATATATATATATATATACATTAAAAATGAAGTTTTAAGAAAAAAACATAACATAAATATTTAAAGCTTTTAAAAAATGTTACTGGGTTTTCATTATTACATCGGGAATGGATTGATGCGGCTTATTATGCTTACACGATCAGTAATACTGTCAGTATCCCCTCCCCTCCGCTGGGTTGGAATGAGGAATGATGGAGTGAACCATCACTCCTCAATACTCCACTTCAGTAAATCAGTATTGCCATTACACGATCAGTAATACTGTCAGTATCCCCTCCCCTCCGCTGAATTGGAGTGAGGAATGATGGAGTGAACCATCACTCCTCAATACCCCACTTCAGTACATCAGTATTGCCATTACACGATCAGTAATACTGTCAGTATCCCCTCCCCTCCGCTGGGTTGGAGTGAGGAATGATGGAGTGAACGATCACTCCTCAATACTCCACTTCAGTACATCATTATTGCCATTACACGATCAGTATTACTGACAGCATCTGAATCTACTGTCAGTAATATTGGCCGTGATAGGCCCCTTAAGTCATCCATTACTTCTGCTGGAATTGGGCTTTTAATTATAACTATTTAATCAGCATCTGTTAGGGAATTTAGGTGGTGTGGGAAAAGCATGGGTTTGAATGTGGATAAGGATGAAGCATTGCAGATATCAGGTGGGATTGAATTCCCAATATGTTGTGAAACGGGCGAGATAGGAAAACATGAGACCTATAAACACAGTTATTTTTTTGGGACAATAGCAAGTTAATTGTTTGAATTTGTTTGGAAGTTAATTAGTTATAATTCATGGATATAAAAAATATTATATATTTAATATTACAAATTATATGTTTATATAACTGGAAGCAATGTTATTTTGTGTTTAATGAAGAAGTGAATGTTGGTTATGAATTAATCTTTCCTAAGAGCCCAGCCATATCTATGATATAAAAGTTATATCTCCTTATCTACCTTAATGGTAATGGAAGGTTCCTATAAAAACAGGAATAAATGGAACGTACATAGTTTTTTTATGCCAGTAATTGAAGTTTTATTGTTTACTTTTTAAGGAGATTTAATTCTTAGTCATAAAATTATGAGTTGAAAAAATTTAATTTTCATAAATGAGTCTGATCTGAAAAGATGATAAGATAAGGTATAGATCCATAACGCTCCTTCAAAAGAACCAATGAATTAATATAAAAATTAGTATTTTTGTGTCAAGCCTACAGTAGCAAATATATTGGTTGAAAATTTTCAATTCAGAAACGACAACTGATTTTCCGTTTCCAGGATATGATGACTTTTTTTTATTTTGTTTTTTTAATAAAGTCTTATTTGAGTTGTATCATGTATGAATCTAAAGAAAATATTTTCTAATGACTAATAAAAGAGCTATTGTAGGAACGCTTCGATTTACCAATACCCAAATTTTAATTTTTTTTAACTCATCCGGTTTTATTTTGACATTGAATCCATGGAACGTTGAAATAGCTCTATTGAAAAAGAAAAAGTTTTGGTATGAATTTGGTTTGTGGTTGATTTTTAATTCTAATTTTGTGATGTGAGCGAAATGATTTTAGAGGTATACTAAAATAGATTGAATTTTAATTTGACAAATTTCTAAGGAATTTAGTAGTTGCTGATATAGATTAGTAAGGCACGTGTCTCGCCAAAGTGGGTTAGACATATCTTGAGGTTTATCTTGAAGTAATTGTATTTACTCAAACACTACATCTGGTATTACTGGTTATGTACCATTCATATTATTTACATACTGTATTGTAATAATACTATTGTAAATTTTAAAAATAAGTAAAAACAAAATAACGAAGGAATTGGGTTAATAAAGTAATATACCGTCTGATGAAACCATCATGGCAAAATTTAAATTAATTAAATAATATAAATATATATATTTTATATTGAATATAATAATCTTCAATATATATATATATATATATATATATATATATATATATATATATATATATAATAATATTGAAAAGTAAAAAAGAGACCTTAAATAAATTTTATGACCGTAGAAAAATTCCAACGAAAAGCCTTAAGTCTCCAAACTAAAACAGAAATAGAAATTATCTGTCCAATATTTCGCCCATTCAGGCATCCTCAGGGTAGAAAGAGAATAACAGCAAAACAAAACATGAATAATGCACCCAAGAAACATCCCACCACCTCGAAGGCTCAAATGCCACTAATGAATCATAAGGAAGGTTACTCGACCCCAGCTGGTTAAGGCTAAATAAAAACAGCTGATAGATACTTCAGAAATGATAGATACTTTTCTGAAGTATCTATCAGCTGTTTTTATCAGCTCGTCCTGCCGAGAATCTACTTCGACAGATAGATAAGAGTTTTTTGTTTATATTATTTCAACTAGAAAACCAGATAAACTTTTATTATTTTGTAATCGATTTTATTTGAACATTTATTTGCAATTTAATAGAGTTAAATTATTATCATAAGACTAAATAATAATTGTTTTCCTTTTGTTATTAGTTAGTTTTAATTTTATAATTTATTTAATATAAGTAGCTCCATTTTCTTATTATAAAAACGTTTAAATTCTTCTTTTAATTAAATCAATTGTTTTTACTATTACCAAAAGTATTAGTTATTTAATTTATAAAAGTGATTTCTGTTATTAGTTTAATAAAAGGTACATTCAAATGACATGAGATCTGGTATAATTGAATCAGAAATTTGATTTTTCTTTAACCATTTCGGAGCTCTCATCGGAAGGTCCTACTCTTTCGAGGTTGCTCATACATCTACCTACAGGATCATTACCCTAGAAAGAGTAGTCTCTACCCTGTACTGAACCCAAGATCTTTCATGGGATGTAATAGTACAGGATAGCTTTTTTATGTACAGTTGATGATGAAATATTTCTTCCTCAAAGAGTATTTGGTACTCTACTAAAAACGCCTCTGCGGGCTCAACATCTCTAATAACAATTTAATATAAAAGGCCTCATACAAGACTGAAAAGACAAGAAACTGCTCAACGTTTTCGCCTACTTCAACATTTACTGGACAAACTTTCTAAGCTCCCAATTAATTACAAAAGACTCATTCACATGACAGTTATCAGATCCATTTGGACATAGGCAGTTGAGCTTTAGGGCTCTACTAAACTATTCAATTCCTCTCGTATCCAATCCTTACAATCGAAAATCCTTCGTAAAATCCTCGATGATCCTTATTATGTCACAAACAAACTCATCCATCATGACCTTAATATCCCATATGTTGCTGATTTGGCCCAAACTAGATACCTATCCTTCCATGACAAGCTCCATGCACACTTGAATCCGCTAGTCTCTCAACTTGCTTCCCATACTATTCGTGATAACCCTCCGAGGCGTCTTAAAAGAAGATGGCCTCGAGGCCTTCTACTGTAGAACTTTATTAGAGTGCTATCAATGGATAGTTTCTCCACAAGTGTTTTTTGTTTTCATGTCATTTTTTTCATGTTAGCAAATTTAGTTGTTGTAATATTATTACAGTTGTAGATATCAATAAATTAATCTTAAAAAATATATATATAAAAGGCTTCAGTGGTTTCTTCTGGTTTAGACCGTGTAGCTAAATTTTCCGCCAACGTTTCGCCAGACATGCTGCTGGCTTTGTTGAGCAGAGGAAGCTACCAGCATGCCCGGCGAAACGTTGGTGGAAAATTTAGCTACACGGTCTAAACCAAAAGAAACCACTGAAGGCTTTTGTAAAAATAGTGGTGGAGGGAACTTAAAAGAGTATTTAATTTAATAATATGTAAATAATTTAACAAGTAACAATTTTGTTATTTAATGTCTAATAAGTTATGGGTTCGTATCCATTTATTCATATCCTCAAATTAAGAAATAATGGAGTATGTCCGGGTCAGTTAGTAATAAAAAAATTCAGAATTAGAAATTTCCCTTCGATTTGTAGAAAATAATAGTATGTAGCTTAAAATATATATATACGCAAGAAGAAACGCAATTGATGCTTTCAATTCGACTCAAATTCTACAGCCCCGGTGAATAAATATTATGATAAAGTGGATGCTCGAAAAGGGGGGAAGAAATTCTGGTGGCTGAGAGTGACATAGGACAAATTACATGCATAACAGTAATACAAGAAACAGTTAAGTCTTAACATGTACTGAAGCCAAGAGCCTTCATGGGTTGTAGGGGTACTGATATTTTTTTTATTAATTAATGAAAATTGAAATTTCATAATAGTATTTTTGGGTTCATTAGTCCTGAAATGATTAGAGACTAAATTACTTAGCATTAGGGTGCTCGATAATATAAGTACTTCTGGACATCATCGTTATCTTCAGAATACTTTATATAATCGACAGCAATATCGATACTTCATTCCATTAGTAGAATTCGATTGAGGTATTTAATTAATACCTGTATCAACACTATAAAGTTATTGCGTGTCCTTAAATCAGATATCCTGGCATTTCAAAAGGGGCGACAATTGATCTCGCTTCGCCACTGACCTTGATGACGTTTCAAATAATGATGATAATATTTTAAATGATGATGTTGCTGTTTTAATTGATGACCTAATTGATGACTTCTTGGTAATGTATCTGTGGAGATACATCAGATTTTTTTTTAGTTTTTTTTTCTAGACATCATTTGGTCATAATTGTTAATGGTATGAATATTATTTTGATATTTAAAAAAATAAAATGCTGCCAAGTTAAGGGTTAATCACCACCCGTTTTGATGAATTATTTTATTTTTAGACTTTATTTTTATTACATTTTCGCATTTATTTTGTTTTTATTTAGTTTTTATGGAATGATTGTATAGCTATTTAGCACTATTACTTATTGCCCACATGTGGCAGATTGTAACAATTGAGTAAAATATTATTACCAATAGCAAAAAAAAGTTTTGATGAAGTGTTAAGAAAGATATACCTTACAGTGAATAAAACTTTGAAATATATATTGTAACCTCCCTAGCTGGTTTCCTAATTATCATTTTTCTTTCACGATGAACTAAATATCCTCTACGTTTAAGGAAGATACTGCTTTTAATATGAACCTCAACTGAGGTTATAATAAACTGGAGTCAGCTATAAAATAAGCTTAATCCTAATGAATTTAGTTTCATTATCAAACTAGATCATGTCCATTTATTCTTATATAACGTTACTATAGTCGATGTACCTTCTATGTGAGCAGCCATCATTTTATACTTTGTCTCTGTTAAGTTTGTAGAATGAATTTATCATTACGTAGAAGATAATGGTCCGGTTGGAGAAATAAATAGCTAATTCCTTAAATAGCGATAAACTGACGTTTCGACCCACACTGCAAGACTTCTTCAAGACTTGTAATGTAGGTCACAAGTATGGACACATGGGGTCTTGGATTCAGTAAATGCTAGAGACTATACTGTTTCTAGTACAACTGTCGTAATTTGTCCTAGGTCACGATCAACTGCAAGATTTTTACCCTTATTTATAGAGGCTGGGTGAACCCCAGGAGGGTTCTAGATTCTGTAGGATCCATCTCAGACTGCTAGCAGATCAAATAAAAGTCTGGGATTTGAATCCAGGATCTTCACGGTAGTAGGGAAATTGAGCGCACCACCACTAAGCCACTCCGCTACCTTCAATAATCTTGATGACTTCTAAATCCATTTTTATTATTTTCAACGTGTCGTATGAAATCTGTTAGTCATGTTTAGCAAGTTAGTAATCGAGAAATATCCTAAATTATGTAAATAGTTTTAGAGAGCGGAGTGGTAGAGCACTGAGTTTACTGGAAATCCTGGTTCAAATCCCGATGCGGGCAAGACTTTTATTTAGTCTGTTTGCTCTCGGAGATGGATCATATAGGATCTAGGACCCTCCTGGGGCTCACCCACGCTCTATAAATTATTACCAAAGCAGATTGTTTTGGTACAGGTTTTTTTTTAATTATTGAAATACATATATTTTTTTTAATATAAACCCAGACAAAGGAAATAATTTTTATGTTTTTCAAAATTACGAAAGACCTATATTTATATCTTCTCTTGGGGAATAGAAATATACAATTGGTGAGTAGTTAGTGAAGTTGATGTATGAAAATATTGAAACTTAGTAATGTTTCGAGATCATTTCACATTTACTTAACTTGAAGTCAAGATACTAAGAGTTTCTCATGCATTTAGATGTGTTTACTTGCATAGATGCAAAAAGACAGGCTTTATTAGCAGGCTATCAATATGTTAAAGTAGATATGCAATTACATTCAGGACTAACATGGTTTAAATATATAATACATAACATTTAATGATATCCATATTAAGAATGTTGACCTCGGGCTGTTTCAATTAATTCATTATTTATATATCAATATTTAAGGGATTTGAACACTGGTTCAGTTCGTTCAAAAACTTTATAATTTTTGAGCTTACCAATATTTAGTCAATCAAACGAATATATTAAACAACTTCTCATTAATATTTCCTTATTATTTTGTGCCTGCAATCATTTCTGAGATCTTCTTGAGTTTGTAGCGACATCGAGCATCGATCATCGATAAATCAAATTTATAAATGGCCAATAGAATAGCCTCTGTAAAGTGGACACCCAAAATAAGGTGGGAAAATCTGGCGGTTGAGAGTGACCTTGGACAAGTCACCTCCTTGCAGAACCGTTGTCCATGATACAATACAGTCTCTACCATATACCCCAGACCCGTTCACGGGTTGTAGTGGTACAGGTTGTAGGGATGTAGATAGCTTAAAGTAATCCCCCATTATAACCAATGATGAGTATTAGTATCAGTAGTTGGTAAGGGCTGTACTCTTTCTAAACCAACAGTTGTGCAAAGAGGTTATGTGAACCCAAAGGTGTGGATTCCACAGAGTCGATTCGCAACTGTTAATAGAATATATAATTTACCTGGCACAATGTGTTTCGAACTCGATGCCTACAGTAGGTAAACCAGCATCAACAACATCCTCCCTGTATCTACATTCAACAGCCTCTTTAAGATTTATTATTTTTTTCGTTAAATGACAAAGCAATAATTGTCAGAATCATTTTTCTTTTTTTTGTTTCTTCGTTTTTATATAATTCGTTATTTGTTTATTTTAATATATTAGCATTTTTTACTATATTTCTGTTATTCTTAAGATACATCGATTATATACCAGGGCACCTTTTTCTAATTACATTTTATGATAATGAAAATTTGAAAATGGTCTTTCAATTATATAAAGTTACTTGCTGATTAAAATTAATTACTAATTTCTAAATAAATTAACTCGTTGGCTGCCCTTTGAAGAGGAGTTCTAATAATGGCGGGAAAGAAGACAGGCCGTACACTCAATCGCTCCCTTGAGTGAGTTAGACTTGTTCATTAAACAATCTCAACTATCAACTCCAACTTCAAGGGAGTTCAGAGTTACACTGGGCATCCTTCCATCAAGAAACCCACAGGGACCGTTTCTTCTTCATACAAATCAATTATATTATCTTTTGTCGTATGTTTTGTTTCGACAAATAACGAAATTCTGCTTTAAAAAGTCGGGCAGGATGAGCACATAATAGACCTTTCATTTAAAAAAAAAAAAAAACCTGTACCACTACAACCCATTCAGTATATTGTAGAGACTGTACTGTTTCTTGGACAACGGTTGATCAGGACGGTGATTTGTTCTAGATCGAACTCATCCGCCAGATTTTCCCCCTTATTTTGGGTGCCCACTTTACAGAGGCTGGTTGAGCCCCAGGAGGATCCTAAATTTCATCCACCGGCTGCTAACCGATAAAATAATAGTCTTTACAGCAGCAGGATTTGAAACCACGATCTTCGGCATGGCAACTTGGCGCTTAACCTCTGAGCCACTCCACTTCCACACATTTCATTTAGCACTATTTAATATAATACAAGTATAGTATGCAAATCATGGCGTGTGAAAAAGGCAACTACACGTTAGAAATACTCCAGTAACAGATCAAAATTTAAATGTTTCGAGGCCATCTTAATTTTAGGGAATCATAGAAGAAGCTAAATTTTAAACTATCTATTTGGGTTTTAAGATGCTTCTATGTTTCTACTCTTAAATGTATCTTGAATATATATATTGATATTGGGGATGCCAGAGTCTCATTTAGGATGAGTACTCAAATTATTATTTATATTCCTTAATCTTAATTGGGTTCCTTTCCAAAGGCCTATTCTTGTGTTTACCAATTTACTTATCTATTATACCTTCAATATATTATTTATAAATAAATAGTGTATCTGGGGTATGTAAGCACCAAAAGAATTATAATAAGGATCGTTTATTTATTTAATTTCAACAAGGTTAATTATTCAGATTTTAATATATGTAAAAAGGATTGCCATAAAATACATTACAGTAAATAAATTAAACTTATCTACGGACAGGGGTAGATTGGGTTACAGGCCGGTCTTCTTCCTTGACATCTCCGCCCGCTTCGCTCGGCCGCTCTTCTCTATCGGGGTACCCGTCCTTCTTCTCTCCGCCTTCGTCTCCCGAGTACCTTCCTGCTCTGCGTCTATCTCTCAAGTCCCTTCTTCAGCCTCGTTTTTCAAGAGTTTTCTTCTCTCCCCCTCTCCTTCCATCTCCACAATCTTGGAACACAAAACCGTAAGGGGACCAAGGGTCTGTTCTTTGTCCCAAACACATTCCCTTTCATGTGTCCCGACATGACACATTTTCCCCGCTCCGCACCCTTTCATGGTGCCGACAATACATAGCAGTACTTATCTTAAAAATAGTTTAAAGGAATCAACATTTAATTGAAAAATTATCAACACTATTTGCTTCTTAACGTCTTCAATCAAATCTATAAGCCATGTCTATGGTTCAATACATCGTTAAGACTACTGTTTCTAAGCCATCATTTACCCTTAATCGTGCTCAACTGCCAGGTTTCTGAATTAAGAGTACCCACTTTGTAGAGGCTAGTTAAGCCCTAGAAGCTTCTGCACACCCCACAAGGTCCATCCGTAGCCGATAACTGATTAGATAGTCTATCTGCCACCGCTTTTCAGTAGACACTGTGCATTCGTATGCACGGTAGAGAAGTAAAACTGATATTGTATACTTGAAAGGCATATTTATGGAGAATATCATAATTTGTTTGAGGAATTACGGACTCAACCCTTGCTATTAAAGGAATATTGTCGAATGTTGGAAACAACGTATGAATATTGACTAAATCAATAAATAAATGTGTTGTACTTACTTTGTTTGTTTGCTTTATTAAACGCCACTTTATGCTGCTATGGCTAATCGGACGATGCTACAGTGGGAGCTCTAAATTTTGCCTATCCAGGTTAAGTTAGAATAGGGATTTTTAACGAGTACCTGACATCGTACAGGCTCGGGACCCCAGTTTAACGTCCCTTCCGAAGGACGGCGTAACTAAGGATTTTTTTCTCCCTTAAAAAAATCCTAGGGCCGCCTGCCTGTCTACGAACCCGCTATCTTGGGTTCAGTAGTTTGTTACGCTAACCACTAGACCACAGGTGATGGTGTTGTACTTACTTGTAGTCCCAGTTATTTTAGCCAAATCTTCCCATTCGCGGTACGATAATAATCGATTTTAATAATTTGTATTCTTTTTATCCCATAATACGGGACGTTCATGGATAGCATTAATTAATATTTCTGTTTTAGACCTTTATAATAATGTGAATAATATTTATAATATTATATGTAATAGGAGAATGGAGATATTTGGGGGGTGCAGTCAAATAAGTACTAGACTTATTTGGTGTTTTATTGACTGCACCCCCAACTATCTCCATTCTCCAGTTTATCATCCAGTCAACTATTTTCCTCTCATACATTATATGTAATAATGTAAATGTATACAATATGTATAATAATAAATATAAAACAAGGTGACACCACGCCCAGTGGCGCCTCGCCACGAATACGTAAAATCGGCCACGAAGGCCACTACTGTAGGTTTCGCCTGTTGGTTTTATTTGCACGGTGCCGCTTCGCTTCGCGTTCGCGTCTCGCAACATCGCGAAAAAATTGTCAAAATCACTCACGTAGGACGTCGCCTGGAGTGGAAATAAAATTGTTCGTGAAATAATTTATATCGGTTTTGTGCTAAACCATCAATAAATGAAACACACAATTCAGGGTTGATTTGATTTGTAAAGAAATAAAGAGCATTGAGGATTTTACGAAAGATTTTGGATAGTGACGATCTGATATAAAAGTAATTCGATGATTCAGTGGAGCTCCGAAGTTCTAATCTGCAAGTCCAAATAGAAAAATGTACTTTTCCAGCTGATTTAATTCTGCCTAGGTATGAAGGTCTTTTTAAAATTCTTATAAATTTGATTCTGATTTAATATTTGAATGCATATTTCAAGATTTCTTTCTCCTGCCTTTCTTATTTGGTACAATTGATTTTATTTGGTAAAAAATGGTAATATTTCATAGAAGTTCAAACTTTTTTAAGGTATATTTTGTTCAACTATTTTAAGGTATATTTTATTATAAAATTTTATAAAGCTTTTGATAACTTGGAGCATTGTATTATCCATGTATAACACCTCGCAGCAAGTTCAAATTTTGTAGTTGAAACTTATGAGGGATTCCAAAATTTGTCTATCCTGGTCCTCCAAAAAGAATTGGGATATTTTGTAAGATAAGAAGAAAGGTTAAGAAAGCAATAAACAGAGATTAAGGGGACAGAGGGTTAATGAAGAAAAGCGGAAGAGGACTTGGAGTAGCGAGCAAACAGTGAAGCCACGATTAGCTCTAAGCCTTACCGAGTCTAACCTGTTAATTAGGACAGCTGAATCAGGGAAGTGTGAACATTGAACTTATCATTGAGTCAATTCGAGGATTGTTTATTGACTTAAGTCGGCTTTTTTTATCGACTTTACTACTATAGGAAAAAATCAAGAAAACACTACACAGCAATAATGAAGGTGACATGGAAAAGATAGAAAGGTTATGTTACGGGAAAAAACTGTTTCGTAAACTTTTAAAAAAAATATTTATTGAAATTTGCAACTGTATTATAACAATTTGCTATGAGGAATTATATGTGTTTTAATAGTTCAATTGATTTTGGGATGCCTGAGTAATTTTTTAATATAATTACGTTATTATTCATTTTAATGTCCTAACTTAATTTAAATTGTATTCTCTTTCAGAGTTTGGTCGTGTGTTTACCAATTTACTTATCAATTATACCATCAATATATTATTCCTAAATATGTAGTGTATCTGGGTTAAGTAAGCACCAAAAGATTTAAAATAGATATACTTTATTAATACATTTTCTTTTTAGGACTAATATTGAAAAGTTAGATTAATGATTCAGATGCAATCAGATAATCAGATTGCTATGAAATACATAATAAATAATAAAAGGCTTAGCGAACCCGAATGCTCGATGTCGATACCACAAATCTATGTTTACAAACCTCTGTCCACACAACACTACCCAAACCCAAATCCTTGACAACACACTTAACGCTATCTTCCCACCTACGTCCCGTTCTACCCCTCAGACGTTTACCAGTCGGCAAAGCGCTTATTAACTTTTTAGGAATTGGTTCGTTTCGCGGTCCAACAACTTTACAAGCCCATCTTAATCTTCGCGACGCTATCACTTGTTGAAGAAGAATCGACAAAAGTAATGTCGAGACCGAATAATAACAAGCATTTCTTGCGTTTAATAGCGCCTCTTGAATTTCATTTTTTCTAGTTAATATTATTATATAATAATTAAAATAATTAATATTATTATAATATTCTAGTTAATATTATTAACCCTAAGTACTTAAATTTCTCGACATGTTCAAAATTATTCCCTCCTAAAAAAGTTTCCCCAAAATCTCCTATTTTTCTGCTACTAACCATATACTTAGTTTTATCCGAATTTACTCCCAGACTTATTTCCTTACCTGCATTCATGACGTTTCTGTATTGATCTTTATAATGTCCGCTTCTTCAGCCAATTGCTAAATTGAATAGTAAGTTGAAAACTGAAATAGTTTTTAAAGGTAACTAATGAATGGAACTAAAAGTAACTCGATGACCCAGTATTCAAACAAAAATTTTTAATGTACAGTTTAGTCCGTTTCTGGAGCGTAATGAAACAGATGTAACATTAAAAAAATAGTAAACTTTTTGTTGCGATTCATATTTAAAGTTCCAGTGACATTAATGAAAGTGGAATACGAAGCATAATGGCTAGTTACGAGTTGTTTTGTTCAAACGTGAGAGTAAAGTTTACACACGCGTTAGTTTCACAACAGAGATCTGCACTTACCTTTATTACCGTGTCGTAGCAGCTTTAATAGCACTTCAAAATTTATCTGATAGTAATACTCCGTTTTAATAAAATGTAATAAAAATATTAGGATGTCTAAAAAAAACCCACCGCTTTTCAAAGAAATATTTCTATTATTATTCCTTTGATATAAAATACAATTAAAACTCAAAGTATACTCCACAGTTATTTACCAAGATTATCCACCTTCTATCCAATTGTTCGAGCACACGCTGATACCATTCCTTGGGATGGCTCTCAAAGAACTGCAATTTCAACTTACGCAAAATTATCAATTATTTTCCATTGAAGAAAATGAGCCATCGATCGAAAAAAGTAGTAATCCGATGGTGCGAAGTCTGGACTATATGGTGGATGTGGGAGGAGTTCGAACCCGTGAAGTTCATTAAGTTTTTCTTTGGTTCGACAGGAAGTGTGGGGACGAGGACCAGTCCACAGCACTTTTTTACCTTCCCAATGGAGCGTAGATGGCGAATAACAGTACCTTTCGTTACATCAGGCTCCCTGGCAAGTTCGCGAGTACTTGAGGATGGATTTGATTCAACTGCTTCCTGCAGAACCTCATCAATATCCATTAATGGTCGCCCGATGCCCTTCTTCCTTTCCAACTCCTCCACTAGATACTAATTTTTTCAAACTAACGCCGCGCACTGCGCTGGTAAGGACACTTTCTTCATATTTAAAAATTTCATGAGCTGCTTCAGCGGCAGTGAATTTTTTTTTCAGTAATGACTTAAAATTACGAGAGTCTCGTAGAACACTGCCATGATTCTTCTTTGAAACAAATAACTAAACTGAGGCTTTTTTGAAGAAGTAGAATGATTTTAAACAGGCTTAGAAAATGCTCTAAAGAGATTATTAAGTATTAAATAGGATAAAAATATTTAGTATTTTGAAATCTTGAATTTAAAGATACAGTAATTTTTTTTATACACCCTAATGTGTATGTATATTCCCTATTATACACCCTATTATATGTATACATATATATATACATACATATATATATATATATATATATATATATATATATATATATATATATATATATTCCGTGTAAAGAAATGGAGAAATGGTTCCTGATGGACTAGGAACCACTTGTGCTATTGGAAGAAAACTTGGTCTCTAATAATATCAATCGAAGTAGCTTCCAAAACTTCCTTCGTCAACCAAAATTATCCTGAGATCGAAAATTGTTCCGCTAACGAAAATCTAATTTGCGTAATATAATTTCTGGCTAAAAGCTACACGCACCCTTTATTCATAGTCTCTCGATCATTCCTGAAGTTCATTAGCGAAGATTTGGAATAACTTTATAATAAATTCTAATTTTAGTTTATATTTGAACACCTTTATTGTAAATATTATAAAGTGGCATAAAAATTCTGATAACGAAGTCTAGAAAACTTAAACAAAAACTTTTTTTTTAATACCAACATTTCTAGGATATAAGCACATGGACCTACAACTACGTTTTATGTTATTGCTAGATAATTACTTTCAAAATAAATACGTTTGAACTATTGTTTACCAGAGATAAATTTCTAATAACAAATTTATACTGAAATTGGAATAATATTGATTGTTATTTGATTAAAAATATAAAATTATGTTAATTTGTATATTCAGCTTTAATTTTCTTTTTTTTCCCTACAAAATGGAGTTGTCTCACTTTCAAAACCAATGCTCATAGGGCAAATAAAAATAAAAAGCCGTATCTTTATGGCTAATCGAGAGAATTGAATTTAGTATATATATATATATATCAACTATTTCTAATCCAATGGTTGTACAAAGAGGTAATACTCAAAGAATCAAACATATTTTGACACAAAATCTTTATATATAAAATCCTTCTGTTCGTGTGTATGTCACTGAACGCCTAAACATTTCGATCGATTTTTATGATTTTTTTTAAAAGTTGAAGTGAGTTCGAGAATGGTTTAGCTTTACAATTCGGCCCGAAGGATCTTTTGTTTAAATTAATGTATCCATGTCGTAATCGTCAGATTGGGACGTCTATTAAGTCTACTAAATCTTTATAATAAACTCTTTATAGATCTTTATATAAAACTCTTTATAGATCTTTATATATAAAATTCTTCTTGAAAAATAATAGTTGACCTTATATATATGTCTGTAAACATAATCTATTTTTCCTGCTAGAAGTCCTACCGAATCTAAAATTAAATTTATTCAACAATGGTTTTTACTAATTTTATTAAATTATTAACAAAATGCTGATTAATTTTATTAAAGTATGAATAACACCATTTTGGAGTATCAGATATACTCCATAATAACTACAGTAAAAAAATATTACTTTTTCTAACATGATTATCTTCTATTTTATCTATTTAAGGCTGTCTAATAGATAAAATAGAATCTATAGCGTTTGCAAATGATATTGTGATTACCTGAAGAACAGTCAGTGCATTACTTGAAACATTCGAGGAGTGGAACTCTAATAAGGAATAAAGGTTATCAAAGAGAAGTAAAAATTGTTAAAGCTGTACTGTTAAAACATTTATTTGTTCCTCTTTCAATAATATTCATTATTCAATTTTGTGAACAAATCTTTAGGGAACCTTGCTTAGCTCTAGCTAGCAAACATTTCTTTATATATTTATATACATCTCTTTATTTAATAAATTTCTGAGCATTTTAATTTTTTTTGATCATGTTTATATCAACAATTTTATTTTACTAAATGAAATTCAATACAAAAGACTTAGATACGTTTATACTATTACTACTCTCTAACTATATTTTTTTTTATTAATTGTTATAATTTTTAAATATTTT
This sequence comes from Arma custos, assembly GCA_037127475.1. Classification (NCBI taxonomy): domain Eukaryota; kingdom Metazoa; phylum Arthropoda; class Insecta; order Hemiptera; family Pentatomidae; genus Arma; species Arma custos. The sequence continues at coordinate 14,548,315 of CM073760.1, read as the reverse complement.
TATTTGAAAAGAAAAGGTATGTCCAGGACCGGGATGGGATCAGTGAAAAGAAAGGATGTGTTTGACCGAGATGCGAGCCAAGTTAGCTCAGTTGGGAGAGCACCACGCTAGAGACGTGGACGACTTGGGTTCGTATCCCGGTCCTGGACATATCTTTTCTTTTCAAATAAAAATATTTATAATTTTTTTAAATTCGTGATTACTATAAATTTTAATTTTGCTTTTATTTTTGTCATAGATGAAGAGTCTGCCTATTGTTATTTTGGTGCTGTGCGGAGCTGTTGTGCTTGCTAGGCCTCCACAGACAAGACCAAGGGCAACAAGAGGATTCAAGAATGTTGCACTGTCCACAGCAAGAGGCTTCGGCAAAAGAGACGGTCTCTCACTCCAACAACCAAGGTTTGTTCTTGTACCACGATTCAATGGATTCTCCATGAATACTAAGTTGGATTATTCCATTTGACCTCTCCTTAAGACCAGTATTCCTTTTTCAATATTATTTTTAGTAAAATATAGTATTTGAAAACAAAAATTTTGTGAGGAATCCTCATACAAGACTGAAAAGACAAGAAACCACTCGACGTTTCAGGCTACTTCAACACTTACTAGACAAACGCTCAAAGCTCCCAATTAACTACAAACGACTCATCTACATGACCATCATGCGACCTATTTGGATTTACAGAGTAGAGCTTTGGGGCTCCACTATGTCATCGAATTCCACTCGTATCCAATACCTACAACCTAAAATCCTCAATGCTCCTTATTTTGTTAAGAACAAAGTCATCCATAATGACCTTAATGTCCCATTTGTTGCTGATTTGGCCCGAACCCGGTATCTATCTCTTCATAACAAACTTCATTCCCACTCAAACCCTCTAGTTTCAAACCTAGATTCCTCTTCGATTCCCGATAATCCTCCGAGGCGTCTGAAAAGAAAATGGTCACGTGACCTTTTTAGATGAACTTGTGATTTGAGTACTACCAGTGGGTAGTTTCTCTACTTATCATTATCTCATGTCATTGTGTACCACTTAGCCTATTTACTTGTATTACTGTAATACAGTTGTAAATATCAATAAATATATGAAAACAAAAATTGCAGAGTGTCAGTTATTGGTAACTGGCTTCGAAGAAAAGATACTAGAGAGGTAGGACATTGACATTCCTAAAAATAAGTCCGAAGAGTACTTCCTATGAAATTAGATTTTTTAGAACTAATATAAGAACCCTAGTTATTTGTTCTTTCTTAATAATTAGGCTTTAAGCAATATGAGGCATGCTAAATTTTTGGAGAATACAGTTTGATAAGACAGTCAACATTTTGTTACTCAGAATTATTAAGCAGCTGATTACATTGTTTGTAAGACGATGAAATAATCATTTTACTAAAATATACATTTGATGATCGACACTATACTTTACAATACTTTAAGACATTGGTGATTTTTTGTTGTATCAAGTGCTGTGATTAAATGTTATAATTTCATGCTATATACTTCATTACTTGTGTAATCTAAATGTCAATTATCTATTATCTATGGTTAAATAAAATATAGTTTTTACAACAGAATGGTACAAAAATAAACAAAATAATTATAATTATATATGTGTGTGAGAGATAAAAACATGAAGAAATGAGAAGAAAATCCTCAGAATTACTTATAGACATACAAAAGAAGAGTGGTGGTGGAAGAACAATGAAGAAATAAGAAACCTCTTTCAAACACTAGATATTGTTTCCGCTATAAGAAGAGCAAGTCTGGGATATGCCTTATGAATGGAGCGGGGTAGGCTTCTTAAAATAATGATGGAGAGACATCCGGGTGGAAGAAAAGTATGGGTAGTTCTAGATTTAGTTGGCAGCAAGATGTGGAAGACCTTCAGTCATTGGATGTCGACAGATGGAGATGGACAGCCGTAGACGTGTCTTCTTCTCTTTCTTCTTTGACTTCCTCTTATGCTATTGCTAGTGTAGAGGAGCCTCCACCCAATGCAACCATACCTCTCGGTCCCTACTCAGCTGCCTCATTTATTTATTATTCCTCCGAAGACAGGTCTGTGAAGAGAAGGGTTTTCTTGAGTAGCTTAGGGTTGTGTAGTTATATGTATGTTTATGATATAAAAAAATAACTCAACATCAAATAAATAAGAATAGTTTGACTATTATTATTATGCTGTATATTTACAGATTTCAGTTTACCTTTTTTTTTAACACACTCTCATCACACATTAATCCAGCTTTTTTCTATATATTTTATAAATAACATGTCTTCTTTTATGTTTAGTTTGAAAGCGGAGTGGTTTGCAAATGAACTGACAAACGATCCTCAACTGGCTGGCATGTTTGTGAGGCGATTCTTGGATGTGGATGCTGACGGTTTCATTTCTCCTAACGAATTATTGGCCACACCACATTAGTGTAGACGTGACAACATTGACAATTTGCTACAGCCTCAACATTATCTCTAAAAATACTAGTTACTTAAGTTATTCATCAAATATTTCGGAACATAGTTAAAATTTTGGTATTTTTTCTAATTTTCTCAATATTTTGGTAGGTGTATTTGGTTAATAAAAATACAATTTCATTAAAATATTCAATATTGTCTTCATATTAAGTATAAATGTTAAAAATCAAAGAGATATGTGTAAAAAAATATTATGTAACAGTTAAGAAAAATTTTGTTTTGTATGGAAGAATAGTTTAGACATTTGATTATAATTAAAATTCAATTATTGATAGTGTTACCCACTTTCCAACCTATGCATTGGATTGTCAATTTCTTCAGAATTTATTTCATTATCATTATTTTCAACATTTTATTAACACAAGTATTTTAGTTATTTATTAGATTCAAACTTATGTTTTACATTATACTTTATATAACCAAGTTTAAGTAATCCATGAGATTTATATAGTACTGTATGTTTTATTTTATTTTTTTTTGTAATTAGTTCATTTGTATTTTTTATTCAACTTTAATCAAAACTGTTTGTAGAATTTATTAATTTTTACACTTCAGCATATGAGTTAAGGGAAACCTTAGTGTGAGGTATGCCATAATATTATACTAAAGGAGGAAAAACTATTCTTCCTCATAACAAGTATAATTATTTTGTCATATAAACAAAATAACTTTTTTTCCTATGTTTTATACTTATTCAATCCGTAAGTCTAAACAAAATGTTATTCTTAGACATGTGTGAACTAAAACATTCTCCATTAAGTTGTTAACCTATATTTGAAGATATTTTAATTTAAACGTTTGATTTGTAATGAAATATATCAAATTTGAATAATAAACTTAAAACATTTCCATAAATGTTATTGTGAAAGAAGGTAATATTATTCTCTTCAACCCAAGTAGATCTTCTGAGAATTTTTCAAATATGTATACTACTACTCTTTACTTTATAAGTAAATTAAATGTAATAATTAAAATAAAACTAAATTGTAATTTATTTTCAGATGGATTAACACATAAGTTTATAACAGCCATTTATAATACCAACCATTCTTAAAGAAATTAATTTCAAAAAAGATAATTGTTCTGAAAAATAACAAATGAAAGATTGGAAATTAATAAAAATTATTTTATTTTAGTTCCTGTTGTAGTTGCATGTTATAGAGTAGTAAATGTAACTAAAAATTGAGCGACTGCAGATCCTCATTTTAATTTTCCCAAAAAGTTTTTACGACATCAACAGGTCATAAACTTTGTTTCCGAAAATTACTTAAGTTTCATGTATAGAGTTTATTATGTGTTTTGTAAATATATATAAAATTCATTGTATGTATTTTATGAGATCAATAAAATTTTTCTGTATATGAGTATGAATTCCCTTTATTAACTTTTATTTAATTTAGTATTCTAAAAGATTAATTGAAAAGAATGGAAATAAGCAGAATACAGGATAGATAATTTATGATAAAACTGTAGACCTTATTAAGCCTAATTTGTCTCTGAAAATATTTAAATTTTATATTTATTATTATAATGATGGTGATAGTTTTTAAATATTTTTATTTTGAAGAGAAAAGATTTGTCCAGGCCGGGATTCAAACCAGAGTCACACACATCTCTAGCGCGGTGCTCTAACCAACTGAGCTAAACTGGCTCGTAACATGGCCAGATAAATCCATACTCTTTATTGATTCTATATCCCCGTGCTCTCACGATTTTCGCGATCCATTGGCAGCCAAGAATCCATTGGCTGTTTTTTATATAACTGTATACTGAATACATCAAGAAAATATAATGAAAGATAAATCATGTCCCGAGATAAAGGCAAGTAGAGAAACTACCCAGTGGTAGTACTCAAATAAAAAGTTCAACTTATAAGGTCACGAAGCCATCTTCTTTTCAGACGCCTCAGAGGATTATCAGGAATTGAATAGGTTGTGAGCTTTGAAACTAGTAGGTTTGAGTGGAAATGAAGTTTGTCATGAAAAGATTGATATCGGATTTGGGACAAATCAGCAACAGGCGGGACATTAAGGTCATTATGGATTACTTTATTCTTAACAAAGTAAGCAGCATTGAGGATTTTACAAAGGATTTTGGATTGTAAGGATTGAATACGAAAGGAATTTGAGGGATTAGTGGAGCCTCCAAGCTCTATTCCATATGTCCAGATGGGTCTTATGATTGTCATGTATATGAGTTTTTTAAAAATTAATTGGGAGCTTCTTCAAGACTTGGATTCTTCCTTGACACCTAATTTTTACAGAGCGAGGATGGAAATGATTGTTTCACGTTGGGAGAAGAGTATTGAAAGTGAAGGATCCTATTTCGATTAATAAAAATATTGTTTAATAACTTTTTTTCTAATAATTTAAATTTACACCTTTACTGACATTTCATATGTTACAACCCAATACAAAAAACTATATACTATAACTGTATATCCATATAGGTCCTTAAGTTTTTGATTCCGTTTTATGCGGAAGGAATTTCCTTCCTTGGTTGAGCTATACACCCTTCTAAGAATCTTTTTCTTCCAAGTATTCAATAATTCCTCATGCTGCTTGGATAGGGTCCACGCCTCCCCACCATAGATGACAACAGGATGAAGTATCGTCTTATATACCCTTATTTTGAGGCTACAGGTTATTGCTCTATTTCGGAACACGTTTCTGAGAGACCAATAGCATCTGTTACCGTTTTCAATTTTCGCCTTTATCTCATGTTTCAGTCTATTATCTTTCTCCCTGGACCTTTACCACACCGCTACTATACTGCAATGTCATCCTTATCAATCTGATAAGTTTTTTAGGACACCAAAGAAACATCAAGTTTTCGTACAACTCATTTCTTTCCATGCTATCATATGCCTATTTGTAGTCAATGAAGAGGTGGTGTTGATCTACGTTCATTACATTTTTTAAGCATGTTCCTGATGGTAAATATGTGGTCAACAGTAGATCTTCCAGAGCGGAACTCACATTGATAGTCACCCAAAACTGCTTCATTTTTATCATTATTCTTTCCAATCTCATTAATAAGGAATCTCATCAAATCCTGCTGCCTAGTTATTTTTTAATTTTACAACAACTTCTTCTCGATATGGTGGTTCTAGAAACATATCATCTTCTAATGAATCGGATATGTTTATCATTGGGGTTTCTTGAGAATTTTCTGTGCTAGGGATAAACAAATCACTGAAATATTCTTTCCATCTTTCGGCTATATCTACTCTGTCTTCCAGTAGCGTGCCATCCCTATCTTTGCAGAAACCTATGGGGGGCTTGAAATCCTTTTCTTAGCATTTTCAACCTTTGGTAGAAATGTCTACTATTTTACCTTCAAAATCTTCTATAATTGATTTTAGGTCTTCTTCCATTTACTGGACAAACGATCTAAGCTCCCAATTAATTACAAAAGACTCATTCACATGAAAGTTATCAGGCCTATCTGGACATACTGAGTTGAGATTTGGGGCTCTACTAAACCACCCAATTCATCTCACATCCAATACTTACAATCCAAAATCCTCCGTAAAATCCTCAATGCTCCTTATTATGTTACAAACAAACTCATCCATCATGATCTAAATATCCCATATGCTGCTGATTTGGCCCAAACTAGATACGTATCCTTCCATGAAAAGCTCCATACACACTTGAATCCGTTAAGTCTCTCAACTTGCTTCCCATAATATTCCTGATAACCCTCCGAGGCGTCTCAAAAGAAGATGGCCTCGAGACCATCTACTATAGAACTTTATTGGAGTGCTACCGATGGATAGTTTTTCCACAAATGTTTTTCATGTCATACTGTACATATTAGCAGATTTACTTAATGTAATATTATTAAAGTTGTAAATTTCAATAAATTAAATTAAAAAAAAAAAAGAGGTCTTCTTTCTTTCTTTTCTTGCTTCTGCACAATTTTTGGTGGGTTCCCTCTTTTTTGAATAGTTTTCAACAGTTTGCCTAGCTCTTCCCTGTATCATCCTCATATATATATATATATATATATATATATATATATATATATATATATATTTTTTTTCTCTCTTTATATTTCTATCCACACCTGTCAAATACAAGTAATTGACAATCAGCAGATTGGCTGACTGAAGAAAAAAAATACAAAATGACATGGAAGGCATGATGAAGAACAGTAGCCAACAGCTACCTCTCCATTGGCTTGCTTTAATTTCCTACTTTAAGAGATCCCTCATCCCACGTCCTTTTTAGTCTCCTCCTAGTATTCTCAGACATGAGAGTAGTGGCCATTTGTTGTATCAATGGGTTTGGGTGATCCTCATATATGAAAATGTATTTTAACAAAAAATAAAATAATAAAAAAACAATGAAATATATTTTATAAATATAAATAAATAATAATTTATAAATAATATAAATGAAATATATTTTTATAAAAAATCTGCTTTCTACCCTTCTTTGCCCAATGCAGAATGCTTTAGGATTTTTAAAGGGAATAAAAATCCTTTGCAATAATGTCGTACAGAGGGGACATGGTGATGGTGATCCCAAACCTGTGCGATGTCAGCTACTCATTTAATACCCCCCCCCCCCTACCCTGATTATACCTGGATAGATAAAATTTAGGACTCCCACTGTATCATCATCTGGTAAGCAATAGTAGCATAAAGTGATGTTAAATAAACAAACAATTAAGCCTACTTAAGTACCTCCTCACAATCTAATGTTATCTGTACAACAAATTTTATGGCCAAATGTAAAAAAGAGTGCAAAACCTATTACTCATAAATGTTTCCAATATAACTAAGAGTGCATCATTAATGTTTTTATTCCATTATCTTCAAATAGTATAATCTGCACTTTGATAAATTTATATGGGTGTTTCTCTGCTATCTGGAAACTTGCCCATACAAGACTGTCCTAAGCAAATTTTATGAAATGTTGAGAATGATAGTTATTAAAATGAAGGACAATATTAAATAAAATATATCTCTTTGAAAAGCCCACTTATTTTCATTCTGGTTTTTGAGTTATAGACGATTTTATCCAAAATCGTGACAGGGGACTGTTGTAAACACACAGGGGAACGTTTTTATGAATAAGAACAAGTATTTAAGTATGAGAGTAATCAAATTTCAGTTTGTATTCTTGAATCTTATGGTCTTTTTCTTTCAGTATCTTCTCACGTTTTTCTTAGCCTCTTCCTTTCTTCCTGCGACTGATGATCTTAAAGGTTCCCGACAATCTACTGGGGGATCAATTGAATCAGGTGTATTTTCCCTTATAAAAGTATTTTCTATTTCTTTCAAGTTTCTTTTTTTTTGCCCGATACTTAGTACAATGCTCTTTCCAAAATTTTTTTACTGCCTTATGCTCGCTACGACTCATATCCTTAACTAATTTACTTGTGCCTTTTTTTTTTCTTTTGGTATTTCTGTCTTTCTTTTTCTTTCATTTCTTCCTTTTTCGTGGGTAATTTTTTAAGTCGCTGATATCTTAAACGTTCAGCTATATGTTTTCATTCTAATATTTCTTCTCTTGTTTTGGCTGGCTTCTTTTTGGGTGGCATTTTGAGATAATACCTAAGAAAGAGGCGATATTGTTAATGATTTTGATCATTGATGCGCAATCTAGCATGTCAGACTTGAAAAAACCTAAAGAAAACAGTCTCCTGCATTATAAAACAGTCCCCTGTGCTATGAAATGACAGGGGACTGTCATTTTTACATGTAAATTGAATAAAACAAAATCATCTAAACTTATAACATTAAGGAAACAAATGCGGCTACATACTTAATAATCAATTCTTTTAAACAAATATTTGTAATTAAAACTCTTAAAATAGGAAAAAATGGATAACCAGGGGACTGTTTTATCCAACGGCCGAGGCTCTTAGTTCACTAGCAGACTGTGGTGGCACTAAGAAAATAGCAACTGCCCACCCATCTATACACCCAAACGAAAAGGTCACCTGTGGTCTATTGGTTAGTGTAACAAACTACTAAACCCAAGATCGCGGGTTCGTAGCCCGGCAGGTGGCCCTAGGATTTTTTTAAGGGAGTAAAAAATCCTTAGTTACGCCGTCCTTCGAAAGGGACGTTAAACGGGGGTCCCGAGCATGTACGATGTCAGGTACTCGTTAAAAATCCCTAGCCTAATTAAACCAGGATAGGCAAAATTTAGAGCTACCACTCTAGCATCGTCCGATTAGCCATAGCAGCATAAAGTGACGTTAAATGAAGAAACAAAACAACAACAACAAACACCCGAAAGAACTTCACACTGATTGTGCTCTATTTCAGGATGTTAACGTTTCGCACCAATACAAAATTTGACTTAAGCGCGGTTTTCAAATTTTATCAGGGGACTGTTTAAAAAATTTGAGGACAGCATTCACGTCGAGATTTTTTGATTAAATTTTTATGGTAAGTATATAATTGTGATTTATAAAGATGCTGACTGTTTTTTTAAAAAGTATTTTAATACATTCTTTTAATAGTATCGACAGCAAAAAAAATAATATTGGTCACAAGACTTGTAATTTGGGAAAAGGGACATACCAGGGGACTGTGTTTTGAGGTGTTTGAGGTTGATTATATAAAATTTGCTTAGGACAACGATTTTCCATTTGGTAGAGAAATGCCCATAAACCATAATAAACATAAAAAATCTGGGGTCTGTTTCGGAAAACACATGCAGATTACTTATTCGGTAATTATAATTATTTATATGAAATAACTCCATATTAATAAGACCTGAGACAACAATATATTCTAATTGCTGGAAGGCCTTTAAGGGAATAAAGCAAATTGTTGAAATCGATGAGTCTTGCTTCTCCAAAAGGAAATATAATGTGGGGGGATATACCCGCAGCAATGGCTGTCGGAGATGTACGCAGGGAAACTAGGGAGTGTTTTCTATATTCTGTCCCATTTAGAACAGCTGAAATGTTGACTTCTTGCATTAAAGCTGCAACTCGACCAAGGACAACAATATATTCTGATTGCTGGAAGGCCTTAAAGGAATAAAACAAACTGAAGGCATGAGGTATATAAACACATGTGCTCATACCAAGAGGGTGGAATCACTTTGGGCTTCAGTCAAACGAAGAAACAAAAAAGAATTTGGAACGAGTAGAAATATGTTGGATTCATATTTATGGGAATTCATAAAGAGAAGGTACGAGAAAGAATGTTTGTTTACAAAGATTTTAGAAAGCATTACTGATTTTTATCCACAAATTTAATTGCAATTGTTTTGTTTTGAGGTTATTTATAAATATACACATGTTTTGTTATGAGTATTTTATTTAATAACATAAATAACAGATATCTAAAAAATAATGTGCATGCGTTTTCCGAAATAGACCCAACATCTGTTAGTTCAAATTTGTTTTTTGGATTGCAGCCCCACGATATCTTCATTCCTAACACTTCACTCTTTTCCTAAATTGTTCCCCTTGTATGATCATTTAATTATGATTATAATATTATAATAGTTGTAAGTGTAAATGCTAGGGAAAAAAACCTTGAACAGGTCTGGGGTTCAGTACATGGTAGAGAGTACATGCTAGAAACTCATGAAGATCTCAGAAATGTAAATCATTAAGTTTTTGAACAAACCCCGAGGGTAGTGTTCAAATCTCTTAAATATTGATATATAAATAATGAATTAATTGAAACAGCCCGAGGTCAACATTCTTAATATGGATATCATTAAATGGGGGTTCAGTATATGGTAGAGATTGTACTGTTTTATGGACAACGGCTCTGCAAGGAGGTGACTTGTCCTACATGACGCTCAACCGCCAGATTTTTCCCCCTTATTTTGGATATCCTGTTTTTATAACATTTTATAGAGGCTGGGAGAGCCCCAGGAGGGTCCTAGATCCCATACGATCCATCTCCAGCTGCAAACAGAGTAAATAAAAGTACTGCCTGCAGAGGGTTTTGAACCAGGATTTCCGGCATGGTAACTCATTGCTCTGCCACTAAGCCACTCTGCTCCCCATAAATGCTAGGAAGTTTCATAAAATCTAGAACTTGGTTGTATCAATCATCTGATTAGTCATGATGAAGTTAAATAAATAAAAAAATTATAGTTATAAATTCTGGCTTGTGTGTAGTAAAAAATCAGAGTGTTACTCCTTTGAACATAAAAGTCTTAAATACCAAATAAAAAAAAAAAAATGATAATATTTAATTTTTTTATTATAAAAATCCGTTTAGAACTTCAAATAAAATACAACTTCTTATACACACAAAGTGAAAAGTATGAAATCCGAGTTGTCCATGGAAAATTTAATCAATAGAGGCTTCAAGATCAACTGGGTTTAAATAAGTAGATCTTGTAATAATGGCCTGTCTGCTGAAATTAACAGATAAATAATCATTAATATTGGCAGTCATCCTTATTTAAGTAATATTTGTTGTGAGAGATGGAAACATAAATTTATAAATGAATAGAATTTATATATAAATATTAGGTTACTACCTAATATACTTATAAACAAAGATGATTCTATGAGTATAATACCTCAAAATTAGATTTTATGTATGAATTTACATAAAATCAATTCTATTTATGTATGTATATATGCCTACACATATGTAATTTGGGTATATGTTCCGCAGATTGTCGCTTCGGAATTACAGGAAGTTTAAACTGTTAATTCATTTCATTTTTAATATTTTACAAAAGGGTAAGATATCGTGAGTTTTAGTCTGTAAAAGAGAATGTAATTATGGATAATAAGTAGATTTGGATAATAATTTCAACTAATATTTCGAAGTATAGATGATATATCTTGAATGATAATAGTTGACCTTGATTATATATGTGGAAGGGTGGGGGTCAATAAATTTCTCTCAAACATAAGTTAAATCATTTTCAAATATTTACCTGTTGCGAAAAATCGTAAGGTAACCATAATACACTCACGAACAGATATTGCTCCTCTCATTGGATTGTTCTTTTTACAAATTATTGGACTCACTAATCGTACTAGAAATTTCCACACTTGAAAATCTGCAAAAATTTCTAAATTGCTGGGCGTCTTCTAGTTCCAATTCCCGAGTCAATGTGTGGTAAGCGCCTAAATCATTCCGTCTTTGGACCCAAGAGGTGACCCATTTTTTTTTTTCTCCTTCAATTCGTTTTTCTTTGACACACACAAAATCAACAAAGCCGCTGCTATTTCTCTTTTCCTTGAAGACATCAAATAATGTATATGTTTTGTAGAAATAACTCTAGAACTGATAGCACTGAACTGGAAACACGAGATGTTTACAATTAGATTTCACTCTCAGAACTAATAGAAATCGCCCGTATAAAGGGTCTGAAGGGACTCTCGAGAGTTGCCCTGGGGAGTAGCTCTCCGAGAGTGGACTAGGGTTAATTTCACTCTCCCATGTAAATGGCTCTGCGACTTACTCTCGAGAGCACTCTCGGCGAGTTCCTCTCACATGTAAACGCAGCTTTAGATAGGGAGAAATGTTTTTTTGAAAGGAGAAACCCAGCGCTTCGGCACTGACACGTTAGCTATGAACGTCGGTAGACGTTAGCTATGAAACTGTGAACTTACAGTGACGGACTAATACCGGGTCCTCCGTCCCCTCTCTCTCAACAGCCCTGAAGAAGACCTGAAATGTGGGCCGAAATGCTGGTTATTTAATAAACATTTCTCCCTATCTAAGAGAAATTTATTGACCTCCACCCGGACCATTTTCTTTCACATATAGATGATATATTTGTTAAAACATTCAATTCTAGATGAAATGATTATCAAAGTATACACATTTCCCATAATTACATTCTCTTTTTTTTAAACTAAAGCTGATGATAGCTTGGAAATATTTTCAGAAAATATTAAAAGGGAAATGAATGGAAAGTTAAAACTTGACGTAACTCAACGACAAACTGCGGAATAATTATTGAAATATGCAAAAACATAACATAGTTGGTTTCAGGAAAACTGAAAAAATATGATCAATTAAAATAAAAATAATATATTTTATTTTTTAAGTACAAAACTTAACATTAATTAAAATTAATTACAATTTTTCTTTTATTTTATAATATTTATATAGATAAAATTAATTTGTCATTTTTCATTTTCTAAGTTACTCACCTCAGTGTTGTATACTGTAGAAATTCGCGTGTAGTAAAATTTGTAGGAAATTGCTGAGTACCGTGCCCTAAACCACCAAACAGAGGATCGGCAGGCGAATGCACTTTTATTTGTCGTATATGAGTATCACGTCCATTTTGATGGTTGCTAATAACTGCTATCTGGAGTAAAAATGTCTTAAGAACACCGTTTTTGGCACTTTTAACAGGAATTACGACCCAACCGTTCGGCTCGTGAAATTCAACAGTTTCTATCTCTTGAATATCATTGTAGCTCGAACCCGCTCGGATAGATAACCTGAAATTTATTAAGTAAATTAGTATACAATATTATTTGGGAAATTTTTTTTTAAAAAGGAGCAAGGTTGCAGAGTGCTGAGATGTCATTCTAGAGGTTCATGTTTCAAATCTAGAGTTGGCAGATAAATTAATTAATCTGGTAACAGACACTACAGGATCTACAGAACCTCCTGGGGCTCAGCCATTCTCTAAAAACTGGGTATCCTTAATAAGGGGAAAAGCCTCGTGGTTTAGCTTGGTTTCACCCCCTTGCACAAATATTGACTAGAAACAGTACAGCCTCTACAATATAATGAACCCATGACATAAGTTGAAGTGGTAAAGAAAAAAAATAACACCTAACAAAAACTTAAACCACACTAAAATAGGAGAAAGCCCTTTCCCATTCAAACTTCATGTGTATAATTTATATAACTTACAATATAGCATGAATTAAGATATCATAAAAGTGAAACTTATATATAGTTATTTAATAATGATAGTATAACTTCATGGGCTTGCATATAAACGAAGCCAAGACCATGTAAATGTGTACCATGGTTGTGAAAGATGGGTCCTGAATACAAAAGCAGAATGAATGGGGAATGTCTGGCAGAGAAAAATACTGCAGCGGATTTATGGACCCATCTATGACCAGGGAGCATGGAGGATCTGTAATAACACAACTTTACGGAGAATCAGACTTAGTGTCTTTCGTAAAAAGAGCTCGATTGAGATGGTTGGGCCATGTTATGAGGATGCCAGAAACAAGAATGCCCCGAAGACTGTTGTTTGGGAAGCTCGGTGGGAGAAGACCCAAAGGAAGGCCCCGTGCTAGATGACTAGGTGATGTGGAGGCCAATCTTCACCAGCTGGGAATCAGACATTGGAGAAGACTTCCTATGGACCGGAGTGATTAGCAGGCGGTGATGGATGAGGCCCAGGTCCTTGTAGGACTGTAGTGCCAAGGAGTAAGAGAGTGAGTATAACTTCATAATTATTAACTCAATGTTTTTATAATAAAACAAGTAGAGCACTAACAAGTATGCTATCTTCACTCCATGATCGATAAAATCTCTTCTCTTGTAAATGCCCAAAATGTTTTATATTAATATTATTTTTCAGCGACTAAATAATGTCTTTAACATATATATTGTTTATTTTCGTAAATAAATCATTATTGTAATATATTCTACAATAAAATAAACTCTGTAAACTGAAGGATTGAGTAACTAGGGTTAATATTTAAAATGGCTTAGGCTTAGAAGGATGTCCAGTGATAAGGCAAAAAAAAAACTCGAGCATAATTCAAGAATTTCAAGACTGCCAACTGTAAAATTCAAGGTACTTTTCTAAGTTTTAAGCTCAAATTTCAAACAAAATCCCATAAAACCCATAAAGACCATAAAAAGTTGTATTGGGTCCACTGAAACTAGAGAAAAACTGAAAAATTTTCTTGAGAACAAATTTGAATAGTTATAAAGATTGTACCTCTGATAACCAAACATTTGTAAAATGGAGGTTGGTAAGCCCTTACATGAACAGAAGATATCATCATAGTATTGAAAAAAAAAATTGATTGGACAACACCTGTTGTAAGTTAATTAAACATTACATTAAGATATCTTTTCCGCAGATTGTCACTTCGAGTTGAGTTACAAGTGAAACTTATTTTTTAATTGTACCAACATTTCAGCCTATGATGCAGGCCATCTTTAGGGGTGTCGAGAGGGGGACCCTGTTTAAGTCACCAGCTCTACTTACATCACTATTTAACGGAAATACACATTTCCCACAATTACATTATATTTTTCATACTAAAGCTCATGATAACTAGTAATTTTGGAATATATTAAAAGGGAAACAAATGAAAAGCTAAAACTTGTTGAGACTCAACTCGAAGCGAGAACCTGCAGAACTAATACTGATGATGGCACATTATATAATCTGATTCTAGCAATGTCAAACTTAATGTATAATTTTATAAATAAGCCTCCTGTCAATAAAACTAGTAGCTGATGTCTATGAAATGAGAATACAGTTTAAAGTTTTGAATTAAATATTTTAAATCTAAACATACCGTGATGGAGTGTAGCTTTCATCCATTCTATAGTCAGTATATATGCATATGTCAGCAATAACTGTTTTCTTTTTGAACTGAATACTGATCAAATGAGGAAGTTGCCCATCTGATTGCCAGTATGTATCCAAAAGATCATCTCTAAGCTGGTCAACACCAAAGCCTTTACAAAAATGAGAACTAAATCTTTAATAATAATAATTTGAAAGAAATAATAAGGCTTGTATGGTAAAAATAATAATGATTAATGCATAATAAATGGTGAACTAGATTGCTTTTACCAGGTTTACATGAAGATAGAGTCCAAATTGCTTGATTTCCAACTTCTCTTAACAATCCCAAACGTACCATCTCAAATGGATCCAGGGTAGTTGAGGAGGATACACCTTCATGTTTTTGTGGTGCTTCATTTTCAGCATGTCGATGCATTGGAATTACAATTTAATTAATTCAATACTACTACTCCTCTACTTAATCAATTTCAACGTCCATATTAGCGGGAAACAGGTTGGTAAACAATGCAGGAGGTAATAGAGCTGTTACCCATCATAGAGGTCTATGCAGGCTGTCGCTTCGAATTGAGTCACAATAAGTTTTTACTTTTTATTCATTTCTTACTTTATGCTCTCCATAATGAAAATAATCGTGTTTCTAAGTATAAAAAAGAGAGTGTAGTTATGGGAAATCTGTATATTTCAGTAATCAATTCATCGATAAATAAACGTTTTAACAGATATCATAATCTATATTTCCAAATGTTAGTTGGAAGGTTATTTCTTGATGAAATTTATAGATTACTGAAATATAGACATTCCCCATCACTACACTCTTCTTTTCATATTAAAACAAGATTATTTTTTTTTTCGAGAATATTAAAACGGAAACGAATGAAAAGTTGAAACTTTTTGTGACTCAACTCGAAGTAACAAGCTGTGGAACTGATACCATTTGTATGACCAGTTTCTTTATATAGTGAGATCTTTTACTTTTAAAATAATAATTTGACCCTTATTAATGAATCTTGGGCTTTAATATCGCCACATCTTCCCCTTTGGTGATTACTTTACAGCTGGTAAATTTAATACCTTTGGCTCATCATTCTCCGATTCGGAATTGATTTAATCGTTTCAACTATTTAAATAAAGGAGAATAATACTAACTGTTCAAGAACGGAGAAGTCATTCTTACATCGATAATCATTATTTCGTTTCCTAATTTACTTTGTAACTAAATGGTACTTTTGATGGTAACTATTTAGTGTAGATATATTTTCAGTAACTTATGTTTGTTACTATTTAAGGCAGGTAAGAAAGACTGTAAAATATTTGGAGTTTAATGTAACCATAAATAAAACCTATCCGATACTGTCGAACATATGCATCAAAGGAATAAATAAGAAATATTGATGGCGACCTGGGGGCTGGTTAGCGTAACAAACTACTAAGCCCAAGGTCACAACTGTTGCTCTCACCCACTTTCTTACCATTACATCACTCATAATGTTTTGTCCGTAAACTGGACAAATCTCACGATGAATATCGATCGGTTTTAGGCCTTTAGCACTAAGAAATCTTATAACAGCCCGTACTTCACAGTCGGCGGGACTCGCGATTATCGGAGGTATTTTAAACACTCAGTAAACAACGTAAACAAGGAAGAATCAGACTGTAATGGCGTCAGTGCGTAGGCAAGAGATGTAGATGTAGATGTAGGCACGCACAGGACGCCGACCGCAGCGCTGCGGTCGCGGTGTGGCAAAACGGAACTTACTTAAAAAACACGCCTCGTATGTATGTATTTAAATTTAAAACGGTTGTGCAGGGAGGTGATTGGTCTTAGATCAAGCTCAACCGTCAAAGTTTTCCCCTTATTTTGGGTACCCACTTTATAGAGGCTGAATGAGCCCCAGGTGGGTCTTATCTTAGATCGCATAGGATCCATCTCCGGCCGCTAGTATACAGATTATGAAACCGAAGAGTTTAATTATATTGAAGTTTAAAAGGATAATTTTTCTGAAAATACAATAATTTTCACATCATTTGGTTTGTTTTTGAGCTGTTATCTAGACAGAAATTGTGAAATATTCAAAACTGTATTTTTTAGCGAACGAACAAAGGTAGCGCGTCTTATTTATTTATAACCGGGAATTTGATCTGACGTGAAATCCATCTCTCCTGTCTGCTTGTCAATGTCCTTCTTCTTTTGTCAGAAATCCTGTAGGTCTTTTGTTTGTATTTCAATGAAAAAAATATTAAACAGAGAAATAACGGCATAAAAGCATAAGTTGTACCTCGTGAAAGGATAAAATGAAAACATCCGAAGCTATCCACCCAATGGGATTTCTTTCTTCTTTCCAAATTAAAAAATCATCTGTAGACACAACCTCTGTTTATTATCCTACTAATATTATAAATTTGAAAGTTTGTATGTTTGTCTCTCTTTCACGCAAAAACTACTGAACGGATTTGGATGAAATATATTGAGTAAAATAGGTTATACATCATAGGCTACAGCAAGGACTGATTTATCTCGGGGAACGGGGGCATGTGCCCCCCCCATTATAGTACATTATTAAAGGCAAATCAAGAACTTAGCATCTAGAAATTTGTAGATAGGTTCTTTTTATAGTTTAAAAAAGAAATTTGGATAATCCCACCCCAAGGGTTTCCCCTTTAATATAATAGGGGTTCAAAAGTTGTATAGAATCCGTCAGTTTTGATGTTAGACATCTGAAATTTTGGATGTACGAGTAACTTATATTTTTAAAAAATAATTTAATTATTTATTTAAAATGATCTTTCACGAAACTTTATTTGGCAGACCGAACTCCACGTGAGCTAAGCCGCGGGCATAAGCTAGTGATTCTATAATAATATAATTTTCTATTACTTTTAATAAATAAAAATTTTATATTTTATTACTGAATATTTTATATTTAATTACTTTATCTGTGACATATTTCCATGAAAGATCCTGGTGTTCCAGAGCACTTATAGGCAATGAACGTCGCTAATTAAAATGGAGAGGTGTGAAATAAATGTAAAGACAAATTATCCAGAAAGAGGCTATTTGACATCATGGAAAACCTCAATGCGATTATCAATGCTATTACACGGGTACGGCCATCACTACTACGCCTCGTTCTCGCGGGTTGTTTCCAGTAGTCTCATGGGCCTCAGTGGGTTGGAGGGGTGCTTGGGGAATCCCAGATGTGTTCAAAAATATATCTGGCCAAAGGGCTGTATTATAAGAATGATAAAGTATTTACATAAGTAATTGAAAATAGGAAAGGAAGAGTCACTTTAACTCAACATAGAGGTGTGATACATGAGATTTCCTCAGGGCATCGAAGCCAAATCGCAGTGAGCAGTTCACGATTCACCTCAACCTATCCTCGAGCATGTTTGAGAGGCTTCCTTGTACTAAACAACCATATTCATCGTCTGGAAAGACGGAAGATGTAATGAGGAGCTTAAGGGTGGGTAGTGTCAGAAGATACCGCAAGCTTCCTCAGGGCTTAAACTGAGACTGAAAATGTTCTCTGCTTCGGTATTTATAGCTTCAGGTTCCGTGGACGGAGAATATTCCTCCAATCAATTGATTGGCTGCTTCCTGATTAGTCGGGTTCCGACAGTGCGGTTTGATAACCATCTTCTATGTCGAAATTTTCGGGGTGCTTAATACTTATTGACAACTCATAATTGATAAAATTAGAATAAAAATTAATAATAATTTGCTAATCCGTGAAAAATTAATCTTAAATTTTTCACCATTGCTAATGACTCACTATCCATCTTCTTTACACTTCTAATATGTTCTGCAAATATTGTACACATTAGCCTTCCTGTTTATCCAATGTACTGTTTCCCACAGGAACATGCAGTGCAGTAGATTCCTGGCGTCTTTAGGCTTAAGTCATCTTTTACCATACGCAGAAACTATCTTTTTTTTTTTGGCGATTGTATAACTTGTCCTTATTTTGTAATTCTGTAAGATTTTCGCCATATTTAGCTGAGATTCAAATTTAAACTGTATTATTTCACCGCTAGAAGTTTTGGCTACAACAACATGTCTTATATGTATCTTATGTTTAAAGTAATTGTGTTATTTATTAAGTACAATAGAATAAAAAATCTTTCTATGCCTTCTATAGGTCTCTTGGAACGCCAGTCAAGTCGCAGTTTCGATCGTTTTCGTTCCAACTGTTCTTATTCAGTCCGAACTCCGGATGTTTTGAACCCTTTGAGGGAGGGAGGGTATATCCACCCCCCGCGGCAGCGCAGAGCTACCGAAAGGATAGGCCGCGGGGAGCGCTGCCGTCGTCGGCCCGGGCAGTGTGGCGGGCGGAGGCAGAGGATGGCCACTCCTCCGGATTCGCCGATCGAGGAGGCTCCGTACGAGTTAGAGCCGAGCAGGCTTCCCAAGCATCGCCCCGTAGCTCTAGAGGACCTCTGCAGACAGACCAAGTTCACCAGGCAGGAGATCAGGGTCATGTACCGCGGCTTCAAGCAGGTAACCGATAGTTTGTACCTGTACCTCCTGGACACTATGTACCTCTATAGTCCTGTACCTCAGGGCGTCAGTCCAAGTCTAGCTAGTTCAGTCAATACCAGACTTCTTGCCTTAATGCATGTCCATATTGACCGAAAAATCAGGAATCTTTATGCATATAATGGTAACTATATACACGTTTGAATTCACTGTATAAATGCTCACTCATCCAGTTAAATATTTTTTAACATGTCTATAAAAATTTCGCTTCTACTTTATTCGTTAGCCAGTATTTGATTATTATAATAATTATCATAATACTAATTATTTTAAATTTCATTTACATATAAAATCTACTAAACATTAATTACGTCTGTAATGTCATGTAATTTTGTTTCAATTGGTTTTAATCTAAGTAGATATTTACTGTTTAGCTAATATTTTTAAAACTATAAAATAATCTCTATTTGTTTTCAATAAATACTTTCATTTTTTTTAGAATGGAGTTTGTGGCATCAAAATCAAATTTAGGTTGTAACACAAGCGTAATACAAATACTACTTCTATATTTTTTTCTATCTGCAGGTTTATCTTGTATATTTTTGATGTTGGTATAGCATATTATTGAAAATTTTATAACAGTTTCTTCTAAATAAAATCCTTACCAGTTGTTGCACGGCATTTTCTGCACATGTATTTTATAGGTAATTTTTCTATAAATTTTGTTTTTTATATTTCTGCGATGATTTGTAAAATTCGTTTCAAGCTCTAAAACTATGAGATTAATCTTATACAAATAAGATTAATTTATTATAACTCGTCCAGTTGTATATTTTTTAAATGTTTATAAAAATTTCGTTTCTATTGTGTTCGTTAGCCAGTTGGTGCATGGTGTTTTATACGTAATTTAGTAGATTCATATTTTCTATAAATTTTGTCTTTTATATTTCTGTAATATTTACAAATTTTATTTCAATCTCTATTTTTGTTTCGATTCTCCATTTATTTATATAAAAAAAAAATATTTACAACATATATATATATATATATATACATATATATATATATATATATATATATATATATATATATATATGTATATATATATATATATATATATATATATATATATATATATATATATAGATATTTCAAGCTCTAAAATTAAGATATTAATCTTATACAAATATGCCTTATTTATTATAATGAGTATAAAGTCACTGTATAAATACTCACTCATCCAGTTAGATATTTAAAAAAAATAAGTTTTAAGTTTTTGTTGTTTTCTTGGCATAAAATTTTATAATAGAGTCTTTATTTTTTCTGGGACAAGCTCCTTTAGAATAACAATATAAGCATTAATATATAAGCTATTATGTCTTAGACTATTGCATAATTACAATTATTTAATATAGTGACTTGAGTTTAATTAATTATAAAGATGTGATTATCAATTGTTTCTCTATATATAATCATTGTTATCTTTTTTCTATTTTCTTTTCTTCTAATCTGTTTTTTTAATATTGTTATTTGAGGTAATTCTCAATTTTTGTTTCATTATTTTTTAAAAAATTCTTTCTCACTTATTAATTTAATAATATTTAATTAGATGTAACAATATTTTACTACAAGACATAATAGCTTGTACATTAGTACCTTTATTGCTGGTCTAAAGGGACTTGTCCTAGAATAAATGAAGATTTTATTATTATTAAATTTGTGAATAATTTTCTTCACTAAGAGGAAATAAACACAAAAAATATAAACTAATATTTAATATTTTATATGCATATTTAAACGTAACTATAAGTAAAAGCTTCTGCACAGTTTGGTGAATTATTTAATATTTTTTCGTGATATTTTTTCCTCCTAATGAAAACACTTTTTCACATTTTATATACATGTATACAGGCAGCTACAATAGTATGCACAAAAGTGAAAAAATATTAACTGATTCATAATTGGTATTAAGTATCATTTTTTTACTTACTTAGGTTATGATATTTAGAAATAGTATTTACATATACACATATATAGAAAAAGGGGTGCAAGTAAAATTAATAAAATATATGTTCAAAAAAAACAAATCTACAATTATACTTTTAAAAAATCTGAGAACATAAATAAGGCATATTGGTAGAGGATTCATTTTTGCGGTTTAGAATTTGTAACGTCTTTAAAAACTATTACTGAAATATAAAAGACGAAATTGATAGAATTTATCAATCTACTAAATTACGTATAAAATACACGAGCATAAAATACCATGCAACAATTGTTTAGAATATTATATAGGAGAAATTATTGTATTTTTTCCACAAAAATATGATTAATACCAACGTCAAAAATATATAAATCTGAAGAGAGAGAAAAAAATAGAGGTAGAGCTTGTAGTACGCTTGTGTTCCAAACTAAATTTGATTTTGAAGTATAAATCCAACCTCAATTCTACTAATGAAGTTATGGCTTAAAATACAGAAAATACAGATTTAAAAAAAAAAAATATATTTGCTATACAGTAAATTTCTACTTAAATAAAAACAAATGAACTAATATTACGTGAAATTCTAAGGAGAATTAATGTAAATGAAATTAATATTGTATTTTAACCATTAGTGAAAATCAGTTTGATAATGTTTATGAATGAACAATATCTTGAAAAACCCATTAACTTTTATAAAAAAATAAAAAACGATTATTTGTGATATGGAATTTATAAAAGAATAATAATGATCGTTAAAAGTTAAACATAGCTCAAATAATATATCTGTATAAATTGAATAATATGATTATTAACATGTCTTAGGGAAACAATTTTTTTTAACTGAAGATCTTATATCAATATTATAAATTGTTGATAACGTAAATTGTAAATTTATTTCTATGTATTTACAATATGTGACACATAGCATTTGTGTAATTTCTGAAATAAATATTTTTATTATTTATTTATTTGTATTTATTAAATTATACTAAATAATACCGTTCGATTTTTCATTTTAAAATGAACGTGTAGGAGTGGGTGATTTCTCTACTTGATTTAATTTATTTTTAATTATATATAATTCATAATATTTACACACTGTATTATTTAAAACATTAGTAAACTAAAATATATAATATATTTTTTTAATTACTGTTAATTAATGGAATGTTACGTTGCTAATGACCTAAAGGATTGAAGTGTTGGTGAAGTAGTTTATACATATATATTTGTTGTATAACTAATTTTTGCGTGATTAAAAATGACAAAAAATGTTCTTATTATTTAGATAATATATTATTTTATAGTTGATAGCTAGAGGAAGCTTTTAGACGGAATTTAACAGAAAATAACATAATAGTAAAATATTTTCTAATTTTTAGTTAATTGTTTTAATTTTTAAATATTTTGAAGAGAAAAGATTTGCCTCGGGCGGGATTCGAACCCATGACGGCCCGTCCATCTCTCCATGACAGTAATCTACCAATTGAGCTACCGGAGTCGCCTTTCAGTCGGGACAAATCCGTTCTCTTTTCTGAACCCATGTCCCCGTGTTCTCGCAATTTTTGCGATGTATAACTATAATGACAAGATGTATAACGATATATCAAAGAACATTCGTCCTCGTGTATACATCAATCAGTGTTACATCAAAATCAATGCATACATGTATACATAGTTTTGATTTGATGTAATGGATGTAATCACTCTTGATAGGAAATGAAATCTTTTGGTATGGATTTTTTAACGATATAGACGGTTTTGAAATAAACACATTTAATATATCGTTTATGGCAACAAGAACTGAAATTATCTTTGGAAGAAAATGATATTACTAGATTTTATATAGTACCAGATTTTGAAACCAAACGCCTAATAATTAATTAAATAATTAATTTTTCTCGACATTAATTATTAAAACAATTATCGAATGGACATATTCCTCTGTTTAAAAGTATTTTGCGTACGACTCGAACAAACATAAGCCTGAAAAATCGTAGTATTTTGGCATTTCTAGTTGGAATAAACAGGATATATTTCAGCTAGCTGCTAGAACAAACAACACTGTCAGTTCTGATTATAGCTGTCTCTGATTTATCCCTGTTATCTTTTAGGAAATAGATAGCACTTTATAACACTGTCAAAATATCTTCATCCCGACATTTTTCCTCAAAACTCATCCCGTCTATTGTAATTATCAACATAATCCAGTCCATCATGAATAGTATTAACTGGCCTAATATATGTGGAAGAAATTAGGGTGGAGGCCAGATTGAACTATTAAATAGGATTGAACTAATTATTTGGACACCTACGTTTCGGCCCACATTGCAGGCCTTCTTCAGTCCTGGATAAACAAGATAAAACAAATTAAAATAATATATTAGAATTGCAAAGAATACAAATAAATAAATTGAAATATAGATATAATGCTGGAGAAAACCAGATACAACTTAAATTATTTTATATATGCATACATCTTTATTTTATTTTATAATTTGAAACATTCTTCCTCTGAATCTGGCTTAATCCAATAGCATTCAGTTCTATATTTTACTTTATGTATTATTATTCTTTAAAGTTCTTATATATCATTTTAATTCATTTGTGTCCTGTATTTCTTGCCCAGAACAAGACTTCCAACGTGGGCCGAAGCGTTTGATTCCAAATAATTAGTTTAACCCTGTTCAAGAAATAATTTTTCTGAATTCCACACGTTTATGTTTATTTTTTATTTTTTTATGTTACAGTTCAGTTTAAATGAAGAATGCAGAAATGATCAAAACAAATTGAAGATCATGACTTGGTATAAGTAATTACGTAATAAAAAAAGTTATTCTGAAGTTTAGACAGATCGAGGGTCGCGAAACCCTCCTCGGGCTCATCCAGTCTCTATACTTTGTATATTAGTAAATGTGTAAAAATCTGGTAGTCGAGCGTCCTACTTTGCTACACCATATTTCGTTACCTTAGTATTACAAAGTTCTATGATACACAATATGAAAATGAGAAAAACGATATCAAAGATTCTGAGTATCGGATTCTTAAAGTGGTGAAACATTACGGTTATATTTCACTTCTGTCAGGTGGCAATGGGCAGCAGAAGAAGAACCCCATAACAACAATAAATGAAAAATGAATGCATGATACTATTCATTGAAAAAATAAAATAACATATATTTTGTTACTCTATGGTGAGGAAAACAATTATGACATTGCAACGTAGAACCTTATGATTCCGAAGCCGTAATATTTTGAGAGTAAGGCGGCTTCCTACGTAAGCGGTCTTGACGCAAACGTGAAGCGAAGCGGCACCGCGCGAAAAAAAACCAGTTAACCTACACGAGTGACCGAATTCACGGAGCCGCGGCGAGGCTCGAAGCGAACGCGATCAATTGGCATGATATTTTCGGCGCCGTCTGGATTATAATATTATATATTATATATTATATAATATATAATATTATAAATATTATTTATATTATTATAAATGCCTAAAACACAAATATTAATTAATGCTATCCAAGAACATCCTATATTATGGAATAAAAATTATCACAATCGATTATTATCGTACCGCGAATGAGAAGATTTGGATAAAATAACTGGGACTGCAAGCAAGTACAACACATTTATTTATTGACTAGCTTATGCCCGCGGCTTCGCATGCGTGGAATTTGGTCTGCCACGTAAAGTTTCGTGAAAGATCATTTTAAATAAATAATTTAATTATTTTTTTAAATATAAGTTACTCGAACATCCGAAATTTCAGATGTCTAACTTCAAAACTGACGGATTCTATACAACCTTTGAACCCCTATTATATTAAAGGGGAAACCCTTGGAGTGGAATTATCCGAATTTCTATCTTAAACTGTACACAGAACCTAACTACAAATTTCAAGATGCTAAGTTCCTGATTTACCTTTAATTATGTACTATAACGGGGGGGGGCACATGCCCCCGTGCCCCCACATAGATTATCATGTGATTTGCCTTTATTTATGTACAATAATGGATTCTCCACAGTAACTAAAATACTGTCGGGGGTGCACGTGCCCCCTTGCACCCTTCCATAAATCGGTGCTTGTTATAGCCTATATGTTATTCTGATGTATAACCTATATTACTGTAAAGTTTCATCCAAATCCGTCCAGTAGTTTTTGCGTGAAAGAGAGACAAACATTCACATTTATAATATTAGTAAGATTTAGTCAATATTCATATGTTTTTGGCAACATTCGACAATAGTCCTTGAATAGCAAGGGTTGGGATCGTAATTCCTCAAACTAATTGTGATATTCTCCATAAATAAAGTATAGAATAAATTATAATTTTTAAAAATAAATTCTAAGTATACAATATTAGTTGTACTTCTCTGCCGTACATACTTCTTGAGTATTCGATATTTAAGTAATGAATTTTCCAATAATATTTGTTTCCGTCTGTCGACGGCATGACGAATGCACAGTGTCTACTGAAAAACGGTAGGGTGCACGTAGGACGAAGGTACCATAGGTTTATGTTCTACATACTACCATATTACTCCCATTTAAAATCTTCACGACATACACCATTGTATTTTTGGTCTTTGGATTGTATACGGTCGCGATTTTTTGACGTTTTGAAGATCTATGTACAGTTTTCGATCCACAGAACCATTTGGTATCAAAATCTCTGATTTTTCAATGTTATAATATACAACCTTATAATACTTGTGGTGTAGTGGTTAGTATAACAACCTACTTTGCCCGGTTCTACGGTTGCGGGTTCTCAGCCCAGCAGGTGGCCTCAATTAGAGTAAAAAGGTCTGTGATTTATCAGGTACTCGTAAAAATCGTAATTATACCTGGATATGTAAAATTTAGGAATCCCATTGTAGCATCGTCCGATAAGCCATAGTGGCATAAATTGACGGTAAATGAATAAAAATCGGATTGTTGTGGAAGTTGAATATTTTCCCTTCCTATACTAAGTAAGCCAAGTATTTTAATTCGAATAGCAGCTTATCAAGTTTCAAAGAGGGTTTACGAAGTTGCTCTAAATTTATTTTTATATAATACTTTTTTTTCGAAATAATTGGCACTTACCTAATTTGAAAATCACTGCAGGAGTGCATATCTCTTAACACTTGAGTTGAAACCTGAAAAGCCTTAAGTTTTTTTTTCATAAAACAGGAATCAGAAATAGCTGTCAATATTTCGTCAATTTAGGCTTCAGGACAGAAAGAGAATAAAGCGAATCAAAATATCAAAATACCAACTGGGGAAAACATTCCACTCCGAGCAAGGCTCAAATGTGACTACTGAATCATAAGGAATGTTATAGTACATCAGCTGGGGAAGGCAACATAAAACAGATGATAAATTAATTTATAGAAAATGCAAAATAAACCAAATTTCAAAAAGCACAAAGGAAAATATATGTATATAACAAGAAGACAAGAAGCTACATTAAAAAGTGAAATAGAACTCGAGAAAAAGGATGTAATCAATAGGAGCATGTTGGGCATACGGCTATTCCATGAAATTTATTAATATAGAAGAACTAAAGTTCAATTAGAAACATAAAATAGTTGAATATATTGCAATAAAATAAAAGATTTACTGATTGAAACTGTAGCGGGCTGTTATTCTAACAAGAATTATTGAAAATGTTTAATGCTATTAAGAAGTAGCAATAATAATAATAATAAACAATACAGCAGAATTTCCTGATCATAATATGTTTTCGATAAGCAGTATTATTCGATCATCATAAAAAAAAAAAAAAAAAAAAAAAGTTAGGGCTCCCATTTTGTATACTAAATAGGTCTGTATTAATTATCTATCTTACATATATTAATATCCATTAAATCCATAAATACTGATACTGTTATGTACACTTTATTTATTTATTTTTTAAATATTTATTTCTTATATAATTTGCTACAATTCAGAAAAATTACATGCTATACCAAGTAGACCAGTATCAAATTAAAAACCTTTACCATTGGAAAAAGTAAATGTGTCTGTACAGAATCATAATATGCAATGAAAGAAAAAAAAAAAACAAAACACTTTCAACAGAACACAATTTTAAAAAATAGAAAAGGTATGTACGGTAAAAAAGGTAATAGGATTGCATATACGTAAGTGCTTTCCGCTCTAACTGATCTCTGAAACCTAAAAAGTAAAAATAATTGGCTTTCATATAGTTTCACCCGAATTCTTTTCCCCGAAGTAAACGGAAAAATAACAGTTTACTTTTTGAGTATGTGATAATCAAACAATGGTTATTTTTGAATGGTTTCGTTTTTGGTTCTTTTCATTGGTGTAATAAAAAGGTTTATAGATTTCCCAAAAAAACCTATACCCATACCACTTTCAAAAATAAGAGCTCCTATAATATATATATAATTAATATATTAAAACCGTGAAAAAATTCCAACGAAAAGCCCTTCTCCAAACTAAAACGGAAGTTGAAATTATCTGTTTTAGTTTGGAGACTTAAGGGCTTTTGTTGGATTTTTTCCACGGTTATTAATATATTATATTATATATATATATATATATATATATATATATATATATATATATATATATATATATATATATATATATATATTTAAAATCCTATTAATATCCACTCTACATACTGAGCTACCTCGCTCCTCTTATGGACCCCCATACATTTTTTTTTATAAATATGTTCAGAAGATCAGCAACTACTCCTATTTATGAAAACAGTTTATACATGTTTCGTGAAGTGTAGTTAGCAAAACCAGAATAGACAAAAAAATGTAGGGAACAGGAAAGAAAAATCTAGCTTCAAAAATAATGATTGTAAATATGTTTCAATCATTGTAAAATCCAGTACGCACTTACCCTAAATTTTCCCCCACCTTACTCTACTATGCAGGATATAGTTTAAGTCTAATATCACGGTGTCCGTAACCAATATTATTCTATGTGACAAAAGTAAATAAATAAATTTTTAAAAAATATGCGAGAGTTACCGCTGGCTACTGTTCTTCTTCGTGCCTCTCATGCCATTGCATAATATTTTTAGTGTCAGCCAATCTACACATTGTCATTGTTTTTTATTTGATTGGTGTGGATGAAAATATAAAGAGAAAAAAATGAAAAATTTACATTTAAGCTATATTAAAAATAAAATTTGTTAGTGATTTTACGAAAAATCATTGGTTGTAAATTTTAATATGAGATTTTCCACATCCAGAAGGTTGTTTAATTTTTTTTTGGGACAATGCTCTGAAAAATGGATTTTAACGAAGTTATTTTTTTAAATTAGTAATGCAGCACTACGCAGCCGTATGCAGGGAAACAATGATTTAAGAACTACAGCACTACACAGCAGTATGAAGGGAAACAATGATTTAAGACCTACAGCACTACACAGCCGTATGTAGGGAAACAATGATTTAAGACCTACAGCACTACACAGCAGTATGAAGGGAAACAATGATTTAAGACCTACAGCACTACACAGCCGTATGGAGGGAAACAATGATTTAAACCTACAGCACTACACAGCCGTATGTAGGGAAACAATGATTTAATCGACAACGGAATTAAAATTACACCATGTTCCTACCTTTTCAATAGAATTATTGAATTTAGCATTAATATATATGAGAACATATATCAGTAAAAAATTAAAAAAATTCCGAGCATCGGGCAACTGTCAAGATCTCACTAGTTTATACAAATTAGAAAGGTTTATCATTAATTTTTAAAGGAATTACATTGAATTTTTCAACAGTAGATTTCTCTCAGCTATTGATTTAGTTTATTTTACCTCATTTCAGCTTTAATTACTTTTCTCTTACTTTCCAAGAATTATTTAAAATAATATAGTTGGTTTAGTCAAAATGTAAATACAGTTGGCTTAGATTATACTGTGTAGTTTTGCATACAAATTGCATTCTATTGCATTGATTCTTTTTCATTCAAATTCGAATCTTGTTAATCCCTTATATTGTTATAAAGAAATATTTAATTGCTAATTGCGGTTTATATGAACTTTTCTTAACTACTTTTGCAGTTCTATTTATATTGATCAACGATTTTTAATATAATTATTATATCTCAAAATTTATTTATTTATTTATCAATGTAATATATTATATATCAGTTATATACATTGTTATGAATTATTTTTCCTTAAACTCGCACATATTTTTATAGGATTATTTTTTATTTTTAGTATAAAAAAAAATTAAATAAAAAATCTGTAGCCAGAGTTGTTTCATCACATATGATTTTGTTGTTTACATCTATAAAACGTGCATTTCCGTTGAAATGTCGGGTTAAAAATTTTAAATGATTTCAATGTTTAAAATATATATAGATCCCAATCATTTGTCCCGAAATCTAAAAATCAGTATTTTATAAAACTATCATCCTCCCAATTCTTCTTTACGGATGTGAAACATGGTAGCTAACTCTCAAGGATGAACAACGTCTTAAACTGTTCGATAATGAGGCGCTGCGTAGAATATTCGAACCAAAATAAGTTGAGAGCACTGGACCGGGTTAAAATAATTTAAGTATTTGCGTCACAAAGATTAAGATGGGCTTATAAAGTTGTTGGGCTCGGTAACGAACGAATTCCTAAAAACTGATAATCGCTGTGCCGACTTGTGAACATATGAGAGGTAGATCGAGGCGTAGATGGGAGGATCCGCTAAGAGATTGGTGGTATCGGCATCAAGACTATGGGTTCGCTAAGCGTTACAGTAATTATTATGGTGCTTGTGCATTAACGCCACCACAGTTATTTTTGCGTTAAGGGCAATCTTGTTCGCAGGCGCAAGAAGTTATATTTTATAACAGTTATATTTCTAACAGCCGATTTGTTCTAGATTTGTTTTTGTTTGTTGCTGATTTCTTCTTTGTTTGCTGATCTGTTCTGGATTTGTTGTTGTATGGTCATTTTAAGTGCTACGAAAATGCGTATTTGGAATTTGCCAAAAACAGAAGAAGATGCAATTTCATTTTTTCAGGAGCGAAATATTTTACCAAAAAAACGAAAATGTACCAGTTCGTATGAAATGAAACTTTATTTTGGTCAACGTAACTTTTGGAAATGTCAATCAGGTGAAAGAAAATAGAGCCTGTTTTCAATCCATATTAAACTGTATATCGGCCCATTTTCTACCGAAATCCGACTGACTAGTTTCTTTTTAAATAAATTATTTTGATTTTTAATTGTTCATGATGTACTCCATTATATATTTATTAACAATAATATCTATTAACTAAATAATACTTAATATATAAGTTAATAATATTTATTAACTTATTACATATTAATAATATATATATTATATATTAATAATTATAATTATGTATCTTGGATATAATTTGTTTTAAAATAAATTCTTTTGATTTTTAATTGTTGATGATTACTTAAAAAATTTAAAATTCTAACCCGAATAAATTGATTTAAAAACGTTATCCAAGATAACTGTTATAAAATATAACTGCGGTGTTGTTAGTACACAAGTACCATCATGGTATATATATATATATATATATATATATATATATATATATATATAGGTTTCTAATTTTCTTGACTTTTGAAGATAATATCTACCGGGAATAAGTGGTTAAATCTAATTTCTCCAAAATGAGTTTCTTAGGTTAGCGGAATCGAGTTATTTTCATAGTGAATAAGGGGCTAAGTAAGGCATTGGCTTGAAAAGGAGTCGTTGTTTATATTACAACTCCATTTAAAGCCAAAAACTCCTGTTATAGGAAAGCAGTTAACTCTCTCTGGACAAAATCCGACTAGCTTCAGTCAGTTCTTTAAACTAATTTTTGGCGATGTTTCGATACTATGTTAGTCTTTTTCGCAAGCCCTAACAGTGAAAAAAAATATTTTTTAGTGATTATATTAAAAAATATATAATATTAATACACTAAATAATAAATTATAAAAATAACAGTAGTCTATATATAAATTGAAACGTTTAATATGTTAATATATAAGTGGTACATACCAGTTGATGAAGAGTGGATTTTAATACATTATTCAGTTCAAATATCTTCCAATATTTGCATGTATAATGTAAATATTGTAAAGAGTGTGATAGATAAGTAATGTTAGTTTATTAGAATCAGATGTTTTATTTGATTATTTAATCATATATTGATTTATTATGTATTAACGCCCATTCTTCATCAACTTGTAAGTATCACTTATGTATCAACATCTCACACGGTCAGTTTATATTTATACAAGAGTTTTTTTTTTAATTATTCACAAAAAGCTCATTTTTTCATTGTTAGGGCTTGAGTATGAGACCAACCTAGTCTCGAAACGTCACCAGAAAAAAGTTTAAAGAACTGATTGAAGCTCGAAAATCTCAAGGATAAATAATTTATAACAGTCGAGAAGACTAGTAACCTATATGTGCATAAATGTATACAATATATACATATTTTTTTTAAATTTTATAAAAATAAATATACATTTAGATTTAGTTATGTGTATGTTTGTCTGTGTAAAGGATTATAAAAAATGATTGGACATCTACAATCTAGGGCATTATTTATTCACCGATCCTTATCATTTATTCCAGGGAAGCTGCCATTAATTCAATCCTGTCGATTTAATCTACCCTCTTACCGTCCCAAGGACTCGGGTCTTTAACGATTTTGGCCCCCCGGAATTTACACAAAAACTGCGCACCCCATCTTATTCTCCGGGAATACAATCTTCTTCCTCTTTGTATTCTCTCCCCTGCAGAGCCCGCACGCTAAAGACATCATTTAAATATTGTCGTGGCCTAGATTCTGACATGTAATAACAGCCCGCACAATATTATTTAGGATTTGCGTGAATTTCTTGAATTATTAACATAAAGAAACCTTTAGTTAAGAAAAATAGCTCTGAGAACGAAAGATTGTTAAATTAGAGATTACAAAAGTCCTTGCGCACGGAAAGGAAATTGACTCTTAATTAAAAATTATTCGAAATGTTTTGTTGTATAGTTTATTCATTTTTCTTATTTTTATATATGATACGGTCCATTTAAAAAAAAAAGATTGAAATTAAAAACTACTCACCACAAACTTCTCACAAACTACTCATCACAAACTACTCACTGGTAATACTCGAATAACAAATAGTTATGAGGCCAACTTCTTTTCTGATGTTTAGTAGGATTTTCGGGAAATGAAGAGGAAGATAGTTTTGAAATTTGTACGTTTGAGTGGGAATAAAGTTTATCATGAAAATCTTGATATCGG
The DNA here is from genome assembly GCA_037127475.1 of Arma custos. NCBI lineage: Eukaryota > Metazoa > Arthropoda > Insecta > Hemiptera > Pentatomidae > Arma > Arma custos. The sequence goes on along the minus strand of CM073760.1, from coordinate 14,515,638 downwards.
GTTCGAGACAAATCAGTAACCAATGGGATATTGAGGTAAAAATGATTTATCTGAATACACGCAGTTTTTCATCATCAACAGTGGTTGGGTGAGCCTCAGAAGGTCACCACCGTTTATTTACTAGATCCCACTGCTTATCCATTACTATTAACAGAAAATAAAATTTACTTAAGTTCCTTCTCCAGTGATATTGACTATTTTTAAAAGCTAATTTTCTTATTATTTTAATTTTCGCTGTTTCAAACAATGATTGTAAGATTATTCTTGTTAATATATATTTTATTTTTATATTTAAAAGCTCAAAAACGTAACTCAATGGGATATGCTCACTTGTGAAGTCAGAATGCAAGGCACTTTCAAAATTATCTGATAAATAATTACCGATTCTAATTTATTCAAAGGTTTTGGCTATACTCGTTCTTACTGAATTTACTATATCAGCTTTCCCAGAATTATAAAAAACTATATACATCCCATGGAGCCCCTTAAAATTATAAGTTTTTTTTTTTAAATCGATTTACATCTATACACTACCTCATATACTAGGCGTAAAGATCATCTACCAGTTATTTAATGTTTCCATCTAAAACAATATTTGTGTTATTATATAATTTTAAAATAAATTAGGATATTTTATTATATGCAGAAATGTTTATTACAATCTGTCCTGAGCCTCATTTCGTGAGTAGGCTTAGTCCAATCATTTTTCGTTTTCCCCCGCACTTTATAAACGAACATATATAAGCTCTGGAAACTCCACGCACGCTTTTATTAATTAACAAGCAATATATTCTTATCTCTCTTTTTTATAAAATTTTAACTTTTCCGTCGGTTGTTTTTTTACATTCTTTTCACTTTCCAAGTTACTGAGAATTTAATGCAATGATATAAATAATTTTAAAAATCGATATATAGACCTTTTAATAAAATGATGGTCTTTATAATAACTATTCCTTATCCAAGTGACCATTGACTCTAAACGTATACAACTTGAATACAACGTATATGAAGGGCTCACTTCATGATAGCGACTGGTTCTCGATTTACGTAGTGAGCCCTATTAGGATTTATGGATCCTGGTCCTTCAACACGGAACCTTCAGCTTAGCAACGCACTACTCTACACACTGAGCTGTACCGCTCCTCCTATACAATATATAAAGTTTTTATTGCAGTTCCAATATTAATAATTCATGATATAAGTTACATTTGCCTTAGAATGAGGTATCACTTGGGGGAATGTTCTGAACGTAATGACCGTTTTATACAATGGCGGATTTAATGTTCTCCATTCCCTTCGTATAATCGCAAATGGGGCGAAATGTCTGGTATTTATAAAATATTCTTCATGGAGGCAATTGTAACTTTATCGCATAATAATCTTGGAAAAATAAAATATAAATATATAGGAATTATACAAACTAATTTCGTCGGGCGAAAATTCCAAACAATCACGACATTTGTATAACGAAATATCCGTTTTTTATTGTACGGTACGCACGTTAAAATAGTAATAAAATGCATATTTGTACCATTACAACCCATAATGAGTTTGGGATTCTGTACAAGGTAAAGACAGTAATGTTTCTTGAGGTGATTTTTTTCTAGATCACGATCAACCGCCGAATCTTTTCTCCTTAACCACCCCTTCCATTTCCCCTTGGGTACCCACATTATAGAGGCTGTGTGAGCCGCAAGAGGTTCCTAGATCCCATAGAATTCATCTCCGGCTGCAAACAGATTAATCTTGCCAGCAGCGGGATTCGAACCCAGGACCTTCGGCATCACAACTCAGCGCTTCAATAAAATATTAGAAATTAATTAAGTACTAAAAAAATAGTTCCAGGAAACAATATTTTAGAGAAAATACTTTTCAAGTTTTTTCTTGTCGAACACGAGTTCTATATTACCCGTGAAGCCATTTCGGATACTAGAAAATTCGGATAATTGACGTAGTACCGTATATAGCCTGAACCAATACAATCCATGAGGGCCTGGGGTTCAGTATTTGGTAGAGACAGTACTAATCGTTGAACGACGGTTGTGCAAGGAGATTTATCCTAGATCACGCTTAACCGCTAGATTTTCCCTTATATTTTGTTTACCAACATTATAGAGGCTGGGTGAGCTCCAGGAGGGTCCTAGATCCCATGGTAAAATCTGCCAGCAAGCGGGATTTGAACATTCGACATTGCAACTCAGCGTTCTACCGCCGAGCCACTCCGCTCCCCATATGTAAAATTTAGCAATTGATAATACGTATTTGACATACATTCTGCCATTTAATAAGACATAATGCGCGGTTTAAAAGGGATTTGAATTCAATTGAATTAAAATGAGTTTTTTCCAAATCATTCTTAAAAAGCTAAAAATGAAAAAAAAATCCTTTCTCTCGAGTGATATTGATTCAATCCTTAAAATAGTCATGAAACAACCTTCTTGATGGTCTCAGTAGAAATACAAGTCTTTTTGAAAATGGTTCTATTTTTATTTGTTTTGTGTATGGGTCTTTATGTATTTACTAAATTTGGCTTTTCCAGGATAAAATTATTAGGATAGGAATCTTTAACGAGTACCTGACACTAAAAAGGCTCGGGACCACTATTTATTGTCACTTCTAAAGGACTGCACTATTAACGATTTTAATACTTATACTTAATATTTTAATATTAAGGGCTTCCTAAGGTCACCTACTAGACTTCGAATCAGCGACTTTGGTCATAGAGTTGCTTAACCACTACACTACAAATTTCCATTTTGTTTTTTCAGTGAACATAACCTTTTTTTTCAAATATTTTTTATTATATATGTATATATATATATATATATATATATATATATATATATATATATATTTTTTTTTTTTAATTTTGAAGAGAAAAGATTAAAAAAAATATATATATTTAAATAATTAAAAAGAACCATAAATAAAAATATATATATATATATATATATATATATATATATATATATATATATTTATATTATATTTTTTTTGTATTATTTCTACCTACTCTATACTATGTCCTAGTTCTTTTAACTTTGTTAGAAATTTACTGCATCTAATGCACTTTATTTTTAATGATGAATGGAATTGGTGACTTGTCAAACTAACACTTGTCAACTGGCTAACACATCCAGGGGATAACAGTTGCCAAACTAACAGTTGACAAGTGTTAGTTTGACAAGTCATCACAGCCGAGCCACCCGCTATTTGCCCTGAAGATGACCTACGCCGAAGGCCGAAACGTTGGCACAATTAAAAAATAAGTTCTACTTATTTTGTGTTATCATTGACTGCACCCCCTGATCAATGCAATCCATCATTAGAATTATCCAGCCAACTATTTTCCACTCAAACACTTGATGTTTATTTTATTTTTGAAGTGAAGACTTCTTTAGCCGCATTGAGCGATTCCTGTTGGGGGAAAATCCTATGGGTTTGTTTCACTGAGATGCTCGGGACGTGTTGCGAGTAACTGGCGTTTATGTGTTGTAGGGTATTTATATATATATATGTGTCATTACTTATAATCAATTTTAGTATTTACGTTAAAATTAATATTTTATTAAAAGCTCTTAAAATAGTTGTGCAATCCATTCTAATCATTGCTTAAACATCCATAAATAGTTAAAATGTTTGTTCCCGCTTAGATAACTTACGTTGGCCTGTTATTTTGTATTGAGCTTGTGCTGATCATCAATATTTAGGTTAATAAATAAACTACTTGAAAATATAAATTTATATTGCTTATAGTGCCAGTAGATGAAAAAAAAGACTAATGTTTTCAATTAAATTTTAATTTGAAAATTATGAAATTTAAATGATTCAGAAATTGGTTTAGAAACTATACAAATAACATAATTATTCCAAAGGTTTGAGTTAACTTATGTTGGCAGTCCTTAGGATGCCAATTTTAATTTTTTTCGTGTCTTTACCCTCAGGAAGTAGAAAATATATTTTTCAAGATGCCTGGTCCTTTGCTATATTGACCGATTCAGATTAATTGTTAATTCCCTGAGTAGTTCTATCGTAACTATTTGATTATCTTAAGACCGGAGGAGATCGAGCACAATCAAGAATGGTAATTCCACTGATTTGCATTCGTCGGTTCGACCCAAGATCCTTGTATTATGATTGTAATTGCTAATTCGATAACAATCTACGAGCTAGTTCAGGAAAGTGATAAGAGGCAGATATTGATTTTGTTTTTATTACCTTACGGTAGACCAATCCCAATTACACAATGCTCATTTAATTGTACTTAACTAAAGGTACTTAACTTTTTGTTACAGTTCCTCTTTATTATTCTAAATCAATTAAAATTTAGGGAATTTAGATAATAATTGAAATAATTCAATTAATTAAAATTTAGGGTACTTATTTTCTACCCTAATAGTGAGCCTGTATGTAGTATTGTTTTCAGGTATTCAGTATTTAGCATTCCATAAAATAAAGAAAAGTTTTCGATTGGTTTTGAGGATATCAAATAATTTATCGTATATGAGAAGAATGTTATAATTTTATTTAACTCCATTCCCTAAAATCGTAATATTGCAGCTTTATTTTCTAAATCGATTCATCACTTTTTTTTCCATTTAAATTCGAAAACAGTGCTATAATTTGGGTTACCTCTTAAAAAAAGTCAGGATCTGTGGCTTTGTGATTCGCCAGAGTATTGAATATTACGCATAATATAAAATAATGATCATTTTTCTTTAATTTTAGATTTGTTTTATACAGTCCCTGGCCATATTAATGTGACCACCAAGAAAGATTATTTTCTTTTTGTTTTTTTCCCTAATTTTTTTATATACTTTCGCGTGTCTTCTGTTTTAAGTAATGGCAACACTGTTATAAGTTTTTTAAAGTATTTTTTTTTTAGTAATGGCAGCATTGATTTTAGTACAGCCATTTTGTTTACGAGTGACGACGTGCATAATTTGTGTTTGAAATTTTTGTGGATTTATTGTTTCTTTTTTTTTATTGTTAAATACAAGTCGGATTCGGTAAGTTTATTGTTGATTTATTATTTGTATCATATATTTTAACTATTTTGATAGTTTTTTTTTCACCAATATGTAAAATAGGGTGTAAATAGGGTGACACCACAAAATATTAAAAAAAAATAAAGATTTATTTTCGAAACTATTTTTTAAATTTCATATTATTATCAGATAACTAACTTACCCATAAAACCAATATTTAAACTCGATTTACATTGTAGATCTGTATGAGTAATACAAAAAGATAATGCAAACATGTAGCAAGAACGAATCTATCCAGTGGTCACATTAATATGTCTGTAGATTAAAAAGATTATATAGTATGTAAGGAAATAGTATTTTTTTAAATTATTACTTCACGGGTGGATAGTGGATATTAATTCGAATCCGGTTGTGATAGATAAATTATTTAATCTACTCACTGCCACCAGTGAGTCCTGTGTATTCTAAAAAATCTCCTAAGGTTCACCCAGCCACTATTAATTTTATATCTACCAAATCATCTCAATGCATAATCATTGGCTTAGAAACGGAACGGTATCAAGTCATATGTAGAAGCCAAGACACTTCAGTGGTTATTGTGGTATAGGTTTCTTTATCTCACCACCAGAGTAGAAGTTTTAATTTATATTTGTTGCAATGGCTTCGTTTGGATTTAAATCTATCAAAAAAAAAAAAAAAACCTTAACTTCTTGACAGATTTTATGAAAAAGAAAAATATTTATGACAGAGATTGAAGGTTAGCAGAATAGAGATTCCACGTTTAGAATAGAGGGTGTGAAGTCATATCGTTTAAAAACAACTTTTATATTGTTTTAATCAGTTTATAATAACGACAATAAGGCAGAGTGAACCCGAACGCTCGACGCCGACACCACCAATCTCTGCTTACACACTTACGTTCACGGACAAATCCGTCAGAGTACTCTCAACAAAATCCTCCTACCTACGTTTCGGTCTAACCCTCAAGTGTTTACCAGTTGCACCGCGCTTATTAACTTTTTAGTAATTCGTGCGTTTTTCAGCCCAGCGAATTGGCAAGCCCATTAAAAACAGTTGCTTCGTTTATTTAAGCTGCGTACTTATGTAACATTCAAATTTACAGCACTTTTTTTACAATTTTCTTCTTATTTACTCTTAAGAGGAAATCTGTATTATGAATGCTGTTTCACAGTATCTGTCACATCGGCATATACCAATGCAATCTATCGGAAAAGTCTTATTGATTTTTTCAAAGCTGAACACTGCTTTTGGATATAAATTTAGTGTAATAACCTTTGATATATTATTCCAGATTTCTTAAAAAATAATTACTACTTGTAACGTACTGGAGAAAGTTAAGGAGTTGAATATGTCTTTAAAAGAAACTTCAAGTTACAGTTTCACCCTCTCCAAGTTTGTCTTCTAAAGTTAACTGCTTTTCATCATACATTTGTCAGAATTTATTCACGTAAAGAAAGCTATCTAAGACATTATATTACAAGATCTCAACTGGAAATATGGCCCAACTTTTTTTTTTTGTTTGCTGTAAAGAAAGGTCAAAAAATTCTAGAGATAAAAAGCTTCCAAGACCGTTTCGTATTTATATATATAAAAAAGACTTTAGTGGCCATGTTCTTTTTAACTCCTCCATTTATTTAATATCTACAACTGCTTACAAACAACTAATCTTAATTTAAATCTAAATGTATATTGGTAAACTTTACATACATATTTTCGTAACGGAGTCACCACAATTTCCTCCTGACATTATTGCTCCCAGCATTATTCAGAATTTTTTGTATCCAAACATGAACTCGAATTTTTTTTATTTATTTTAGTTCTAAACACGGTCGAAACTGCGTGGATAATTTAAATATAGTTAAAACAAAATATATGCATTAAAAAATAAAACGTAAGTAGTAAGTAGAATAGCGAAGAGAAAGACACTTCGATCAAATTTGCTGGATGCGCAATTGCGCAGGTTCAAATGAAAATTAAATAATAAAAAAAAAAACAACAACAATCGAATTTGGTTTTATATCACTCAGTTACGGTTGTGCTGCACCCAATGAGCGAATTCGCGAACTACCTCCGGGCTAAAACAGGTAGTACACTGCTCACAAATGTAAATAATGCCCAAATCCAATTTTTTCAAATATTTGAAAAAAAATTATTAATTACTTTGTAATATTTTTTTTTTTAATATATGGTGGAATCTTGAAAATAGGTCCTATAAATTGATTTTAACTGATGAAGATCCCTTGCGAATTGTATAATAGGGTTGGCTCTTCGTTATTTGGATAAGAGTACACCATTAGTTTAACCGAAGAGTGTACAGATTCAAGAAAACGTTTTAAGAGGAAAATACACAGAATATCGGCGGTCAAGATTGATGAAATTGAAAAAAAAATAAAAAGCAGATAATGGTAATTTCCTGTTGTTATTGAAGTCCTATTAAAATTAAAAGAAAATTATGACATTGCCATCAGAAATGTTGAACCTTTTAACTACTAGGATTCTGCAGAGCAAGACCTAACAAGTAATTTGTAGTTTAATATTGGGTTGTAACATATGAAATGTCTGTGAAGGTGTAACTTTAAATTATTATTATTAAACAATACTTTTATTAATCGAAATAGGATCCTTCACTTTCAATACACTTCTTCCAAAGTGAAACAAATATTTCTAGCCCCGCTCTGCAGAAATCAGATGCCAAGGAAGAAGCGAAGTCTTGGGTCCTTCCTCACCCGCCATATTCTCCGAACCTTTGTCCAACTGATTTTTACTTTTTCCGTTTTTAAGAAATGAAAAATTTGACAACGAAAATGCCCTTCCATCGGCCTTCCAAGGCCACTTCTTCCTTCCACTTCACTTCTTCCTTGACACCTAATTTCTACAGAGCGGGGATAGAAATGCTTGTTGTGAATTGAAAGTTGATTGAATTGTCAAGTTTATTGAAAGTGAAGGATCCTATTTCGGATAATAAAAGTATTGTTTAATAATTTTTTGCTAATAATATAAAATTTACAAATTCACTGACATTTCATGTGTTACGACCCAATATATAATAAGAAAATTTGCCTCTTAACCTTCTGTAATTAAAGAATTAAAAAAAATAAATAAATAATTAAAGTGTAAAATAAAAAATATAATTCAAGTCACGAGCTCTGTTGAATCTGGTGTTTAGATTAAGGCCTAATTTTAGAGCGAGTTCCTGGTTCATTGTAGATTCGCATTCCGATCAACTTAATCCAATATTTAAATATATTTTTGTATTGATATTATTTTTCTGTTTCATTTATATTACAAATATTGATAAATTTGGTCATATAATTCGTCCAAGATAATACTAACCAACATATTTCTTTGTTAAAACTTTTGTTATTAAGGTCTATTATCGCATCCAGTAGATCGTTAGTGATTCTATGCTGGATTTGCTGGAATATATAAATTTAAAATAAGCCAATAGTTACTCGTCAGGTCTCTGGGTCATTGCCTTTTCAAATTCCTTGTAGGAAGTCCATTTAAATTAGAGAGGGAAGAGAAAAATGAGATTACCACAAGAGGATTATGGTAATGTGTATACGAGTGTAATGTATTTGTGGTGAGTGTAAGATTTTATAGTTGAAATGTTCATGTCGTGGTGTGATTCGGAATAAGTCTGGATTAATTTGTATTTTTCCTTAGAACGTGATATGAATATGGATACGTTTCGCGGAATCTTATAGCTTCATTGGATAAAATTTGGCTGAGAAACTGCTCGCCATTTTAGGCTACTTCAAAACTTACTAGACAATCTAAGCTCCCAATTAATTATAAATGGCTCATATACATGACTAATTTACGGCCTATTTGGACTTACTGAGTAGAGCTTTGGGGCTCCACTAAGCCATCGAATTCCTCTTGTATCCAATCCTTACAATCCAAAATCCTTTGTAAAATCCTCAATGCTCCTTGTTTTGTTAAGAATAAAGTCATCCATAATGACCTTAATGTCCCATTTGTTGCTGATTTGGCTCGAACCCTGATATCTATCTTTTCATGACAAACTTTATGCCTACTCAAACCCACTAGTTTCAAACCTAGCAACCAATTCCCGATAATCCTCCGAGGCATCTGAAAAGAAGATGGCCTCGTGACATTCTAAGTTAAGTTTGTTATTTGAGTACTACTACTGGTTAGTTTCTTTACTTCCTTTTATTCTTGATACAGTGTATCTTTCATGGCATTATATTTACTTGTATTGTTGTAATGCAGTTGTAAATTTCAATAAACATATTTTAAAAGCATATTTATTGAGTAATGCAAACGACGTAAGAACTTGTGAACATATTTACACAGCTATACAGATATCACGACTATAATAAATAAGAAACAAGAATAAGAAAGTGAAAATTAAAGGCTATACCTCTGTCTTTTGCATTATAGAATATTTGAGTGTTACAATCTTTTCTTTTTTAATAATATACTTTAACTATATCTTATGCAACATTAGGGAGCGGAGTGGCTCAGTTGTAGAGCACTGAGTTGCCATGCCAAAAATCCTGGTCCAAATACCGCTGCAAGCAAGACTTTTATTTAATCTGCTAGCAACCGGGTGAAAAAATCTGGCGGTTAATCGTGACCTAGGACAAATCACCTCCCTGCACATCTGTTGTCCATAAAATAGTACTGTCTACTATGAACTAAACCCCAGGCCCTTCATGGGTTGTAGTGGTACAGGTTTTTTTTTTGTGAGCAACATTAAAAAATCTTCAGGTACTACACGGGCGAAATACTGAACAGAAGCAAGAATCGAAGTTATACAGTATTCCATTCCTCTCGCGACCGCGAATTTATTGCCGACTTAGCCATTTTGTTCAAAAGAGACCTCATTATTCTTTATAACTGGCCTAATAAATAATTCATAAAGGGTTTCGAACCCTCCCCCCCACAAATGTAAAAGTTTAATTGGAGGTCTGATCTGAAGGCCACCCTCAAGGCAGGTCGTATTTCTTTGAAGGAACAGGACGAAAGAAATTTTTATTTATCGTCCTTATCGGCGAAGCTATTGATTTCCTTGCATCATCGAGGCTTTATAGTCCTTAGTCATAAAGTTTTATTGCGATTGTTTAATACAGAACAGTAATAAAAGTTTTATAGTCATGGTATATCTATATATATATATATATTTTATGGTTGGTGTTGTTAACTAAAAGGACCTAATTGACTAACTATAATGATAAACACCTTCTGTATAAACATCAAACCGATTCTTGGGTCAATCAAAACTTAATTAATGAATGAAGACTCGAATGAGACTTTTAATCATTGGCTTCATTGTATTTTGCAATGGTTTTAGGAATTTAAAAAATATATATATTTTATTGAATTGTACAACTGTAATATATATCTAGTACAAGTGCTATATGAATAAATAATACATGACAGGACATGTAGAGGCACTACCCTTTGGCAGTATTCTAATAACATTTCTTTTATTTTATTTATTATTGAAGCTTTGAGCGTTTGTCTAGTATGTGTTGAAGTAGTCGAAAGCTTCTAGGTGTTTCCTGTCTTTTCAGTCTTGTGTGAGGGTTCCAAATAAGACGTTTGTCTAAGTTGAGTCCCGGGTAGCGTAGGACAGGAAGTCATGGGTTTTCGGCGAAGGGTAAAGGTAATTTAATGGGACTTGATGGAATTGATTTTAATTCTCCAATTCCGACACCATTCTTCGAGGCTTGATAAATGTGATTGAAGGGAGTGGGATGTAATACATGGTTCGTTGTTAATTGATAACACCCGTGTGTCATCAGCATACATGGAGATGAAGGTGTTAGGATGGGTTGGAATGTCAGCTGTATATACTGTGTAAAGGATAGGACCGAGGATGCTACCTTGAGGAACACCAGCAGACTGGGAATAGAGGGACGAGTAGGAACCTTTATGACATACTTTAAATGTTCTGCCAGTTAGAAAGGAGCGAATGATTAAAAAGTATGTAGGAGGAAGGAATTGTAGGATTTTGTAAAGGAGACCTGGGTACCAGACTCGATCAAAAGCCTGTTCTACATCGATAAAGGGCTACCGTGCAGTACCATCTACGCTCCAATGCAGAGGAGACAACATCCACCACACGATGACATTGGTGGATAGTGGAGTGGAATGTTCGGAAACCAAACTGGTGGTCCGTGATTATGCGGTTACTATCTAGGATGGGATACAGACGTTTTAGAAAGAGTTTTTCAGAGTGAAAATGAGGTCGTAAGGATTACAGAATTATATATGTATGTGAGGACTGAGGACGTTAGACATTAAGTGTCCATAAATAATCAACCTAACCTGCATGTGAGGAATAGGATAGCTTTTCGAGGAAGGGATTTTAGGATGTGAGCTGTAATTAGGTCATATCCAGGAGCTTTACGGGGGATGGTGAAACTATGAATAATATTTCTGACGGATATTCCAGTTCTGCTTCAATACGCTCAATATGAATAGGGTTGAGGATATCCAGGTGTTGTGGATTAAAGGTTTTGAAGAGGTGTTGGGCGTTTATGTGAGATTTTTCTTCATCAAATCTGGACCAAGTTTGATTTTCAGTAAGGAGAGGATGATTAAAATCTTTGAATGTAAGGATCTTTTTGTTGGTCGTTTTTCGCTTAGCAAGATGCGAAGGTGCTGTGGCAGGTTAGTCTGTTGTGTGATATTATTTCTGTTTATGGTAGTGTTATCTTTTATACTGTCTGTTATTGTTACTGTAAGTGTTTCTATTGCCCTGTCAATGCCTTGTTTAGTCTTGAGTGGAATCCGTAAGTCTAGTTTGTTTTCCAAATCGTTACTAAATTGCTCCCTTAGGAAAAATAATTTTTAAAAACCAATGGGCCTCATTTTATTTACTTACTATTCATTAATAATTAGATCCAAAAAGATTTTGGGTATCGAGATACATTCATTGTAAAAAACCCGAATAAATAAATAAAGTAACGACTATCCTATATTATAAAAATAAAATGATATAGTTGTATGAAAATTCAGAATTAATTAAAGAAATAACTATCTATAATGATAAAAAACTTCCTCTTTGAAGATTAATCTATTTAAAGGTACATTTAACTTTATAATAATAATTATTATTTTATGGATAAATTCCAATTCAAGCTGGAGTCCCCCATGGCAGCGTCTTGGGTCCTATCTTATACATATTTTACGCCACTGATATCAACTATTCCTGAAACCTTCCTTGCAACGTTCGCAGACGACACGGACATCCTATCATTTCATCTAGACCCTGAAATGGCTTCCTCGAACCTCTAAAGGCAATTAAATAATTTGACACTGTTAAGATACTTTCCTAACAGGATCTTAAACGTTAACGTAAGTAAATTAAAACAAACAATTCGTTAATTTCATTATTCATTATTAACAGATTTGGAAGAAAAAAATCTAAAACACCATAAAATTAATAGTTAACGTTTCTTGAATTTAGGCATCATCAGATAATACACTTAAAATCAATATCGATGAAGATAAATTACAGTGCACCTCACATCAATAGTAAAAAAAGAAGCATCAATCAGAAACAACAGCATCATTCAAAAACAAAAAAGTTATTTACATGATATTTCTGCCTCAGTGTTTGATTGGTTGTTTGCAGTGATATTTCTGTTGCTGATTAATGAGTCTCGTTGGGCTATTGAAGTGAGATGTGATCTTAATTGATGTGGATTCGTTCTGATTACGCCTGAATAGATGGAACATTGACTGATTATTAACTTTCCGATATTTTAGGGTTTGTGGTTTGTATTTTTTCAATTGTAAACTAATAAAAACATTTCAAAACTAATTAAATTTACCATTTTTAATAACTGACAGATGCATTTTCAAGAAATTTAGACGAGCATTACAATTGTTAACTTTATTTTTAAAGCATATATTTTAACTGGAATACTTTAAACTAGTAAGCACTTTTACTAGAAACACCAAAAAGCTATTAAAATATATTGGGTCTTATGTATTTTTTTAAAATATATTTTTCCCGTTGTAATTAATTTTTAAACATTGTATTGCATTGGAATTTTTCAAAAGAGAGTTTTGACTGGAAACACTAAAATAAGAATATCTTACTTAGTCTTATATCCCTTTCTGATTTTTTTTAAATTCATTTTTTAACTGACATTTATAATATTCTTTCTAAGTCTGGCATATCTTATTAAATTACTTTCAACTTAACTCTGAATAACGCTAGATATTTTAGCCTCCCTGTTTTATTGCTATCGGATATCAGATCCCAAAAGGTGAGGAGCATGTAGTATTTGAGAAGGAGATGGTGGAGAGATCTTTAGTACAATCAAGAGATAGCAGAACTCATTGATCAGGCAACTCTGGGCCCCACCTCGTTCGCTTTCACTTCTCTTCTCTGAACACCTTGTCCTTATTTTGAATACTACCGTATGATTAGTAGATTGGGGTTATATTTATTTAATACTGGTAATACATTATTTTATATATCTCAACTACTCTATATTGTACATGAAAAATATAGGATAAGAAAAACGAAGGATTAATATCTTTAAATATATCAATGATATATTTTTTCCATAAATTAAAAGTAAAAAATGATAATTAGCAGAAACATTTAGAAAATAATGAATAAACGAGTCGCTTTCAGGCAGTTGACAATATGATTTTTTAAAGGAAGAAAAATCTTTGGTTATATCCCCTTCATTCCAGACCCATTTTATTTAATTTCTGTTTTATTTGAACTTCCATCAATCACACGTCATACATTATTGATTACAAAACTATTTCTCATGTCTTACATTATTTGTTAAGGCGTGATTAGACTGAATAAATTTAATAGGAAGCAAATGGAAGTATCACGGGAATTTGAATGAAATCTCAGATATTAACAAAGCGTTTGATTTATTAATTTAAATAACATGCGAGATTTCTTAAATACTATTAAATATGCATGTAAAAGAAGATATAAATTAATAATAGCGTCTACAAAAATAACTTAAAACTAAACATGTAACTTAGCGATCTAATGAACAAAATTAATCGAAGACAAAAGAAGAAAAAAAATGATTAACATGAATGGGAGCGATAATTAACAATAACAGAAATGTTCCATGCTAGCATAATGGCCAAAGCTATAAACAACAAAATGAACTTGAACGTTATACTGAAGATTTCAATAAGGCGCGAAGATGTGCGAAGATGAATTATTATGCGAAGATGAATTATTATTATCTTCGCCAGTGATCACGGCATGAAGGAGCAATGAGTATGATATCATGAATTAACTTGAACTGTCCGGTTGGTACCATGTAATACGTTGATCATCAGGAGAAAAATTAGTTGACAATTTGAGGCCTTATGATAATGAAATGTGACTTACAATTTGTATGATGTATACTCAATTATCATCATCTCAGCACAGCTTCTGGCGAGTAACAAACTTTAAGACCTCTTGACGTTCTCAGAGGAATAACGGCTTGAGAGCGGAGTGTGCGATGGTCGTAGCTGCGAAGGTCTGGTAGAACAAGTCCGCTCGGCGATCTAATAGCAAGTGAGTGACTCAATAGCGTCGCTCTCACATCTCCTTGGTTTTGGCGGTACAGTATTCCCGATTTTAGAGGCAAGGATCGGTCCGTTCCATCTGGCGGGCAGTCCAGGTCCGCGACTAAACATTATTCTTATTATAACAATAAATTTTTATCAATTTTTATATAATTTAATCATTTTATAATTTTATTTCATTCCAATCATTGCATATAATTGCTTTTTCGTTTAAACAGTGTTGCAATGTTGAAGTCATTTCTTTTCTGAATCTTGTTGATGTTTTAAAAGTTCGGCTGAAACGTTGAAACATTATTTTTTGTATTAAACTCTTTTTTTTGTTTAACTGTTTTGACCCTGGCCGTTTTCTACATTCCTCGGGATATGCAACATTTGCTTAAAACGTTGGGTTTGAATTAAGGTTCTGGAAGTAATATCTTAATTAAATTTATTGTATATTAGGTCCGTATTATTCACTCTTTATCCTGTAAGGTATTGCCTGTAAAACTACACATGGACTTACATAAGAGTAAGAAACAACTGTAGCACAACAAACAACGAAGTGCCTTGGGTTCATTTCATGTTTCAGACTCTACTGTTTCTGGGACAAAGTTGTTGATGGAGATGATGGATCATGGATCTTATAGTTAGCAATTTAGACAAAGTAAATGAAATAGACCTTAAGAAAAATACATTAATAGAGCTCACTAAACAGAAAAGTATGTTTTAGTGAGATAGGTTTGGAGGTTAAGCAAGAGGTGAAGTAGTGATGGTTTCAAATGTTTGAAAAGAAGTCTCCGCCACCAGACTGTATCGAATGCCTGAGTGACATTCAAAAAAGCCCAGCGACGTATTGTGTCTCTTATAACGTAGTAGATATGATGTTTCGTTCTCTTTCCAGTAGTTTTTGGCAGGGCGAAGTTAAAACACACTAAAAAATCAAAGTATTTTGATTTTGAATTTAGCCAAATTTTAATCAGTGAGAAAATTATGATATGCAATAAAGCTTTATAGATTATGTTATGATATTTCTTATATACCTCCCATTTTTTAAGCTGATATCTCACTTTTTGTAAGATAATAGTAAGAGATTCATACATTATAAATAGATCAGTATTGCAACTTGTGTCAATCATTCTCCATATCCATTGGAACATTTTGTTAAAGTAATCAAGAGAGAGAAATGCTTTATTTTTTCAGCAGTGCTGTCCAACTACATGGCATTGCCATAACACACAGCATACTCATCAATCCATATTGGACATACTGTACATTACCATTTGTTTAAATTTAAGAATATTCGTTTTACACATTCCTTATCATATTTGTTACACATTTCTCCATTTCATGCCATTAATCGAAATACATATTTAAAAACTAAAATACAATTCCTATTTCTCTTTATCTTCCTTTCTTCTTTTTATATACGAGAAAGTATAGAAAATATAAAAAAAAAAAATCAAATGAAGCAAATATATATACATATATATATATATACAAATATACGAGTATTACAATGACATTTACGAAAAGAAATAAATACTATGCAAATAAAAAATGTATTGCATTGCTTTCCTACTGTATCTAAAATGAGCTTAATATCCCGCGTTAAAATCATGCCTTGAAAAATAAATTATTTAATATTTTAACAGCTATGGATGCTCTCTGTGAGATCTGAAGATCCTGCTGAAGTCAATCAGCCTCAATAACAGTAACAGTGGTGAAAAAAACAAACAGTCTCTTTCACTTACTGAACTCAAGGACCCCTCATGGGTTGCAGTGGTACAGAATTAAAACAAGATTGTTGAATTTTTGAGGAAATATAAGTTTCGATAATGGATTCATTACTTCCCCGTCATGTTCATAATGAACTTTTTAATTTTTATTGTCAGAAAAATAATAATTGCTTTTATATCACCAGGTACACAATTAATTAGTAAGACCTGTGCATAAAGGTGTATAAATATGTAGAACCTAGGCATTTAAGAAAGTAAAAAAATCCTGTACCCACAACAAGGGTTTTGTATAACTGCTTGTTAATGACCAAACTTCCAAGCCAATGGTTTTGTAGAAAGTTTATGCTCAATGTAGTAGAAGGGGCTCTTAATAGTAATTCGCTAACCTTATTATCCGAGCAAATTTTCCGGTTGTGAATTCGATAAAAAACCGGATAGTTTTGATTGTGTAGCAATTTCCTCTAACACATAGAATTGAAGCTAGAAAGGGAAAGCAAGGAACTTCATCAAGTAATACAAATAAAAACTTCCTGAAATGAGTAAATGATGAATATATAATGCAAAAATAGAATAGAACAATTACAAAAAATAGTAATGTGCACAATTAAACCTAGGGAAATACAAGAAAAGTTATTTAAAAATTAAAGCAAGAATTATGAAATAGAAAATGCACTAGGGTAGTATCTAAAATTAATTACATAAAAAATGAATTGAACTTATTTACAAAAAAGGTATAAGTCTTAAAATAAAAATTATTAATGGTCTGTGAATCAATAAGAAACTGAGAAATGAACTGAGTTCTTGAAAAATGTAGAGTTCTTAATAGCGATGAGTTGATTATTCCAAATGTTGATGAGTAGGAAATAACTAAATGTCTCTTACCTGTCCAAAGTGAGATGAAAATAGTGAGAGGTTTTACTGGTGAGATTTGACAAAATTCAGAATGAAGAAGATGGAGAGAGTGAAGACAAAATCAAATGTAGAGTAGCAAGCAACCTTCTCACAGGGCAACTGTCTTGAGACTGATCTTGTTATGTTTTTCAAACATCACGCTTAATATTAAAACATCTGTTTTGAAAATTACTGTCTGAATACTTTTTTTCTTTTAATGAATTTTATTATTTTCAAATTATATAAAACAAAAAATATCTGGCTTTTAAAGCAATAAAATATTCGTTTAGAAGTAAAAAAAATAAAAAATAGCTATTGATTCCCGACACTCAACCTCCAAGTATCCCATAAAAAATTGGTTATACAATTTATAAAGATCGAGAGAGTTACAAAAGAATCGAGATCAAATATCGATGGAAGAATAAATAATCTATTCATAAAAACGTGTCTCGAACTCAACTTGCAAATTTATAGCCAAGTGCCTTTAAGCGGTGAGCGTTCCCCCTTTTTTTAGAAGATAAGGATCTAACTATGTGTTTGCTTTTAATTTTGGATTCATTCATGAAGAAAGTAAGAATTGAGAACTTTTCATTATTTTTTCATCAACTTGGCTTGCCTTAAATTTCGCGCAAAAAGGTTCCCTTCACTAACTAAAAGTGTTGGAGTTACTAAATTATGAGAAAGCGTAATTTACTAGGCTCTGAATGAAAGGGCTACAGCTCCTTTAGTAGGCCCTATTTTTGGAATACTTATTTTTCTTTTAACTTCAGCTGAACAGCTAAGTGTTTCTGGGCACTATGCAACAAAACCTTTGGTAAAGGGTTCGATTCCAGCGGTAGAAGGAATAATTCTATTACCATTCTATTATCACTTGTGGAACATCACTAATAACAGTATAGAATCTGGTAACCCTTGAAAAGGGATTTAACCTTAAGGTTGAGCGTTATCTCTGTTTAATCACCTTAATTTGCTCAACCGTTGGGTTTGAATAGTATTAGAATGCTTTTTTTAAAAAACAGCATTTATAAACCGCGCAAAAATGAATAGGTATACCACTATTTCTGTTGTATTTACTTTGCCTAGCATATTAATATTATTATTAAATTATTACATACATACATCTTACATACATACATACATAAATCTTCGACTCTACATTCGACACTACGGTTTGCGCTCTGGCCTCCAGTTCTGGTTCGCTGCTTTTCTACGAGGTGGGCCGTTAACCCTGCTCTCAACCCCAATCTGGAGGACCAGGGATTCAGAACTCCCGTCTTCTAGAAGAGCTGTCTTCACAGGACTATCAAGCCTCTTCTACCCGTTCGCAGAAAAACCACCTCACCGGGCCTGTGAGCGCCAAATTACCTCAAGACTGCACCACCAAGACCTCCATCTCTCGTTAGTTCACCGTTAAATATTAAATTATTAATATTTGACATTATTTTCATTATAAAAATCATTGCTATTTATTAGAAGTATAAGAGTACATAGTATATATGTGTTTAGCCGCGGACCTGTACTACCCGCCTGTAGGAACGAACCGATCCTTGCCTCTCAAATCGGAAATATACTTTACCGCCAAAATCAAGGAGAGGGAGAATGACGCTTAGAGCTGCGGGCACTTGCTGCATGGACGCCGAGCCGGACTGTTCTACTAGACCTTCGCAGCTACGACCGCTTGCTGCTTTCAAGCCGATATTCTTTATTGAGAACGTCCAGCGTCCAGGAGGTCTTGCAGCCTGTCACGCACCAGGAGCTCGGCTGAGACACCAGATGAGAGGATAGTTGGTATAGAGAACACACCAATCGTGAGTCCCATTTCATTATCATAAGGCCTCAAATCGCCGACTAATACGGCTGCTGATGATCAACAACTCATTGTGTTTATATGAGACCAAAAGACAATTCAAGCTAATTAATCGTATTAACCCTTCAGGCCGTGATCACTTGAATTCTGGCCGTGATCATCGTTCAAATTTATTTGTTATATCTTGGCCATAATGCTAGCATGGAGCAATCTCTATTAATGATTATTACCGCTCCCATTCAATGTTAATTTTTAGTATTAGTCATTAATCATATTTGTTCATTAGATCGCTATTTTGCATGTTTAGTCTGTAAGTCCTTCTTGTATAATTGCTACCATTAAGTTTAATCATTTATCACCTGTATATTTGCTTAGTTAAGAAAAGATATTTCAGTTAATATCAGAGATTTCTTGCCAATTCCCGTGGTACTTCAATTTGCTTCCTATTAAATTTCATTTAGTCTAATCACGCCTTAACAATATGTAAGATCTTTTAAAACGTGATTTATTTCAGTAATAGTATAGAACTAAATTACACGTAAATTCAACAGTAAATTAAGCTAAAATTTGTCTATAATCAATGAAGAAGGTTTTTTAAGATAAATAATAACACAGATGATATAAAGATAAAATAACAGAAGGTTGCTCAAGTAACCTTACATATACTACAAAATTAGCATTATCCCTATTCATTTATGCACAGAATATATCAGAACCACTTATCTTTTATCTGCATTTTTCAACTGCGGCAATGTAACCAAAATTTTTCTTCAGTTTTTCAACTGGACCAAGAAAACCAAAGCTATAGCCTCTTATCTGTCTATATACATTTTTTTCTCTGTATAAATTTATCCAGACTTATCAATAAACCAAAAGGACAATCAGATGATTTCCCGTCTGCAAAATTACATTAAAAGGGCAAGAGAGGCATGAAAAAGAGCGCACGTCTCCCATGGCTTGATATGGTACCCTTGTGATAGCAGATCCCTCTTACATGTTTCTCTACCTAAATTCCATTTTTTTTTTTAATACTTATTTATTTCTTGTATAATTTCCTACAATTCACAAAATTACATGCTGTACCAAATAAACCAGTCTCAAATTAAAAAAAAAATTATACAAATTTAAATTATCTGTTAAGAATCATAATTTACAATGAAAGAAAAAATGTATGAAAAAAACTTCAACAGAAAAAAAAAGTAATAATAATACAATAAACATAAATTGTAACTATACATTATTAGTAACTTATATACATATAACAATGAAATAAAAGAAATTGGTATCCTACAATAATAAATG
Organism: Arma custos; assembly: GCA_037127475.1. NCBI lineage: Eukaryota > Metazoa > Arthropoda > Insecta > Hemiptera > Pentatomidae > Arma > Arma custos. The sequence continues at coordinate 14,495,374 of CM073760.1, read as the reverse complement.
TTTTGTTCTTTTATGTACATATCGCTTTGTACTATTTTTTGTATAGTTCCCAATATTTTTTATAAGAAGGGTTTTTATTGTTTGTACACTTCAAAAAATTTGTTTACATAGTTTGTTGATAAATACCAAAATATTAGGTATACTTAATTCTTTATGCATTATTTTAACTTTATTATAATATGCATAATTTCCAGCGATTCTAAGGCATTTGTTTTGGAATAGTTGTAATTAGTTTTAGACATATAACTAAATATTGGATATGTATATGTTAGCATAGGTCGTAAGCAGGCTTTATATAATAATAAGTTATCTGTGCTTAATTTAGAATTTCTATTAAAGTAAGGATGTACATTACTCAGAGCTCTGTTAGCTTTATTGCACAAATAATCAGTGTGGAAAGTAAAAGTTAACCTTTTGTCCATATTAGCCTAAAATCCAGAAATGCTATGATTTTGTGCCGTTATTGAAGACTTACTTGAGTCTTTACTCCCGGTTCGATTCTTAGTATAGAAAATTATTTTCTGTTTGAACTGTAAATCGATTAATTCTCCTTCTGCGAATTAAGAGTTCTTAATCTGGTTGATTGGCTTTTTAAATTTTATAAAAAAATTTCGTGGACAATACTGAGGTAAGCTTTAGTTACAATACTTAGTTAAGAAACAATACCTCTTAACCTTTTTCTTGATAATGTATCTGTGGAGATACATGAGATTATTTTTAGTATTTTTTTCTAGACATCCTTGGATCATAAGGATTAATTGGTATGAATATTATTTTTATTCAAAATAAATAAGGTTAAGGGTTAAACAGTATTAAATTAAGTATGAGATGAAAATGGTTGACTGGATGATCTTATGTAAAGGAGATGGTTGGTGGGTGCAGTCAATAAGAACACCGAATAAGTGAAGTACTTATATTATGTGCCTAATATAATATAAGTACTTCACGGCACATAATATAAGTACTTCACTTATTCGGTGTTCTTATTGACTGCACCCCCCAACCATCTCCTTTACATAGTATTAAATTAAGTTATATTGCCGTCGGCAACGGTCCCAGAAGTCGAATTTAAATTAAACGATGCATGTAGTAAAAAAAAAATATGACATCTATTATTATTTCAAATAAAATTCTTGTTTTTATTTTCATATGAAAGGAAATTCATAAAAACGGACGTAAAGATAGGAAGATAGCGACGAAGAGGCCTTTGAATCAGATTCAAGCCACCGTAAAATATCAGAGAGTAAAGATGGATAAATGATAAGGCGGTGATAAAAGTCCCGGTTCCCTTGTCACCGTTCCGTTATCAGTTTTAGCAGTTTTAGCACCCTAATTTAACTTGTGTGTATCAGCTCCTCACATCTCCCTCTTCCTCTCTCTGTCTCGAATTATAGATAATGTCTCTTAGCAACAGCTTCCAGTTGTTATATTTATTAATCTCGTTATGAGGGTTCTACTTGAGTAACCGGATACTTCTCTCTTCGCCTGATGATATCAAATAGAAGTCTAGGGAATTAATTTAATTAAATTGAAATATTAACTGTTACAGAGGATATAACAGTTATTGCAATCCTGAAAAAATGTATTCATAAACGCAAACTACTATAACTGCATTTGTTGAATATAAGATTTAAGTGTTGGCTATATTAATAACTAGCATTTGCCCACTGCTTCGTTCACGTGGATTTTGTTCTGCCAAATAAAGTTTCGTTACAGATCATTTTAAATAAATAATTTATTTTTTTTTTAACTATAAGTTACTTGTACATCCGAAATTTCAGATGGCTAACTTGAAAAATGACGGATTCCATAAAATCTTTGAACCCCTATTATATTACGAGGGAAACCCTAGGGGGTGGAATTGTCCAAATTCCTTTCTTAGTGCTCATTTAAGCTATACAAAGAACCTCTCTGCAAATTTCAAGGTCCTAAGTTCAGTGGCTTCAGACGTTGACCGCTGGGTGTATTAGTCAATCAGTTTACCGTTTTATATAAACTTCACCTTTTTGGTGTGTTGATAAAAAGTAGCCTGTCCTTCGCTTGAGATTATCCATATCGAATTTCATAACAAACGGATCAGCACAGTCGTGAAATAAACATTGACACTGATTAAAAAGCGGGACAGACAGAAGTTATTTTCGTTGTTCGTGTCAGTAAACGATTAGTGTGTAATGTTATTGATAAAGATTACTTACTATAACGGTTTCACTTGTCGTACGGCAGCAGCGAGAAATTAAAACTGAAAGGATTAGAATAATGTACATCTGTAGGTAATTTATCGATGTGTTTTTAGTTTTGGCAATCCTACTTACCTACTGCAATATACTCCTGTAAACTATGTTACTTTGTACAATTGGGGTAAACTGGATTCAGCGCACAGGCTAAGGATGGGGCTGATCTTGAAGGCACCTGTAGCCAGTCCCTGTATTGTGAACTGTGTCAAGCTTAGAGAGATATGAAAAATGGGCCGTATACGATGCTCCCATAGTACAGCTTAGAACCGATGAGAGTCTTGTAAATTTTCAACATCATACTTCTGTCGGCTCCCCATGTTGTTTTACCAAGGACTTTTAAAATTTTCATTTTATAAAGACATTTTTCTTTGAGAACGTTAATGTGACAGCTCCAAGATAATTTTCTGTCAAATATAAGTCCTAGAAAGCGGTGGTTTTCAATATATGGTAATGGAGTATCTCTTTAGATGAGCTCCGGTGATGCAGGGGTTCGTCTTCTTCGGCTGAAGTGTAAGATTTTGTTTTTTTCGGCAGATCAATTAGTCGGTTTAGTGCTTCTTGTAGTTTTCTTTTCATATCGCCAGTGTCATTTGAAGGATATACAATCGCCAGGTCGTCAACATACAACATCACTTTTATCCCTCTGAGCAAGTTTCTTTCTTAATCATTGATTGCTAGGGCAAAGAGAGTTGTGATAAGCACACAGCCTTCTGGTAATCCATTTTTCTGTTTGTAGTTCTCTGATAGGATGTTTCCAACCCGAACCCTGTATGCCCGGTGTGACAGAAATCGTGTTATAAAGATTAAGATATTGGAAGCCGGGGGTTTTCAGTTTTTGTAGTTTCTTATATTTATTGGTCTGGTCAAAAGCTTTGAATATATCGAAGAATATTGCTATTGCCTGTTGATTCTGAATAAAGGAACATTGAATCTCCGCCTCAAGCTGAACGAGATGGTCAATCGTCGATCTTCCTTTGCGGAAACCGCACAGGAAATTCTGGAAGATGTGGTTTTTCTCCAGAGTGCACATCAGTCGTTTAGTGACCATACGTTCCATTATTTTACTTAGGCAGCTAGTCGGGAAGAAAGGGCGGTAATTGCATGGTTGGCGTTTATCCTTCCCCGCTTTCAGGATTCGGTAACTAGTAGTTAGGGACTACTGAATATGGCCAGGTCTTAGGAAATTCTCCCAGTTTCCATATGTGGTTATAAAGTTTGAGAAGCCAAGTCATACTATCTTGCTGTAAGTGTTTAATCATCGAAATGAATACCGTCTGGGCCTGGTGAGGATCCTTTCACGTGTTTCAAAGTGGATTGAAGTTCCCACATGGAGAATGGGCAGTTATATTCTTTAATGAATGTATCCGAATCATCATATACTACTTCTTCGTGATATGTTGATTGAGAGTACAGATGAGTTGCGGGAGTATTAAATATTTGAGAGTAATATTCGGCAAATATCTCAGAAACTATTTCGGTGTCATCTGTAAGTTTTCCATTGTGGGATAAATTGTATCGTGTGGCTGAATGGTTTTTATAAATTTTTCTTATTTTGTCTCAGACCAGGCTTGTAGGGGTGGAAGTATTTATAGTTTCAACATATTATTTCCAGGATTGAGATTTTATGTTCTTTACAGTTTGTCGGCAGAGGACTCTTTGTTTTTTATATTCGATTAGGTTTCACTGGTTTGGATTTTTTTGGAATTTTTTAAGGGCTCTACGACGGTTGCAGATAGCTATTCTGCATTGCTCATTAAACCAGGGCACGAACGGTCTTCAGGGGTACCTTTAGTTTGAGGAATTGATGATTTGGCTGCCTGTGGTATTGTGTCTGCGAAGAGTTGGCAACCTTTTTCGATGATTATTTCAGATGGGGGTGTTTCGGGAGGTTTAACGAGAAAAGAAAAGAGTGGCCAGTCAGCTTTATCAATAATCCATCGCGGTTTACGATTAGTGTGTGGATTTATATTTTCGAATTTGAGGCAGATTGAAAAATGGTCGCTTCCGTAAAGTTCCGGGAGTACCGTCCAGTTGATAAGATTAAACAGTGAGGGGTTGCATATAGCAAGGTCTATAGATGAGTAACTACCAAATGTGTGAGTTTAATAAGTTTATTCACCTGTATTAAGAAGTAAGAGGTTTGATATTTCAAGAAAGTTTTCTATAACTCTTCCTCGGGAATTTAAGTCTGCCGAACCCCACAAAGGGCTGTGTACGTTCCTATCTCCGACAATGAGGACCGGTTTTGGTAATTGGTTGTAAATATGGAGTAGGTCTGATGTATTTATAAGTGGGTCTTCAGGTAAATAGATATTGCAAAATGTTATTGCTGTAACTTGAATGGTGAGTCTATTTCTATTTCTGCAGAGTATATCGAGTTATTGACGGCAATAAGCGCTCCTCTAGAGTCATGTTCATCGGGGCCATTGGTCCTGTATATGTTAAAGTTTAAAGGTTAAACAATAAAAATAAGTAACTGGATGATCTGATCAAATTAATTAAAATTACTTTATTTGAAAAGAAAAGATATGACCAGGACCGGGACTCGAACCCGGTCTCCCACCTCTCCTTGCCTTGGTGCCTTGACCACCTCGGCCATCCTGGTTCAATTCTCGGTCAGTCATATCCCTGCTTTCCACTGATCCTATATCTCCGTATTCTCTTAATTTGCGATGTATACACGGGAAAAATGTTAATTGAACATTCATACCTGGTCATTTTCTTTTCAAAAACAATATTTTTAAAAAAATTATATCATATAACAATAAAATAAATTATAATTAAAATTACATTTGAAAAAAAAGAACAGTTCCGTTAATTAAACGTTCGGATAACTGGCGTTCGAATAATCGACGCTCCACTTAATATAGTATATGGGGACGAATGTTCATTGAAAATTACTGTTTTTATTTATTTTTTTCATTTCGTTAACATACGTCAATTTTTTATTTATAAATTATTTTATATTTATTGTTAATTGATGGTGTTTATTTAAATATTTTTTATTTTGAAGAGAAAATATTTGCGGAAGATCCGCATGCGAAAGACCCGGGTTTGAATCCCGGCTAAGACAAATCTTTTCTCTTCAAAATTAAAATATTTAAAAATCATATGTTATATTTATTTTATTTTTTTAATATAATAAATGTTATAGTTTATTTATATTGAATTAAAAAATTCGATGTAGAGGTCCTATACCATATAATCAATTCTTCCATAATGTATGTGTAAGTCGGTTAAGCGTTACAACACCGATAGCTCTTCTTTGCACAGCCGCTGGCTAAGAAACAGAACAGTCCCAATCATATACTTGACCCGAGTCTCATACCCTTCCTGTGCGTCAAGTTTCTGCTGATCAGCTTCTATTTGTAGTCACGATTTTACTTATTTTGTTTTTAACTAGTTAGATGCATCGGTTTTAACCATTAAGTACTAACCGGAAACCAGTAGTGGGTAATGAAAACTAGCAGCTATCTATTAAAGAATGTTTTACAAAAAGAGATCGAAAAAAGACGACGACATTACGATTAGGATTACAGAGAGTGACAGGACATTAAAATTTAATGGCGTAAATATCGTGGACGTCTTTGAGGTTCCTCGCCTGCGGTGGCATCTGCGTCGAGTGCTTGGGCTTGGCGCAGTTATCCATGACGGCCTCCTCCATCCGCACCATGTACTTCATCCCAACTTCCTTGAGCAGGCCTCGCGAGATACCACGGGACAGTGCCAACTGAAGCTGTGGATATCAATGGCTAATCAATATAATTCAAAACTTATAATTATAATTAAATATGTACCACATAAAAACAGTAATACATGATTGTATTTCGCTGATTATGGTATTATTAGGACAGAATAATCTTTACAAAATAAATAAATACACCAACTGGAGACAGCATCCCATCACCATCAAAGCCCAAACACAACTACTCAACTATAAAGAAGCTTACAGGACATCTGGTCGGATAGGTTAAATGAAAATATGGAGGCACGTTTGTTTTCTGCAATTATAAGACTCAATGAACCTTGTTTGGGATTTTCAACTCATGTCATAAAAAAAAAGTGTGGCTCAGTGGTAGAGCATTGAGTTGCCATGCCGGAAATCCTGGTTCAAATCCCGTTGTAAGCAGTTACTTTTATTTAGTCTGTTTGCGGTGGGAGATCATATGGGATCTAGGACCTAAGGCCCACCCAGCCTCTATAAAATATTATAAAAGTGGGGTACCCAAAATAAGGGGGGAAAACCTCGCGGTTGAGCGTGGCCTAGGACTAGTCACCTCCTTGCAGAACCGTTGTCCATGAAACAGTACAGTCTCTACCATGTACTGAACCCAAGACTCGTTCACCGGTCGTAGTGGTTACAGTTTTTTTTTCATAAAATATATTCTATGATTAGTGTTAAACAATTTCTTTTCTATATTAACATCTTTTATGGAATAGCCCAATATCTATCTACTTGGTTCGTGTTAATAACATTTCTCTCCTGAGCTTTTACATATTTTTCTATTTGCTCCATTATTCTCATCATTTATTTTATATTTATTTTCCTCTGAACAATTTTGGATATTAAGTATCTGATTATGTATTATCATTATGATTTTAGATTTTTTATTATTTTAACAAGCAACTTTTGTTAACTTCTCTCATGTGTACCCTTCTGCATCATTCAGTAAAAACATTTGAAATTGATTCTGCTGGGATTCTGTATCTGGTCGGTGTCTTTTTAACAAAATTGTATTTATTCCTTTAATTATATTACTCTCATTTTGTCCTGATAATGCTTGAATCGACGAAATATATATTATTGTGGTGTTATTGTATTTTATAATTTTAGATACTCAATGTTTTTTTATACAATGACAAAATAAGAAATTTAAAAATCACAAATCCGTAAACACAAATACTGCAACAATCTAACCTATAAACTGAAATGAGTCTGTAATTTAAAATTATTAGTTTGAAAATAACGTTTTTGTCGCATCATTAAAATAAAATAAAATAGAGCCAAAAACTCAAAAAGAAACACTATTATTTATTATAATGCAATTGGGAAAAACCACAATGCAAAGCCTTTTGTTTCAAATCCAGTAATACACCCACTTACCAGTCGACGTTTCGCCTATTCAGGCATTATAAAGACACAAAAACAAAAAAGGATTATGTGAATCACATCTCAAAGATAAAGGTGCAATACATCCCAACAATCAACAGTCCAAACAGGCTCCAAACATGAGACAGCACCCCACCACCTCCTAGTGTTTAGAGCCTGTTTGGGCTGTTGATCGTTGGGATGTATTGCACTTTTGTCTTTGCATGATAACAGAATATAAATATGTACAGTGTAACAGTTTACACTACGACTTTTTGTGAAATCGGAGGCAGAGCTGATGAGATGTCGTTGGGGAAAGGCCCCTTGACATTAGTCAAAATGGCTTCTGCACAGGTTGTTTTGGATATCGACATATACTTACATTTTAGGTTATAATAACAAATTCTGGAACAGTCACAAGACAATCAAGTCAATAGACTTCCATAAAATATGCAACCTTCACTGACATTATATATTACTAACAAATAAATTAAAATATTTAAAACTTGGGTCGCTGTACGTAATAACCTTGTCACCATTTAGATACCTAAATAGTGCATTTAATAAGCTAAATAATGGATTAAATGGATCTTATGGAATGTTTTAATCATCAGATTAAACTGCCATAAAAATTTTGAAACCAGTATTTTTTTGTTTAAGCTTTATTTAGGATTTAGGAATCTGAATGTAATTTTTTTTTTCATACTATTCCTACAAACATACAAGTTCATACTTTCCTATGAACTTTCTCCTCTATAGATAACTCCTATCAGACTCGATGACTGGAAAACGATCCATACTACGGTTTTACTGTATTATATAAATCGTGGTTACAATGTTAAAACAAAACTTTGGCATAACCTTGACAAGTTAGCAGATAAGGACTAAGTTAGCGCCCGAGAGAACACACAAAGCTGTCTCATCTTGCTAATTAGTAATCGTCGGGGAACACCTCGAGCTCAGGAGATCGCGTGCAAGTCGTAAGCATCACCAATAACCACACTGCATCGAGCTGTCGACAGGGTTCACTGATAGTGAACTTTACTGCCGCATACATTTTTTAATGTATGTATGAGCTTTAATGCATTTTAATACAAGCTTATATGCACAAACTTAAGATATTATTTTCGACTTTAATAATAATTTTTGTTGTTGTTTTTACCTTTTTTTTTCAACCATCTAATTCAAGTAAGCGGAGTGGCTCAGTGGTAGAACAACGGTACTGGTTTTATTAAATCTGTTAGCAGCCGGAGATGAGGGGCCCACACAGCCTCTATAAAATATTATAAAAATAGGGTACCCAAAATAAGGAAGAAAAATCTGGTGGTTGAACGTGGTCTAGAACAAATCAACTCCCTGCACAACCGTTTTCCAAGAAACAGTAGAGTCTCTACCATGTACTATACCCAAGAACCATGGGCAGATCCAAGACCCTTTCTGTAGTGGTACAGTTTTTTTTTCAACCATTTTTTGTCGTTTACTATTAGACAACTTTCTTAATTTTCTCAATTATAGTTAATTTTCTCTTTTCTTCTTCCACTCAGTTTACGTTCTTCCACTTAAAACATTCTGCCCTTCCTATCTTTACGCGGGACAGATCCACCACCGCCACAACCCTTCTTCGAAACATTCTATTCTTATATCGTCTATCCTGAACCCACACACCAACACTTTGGCTAATCGCGGTTGACTTCTTTGAACCAAGGAATTTATGTTTCCCAGGAATGAGAGAAATCTGTTTGCAGGCTTTCTAGTCCCATCCTTTTAATATTTCCAAAGAAAGACAATCCCCTTTTCTGAATTGTGGTGATGATATTTTCATATCTTTGGTATAATTATTGGTTTTAAATTCTGCTAAGTTATTCAGGACTCCCCCCCCCCTCCCCCGCCACGCCCCCCCCCCAACAGCCCTGAAGAAGACCTACAACGAAGGTCGAAACGTTGGCTATCAATAAAGATTGTCTCAAATTACACGAGAAATTCATTCAGTGACCTCTACCCGGACCAATTTCTTCAACATATAATCATTTAGGTTAGACTGCTGTGATATAATGCCTTAATTTAGTTGGAAAGGAGAGATTATATATTATGTCATCATATTTTGAACGAACGCCATGGGCCTTGTTTTTATTTATTTATTTATTACTGGGTTCTAAAGTCCTTGGAGAACCTTGGTCTCTGCTAATTTCTTCCGCCATTCGCCTCTGTCCGCCGCAAGGCGCTTCCAGGTGTATACCGATCGCCTTCAAGTCACCCTCCACATCTTCGAGCCACCTGAGACGGGACCTCCCTCTTAATCTTGAACCCTCATTTGGTATCTCATACATCATCCTTCTTATAGTTCATGTTGGGTCCATCCTCTCTACATTCCCCAACCATCGTAGTCTTATGAGCCGGATGACGGAAATTAATATTCCTGAAGAGGATATTTAAAAAAAGGAAACGTTCAGAAACAAAATGAAGAACTTAAAGAGCTTTCAAAAAAAATGAAAATAACAAACGTGGAAGAGTTTTCACCAAAGCCAAGAAAAGAACTGAGTGCTATAATGAAAATATACTGGGAAAATAGGATGAAGAAGAGGCAAAGAAAATCTTTAAAACGTAATGTTTGAAGTAAGTGTTTGTACGTGTTCCAAAGATGGCATCTCTGGTGTAATTTAAGTGGCTTAATATTATATATTATGGTTATATAATATATCAAGTATTATTATTATTATTATATGGCGCTACAACTTGGTGACGAGTCCTGGCCTCCCCTACCAGCTTCTTCCAGCCGTCTCTATATAATATATCAATAGTATAAGAAAATATCTACATAATATATTATCAATTAATATATTTAAATAGAATTAATTAATACAGCAATCAATAGTATTAATTAATGTTATTATGTATTAAATTTATGTTATTTAAATGTATTTATTAATAGTTCTGAGTTTAAATTTATATGAGATTCACCATAATTAAAACTTATATTAAAATCTATACCTTCAATTTATCACCAAATTAAATTGCTATTCTAACGTTAAAATGGTTTAAAAAGTTTTAATTTAAGTTTCAGTTATTTTTAATGGAAGATGTTTAAGATTTGAAAAGTTAACGTACTAGTTATTTCCGATTTTAGCTGATTTAAAACAAATATTGACGCAAAACAAAGTATTTTTTGCAAATCTAAACACACCATGAAAACTCCGAGGTTACACTGAACGACAAAAATATACCTTCCTAGGTCCTGAAAGCCGTTAAGGATGCGAACTAAGAGAGGAGATACCTGCAAAGGAGTCATCCAGGACACGACTCTCCTCAACTTCCTCTTGGTGACACCTTTATCGCCGCCGAGCCCGATGATGACTCCTACTAGGACATCCACTTCGTTCACCCTGAATACTTTCCGTCCCTCCCTGTCTTCCCACATAACACTATCGATTTAGATATTTCTAACCTGGCTTCTGTGTTCGAATTAAATCAGTATCTTTTATGTTGCTGTGGCAACGTTACAATATAATTCTAAAAATAAAAATATATGACCTTATTGTTTACTGCTAACACTGCTATCATAGAACGTTTGTACTCAATCCATAATAGAGATAACAATTGAGGCAACAAAGAGTTGACTCCATTTTTAGGCCAAACAGAGTTAACAACCGTTTGTTGGGGGGGGGGGATCATTCTTTCGTTTGGTTCAACAAGGAGTAATTTTTGCTAAAAATATTCGTCAAATTCACAATTTGACCTTGCACCAACATCTATACATTCACAGACGATAGGTAGTCACAGAGACCCAAACCTAGCGTCTATTGCTCTTCAAAATCATTTATTTGATTTAGAAGAGTGGTTCTATAAATGGCAGATCAGAATAAACGCCTCAAAATCGAGCCATGTAAGCTTCTCTCTACGCAAAGCTTCGTGTCCAGCAGTCAAAATTGACAATGACGAAGTACCTTCCAAAAACTATGTATGTTATCTCGGACTATACTTGGACAAAAGACTTACATGGAACATGCATACAAAATTAAAAAAAAAAAGAACTGACTAGACAACTATAACATCTTCTGGACTACAGATCTTCACATGACTTGAGGAACAAACGACTTATCTATAATACGTGGGTGAATCAAATATAAACGAGACTTATTTTTTAATTTTTATTTTGAACACAAAGAAAAGTACACCTCATTTTTCTACATAGTCTTCTGATTTGGAAATACATTTTTCCCGGCGCATTGGTCATTTTCCAATCCCGTCCTCATAGAATGAAGTAGGTTGTGTCGTCAGCCAATTGAGCACGTAGGCTTCAACCTCATCGTCACTGACGAATCTCTGACCTCCCAAAGCTTCCTTGAGTGGGCCAAACAGATGAAAGTCACATGGTGATAAGTATGGACTGTAGGGAGGGTGTTCTAGCGTCTCCCAGCCCAGTTGCTCCAATTTTCCTCTCGTCAGGGAAGCAGTATGCGGGCGAGCATTGTCCTGAAGAAGAATTACTTCTCTCATCGGTAGATCCCTTCTTTTGCGGCGATATGCAAGTCTGACTTGCTTATCCCAACCTCACTTGCAATGGCACTGGTGGTTAGACGTCTGTCACCTTCAATAAGCTGTCGAACACGGCTCTTGTCTGCTGTGATGCTGGAGCGGGGTCTGCGGTCATGGCTTTCATTCTGAACACGATCACGACCCTCCACAAACTGTTTATGCCATGCAAACACTCTGGCACGAGAAAGTGTCTCTTCCCCAAATTTTACAGTCAACCTTCTCAAGATTTCAGCCGGTTTTACACCTTCAGCAGCAAGAAATTTGATGATAATACGTTGCGCAATCGAGGGGGGTACATCCTGCTCAGACATCGTCACGACGGTAACTGGTGAGTTCAAGCGCATCCGCCCGCCTGCTTCCCCCACTCCTGGCATCCCTACCCAACACCCCTAAACGCGGGAACGTTCCCGCACCTTCGCTGGGCTTCCAGGACAAAAAGTCTCGTTTATATTTGATTCTCCTACGTAGTATACTAAAACCTATTTAGACATATGGAGCAGAACTTTGGGGTTCAGCAAAAAAAGTTCACATACACAAGATACAAACATCACAGTCCAAAATTTTCAGAAAAATTGTTAATGCACCATGGTATATTTCGAATCACACTATACACAACGACAAATCATATATTCATAACAAATACATAACATTCCACTCATCAACACAATTTCACCCAAATACAATTTTCTTGAAAATTGTCCTTATTAAATGCTTCCTTTAAAAAGATAGAAATTTTCAATTATTTGGGCCAAAAAGGACTCCAGAATAAAATCGATTCTAGAATTGTGAATTTGATGAATTTCTCAATGGAAATTGGCCAAAACATGTAGTGGTAGGAGACACATAATTTGACGAAGGCAAAGACGATTAAATACATTCTCTATTTTTGAACAGTTTTTTTATTTTACCAAAAATTATAAAAACTGGAGTTAACTCGTTGTTGCTGCAAACCCTTCAATTTACTCATGAAATGGTTACAGCTATAAATTATGTAGGTAAAGCTTATGTTGCTATTGTATTTGGGATATAATAAATGGTCGTTGATTCGTTTTAATATTTTTTTTTTGTTTTGGTTATAAAACCTTACACAAGACATGAGGGGTCTTGTGTTCAGTGCCTTATAAATACTTGCAGATATGGCTGCATGGAATACATCAATGCCTCCCCTATTGGGGAAAAAGGGGAAAACATTATAGATACTTATATACTTAAAGCTTATATCTACAGCTCCAGTCACATAAGTGGTTAAGGCAAGTTTTCATCAAAATGAGTTTCTTGTACTTAGGAAATCGGAATTGTCTGAGTAATTGGCCAAGTCAGACATTGATTTGAAAAGCTAAATATTAATAGAATGACGTATATATTATAGATGGCACATATATTATTAATGCAATTTATAGTAAGTCGTGATCGTTTTATAAATTAATTTCTTAAGTATATTAGCTATAACTCTAGAATGAGTTATTCCGTAGATTATGTCCCCTATTTTTGACTGTTCTTGTGAAGGGGTTGTTATCTATCGTATATAAAAGGCCGTTCTTCGGCAAATATGACAAATATAAATATAAAGGGATCGATAAAGTTTACGACTATACCATCGGCTTCGGACTTAGAAAAACAAGCCAGTTTACACAAAAGAGCCGTCTCAGAGACAATTTATATGCTGGTCTTATTACTGTCGTCTACAAAGAGCAATAATAAATATTCGGTCATAACTTTATGGGTTGTTATTCCTACTAATAAAGGATGTTGATAACCCAATAAAATTAACGGACTGATAATAACCAGTACTGCAAGAACTATCTTTTTTATTTTTTATTTACTGCTTCTAATTAAACAAATTACAGCTAATTTACTCTGGGATGATTATAGCTGGGAATTAATGGAAGATAATTTTAAGTGAAGGAAATATTTTCAATTACTTCAAATTATCTTTATAAATTTAAATTTATATTATAATTTGAATAAATTAATAAAGTAATAAAATAAATGAATAAATTCTGTAAATAAATTTCTCGCATCAACTCTATAGGAGTATCGGAATAAATTAAATAATGTCATACATGTTATGGCAGTGTATCAAATCCAACAGCATCAAATTATCACTTATTACTTAAAAGAGAATAGTCCAGTTACAAAAAGTGTTTCAGTATTTTTTTTTGTATCTCTACAACCCGTGAACGGTCTGGGGTTCAGAACATGGTAAAGTTAGTACCGCTTCTGGGACAACTGGTATGTAGTAAGGTGATTTGTCCTGGATCATATTTTAAATAATATCTACAATTATTAATGAAAATCCTCAATATATGTTTCAGCATCATTTCTATGACTACTTTAAGATGTAGTTGATCGTAAAGCATATTTTAAGAGCGAACTAAAGGGATACAAAATACAAAAGTACTGTACTGAATTTAAATTTTTAGAATAATATCGGTGTATTATTACTAAATCATTAGGTACCCACTAAGGTACAATTAAAAAATATTGTATAATTTGTAGAATATGTTGTTCTGCTGTTAGGCGAACAGAGAGAACCTCTCTAATAGTATGATATAAAATTATAATTTTGTTTTAACAATAAATACTTTTTGAAAAAAAAAACCTGTACGACTAGGACCCGTGGGGTTTCAGTACATGGTAGAGACTGTACTGTTTCATGAACAACGGTTCTACAAGGAGATGACTTGTCCTAGGTCACGTTCAACCACCAGGTTTTTTCCCCTATTTCGGGTCCCTATTTTTATAATATTTTATGAGCCCCAGGAGGGTCCTTCATCCCATATGATCCATCTCCCGCCGCAAACAGACTAAAAGTACTGCCTTCAGTGGGATTTGAACCAGAATTTCCGGCATGGCAACACAGTGCTCCTCCCAATAATTACTCATGGCACCCCAAAATAAATAAATAAGATAAACGACCTATAAAGACCACAACAAAATATTTATAAAATAACATATAAATATCAAGAAAACAAAATAAATGTATCGATAATGATAATATAAATAAATCATTTATATTTTCTTGTAATAAAGCAATGTATTTCTTACGTCTTTCGTATTTTTTTGTTATTTACCTTAAAACTAAAGTCAAACCTGAATTTACGGACACTTCTTTCCAATGGACTTCCCAGCGACTAACATATAAATGCCTTTTTATGAACATTTAATGGTTTATTAATTTTTATAATTCTTGCATACGCCGATGATATAGCAGTCTTCGGAAGTAACGAATATAGCTCCTGGTCTCAACATCGCTCGATAGGACTCGCTAAGGAGAAGCAGATAAGAGATAGGACTCGCTAAGGCGCTGATAAGAGAAGCAGAGCAAATCGGCTTACAGGTAAATGAGGCAAAAACAAAATTCATTATAGTAAGCCGTAAAGTCCACCCCAGAAACAGCATCTGCGTGGATCGCAAATCGTTCCCGCAAGTATATGACTTCAAATACCATGGTACCACAATAACCTCAACGAATGCCCTATTGACTGGGGTAAAAAAGCGTATAAAAAGCATAAACAGAGCATTCTTCGCTCTTTCAAGAGTATTGAAATCCCGAAACATCTTATGAAATTTAAAATTAAAGGTGTATAAAACTGTAATAAAGCCGATTATGATATACGGATGTAAAACATGGGCTCTCACCGGTAGCCTGGAAAGCAGAATCGAGAAATGTGAAAGAAAATTACTTCGCAATAACTGGAGCAGTAAGGGGTGAGAGCCTAAGCTCTTAGAGGTGAAGGGCCAATTAGGAATTGTTCACGGAAACAATCCGACAGGACCCCTTTACACAACTATGAATGCCACACTAAGAAACCACGTGGGAGGCCAAAGACCAGATGGATCTACACGTAGTGTGGAGCTACACGTAGCAGACTCGAAATCAGCGGCCCAGGATAGACAGAGGTGAAGAAGGCAAGTAAAAGCGGCCAAAGATCTGCAAGGTCTGTAGAGCCAAAAGAAAAAAAACAGAAAAAAATATACATAATGTATAAAAATTATGTAATATATATATACACATATATATATATATATATATATATATATATATATATATATTATATTATATTCTTAATCTCATAAATAAAACCAGAATGGAGTTGCAGACTAGATAAATGGTTCACTCAGATGGTAGCCAACCTCGATCCTGAAGCCATACAATTCCGTAAAGCAAACGTTTTAATCTCTCACTAGGGAAGTATATATAAATATATACTTATAATAAATATATATACTTCCCTATACTATATATATATATATATATATATATGAAATAATATAATCACCTAAAAGACAAGATTGGTTACATTAGTATATATATATATATATATATATATATATATATATATATATATATATATATATATATATATATATATATATACTAATGTAACCAATCTTGTCTTTCAGGTGATTATATTATTTCATATTACATCTTAAAATCGCATCGGCTTCCTTTCCTCAAAGGGAAAAAAGAAATAATATTATAATAAAAAATGAATAATATCTTTTCATATAAGATGACGGAAAATATTCTTCTCAAAAAGGAATTCTCTCCTTCACTACAGATACTTTGACTGATATGCACTGTATTTTAGCAGTTATATTGTTAATAACATATTACATGTTTCTAGAAACACACAATTACGTTATACATTGTTGAACGTAAAGCAAATACTAATTAATTCCTGTAAATTAGCACGAATCAATTCCTATGAAATCGTCAATTAGTTTCCTTTAGAGTCTTCTTCCCTCTACCATGGCTAAAAAATAAAAATGTTTAACTTTTTTATGTGAAATGCATAGATCACCCTTCGACTTCGACTTCGACCAATTCAAACATTGAAAGTATCAATAAATTCCGTTTGGAGTACTGATAAACTCCAAAGAGGAGGGAAAACGAGTAAGAACCTAGGAAATTGTGTAGAAGTTGTGAAGAAGGAATTTGAGAAGAGGGGACTCAAGTGGAACAGAAGAGCACAGTTGGTGGAAGACCGACAGAGCTGGAGAAGGCTGTGCAGAATTCCTCCTCACACTGCTTAGGCGGTAAAGAGGATGGATTATGATGATGATGATGATGATGAGTACTGATATTAAATAATCATAAGTTAGAAAGAAATTTACAAAATGTACTCAGAGAAGCGAATACCTAGGACTTTACTCAAACACTTCGTTTGTTGAAGTCCTGAATACTTAGTTTCAACTCACTATTCACTACTTCCCTTTATGTTTGACTAATATAAAAAGTGCTCAACAAAAATCTTTTGAGTACTTTAAATTCTCACTGACGACTCAGAAATATTATCCTTTGGATGTTACACTAATCGTTCATGTATTTTCATGTATTTTTTTTTTTTCGAGTAAAGTATGATTAACATATGAATAAGTCCAACATGTTATGTATGCGTTAGAGAAGGAGACTGGTTCGACCGAGATCTTTGGCGAGAACTATTGTCTACAATTAAAAACGATTAATTGATATAAAATTTATATGAATGCATTATTAAACCATATTGAATAATATTTGTTTGTTTGTTCATTTAACGTCACTTTATGCGGCCAAGGAAATTGTTTAGTCGCGGACCTGGACTACCCGCCATATGGAACGAACCGATCCTTGCCTCTTCGATCGGAAATGTACTGCACCGCCAAAATTAAGGAGAGGGGAGAGCGACGCTATTGAGTCACTCACTTGCTGTTTGATCGCCGAGCTGGACTCTTCTACCAGACCTTCGAAGCTACGACCATCGCACACTCCGCTCTCAAGCCGTTATTCCTCTGAGAACGTCAAGAGGTCTTAAAGTTGGTTACTCGCCAGAAGCTATGCTGAGATGCTAATTGGGTTTATATCACACAAATTGTAAGTCCCATTTCATTATCATAAGGCCTCAAATCGTCAACTAATTCTTCTCCTGATGATCAACGGATTACGTGGTACCAACCGGACAGTTAATTAATGATATCATACTCATTGCTCCTTCATGCCGTGATCACTGGCGAAGATAATAATAATTCGCACATCTTCGCGCCTTATTGAAATCTTCACTATAACGTTCAGGTCCATTTTGTTGTTATTATATCTTTGGCCATTATGCTAGCATGGAGCATTTCTGTTATTGTTAATTATCACTCCCATTCATGTTAATAATTTTTTTCTTATTTTTTTTTGTATTAAATTACTTTTGTTCATTAGATCGCTAAGTTGCATGTTTAGTTTTAAGTTACTCTTGTAGACGCTATTATTAATTGTTATCCTTTCTTACATGTATATTTCATAGTATTTAAGAAAAGATATCTCGCATGTTATTCAAATTAATAAGTCAAACGCTTTGTTAATATCTGAGATTTCATTCAAATTCCCGTGGTACTTCCATTTGCTTCCTATTAAATTTTATTCAGTCTAATCACGCCTTAACAGAAATCATGGAGAACTCCATAAATCATGGAGTTCTTAACTTCACCTATCCAGGTATAATTTGGATAGTGGTCTGTAATGAGTACCTGACACCGTATATGCTCTGGAAACATTTTTTTTTAAGGATGCCATACCGAAAGATTTTTTACTCTATTTAAATGTAGGATTGATGTTTAAGGTTAATGATTAGTTTATTAGAGACTTAGTTTCTGCAAATACTATCGATACCTGGTTCGATGGATTACGCGCTCGCATTCTATTTATTTCGAAATATATATTTTTTAAAACTTTATTATGACTAATTATAACTGGCATTTGTTGTTTTTTCATTTAACGTCACTTTTGGCTGTCACGGCCAATCTGACGATGCAACAGCGGGAGTTCAAAACTTCAACCATATAATTAGGATAGGTATCCTTAATGGGTATGCCATACTTAACAGTCTCTGGGCCCTATTTTACGTTACTTCTGAAGGACAGCATAAAGAAGGATTTTTTACTTTATTTAAAAAATCATAAAGCCACCTATCAGATTTTGAACTGTTGATCTCTGCCATAGTAGGTTGCTATCTGTTTATTTCAATATAATTTTTTTTACTTTATTGTGCCTAATTATACCAGCTACTCTTTTCATAGCAACGCCACTGAAAGCATTGATTAAGTTTATGAACGCACTGATTACTGATATAGCTAATGTTATTAAATCTCGTAAAGTATATTTACACCAGGTTTGGCAGAAAGCTGATTAGGATCAGGTTCGAAGCTCGAATCGGGAGCACAATGTATCGGACTAAAATCCACAATATCCCTGTGAGTTGGGAATCTGTAGTCCCAGAACAATACGTCACTGTCATCGGGAATCGATCCTGGGTACTACTAGGTATCTCTCTTCTCTCTTAGGAACCTCTCGTTGGTCGTTACAAAAGTGTTTCTGAACACACACATGTGTTTGTGTACATATTCACAAACACACATATAAATATGTATATATATATATATATATATATATATATATATATATATATATTATTTTTAAATATTTTTTTTATTTTGAAGAGAAACGATTATGTCTTGGCCGGGATTAGAACCCGGGTCGCCCGAACCCTAAGGTGGAGCTTATATAAATATATCTTCTATAAATTTCAGGTTGAATAAAAGTAACCACCACAGCTGGATTTTAACCCAGAACTTTAAGAATCACAACTCAGTAGGCTACATACTATGCTCCCTATTGTCGTTTTATCTTTGTTAGTCCAGGATCCATGGTCCATTTTTGCACTTGATTACTATCAAGCTGAATCTTCGTGAATAGCTTCGTTTCGATAAGACCCCCAACAATTTCCTGTGTGAAAATGCCCTATTGTGGTAGCTAACAGATGTAGCAAGGATAAAATATGTCGATTTGATGATTCTCAAAATTTATTACTAACCAGCTGATTTTTTTTTTACTTAGTAAATATTTATATAATTTGTCCTACAAATTGTGTGGTACGTTATCCCGGTCCTACGCTCACAAGTAGTTATACAGATTCTAATAAATATTTAAAAAAAAAAAAACTGCTGGTCAGTAATAATTTTTTATGACTTCGTTATCGATACATATTGGAAGGAAGGGACTCTTTGATCAAACCATACATTTTATAGGAAAAATATTTTTTCAAATAATTTAGACAATTATCTTGAGATTTAACAAAAAAAAAACCCAGTTTGTAATACATTTTTGAGAATCATCAAATTGACATCCTTGCTACCTCTGTTAGATACCTCAATCAATGGACCATGGATCCTGAACTATAAATTCTAATGATCTTAAAATATTTTGATTTGTATCTTAAGAATATAAGAAAAAAAAATAGGTACACAAGTACATCATTTGGTCAGTGTCGATAAAATACCGTAGTACACAGATTAAACATGCACACGTGTGTAATTTTAACCTATACGTGACCTCGAGAGCGGAAGAGAGTTGAGTAAAAAATTAGGTTGCGCTGACCGACGTGTGCACGTCTGAAGAATAAGTAATGGAGGCGTCCCTGCAAAATTCATCTCAAGAAGAATGAGACTTTCCGGACGTAGCAGACCTTACAGATGCGAAATACATATATATTCTATATAAATATATTAAGATAAATAGATATATTTGCTTAGTAATGACGGATAATAGATAAAAAAGAAAGAGTTATGACAAATTTTTACATCATAAATAATTTCAATATTTTTTATTTTGTTTCCATAGAGGATTTCTTTGGTTTTTATTTGATAATTTTTTTTAAAATTATATACACACACACACACATATATATATATATATATATATATATATATATATATATATGTAGTTGTAGATATCAATAAATAAATTTAAAAAAAAAAATTATAGGGAAGAAGCTTAGTTCGGGGACTCCAGGCAAATTGTAAATAGTGTAATTATGGTATGAATGTAAGCAATTTTATTTTTAGACTTTATTTTTATTATCATTTTCGCATTTATTTTGTTTTATTAACGCATGTATATATTTTTATTATATATTTTTTTTTTTTTTTTATGGAATGGTTGTAAGCTACTTAGCACTATTACTTAATAATCAATAAGGTAATATATATATATATATATATATATATATATATATATATATATATATATATATATAATAATCATAGTAATATATAATCAAAGTTCAAGTATGGAGGTCACGTTCTTTTCAGACTCCTCGGAGGATTATCGGGAATTGAAGAGGAAGCTAGGTTTGAAACTAGAGGGTTTGAGTGGTAATGAAGTTTGTTATGAAAGGATAGATACCGGGTTCGGGCCAAATCAGCAACAAAAGGGACATTAAGGTCGTTATGGATGAGTTTATTCTTAACAAAATAAGGAGCATTGAGGATTTTACGAAGGATTTTGGACTGTAAGGATTGGATACGAGAGGAATTCGATGGCTTAGTGGAGCCCCAAAGCTGTACTCCGTAAGTCCAAATAGGTCGTATGATGGTCATGTAGATGAGTCCTTTGTAATTAATTGGGAGCTTAGAGCGTTTGTCTAGTAAGTGTTGAAGTAGCCTGAAACGTCGTGCGGTTTCTTGTCTTTTCAGTCTTGTATGAGGATTCCAGGTTAATCGTTTGTCAAGGTGCAACCCTAAGTATCGGATCTGTTCTACAGGCACCTGTGGGATATTATTAAAGGATACTGAAGGGCAGGAAGTCATTGGTTTACGACGTAAGGTAAAAGTGATTTGATGCGATTTTTGAGAATTTATTTTAATTCTCCAGTTTTGACACCATTCTTCAAGATCAGTGATATGGGATTGGAGGCTTTGGGATGCAATAACTGGATTGGTGTTGACTGATAATACACTTGTATCATCAGCATACGTGGTAAGGATAGTATTAGGATGAGTTGGGATGTCAGCTGTATAAACTGTATATAGGATTGGACCAAGGATACTACCTTGAGGAACACCAGCAGATTGGGAAAAAAGGGACGAATAGACATTGTTATTCCCTATAATAAAGCCTATAATGTACATTATAATTATAATGTATACTATGAACACGTTATAATATGTAAGATTTTGTTTTGCTATTACACTACCGCATTAAAATATTATACTTACAAATACATTTTGGAAGAATTGATTACATGGTATAGGACCTCTACATCGAATTCTTTAATTCAATATAAATGAACTATAACATTTATTATATAAAAATGAATGAAACAAATATAACATATGATTTTTAAATATTTTAATTGCGAAGAGAAATGATTTGTCCTGGCCCTGGATTCGAACCCGACTTCTGCATCTTTATTGCAGTGCTCAAAACCATTGAGCTACCTGGTGTCGTTTCATGCCAGAAAAATCATTCCGTCTGGTTTGGATATATAAATATATATATAAAATAATCACCTTCAAAAGAACAATCAATAAAAATAAATTAATTACATATGATTGTTTAGATACATTTATTTTAATCATACGTGTACTTTTTTAATTGTTTGGTTAATCACCTTATTGACCAACTTAATGGGGACCCGGTTCAGTTGAATCTTGATGGCATTTCTAATCACCTTTCGAGGTATTGGAGTTCTCAACTTAATTTTTTGCCGTCTTGAAAATAGTTTCGATTTCTTCAACTTCCATCTGATCAGTCGTGTGAGTTCGTCTTTAATCAACTTCTTTAGCGGGATTGTTCGGAGCTCCTCTTTGAATAAACTCTTGACTCTTCTTCCAGTTTTCTGTGCCCGAAGAATGGACACCCTCTGGACCCATTTGAGAACTGTCCTGATCGCTTTTAATGCGAGGTTGTTCGTTAATGTGGCTTTCATGAACCTCTTCAACTTTTTCCTTGGTACCAGATCTTCGTTCTGTACGATTTCTGAGACGGTCGAACCTATCGAAGTCAACTCCCCGGACTCTGTCGAGAGCACTGATCCTTGATCCATTGTTGGTTGGGAGTAAGCTTTCCAGTTATATTCGCCAACATCGCTTTTGTCTTTTCGAACTAGTACAGTTCCTTGGGCTTTGATTTTACAGGTTGCTAAGACCCGCTTTTCGTTTCCTAAGAGCTTGATAAACTCGAGAAGTACTGGATCTATTCCGCATTGACCAAGAACCAGATCTACGATCTTCGGATGATTTTTCACGTCTAATACGATTCTCTCTTCTTCCGATTCGGACAGGTTGCCCATGTGGTTCACGGACAGGTCCATACTCTTGAGGCCGCGGTTCAGATTAAGGCCTCGCAATAGAAGGAGGCCTCCAGTCTTACCGATCCTGCATCCTGACAGGTACAGACCCTCCAAGCTATGGTTGACTGTCAACATGAGCCCCAGTTGAATAGCTCCTACGTCTCCAATTCCATTCTGCGATAAGTTCAAGATCTTTAATGTCTTGAGACGTGTCTCGGTAAGAGCCGTAGCAATGAAGTAACAGCCAGTTCTTGTCAAATAGTTCCGCTTCAAGTCGATCTCTTCGATGGTTATGTGGTGCAGGATTAAAAACCCGATCATCCTCCCGACCCTGTCGTCAAGTTCGCAATTCGATATTTCCAGCTTGGTCAGCAGGACGGGCTGGAGGAGAAGACATCTCGCGGCCATTCTCATATCCGTCTCGTAGAAGGCACTCATGTATATCCTAAGGGATTTGATCTTCGTCGAGCGAGCGATTCCCGTAAATAGGTTTTCTATGTCTTTTACGTTAATCCTCGATTTTCTGAAGCACCGGTAGCGCTCGTAGTTGGAGAAGCCGAAGCAGATGGAAAGGGCTGTGAGGTTGTTGAGGTGAGGTAATATCAGCGACAGGTCGATCCTCTGGACGTAAGGAAACGGAGGGAGGCAGGTCTCTTTGAGCCAGGACATGTTGTCCAGGTCAGAGTCTGCATCGGCTCTTGGAGGGTCTTGTTTTCGAAAAACTGGTGCTTTCAGTTCTTTGATGTCGAGGACTTCGACGTATGGTGCCACCATTATCGTATCCTGTTCTACTTTATGGTATACCACATTATATGGCTCTAGGTCTGAAAGGTATTGGGAGTACCATTCCTGAACAAACAAGGTCTTGTAAGAACGCTTGTGTATGATCGGGCAAGGTTTCATGTACGGGAACTTCTCCTGCGCCAACCTCTTCCAAAACACGCCGTCTTCTATTTTTATGAACATTTTGTATTAACGTTAATGAGTTAATTGTGTTATCTTGAAATAAAATAGTCTAATACACTAGTAATTAATAACAGCAAAATTAAATACCTGGCATCGATGGAACTAACTGGTTTTATTAAGTTAGGGAGCCTTGATATTGAAAGAGTAAACACTTTCTCCTACTTAGGATCTACCGTAACGAACAACAATAATGTTTCGATAAAGGTCAATAAGATAGTGGCTCAGGCAAGCAAATGTTTTTTTCGGGAAAACCGACATATAGACAGCAAACTCTTGTCGAAGAATACGAAAACGGTTCTCTACAAAACGTTAATTGGTCTGTCCTTCTATACGGTTCAGAAGCCTGGTCTTAAAGAAAGCCGATGAAAAATCACTCCAAACTTTTGAAAGGAAGAATTCACGGCTAATACATGGACCTATTAGTAAGGAGGAATAAGGAGAAGGCGCAAAAATGCGGAGCCCGCAATTCTGTTCCAGGCTCCGGACGTGGTCAAAGTAATAAAGCTTGGTAGGTCGCCAGAGTGACGTGTGTTGGCCGGATGGAGTCAGTGAGGACTCCATGGAGTCTATTGAATGTCCGGAACCGGAAGGCCACTGCACTGGGCAGGGAGGACTGGCGGGTGCGTATCGAGGAAGCCAAGGTTAAAATATCTGGTACATTTTTCTAATATCTAAAATCAATGAAAACGATTTGTACAAAATGATTCTATCTGAATGCTTAATAAAGCATCGATGGTTCTTTTGTAATGATGGTGTTATGGTAATAACGCGGATCAAGGAGGAGCTACAATAAAGAATGATCAGATACAAACATTTTATACTTTTTCAATACTCTTTACAGCAGAGGTTTTACAAAGAATTAGGTAGGAAAAAGTAATCACTTATGTATAATATTTCAAAAAAATTCTTTACGGTTTATTTTGTCAATAATGAACTACTAATAATTAATCTAAAGGAATAGTCAACTGAACAATAGATTAATGAAGCTTTGATATCAATTTTCTCAAAACATAAATACCTATTCAGAAAGTAAGGAACATTTTAAATTAAAAAAAAAACCAAAAGTACAAGAAAAATATTTAAACATTAAAACAATTTAGCAAACAATTATAAAAAAATTGCAAAAAATTTGATTATATACATTTGAAAGAGGGGCTATTTTTCAACATAATCACCATTCAAATTCAGGCACTTATCATAGCGGTGGACAAGCTTTGAAATACCTGTTTCATAGAATTCTGCTGCCTATGATCTTAGCCACTTAGTGACTGAAAGTCAATTGCCAATTATAAAGTCCATGAAACTTGTAAGAAACATAGAGAAAGCTCAGTTATTGTGAAACGGCGGTTTTCACGAATCTTTTCGTCAACTTTGGCGACAATGTTCGGACGTCCTCTCTTCTCTTCATCATGAACTTTTGTTCGGCCATTTTTAAACTGAATGCACCACTTCCTGACATAATTGTCACTCATTACGTTGTTCCCGTACTCTTCTCAGAGCTCCCTATGAATTTCTATTGATGTTAAGTTTTTTGCCAACAAAAAACCAATCACAGACCACACCTCACAATTGGCGGGATTTCGGATTGCAGCACACATTTCAAATTTTAATATAAAAAGGGGTAGCGCGGAGATGTTCCCGTTGTCAATGCTGTACGCTGACTGAGGTGCTGAGCACGAGCACAATAATGTATACGCTATTCTCGCGCGCCTGGCGGCATCAGGTGGAAATGTTCCTTACTTTCTTAATAACTCTCGTACATGTAAAACAACTTTTATATTGAAGTTTTATGGCTAGGTGTATACTCAATAAGTATCTGACCAAAAGACTAAATTATTAACACTATTCGGGAAATATGTAATCAAATGGCCTTTTGAAATTCTATAATATCTAGACTTTTTGAATTTGAGATTCTCCTGAGATTGGAGTCGGGAAAAAATATGAATATGCGAACAGCTCTACTAATATCCGAATTAAAGAGACCAAGGGAATACGCCACTGAAAACAGTGACTTATGATTAAAAAAAAAAGATAAAGTTACTAGTCCAGTTGATCATTACTGAACACAGGCCTGGTACAAAGTAAACTGGAACTTGTCTGTTAGGTCTTCCTCACTACTGAAAACACTGCAAGGTATAGCAATATTGTAACCTTTTGACGTTTGTTATTGTTTTTGTTAGAATGTGTTTATGAATTCTGCCTTTTATTAATCAACTAGCTTTTGCCCGCGGCTTCACTCACGTGGAATTAGGTCTGCCGTATAAAGTTTCTTAACAGATCATTTTAAATAAATAATTTAATTTTTTTTAACTATAAGTTACCCGAACATCCAAAATTTCAGATGTCTTACTGCTAAACTGACGGATTCTATAAAATCTTTGAACCCCTCTTATATTAAGGGGAAAACCCTTGGCGGTGGAATTTTCGAAATTCCTTTCTTAGTGCTCATTTAAGCTATACAAAGAACCTATCTGCAAATTTCAAGATGCAAAGTTCAGTGGTTTCTGCTGTGCGTTGACCGCTGGGTGTGTTAGTCAATCAGTTTATAGTTTTATATAAACTTCATCTGTGTGGTGTGCTGATAAAAAGTAGCCTGTCCTTCCCCAGGCTTGAGATTATCCATATCGAATTTCATCACAGACGGATCAGCACAGCCGTGAAACATACATTGACACCGATTAACCAGCGGGACGGACTGAAGTTACTTTCGTTTACTGTTGTTCGTGTCAGTAAACGATTAGTATGTAATGTTATTGATAAAGATAACTTAGTGTAACGGTTACACTTGTCGTACGGCAACAGCGAGAAATTAAAACTGAAAGGATTAGAATAATATACATATATAGGTAATTTATCTATGTGTTTTTAGTTTTGGCAATCCTACTTCCCTACTGAAATACACTCCTGTAAACTATATTACTTGATTTTGTTCAGCGGAAATATGTAGATTTTGCGAGTAAGATACTCGTGAGCAAGCTACTCAGAGGGCAGAATTTTATCCGACTTACTTGATATTTATCGTTATATTATGACAAAATTATACATTGTAGCCTTTGTGTTATTCTGATATATAACCTATATTACTGTAAAGTTTCATACAAATCCGTACAATAGTTTTTGCGGGAAAGAGTAAAAAACATCCTCAAAAACTTTCGCTTTTATATTAGTAGGATTTATAAAATATGATTTAAATGTGAGATCTTCCTAAAACAGAGATAGAAGTAATTGAATTTTTCCAAGAAAAAGAGGAATTGCCTCGAAAGAAGCGTTGTCAGCAAGGCCCCAACACGAAATTATGAAAAATTTAATGATTTGGAGGTGTCAGTTAAGATGTTGTAGAACTAAGTGTAGTTCAAGAACTGGAACCTGGTTTGTTACAAGATTGTTATTTCTTAAGTGTAAAGAAATTACATAAGTTAAATTTTGCTCACAAGAAAATAAAATGTACAGAGTAGGATCATAGATTGGAAATGTGTTTGATGATTTGAAATTGATGTGAAACAATACGGAGATGTCAGAATCGGAGGAAAAATATGATCGGGTCCATGCTGATAAAACATTATTTACAAAAAAGAAAAACAGCGTTGACCGTGTATTGCCGTCACAGTGGTTTCTGGGAGACATCTGCCCTCAAACACGAGAATGTTTTTAGTGAAAATATCGTTCATTCCAGACATTAAGTAGTAAAATGGTGGAATATGTAAGGGATGGTTCGACGACATATACTGATTGCCAGAATTCATAAAAGATCGAAGGATTAAATAGGCTTCGATAATTATACGGTTAACAATCCCTATTTATATAATACTAATTATATTTCTTATATACTTATATTTCTAATAAATAATCATAACATCTTATTTTTTTTATTTATTGTTCTTTTGATGGTGATTATTTTATAAGTATTTTTATTTTGAAGAGAAAAAATTTGTCTTGGCTGGGATTCGAATCCGGGTGGCTCGCGTCGGTAGAGGATCGGTGAAGAGAAACACGCGGGTTACCCGGTTTTCGAATCCCGGCCAAGAAAAATCTTTTCTCTTCAAAATAAAAACAACAGTCTTTTTTCTTCCTGATATTCGACCAGTATTCCCTCATTCGTCACCAGTGCTGCTCCTTTCTTTCTTACAAAAAATGTTGTGTTTGTGATATATTTCGTTACAGAATGCAAGGTTCAACAAATTTATGAGTGGAGCCGCTCTAACAGACAAGTACCAGTTAACCTAATTAACTACCTACCTATGACTTCAATGGCCCTGTAGAAATCTACGTCTATTGGGAGCAGAGCTTGCATCTTGTCCTCCATCGCCGGTGGGAGGCCCCTCAGGGTCTTATAGTACTCCTTGGCTCTCCCTTCCAGGAGGAGTGGCATCTGCATGGCGTCGATGGCCAGCTCGACCAGGGTCCATGGTCGCTGCTGGTCGTCCTGCCTGTACCACAAATGGTCTTCCTTCTCACCTTCCAAGGATCGGAATAGTGACTGAGTCGGTTGATAGAGGTCGTCCAGTTCTTTTTTAACCTAAGGCAAGACATCTGCTCAGTTCCAAACCTGCAACTCAAAATTTCAATCAGTTGTCAGTGAGCTACACTGACAACTTGGGAATCCTCATGTTTATAGAAAGTTATCAATCTCAAATTTCTATAGTTAAATGATATAGAAGACATCGCAATAATGTTGAAAGATCCAAAAAATGGCGGGCTTTGTGCTACAAATCAGCATTATTGGCATTCAACAAACGCAGATGAAAATTAAAATTATCTGTATTGTTTCACTATGAAATTACTACTGACAAAAGAAAAATAATAGCCTATACTTTTGCTGTTAACAGATTAATCTGGTGTGAACAATTTACAATTTAATTTTAGTTTTATACACCAATAGGATCAAACAATACTTTAAATTTTTTTAAAAAGAGAAAAAACATTATCTCTAGATTTGTTTTCCATAAATTCTTATGTTATAGTTTTTTTTTTTTATTGCCGAAGACATCTTTTTTTACCATACTTCGGGTCAGTACTGGAAGAATGATATTTATTTCTAGCCAGATCCTCTACAGCAAATTATCCAGAGAATGAGATTAGAGCTTAAACGCTACATCTTTGAGATATTTTCGAAGGAAACAAAATCCCATAGAGAGAAATCTGATGGTATACCATCCGAGAAACCATCCTTACAACATATATTCCTCCACCATACATGGCGCAAAAATATCCTCTCCTAACATATCGGTTTCATCGAACTGCATATGAGTAAGTAATTGGAGGAGTCAACAATTAATGTTACCCAATCCTTTTCATATCGCATTAGAATATCTAAAGTTGCATATGTCAAAAACCTACATTATTGAAAATAGAACAGGAAAGCTATTAACTTAACTAGGAATAACTTTAGAACTGTGACTGTGCCTTCTAAGTAATTAGTGAATAGTAACATCCCCAGAAAGGATGCCACATAATGGTGTGGCGTTAATACAAATGGTATTAAAAACGTTTTATTAAATCACTTTTAAATATTAAATTATCCAAATATCGGTTTTATTATCTACATCTTTCTTATCCTTCTTAGTCTTAGGTTTTTTCGTAGTCTGTTGGTGTGTTTTCGTTCCAAACATTAAATGTCTAACGGCAACTGCAAAAAACATGATGACATTAAATAAATTTTATATTTATATTACCCCAAGAGACGATGTGCTTCATATTATTCGGTTATATATAATATACATTATTATGCCAATAATCATTTTTAGTGTTAATGATTATGAAAAAAAAACTGATAAAAACCAATAATTTTTAATATCCTATTCTAAACATTTTTTGAAATTAACAATCGATCAATTTTTATAAGTAATAATGAAAACATTCGGAAAGGTACTGTAGATAGCTGATGGTGACTTGATCATTTCTTGATTGGCAGACGATCTCTGAAGCTAGGTCGAAACAGTCCTCATCAATTGTAAAGAGATATTTACCAATGTCTTTCAGGCTCATAAGTCATAAGTGCGATATGAAGAGAAGACTTTTCTGAGGTATTTCAGAAATGTTTCAGTACTTTTCTGAAATGTTTCATTTATTTGTACCAAAAATAATCGAATAAAACGTTCAGATGCTTGGGTTCGTGGATAAAACCGATACTTGATAAAACTAATCTTAAAAACTAATGAAATAAAACTATTTGCTTATTACAATTCTTCAAATTATACCAGTTATTAAGGTTACACCTCGATTTGGCATCCCTTGTGGGGAAGTATGTACAGTACGAAGTAGGTACAGTATATAATAAAAAAATAATATACAAAATTCCTAACTGATAAAATATAAACATTAGATTAATGAATGAGGTATATCATGATTGATTTTTAATTATGGCTAGTAATATTTTTTTAAATTATAATATTTATTTCAATTTAATTGAGCGCTAAACGATGCACAATATTTCTTTGTAACTCCAAAAATTTCGAAGTTTTTCGGCCACCAAAAGTATTCCCATCCGTTTTTTCGGTTGCGAACTTGGATTTACACTATTCAGACATGCCCTTATAACATATCAAAAATGCAGCATCATCAAGCGTCACTGCTACGATCGACGCATGATCAATAATAATGGCAGACACATATCACAATAGTTTACATCCTATTCTCAGACCTACTAAATATAGACAAAAAAATTTATAAGAATCGGTCGAGTCGTTTCGGAGGAGTTCTGTTACAAACACTGTGACAAGACAATTTTAGATAATAGAGCTAAGTTTCCGGTGAATTATTATATGATTGGAACTTATCTCACGATTTGTTTAACCTACAGAGCTGCATTCGGACTAAAATTGTAGCAAATTTAATCTTCTTTAAAAATGGTTATTTTGTTCTTTCCAAAAAAAAGGCACCGATTAGGAAATACAGGCCAAAAACTGAAAACATTCCTAAAATTTCGAAGTTTTTCGGCCACCAATAGTATTCCCGTCCGTTTTTTCGGTTGTGAACTTGGATTTACACTATTCAGACATGCTCTTACAACATATCAAAAATGCAGCATCATCAAGCGTCACTGCTTTCGATCGACGCATGATCAATAATAATGGCCGACACATATCACATAGAGGTGTGAAAAATAGTTTACATCCTATTCTCAAAAGGTCTGAGAAAAATATAGACAAAAATTTTATGAGAATCGGTCAAGTCGTTTCGGAGGAGTTCGGTTACATTGTGACACAATTTTATATATTAGATATATGCGGTTATAAACAATACATAAGAGATTACTATAATTACCTCAGAAGGCCAATAGTCTGGTCTAGGGCCACTTGTATCATAAGCTGTATTTCTGAACCTCGGTACTGGCACGTGTTCGCGGACCATGGGCTTCTTCTTTTCTTCTTTCTTTTCATCTTTCTTATCCTTCTTAGTCTTAAGTTTTTTCGTAGTCTGTTGGTGTATTTTCGTTCCGAACATTAAATGTCTAACGGCAACTGCAAGGAACATGATGACATAAAATAAATTTTATATTTATATTAACCCAAGAGACGATGTGCTTCATATTATTCGGTTATATATATAATATACATTATTATGCCAATAATCATTTTTAGTGTTAATGATTGTGAAAAAAAAAACTGATAAAAACCAATGGCTATATTTGCTAACAACTTTATCCTCATAATATTAATTCGAATTTTATATTCATATACATCATCAAAACAAGGGAAAATGGTGTAAATGCAAGTTGATGTTAGCCCATATTCACATAAAATTTAATAGATAAATCATTTTTCTTCGTACGAAACCCACATAAATACTCACAGTCTACACTACAATGTTCAATGCAGGATCAACTTATTGCTTTTTATTTATTGAGATTTTTAAGTTTAATGAATATGTAGACATTAATTATGCCTAATTCAGCGAATTAATAAAGTAATGAGGCACAAATTTTTAAACCTACAGTGCCAATAATTCAATAAAGCCTGTAATATCGAGACCGCTACAGAACTTGATATTGCTTTATCTTAACAAATTGTACAGTAGCACGATATAGCATGCTTACTGACATCTAGCTTTGTAGAGACCTTCACTCAAGTAAACTTTAGCGAATCAGGGCATAAAGATTATAATATTAACTTTTCAATTCCATATCGATTAATTGTCGCCACTAAAAAAAAAACAGATTACAAACTTCTAAATCATACAATGATCATTGATTGTTTGGGTCGATGGACAGATGGATGTAACCTCATTATAACCTCAAATGTTTTTAAAAGCAACAACTTCCACCTCAACAGTTGTTATTAAATTTCTGTCTCCGTGGTCTACCGATAATTCATTAAAACTCATATCGTTCAACAGGTTAGTTGTTTGTTTATAACCTTCTCAAAGCGACATTTTCTCGTATGAATCAATACATTGTTGAATTCTATCGATTGAATTTATACACTTGAGAATTGAACTTTATTTATTCAATTTTTTGTATAAGTTACTTTTAGAAGGTATGAAATTTCTTGAATATTTATTACTTTTGGATGCTATTGCAAGGCATTTAAGAATATTGTAATCCTGCTATTAATAGTTTAAATAGGATTTAAATGAGAATTTTGATTCATTTTTTTATTAACTCATTAATAATAAATTTATAGAACCAAGCCCCTTATTTTTTTCTCTATCCATAAAATTACATTGACCGTTAAACATAATTGAAAGAAGACGTAGTCACAACAAAAATGTAGATAAATTATTTTGGTTGGTAAAATATTAACGTTTTTTCCAAATTTATAAAAAAAAAATAATTTAGTTTTCTGGCAACTACAAATATGAGAGTCCGATTCCATTTATAGATAATATGGATTATATTCAGCCCACTTGAACTCAATAAACTAAATAAAAGTTCACATTAGATTTAAAATTGTTAAATATATCAGCAAATTTTACATACTAACCTCAAATTCACAGCTGTGATAATAACCTGCTTTATCTTCGACTAAACAATAAACTGATAATAAGATATCGATTTATATCAAAATGAAAATAGAAATACAATCTTGTAAAAATCGATTCTATGCGAGCATTAAAATACGAGTACTCACTTATAAGCTGTACAACATTACAACAGTATAACCTGTGGGTGACCTCCTGTACAGTTGCAGTTATACTATTGTGTTTGTGTTCATATGTGTCATAGAGTGTATAATATTATTAACTATTATTAAATAGTATATCCAAACAGTATTCCTTTGAGATATTAAATATTTTTCTTAAAAAAAAAAATGTTTTTGTTTATTTTAGGTTCAGTTTATAGTAGCAGAAAAGGGAGAAATGTTGGTGATATTGTTGTAAGAGGAAATAAGTTCGAACATGTTGAGACGTTTGTATACTTAGGGTCTTTGCTTATTCAATGCGAAATTCAAAATGAAATAAAGGCGCAATTGAAGACAGGAAATGCTTGTATTATTCGTTCTTCACATTAACATACTCGCGTATTTTGTTCAGAAATCTAAAAATTAGAATATACATTACCGCCATCTTTCCAACTCTTCTTTATGGATATGGATATGGCCCGTGGGCAGAAGTTTGTAAGCAGAGATTGGTGGGATCGGCGTCGAACCTTCGGGTTCTCTAAGCCTTGGTGTTATTATTATTATAGATATGTTTTATAGACAAAGGAATAATCTAATCTTACTAATATTATAAATGTGAAAGTTTGTATGTTTGTCTCTCTTTCACGCAAAAACTACTGGACAGATTTGGATGAAACTTTACAGTTATATAGGTTATACATCAGAATAACACATAGGCCATAGCAAGCGCGGATTTAAGGGGGGAGTGCAGGGGGACACGTGCCCCCCCGACAGTTTTTTAGGTACTGTGGAGAATCCATGATTGTACATAATTAAAGACAAATCGCCGGATCATAGTTGTTAAAATAACAGAAATAACATGAGTGAAACTATTTGTTTTGATATCCAACTAATCTTACTAATATTATAAATGTGAAAGTTTGTATGTTTGTCTCTCGTTCACGCAAAAACTACTGGACGGATTTTTTTGGATGAAACTTATTGAGGAAAATAGGTTATACATCATAGACTACAGCAAGGGCACATTTATGTGGGGGGGCACATAGTACATAATTAAAGGCAAATCAGGAACTTAGCATCTTGAAATTGGTAGTTAGATTCTTTGTATAGTTTAAGAAAGAAATTTGGATAATTCCACTCGAAGGGTTTCCCCTTTAATATAATAGTGGTTCAAAGGTTGCATAGAATCCGTCAGTTTTGAAGTTAGACATCTGATATTTTGGATGTATGAGTAACGTATATTTTAAAAAAAATAATTATTAATTTAAAATGATCTTTCACGAAACTTTATGAGTCAGACCAAATTCCACGCGAGCGAAGCCGCGGGCATAAGCTAGTATCTTATAAAATATACTGGAAAAATGCCTTAAACTTATATCACTCCACCCCTTCTGTTATTTATAAAAATCTAATGACCATCTGAATCTAATTTAGTTTCTATATCATTGATATATTTATTCTTTTGTGTTTAAACTTTATAAATTAATTGACAAATGCTACCAGAGAACTGTACTGAAAGCGGAACACAAAAATTGAGGTCAGCTGGCTCCTAAAGTTCGAGGCTTGGTAAATGATTTCGTACTAATAAAGTATTTACCATTACTAGCCCACGCTCAAGGCAATGCTCTGTTTCGTGCCTGGAAACCCTCTGGGTTTATTTATCAATAAATCCTGAGACAAACCTAAAAAAAAAAGTGATTGTAAATTGTAAATTTAATTAAAATTGTTGTATTATTGATCAATACATTTTTCCTTTAAATTTATTTTTTAATTTATAAATAATTTGCTCTGTTCTTTATGAGGCTATCTATCTTATTTATTTATTTTTGGATACCATGAGAAATCATTTATGATAATTACTCAAATTTATTATATACTGTCCATCGATGTTTTAAATAAGATTCTTTTTCAGAGGTCGGTTGCGTGCGTTGTGGTTGCGCGAAAGAAATATGACGTCTGTGAAGGAGGCATTTATCGCACTCAAAGAAGCCGCGCTGTGAATGAGGCAAAAACGAAGCATATGCTAGCATCTCTGCAAGGGCAGGTTCAACAGGATACCCATAATAAAAAAATCACATTTTAGAGGATAAATGAATTAATTTATTTGGGCTCTCTGGTGAACTCTGAAAATAAATAAATAGAATGTTATTGGCTGCAAACAAATGTTATAACAAGCCTCTATAATGACATAGACTTCGTAAGACATATAAAGGTTAGAAGGTTTCGCTGGGCGGGGGATGTTGCTAAGTTGAGAGATGAAGAAATCCAGAAGAAAATACTCGAAGAAAAGCTATATACCATGAGGTATACGGCCATTGCGGTGGGCCGATGGAGTGGCAGAGGATGCGCTGTCCATCTTGGGAATAAGGAACTGGAAAGCAGCACATTGCACCGAGGCGACTGGCGATTTTTGCCACAGGAGGCCTTGACTCGCCACGGGTTGTAGCGCCGGAAAGAAGAA
Organism: Arma custos; assembly: GCA_037127475.1. Lineage (NCBI taxonomy): Eukaryota > Metazoa > Arthropoda > Insecta > Hemiptera > Pentatomidae > Arma > Arma custos. The sequence goes on along the minus strand of CM073760.1, from coordinate 14,459,933 downwards.
GAAGAAGAAGGTTGTGTGTTTACTAATCAATCAACTTAAAACCTGAAAAATAAATTGTTAAAAAATACTAAGATTAAAATCTGATATTAAACTATTATATCCTTTACTTGGGTTAAGTAAACATCTGAATAATGACAAGGAATACGTTGTATTAAATTGTAACATTTTCGATACCATTTGTTTATTCGTTTAACGACACTTTATGCTAATATAAGGGAGCGGAGTGTCTCAGTGGTTGAGCACTGAGTTGCCATTCCGAAAATCCTGGTTCAAATTCCGCTGCAAGCAAGACTTTTATTTAGTCTGTTTCCAGCCGGAGATGGATCATATGGGATCTAGGACCTTCCTGGGGCTCACCCAGCCTCTATAAAGTGAGTATCCTTAAAAAAGGGGAGGAATATGGAGGTTTGGCGTGATCAAGGACAAATCATTTTCCTGCACAACTGTTGTCCGTGAAACAGTACAGTCTGCATCACGTACTGAACGCCAAACCAGTAGCGGTACAGTTTTTTTGTTTTTTTTTATGCCGTTATAGCTTATTGGACGATGCTGCAATGGGAGACCAAAATTTTGCCTATCCAGGTTCAATAAGGATAACGATTTTTAATGACAGACTCAGTACCCCCGTTTAACGTCGCTTCCGCAGGACAGCATAATCAAGGATTTTTTACACCCTTCAAAAATTCTAGGTCATCTGTCAGAACACGAATCCGCGATCTTGGGCTTACTATCTTGTTATGTTGCCCCGTAAATAAACTACTTGAACATGTATTTAAATATTGATCGGAGTTTCAATAAATGTACAAACAAGACTAATGATAAAAATATCAATTTAAAAATAATGATTTCTAAATAATGCAGGAAATAATTGAATTAAACATTTTAAAAAAAAGTTATAACTGTGTCATTATATTAGCATATAACATTTTTTATATGCATTTTTAAAAAAATCTGAGCTAAAAAGATGGAAAAATAATAATAATAATGAAAATATATTATAGATTTACCTCATAAATTTTAGTCTAATATAAAATTTGTTAGGTATAAAAGTTAGGGAGTTTAAAGGGCCCAGGGGAGAGTGGGTAGAAGTTGGGCAGTTTGCCGAGGTTTCAACTAACAGTGCTGCCCTCTATTCGGCTAATTGCTTTCAATTAACATGGCCTTCTAGACCGCCCTCTTCCGTCTATTCTCTGTCTGTTGTTCTTTTCCAGCCAAAGCCTTCTAGATTGTAAATTTACTGGAGTTACGCACTTTATCTGTTTTCTGTCTCCGTCGCAATACTAATTAAACGTAACTGAGTTATTTGAGTTTAAGTAGGAATTTCCTGAAATAAATAAACAATATATCTGATGAAAATTAACATATATTTACTAAACTATATCATACTAGTATTTCTACAGTGATTGAATTAAAAAATCAATGTTTTTCGGTCCACCATAAAAAAAAAAAACTATTGGCCTTCTTAGTAATTAGGTAACAATAATAAGTACTGTAATTATAATGTATTGTATATAACTGCATATCAATAGTAACCGTAATCAATGTATAATATATCCCCACAAGGGATGCCAAATAGCGGTGTGACAGCAATAACTGGCATCTCATGACGAATTATAATCAAACAATTTTATTGCAATAGTTTTAAAGATATATGTTAAGACCGTGGAAAAAACGAAAAGCCCTTAAGTCTTAACTTAAGGTGATGGGATGTTTCTTGGGTGGGTTATTCATATTCGGTTTTATTTACGACACCCAAGCTTCTGGACAATTTTAAAAGAACTAACAAAAAAATCCCAGAAAATTTTTGTAGACTGCTGATGGTAAACATTAGACAGTTTTCTTCATATCGCAATAGCATTTATACGGTTTATGGCTGCTTGGAGTCAGCAGCCACACAAGAATATTCTGTATGTCTTTCTGTGTCTCTATACCACACCTCTAAACTTCTATTGAGATTCTATGAAACCACAATACCATTCCCAATAGTAGTACACTGGTTTACGTCACCACCGGCACGTCCGGCAGTTGTGATTTGCTTCCAATGGCCTGTCTGATCTCATTTACCTGTTAGGAAAATCATATGCCAAACTCAGAGTTTTGTAGCTTTTCTATTACGGCCAGTCACTTTGTTTAGGCTGTCACCAATCCAAGCCTGTCTCTGATTGATGATTGACTGTTGATGTGCGATGCATTGTATTTGATCGTCATTGATGTGGATTCTATTTTTTTTTTGTATGTCCTGAATCGGTGAAACGTTGAATAATATTTTTTTATGTTCAGTATTATTCAATTGACATCTATCCAATACATGGGTTAATTTTTTCCAGCGTTTTACTAACATCGGGCTCTGTGTTTTTTTCTTTAATTTTTTTTCAATTGCATTCTATTAATTATGAAATATTTTGAAACACTTATGCACATACATTATTGGAACGAATAGCCACAACTCTCATGCCTGAGAATACTAAGAGGAGACTAAAAAGAACGTGGATGATGGATCTGCTATCATAAGATTATCAAATCAAGCCACGGGAGATGTACCGCTGGCTGCTGTTCTTTTTCAAGCCTCTCATTTCAATGCGTTCTATTTTACTGACAGCCAATCTGCTGATTGTTAATTTTTTGTATTTGACTGGTGTAGATACAAACAAAAAGAAAAGGAAGCAGTGATTAATTATTTTGTACCTCTTTTTGAATTTTATCTCCTTATTTAAAATAAATAACGATTACTATTTTTTTTTTATAAATTTAAAAATGTTTGAGAGAAAAATATAAAGGAAATGAAATTTACTTATTAAATTGAATATATTTACACAAGAGAAAAAACCTTAAAACATGGGAGAAGTGAGATGTATAAAGAGCAGGTGTTGGTTAATATAGTGTTGTGAAGAGAAGAGGATTGGAGGGCAGGCAGTTGAGGCAGATAGGACTCTCTATTGAGTGAAACTGTGGCCATTAATCTGCAGGAGCCATGACACCAGGAGCACAAAGGACTAAGGACATCTACACATCACTTCCATGTCCTTCCATCCTTATATATCCTTCGCAGGGTCATGGCGTCCTCACTTTGCAATAAATGTCTACACACATTTCTGACATGTCTATACTTTCAGAATCTTTTGTGAAGGAGCTAATGTTTTCTTTGAAATACCCCTCGAAATAGTAAAATAGGACAAGAAATTTTTATAGTGTTCGACAAAATTAAAGATGATAATAATACTCATTTTGAGGTTATTATTGCTCTCCCGAACATATAGGAAAAAGTGAGTTACGTCTCTGTTTAATTTCCTTTTTCTTTTTAAGGGCGACTTGTGGTCTAGATGTTAGCAGAACAATCTACCAAGCCGAAGATCGCAGGTTCGCAGCCCTGCAGGTGGCCCTTGAATTTTTCAAATGGAGCAAAATATCCTTCTTTATGCAGTCCATCGGAAGGGACGTTAAACGGGGGTCACGAGCCTGTACCCAATGTCAGGTACGCGTTAAAAATCAATATCCTAATTAAACCTGGATAGGAAATTGGAACTCCCAATGTACCTTCGTCCGATTAGCCATCGCAGCATAAAACTCACGTTAAATAAACAACATACGTCGTTTTCCCCTTCCATTCTTCAATCAAAAATAATAAAATGTAAGTTAACAATCTATCGTTTGGTAGTTCACAGATCCGTATTTCCTTATATTTTCCCAGAAGATGGCCGAAACGTCGGCATTATTAAAATAAGTTAACCTTATTTTTGTTTTATTATTGACCGCACCCCCTGATCAATTCTATCCTTCAGTAAAAATAAAGTTTGGATAATTATGCTCCATAATTACTCAATGACATCATTTTATTAATCCAATAATGATTATCATTTTAATATTGAAAAGTTGGACAGATAATTTCAATTTCAGTTTTAGTTTGGAGACTTAAGGGCTTTTCGTTGGAATTTTTCCACGGTCTTAACGATTATCATTTCATATATTAGGATACGATTGATAAACTAATCTGTACGATCGGGTTCAACGATAGTGACGATTCGGTTTAGATCCATGGGTCATGGCTGATCGTGGTCGGTAGGCGAAAGAAAGTCTTTATATCTTTCCCCGAGGCAAACCATCCCAGGCTCAAATCTTTGAGCTTCTACTGATGTAGTAGAAAATCACAACAGGATCTCCGATTTCAGTAGGTACACGGTGTAAGTCGCTACCTTAGTATTACAAGGTTGTATGTTACAAAATTGAGAGATTTTGATACCAAATGGGTCCGTGGGTCGAAAACTATAGTATAAATTATTATTATTATTATTATTAATTTGGTGCTACACGTTGACGCGTCCAGGCCTCCTCAACCAGCAGCCGCCATAAGTCTATGTCCCGTGCTGCTGCCATCCAGTTGCAGACTCCCAAGCTTCTTGCATCCACAGCCACACAGTCGATCCATCGAAGTCGGGGACGGCCAATTCTTCCCATGGATGATCTCCGTCAGTAGTCGTTTTGGACCTTCCTCGTCGTCCATCCCATCTCAGGGGTTATCGTTTGATTAGAGTCACAATGTCTTCACCCCTAGGCTCCCCATAAAGGACATAAACTTCTTCGTTTGTCCTCCGTTTCCATTCTCCACCAACTAACACCGGTCCAAAATTTTTCGTAGGATCCTGCTCTCAAATATGGCTAAGTCCTTGTAAGCATGTTTGGCTATTGTCCAAGTCTCTGCTCCGTATGTAAGGACTGGGCGAATCAAGTTTTTATACAAAATGATTTTTGTCTTCCTTATAACTAGCCTACTATAGCTATTTGTTGCCTCAGTCCAAAGTAACATCGGTTTTTGGTCATAGCCAATGTTACTTTATCATTATCGCTTGTCACCTGTGATCCCAGATACGTGAACTCGGAAACCCATTCGAAGGAGCATGCTCCAAATTCAACTTTCTCCCCAGGATGTCTTGGGTGCTGGTCAGTTATCATATACTTGGTCTTATCATGGTTGACCTCCTGACCAAGTTTTCTTTCTGATTCTGCCTAAAAAAGGAACGCCTCCTCAACTGATTTCCTAGAGCGTCCAACAATATCGATGTCGTCGGCGTATGCTAGGAGCTGCACTGATCTGTTAATGATGGTTCCCGTCGTCTGAGTCCCAGAATCTGTTATTGCCATCTCCAGAGCCAGGTTAAACAGCAAACAGGCAAGTGCATCGCCCTGCGGACACCTCTTGTAGATGGGAAACTTTCAGAGCGATCACCCTGAACCTGGGCAACACATTCAAGGCCTGTCGTAGTCATTCTGATCAGTAGTATACATAGTATGCATCTTCAAAACGTTAAAAAATCGCGATCGGGTATCATCCAAAGGCCAAAAATAAAAAGACTTTTTTCTAAAAAATAGTTTTTCTCATTTTTATATATGTGCATCATGAAACTTAGTAATAGTAATGTAGCGATCTACGTCTGGTCATTGTTAGGTTCCTGTAGGTTGGTAGTTAGTCATATACCCTTACATCTTATGTTTAATTTCTGCCCTCATGGTTCTTCCCGTTTGATAGTTACCCATACAATTTTTAACCACGATCGACGTTGGTTTTTAATTATCTTTTGCTAAAGTAAATATATCAGATATAAATATATTCACCCTATGATATATTACATTCAAGATCTTGCCTTTCCGACCTTTATACCCGTTCCCAAAGAACCAAATTATTTAAGGATTCCTTTCTCGCCCCTTGCACCACTCTCTGTAACTCACTCCCACTAGATTTCCGTCATGCGTCTTTTTTTTTTATTTTTTTTTTTTATTTTCAACCAGAGCATACTCATTAGTATAAATTGATTCTGTTCTATATTATTTACAGAAAAATATTGTTAACACTTTGTTCTTATTTCAGGAATGTCCGGAAGGTGTAGTTCAAGAAGACGCCTTTAGAGACATATACTCCAAATTTTTTCCTCATGGAAGTAAGTCTTTAATTAATTTCTTTATTTCTCTCTCTCTCTCTGTATATAATTTTATATTATTATTTATAAAAATAGTACTGTAAACTTTAGATAAGATTAGTAATAAAACTATTATAATTAAATCAGTGCAGTATTTAAAGATTGCATGTTTAATAATTAATTAGGTACAATCAGTCAAACATATTTATTTATATATTTGCATGATAGGTGAAAATAGGAAGTACAGATAGTTTCATCAGAATCGTAGAATATTAGATGTTATTCTATCAGATATTAGTTTATTATAGCCATTTTAACATTCTAATATCAATTTATATTTCATATCTCATCGCCACTTGTGGGCAATGGGTAATTGTGCTAAGTAGCTATACATTCATTCCACAAACAAAAATAACATAAATAAATGCAATAAAATATATGAATGCGGCAATAAAAACAAAATAAATGCGAAAATGATAATAAAATTAAAGTCTAAAAATAAAAAAAATTGCTCACATTCCTACAATAATTACACTATTTACGATTTGCCTGGAGTCCCCGAACTAAGCTTCATCCCCAGGAATGAAGGCAAAGCAGGAGTCCGGGAGGCCCCTGCGCCCTTTCCTTATCTATTAATTGGACTATAAATTTCCATCAGGTAATGAACACCCTTAATATAAAATGTCAACAACAAGAACACATGCAGCTGGAACAGAAGTTTCTGGTTGAATGTTGTCCCTCATTATGAACCATCTCAGAAGACCATAAGGTGCAATATTTGCCCTCGTAGTGCAGATAAGAAAACGAAAAATTTGTGTACTACATGCAAAAAATCTCTTTGTTCGAGGCATCTGAAAGCTGTTCACTATTGCATATCTTGCTATGATAATTGAGAATGTTTTATTAATTTTATAATTCATGATACTGGTTTTCGACTACATTTTGCTTAGAAAATTTAATGTGTTTTATAATTTATTTTTTATTTTGAAAGTTACCTACTTTTACTGCCTATGTTTTATTGGACATTTTTCATTTACTTGAAGTTATAGGGGAGAGTGGGGTAATGGCTCCACAGTAAGGGAAAAATCTCTGCCAATCCTTGACATTTTCCTTAAAACAGTATTTGAACGTTTGTATACCTGAATTATTTATTTCTCTACCTTATAATATTTTTATATATGGTGTACCTTCGTTATTGAGGGTAACATTTAAAAAAAATATATACACAAAGTGGTGGTATTCCCCCACGTGGTGGGGCAATTCCGCAATATGCTTTATTTAACATATTTTCAGCAATAGGGTAATGGATAGGACTGCATATATTGGTATCCAACATAATATATATGCGTTTATTTGAAAAATATATCAGTAGGCATGACATTTTATAAGCAGAAAGTCATTAATTTCCGTTAAAAATTTAAGAATCAATTGAAAAATATTGAAGATGAACTTTCTTTCTGTTTTCATCTTGTTAATATCCAACTTTATCTTCTTTACAACACCGCCTTTAGATTTGTTCGTTCCTTCAACATCTTTTCTTTTATCAGGTCTATCTTTCTTCTCCTTTTTGATTTTAGCTTCTAGGCCTACCTTCGTTGTTTCTTTTGACTGCTTCTGATCTTCATTTTCCACAAAAACAGATTTCATGGGTGTTGCTGTCAGAACCGCCACATGGCGGTATTGCCCCACACAAACATGGCGGAATTACCTCACTACGCCATTACGGCAGTTGAAACCTTACAGCTACCAAACGACTTAATGAAATTTTAATTGAAAATACATGAAACTATAACGAACCAACTTATGCTTCAATAGAAATAAGAAACAATTACCTTCAACCCAATACTACGGGTTGTAAATGTTGGTTAAATAACAAAAAATGATGAAAATTCACTCATATTCAAACAAAACTGATATTATAGACAACATCACTGGTGGTACTGCCTTTTGTTTCCCATGTCTGTCGCTAGCGGAGGACCGGAACCTCGTTCGTCCAACCAAAAACGAGGGGTGGCGGAATTGCCCGATGTGGGGGATTTGTACCACTCTCCCATATTGCGTTTTAATGAAAAGTTTGATTTGAAAATGTATGTTTCATGAAGAATAAAGTTATTTTACATTATTAGAATTATGTTCTTATTGATGAGTAGAGAGACACTGATACCACAGCACCTCAAACCTTTAAAAAAAGTTGGGGTATGTGAGGACCCCACCGTACCATTTATGACCTCCCACCTCACCGTACCATTGGAGGGCTAAAAACAGTTTTTATTTTTCCATTACCTTCATAAGATGGGGGCACATGAACTATAATTAGTTACCATGGTTACGATTTCGAAGCAAAACAGATGATTATAACCACGTTAAATTTTTTAATTAGGTTTTTAAATTGTACGTATCTGTAAAAATTTAATTTATTTATAAAGTAGAGGCAAATCTAAAATTTAACATTTTTTAAGACCTTAGCCAACTTTATAGCTCCTCCAATTTGAAACTCAGAAAGTTTAAAATTGTATTTAAATAAAGATTGTCTCGACAAACGATTAACCTGGAATCCTCATACAAGACTGAAAAGACAATAACCGCTCGACGTTTCAGGCTACTTCAAGACTTACTAGACAAACGCTCTAAGCTCCCAATTAACTACAAAAGACTCATCTTGACCATCATACGACCTATTTGGACTTACGGAGTAGAGCTATGGGGCTCCACTAAGCCATCGAATTCCTCTCGTATCCAATCCCTACAATCCAAAATCCTTCGTAAAATCCTCAATGCTCCTTATTTTGTTAAGAATAAAGTCATCCATAACGACCTTAATGTCCCTTTTGTTGCTGATTTGGCCCGAACCCGGTATCTGTCCTTTCATAGCAAACTTCGTTCCCACTCAAACCCTCTAGTTTCAAACCTAGCTTCCTCTTCAATTCCCGATAATCCTCCGAGGCGTCTGAAAAGAAGATGGCCGCTGACCTTCTTATTTGAACTTTGATTTGAGTACTACCAGTGGGTAGTTTCTCTACTTGTCATTCTCATGTCATTATGTAACACGCATTCTATTTACTTGTTGTATAATTGTAATACAGTTGTAAACATCAATAAATAAATTTAAAAAAAATAAATAAAATAAAGATTGTACCAAATAAGAGTATTTTGAGGTTCTCAATTTTTATTTAATTTTTTATTATCAATCTTATGAAAAACATGTGATTAAAGCGTGAAATTTGATGTAATATTTATTCTTAAAATCCTAAAAATATTTAAAAATACATTATGTAATACCTAACTTAAAAAATAAATTATTCAATCTCATGAAGTAAAATCTACTCGTAGTTGTGGCAAATTACGTTGTATGATTTTTGTGTTTTTCATATTCCTTTCTTATGAATTTTACTTTATTGAATATAAAAAATATGTTTACTATTTTCTTCATTTATATTCAATTTCAAGTCTCCCAATTTCAATTCTCCCAATTTCAATTCTCCCAATCCTGTTGTTTCATTCGCTTCTGCCAATATTCTTTCATACTTTCACCCTGCCGCTTCTTTCTCTCCTAAGGCAACTTCGTCACAGGTGTCTTTTTCACTTTTCCCTCGGATCCATCCATAATCAAGATCATCTTCTTTAAATCACTCTGTCCGGCGTGTCGTCTTGCCTTATATTATATCTTTTTTTTAATTTGTAAATTCAGATATATGTAAATGTTCTGAATGTTTACGTTATTTTTTCTATATTCCAGTATATTTCATAGTTACATCTTAATTTGTATACTTTTTCTACTATTTCCATGAACTGTTTAATGAATAAAATTAACTTTGATGTCTCTTAATATAAGCTTTATAAACGTAATTAGTTTTTTTCTGTTATATCGGTGCTTTGTATTAGTAATCTACTAAAAACCATAAAAATGGAATACTTCTCGAAAGTTTATAAATCTTCTCAGAGTTTATTAACTTTTAGAAAATTCGTTCATTACTAAATCTAACAGAATCATCTCAATCTAAGTAATGCTATCCCTTCAATTATATCACCAGGATCAATAATCAGAAATATCGCGATACTAATAGCAGTCTGTTAAGTTTTAACCGTTCTTGTAAACCGATTTTAAATCGGATTTTTTTAAAACGACACTATTTAATTGTTATATTGAAATAAATAAAAGGTGTACTTTTTAAGGTTTACATCTTTGAGTGAGCAACACTGTTTTGTTTGACAGCTGACAGTCGCATTGTGCTTAGTTCGCTTTGCCATTTAATAATAAATAGACTTACCATTTAGCAAATATTGCAAATTGTTGAAATTTAATATCAAAATAATGGTTCTTTTCTGGAAATTCATCACACACTTTGTCAATTTCACTGTCATAATAATTGTCCATCTGCGCGGCTAATTCGATTAGTTACAGGTAATTTTCGCACCATTTTAAGTGATAAAAAACATCTCTTGAGACAATGTAATGCACAAACCAACAGCCGTATTTCGTTGACATAAAAAGTACCTCAAAAATAAAAATTTATACCCAAAGGCTTCAGAGAGAATGAGCTTAACTGCGGCTAAATATGAATTGAAGATCAGCTGAGATATCAAATCTGAGTTATCTATCACCTCTGGATTCCGTATTCATAGGGCGCTTACTCAAACTATAAATTCTGCTTTAGGATGGTATATCTCACTTCAACAGCCGTATAAAGCCGAATTTCTCTTGTTATCTTGGAAGGACTTAGAGTATCCAATTTCATGATTTTCTGATAATTATAATTTTGTGGAAGAAAATGGTCCGGGTGGAGGTCAATAAATTTTTCTTAGAATTGGAGAAATGTTTATTAAGTAGCCAACGTTTCGACCTACTTTATAGGTCTTCTTCAGGGCTAAATATGCAAAATACAGACAGTTGAAAATTACAAACTTGGTAAAAATGAATAGTAAAAAAGTAAAATAATAAATAATAGAAAAATGAAAATAAATAATAGAATGAAAAAGTAATGAGAAGTAATAAAAATAAAGTGTTAAAGATTAAAGAATAAGGTAATAATGATAGGAATTAGAATCGGTAAATATTAAAATAAAATACATTAGTATAAGAGTATCTGAGTGGTGGAACATAAAAATGGAGGGGAGAGCCTTAGATGCATATACATAGCGAGGTTAATTATTGTAGAGTATTAATAAAAAAGTGCCAGGAAAGGTAATAATAAAAGATAATAAACAATATACTAAGTAATAAATTGAGTAATAAAAATTGCGGCATACTGTAATAAAAATGAAAATAATGATAAGTAATAAAAATGAGAAATACAATTTACTGAGAATGGGGATGATAATGCATACAAATCGTTAATGAAATATTATAAAGAATGTTTGTAGCACATATGTAATATGTTTTTTTCGGTTGGCTCTACAGACCGTGTACATCTTTGGCCTCCTTTATCAGCCTTCTCCACTTCTGTCTATCCTAGGCCGTTGAGTTATGTAATAACTAATATGACAAAATAAGAAAAGAGAACGTAGTTGATATAATATAGTAGATATAACTAAGTTTTATAATATTACTATTATTAGGGAGCAGAGTAGCTCATTGGTAGAGCACTGAGTTCCCACGCCGGAAATCCTAGTTCAAATCCCGCTGCGGATAAGACTTTTATTTAGTTTAGCCTGTTTGAAGCCGGAGATGGATCACATAGGATCTAGGACCCTCCTGGAGTTTACCCAGTCTATATAAAATGTTATAAAAATAGGGTACACAAAATAAGCAGGAAAATATGGCAGTTGAGCGAGATCTATGACAAATAACCTCCCTGGAACACTATAGCAACCCTGAAACACTACAGTCTCTACCATGTACTGAACCCCATACGTTCACGGTTTTTAGTAGTACAGTTTATATATATATATATATATATATATGTTGTGTTTTAGTTCTCGAGTTTCTTGCCTAAGAAGTTCAAGAAAGACTGAAACTCGAGAACTAAAACACAATATATTTTCCATAACAGTCAAGATAAGTAGAAACCAATATTTATATACATATATATATATTCCTTATTTAATTTTTAAATGAAGGAGTTAATTAAAACTAAGAAAAATAAAAGTAATATTGGAATTTAAAAATCTCTTAAAACGGAAAATGTAAAATGGCAAATCTGCCATAAATTTTATTCCTATGGCATAATAAAATGAAATAAATTTTTTAAAAATAAACAGGTAACAGACATCCTTAGTATAAGGGATACTATGAAATGCTTGCATCTGAACAACAACATCCATTGCGGAATTAAAACCAATGGAATTTTTTTTCAGGAATAATTGAAAAACACATGTTCTAGTTATAAACATGTGGTGATCGAAACACATGTTTACAATTCATTCATTCATTTCATTTCTTCCTTTTTTTTTGTTTAAATTTCCAGTCAAGACAAAATGAATAATGTTGTAGGTATTTTAGAAACTTTAGGAAAAATTTCATTCAGACACAACAGTTTGGCTGTACGGAATATTATTGTAGAAAAAATGCAAAGGGTACCAACATTCATCTTCGAACCGATCACCAAGACTGTCGTCAAGTTCCGAAGTTATAACGGCGCAAGTGGAAAAATGAAACAAAATCGTTATCGCCCGAAAGTAAATCCATGTTGTCCGAAAAAGAAGGAACATCCTTGTTGCCCGAAAGTAAATCCATGTTGTCCGAAAAAGAAGGAACATCCTTGTTGCCCGAAGGAAAATCCATGTTGTCCTCAGAAGGAGAATCCTTGTTGCCCGAAGGGAAATCCTTGTTGGCCGAAGGAAAATCCTTGTTGGCCGAAGGAAAATCCTTGTTGTCCGAAAAAGGAGGACCATCCTTGGTGCCCGAAGGAAAATCCTTGCTGTCCTAAGAAGAACCCATGTCCTCCAAAGTGTTAACAGAACCCTCGCTCCTCATTATCATGACATTTAACAAGAAATTATCAAATACAAGTACAAAAGTGGTGCAATCAGGTATCTACAACAGTTTAATATCCTACACAAAATTAAATCATTACATATGCAATGAGACTTTGAAAAATAAAATCTAAATTTCTTTATTAGTTGGAAGATGAATTATTAATTATACTAAATAGCTATAATACAAGTATTATATGATCATGAAAAATTTACATTGAAAGTCAATAACATTAAATTCTAAAGCAGAGAACGAATGCTAAATTCTGCAGAGGTCCTTTAACCAATATAATAATTTATAAGTATTAATTTTTATTAATTTATGGGTCAATAGTATATTTTTTCTCAAAAATATTTGCACATTTATAACAGTCCATAGTTTATGAATATGTACGAAGTGTAATTTTTTTATTTTGCTGCATAGAGTTACTGTTTTACTTAACCTGTACCATTACATCCCATGAAGGATGATGGGTTCAATACATAGTAGAGACTGTTCTAAAGGATAATAGGACGATGGTTGTGCAGGGAGATGATTTGTCCTAATTCAGCCTCAATCACCAGTTTTCCCCCTAATTAAGGTACCCACTTTATTGAGGCTGGGTGAGCCCTAGAAGGATCTGAAGTACCATTCCTGTCTGTTTATAGATTGCATAATTTAACCTTTGGAACCTTTTGGCATAGTAACTGAACCCTCTACCCATTAAGCAATCTCGCTTCTTCATGATTATTTATTGAATCTAATTGCCTATAGCGGATAGAGTGAGTTAAATGTTAGAAAATGATACTTATTATTTAGAATGTATTGTATACTCCTTTGCTGGCTTTAAACAGATATACATAGGAATATCAGAACGGAAAGATAAATATAAGGTAATGTAGGATGTTTAAAATCCAATGAAATTGTTCAAGTGGCTGTATCTAATGTTATTGTTTTCACATTCTTCATTATATTTAGTTTCTATGGTTAGTAAACTACTAATTTTCCTGAATTATAAATCTCATATGATAAACGAATAATATAGACAATACTTTTTAAATTTAATTTTTCTTCGCTATTCTGATTTTCTATAATCTCATAATATAACAAAAAAATACTCTATAAATACAAAATAAAAATCCGAATACATTGATTTCCCTGAAATTTCTAAAAATTTTAAATATCACAATAGAGTTCATTAAAAAACTTCTGAAGATCACTAAAAAAATAAGATAGTTATAAGCTGTAAACATAGAAATAAAATACAACGTTATTGAAGTAAAAATATATTCAAAATGAGACTTTTTAATAGCGTAAATATTTATGAATAAACTAAACACAATAGTTGTGAATGGAAGCTGAAAGGATGATTTCACAGAGACTGCTGACGTCACCTGATAATTGGAATGACGTCATTGCTGGTGATAGGTGTGATAAAGGTAGGCTCGGAGAATACTCTTCTTCTATAATTCACAGATTTGTGCATTTCAGGGTCAATGAATAATTTTATGATACCAGTTTGTTCATACTTAAATACATAATAATACAAATAAATATATGCATTACACACAAACACACACATATATATATATATATATATATATATATATATATATATATTTATTGACCAAAGCACTTCTCTTTCATATTACTAATACAAGCCAAGACGATGTATTAACTCACTTTCTGGGAGGAAAAAAAAACCATGTCCACTATCTAGGTAATATTTTGGGTGAATTGTCTGAAATAAAAACAATAGTCGAGAATTCCAATTAATATTATATATGCTTTAAATGCCAATAACAAGCTGTTTCTATAAGTAAGAAAGAAATGAATTTTAATAGTTCAGAGTTACGAAGAAAATAGAAAATATGAAATCTTCATTTACCTCCGGTAAATAGAGATATAATATAATTCTTAGTATGGCTCATCTGTTCAGGAAAATTGAAACAAAATTATTGTGAGCATTCAGTCGGTTTTAACATTAAATATTACTAAAAAATAGTTTTAGTGGTGTAATATTTGATCGGTCTTGCCTCGCACCAGGTCAAGGAAATACTATCTCCTTATTATTTTATCGTTCTCTATCCGTCAATTAATTATAAGTAATTTTAAAAATTTTAATATCACAAATTCAATGTTTCTCGCTCCTTTAAACCCCTTACACAAAATACAAAACTGTTTTGGAATATAAATGAAAAAAATATAATGCGCTATTTAGGAAATAAAACAAGGTAAGCCACATTCTATTATTTCAATTACAGGACTGCTATTTCAATAAAATAATATCAAGACATTTTTCTTATAAACAATATATTATTTTTTTAGCTATTAAACAAATCTGAAATAAAAATATTTTTATTTTAAAGAGAAAAGATAAGACCCCCAGCCGGGATTCGAACCCGGATCCTCTGTCTCACCGTGACAGCGCTCTAACCATTTGAGCCACCAGGGTCGCCAGCCAGCAGGGGACAAATCTTTTCTCTTATCCAATCCCATTGTTAAGGCGTGATTAGACTGAATAATTTTAATAGTAAGCAAATGGAAGTACCACGGGAATTTGAATGAAGTCTCAGATATTAACAAAGCGTTTGATTTATTAATTTGAATAACATGCGAGATTTTCTTAAATACTATCAAATATACATGGAAGAAAGGATAAAATTAAATAATAGCGTCTACAAAATTAACTTAAAACTAAAGATGTAACTTAGCGATCTAATGAACAAATTAATTTTAAACAAAAAAAAAAGAAGAACAAATGATTAACATGAATTGGAGCGATAATTACCAATAACAGAAATGCTCCATGCTAGCATAATGGCCAAAGATATAACAACTACAAAATGAAATTGAACGATGTAATGCAGATTTCAATAAGGCCCGAAGATGTGCGAATTATTATTATCTTCGCCAGTGATCACGGTATGACGGAACAATGAGTATGATATCATTAATTAACTTGAACTTTCCGGTTGGTACCATGTGATACGTTGATCATCAGGAGAAAAATTAGTTGACAATTTGAGGCCTTATGATAATGAAATGTGACTTACAATTTGCGTGATGTATACTCAATTATCATCTCAGCATAGCTTCTGGCGAGTAACAAACTTTAAGACCTCTGGACGTTCTCATATGAAGAGCGGCTTGAAAGTGGAGTGTGCGATGGTCGTAGCTGCGAATGGTGCGAATGCGATGGTGGTATAACTGCTCCGCTCGGCGATCTAACAGCAAGTGAAGTGACTCAATAGCGTCGCTCCTCCTCTCCTTGGTTTTGGCGGTACAGTATTCCCGATTTTAGAGGCAATGATCTGTCCGTTCCATCTGGCGGGCAGTCCAGGTCCGCGACTAAACACCTATGTTCCCGTGTTCTCGCAATTTTTTGCGGTGTAAATACGAGAACGAATGTTCTTTGAACATTACTTTAATTTTAGGATCTTTTTTACTTACGTCATATTACTATTAAAATTTTTTTATAATTATTGGTCTACTGTTTTGATTATTAAATATTTTTATTTTAAAGAGAAAAGATATGCTCCCGGCCGGGATTCGAACCGGGATCCTCTGTTTCTCTGTGACAGTGATTATAATTATAAAATATTATAAATAGTAATATGACGTACGTCAACAAGATCCTAAAATTGATGTAATGTTCAAAGAACATTCATTCTCGTGTATACATCGCAAAAAATTGCGAGAACACGGGGACACGGGATTGGATAAGAGAAAAGATTTGTCACCTGCTGGCAAGCGACCCTGGTGGCTCAAATGGTTAGAGCGCTGTCACAGTGAGACAGAGGATCCGGGTTCGAATCCCGATTGGGGGCATATCTTTTCTCTTTAAAATACAAATATTTTTATTTCAGATTTGTTTAATAGCTGAACAAATAATATACCGTTTATAAGAAAAATGTCTTGATATTATTTTACTGAAATAGCAGCCCTATAGTTGAAATAATAGAATGTGGCATATCTTGTATTATTTCCAGTCGAGGTAGGTCAGAGGATCCGGGTTCGAATCCCGGCCAGGGGCACATCTTTTCTCTTTAAAATAAAAATATTTAAGAATCAAAACATTTGACCTATAATTATAAAAAATTATGAAATAAAAATAATTATCAATATTTCATTTAATGGAAAATACTCAATATTTCAACAAAATACTAACTAGGTACTTATATTTTTATATGCTCTAGGGGGCACGAAATAAGTACTTAACTGAAATTCAATTTATAGAATAATATGAGGCTACCTCTACTAAAACCTCTAGTTGTGTAATTTGTAAAATAGGAATACCATTAACGAATAATATTAGCTAAAAAAATAGAATTAACTAATCTAGTCTCGAAACTTCGCCTAAGAAGTTCAAGAAAGACCGAAACTCGAGAACTAAACACAATATATTTTCCATAAAATTTGTTTAGACGCGGACCTATACTGCCGCCAGATGGAACGAACCGATCCTTGCCTCTAAGATACTAGGCTTTATTAATATACTTTACCGCCAAAAAGAAGGAGAGGGGAGAGCGACGCTATGAGTCCGTCACTCGCTGCCTGACTGGCCTGGATCAACGACCATCGCACACTGCCGCTTATCATTCCGCTTTCAAGCCGCTATTCCTATGAGAACGTCCAGAGGTCTTAAAGCTTGTCACACGCCAGAAGCTATGCTGAGATGATAATTGGGTATACATCACACAAATTGTAAGTCCCATTTCATTATCATAAGGCCTCAAATCGTCAACTAATTATTCTCCTGATGATCAACGTATTACGTGGTACCAACCGGACAGTGCAAGTTAATTAATGATATCATACTCATTGCTCCTTCATGCCGTGATCACTGGCGAATATAATAATAATTCGCACATCTTCGCGCCTTATTGAAATCTTCATTATAACGTTCAAGTCCATTTTGTTGTTATTATATCTTTGGCCATTATGCTAGCATGGAGCATTTCTGTTATTGTTAATTATCGCTCCCATTCATGTTAATCATTTTTAAAATGATTAACATGATTAAAAATGATTGTTCATTAGATCGCTAAGTTGCATGTTTAGTCTTAAGTTATTCTTGTAAAGCTATTATTAATTTTTATCTTTTTTTACATGTATATTTAATAGTATTTAAGAAAAGATATCTCGCATGTAATTCAAATTATAAATCAAAGGCTATGTTAATATCAGAGATTTCTTTGCAAATTCCCGCTATTTTTCAATTTAATTCAGTCTAATACATCAAAGAAACAACATTCGAGATAAGTAGAAACCAATATATATATTCCTTATTTAATTTTTAAATGAAGGAGTAAATTAAAAATAAGAAAAATAAAAGTAATAATGGAATTTAAAAATCTCTTAAAACCAAAATCGGTAAATGTAAAATGACAAGCCTGCCATAAATTTTATTTCTAGGGCATAATAAAATGAAATAAATTTTTTAAAAATAATCAGATAACAGGCATCCTTAGTATAAGGGATACTATGAAATGCTTGTCTGTGGACGTAGACATCCGTTGCGGCATTACAACCAATGGAATTTTTTACAGGAATAATTGAAAAACACATGTTATAGTTATAAACATGTGGTGATCGAAACACATGTTTACAATTCATTTTCATTTCATTTCTTTCTTTTTTTTTGTTTAAATTTCCAGTCAAGACAAAATGAACAATGTTGTAGGTATTTTAGAAACTTTAGGAAAAATTTCATTCAGACACAACAGTTTGGCTGTACGGAATATTATTGTAGAAAAAATGCAAAGGGTACCAACATTCATCTTCGAACCGATCACCAAGACTGTCGTCAAGTTCCGAAGTTATAACGGCGCAAGTGGAAAAATGAAACAAAATCGTTATCGCCCGAAAGTAAATCCATGTTGTCCGAAAAAGAAGGAACATCCTTGTTGCCCGAAGGAAAATCCATGTTGTCCTCAGAAGGAGAATCCTTGTTGCCCGAAGGAAATTCCTTGTTGTCCGAAAAAGGAGTACCATCCTTGTTGCCCGAAGGAAAATCCTTGTTGTCCGAAAAAGGAAGACCATCCTTGGTGCCCGAAGGAAAACCCTTGCTGTCCTAAGAAGAACCCATGTCCTCCAAAGTGTTAACAGAACCCTCGCTCCTCATTATCATGATATTTAACAAGACATTATCAAATACAAGTACAAAAGTGGTGCAATCAGGTATCTACAACAGTTTAATATCCTACACAAAATTAAATCATTACATATGCAATGATACTTTGAAAAATAAAATCTAAATTTCTTTATTAGTTGGAAGATGAATTATTAATTATACTAAATAGTAAAATTAAATCATTAAATATACAATGAAACTTTGAAAAAATATATTTATTTCAGATTTGTTTAATAGCTAAACAAATAATAGTTTGTTTATAAGAAAAATGTCTTGATATTATTTTACTGAAATAGCAGTACTATAATTGAAATAATAAAATGTGGCATACCTTGTTTTATTTCCTGTCGAGGTAGGTCAGAGGATCCGGGTTCGAATCCCGGCCAGGGGCACATCTTTTCTCTTTAAAATAAAAATATTTAAGAATCAAAACATTTGACCTATAATTATAAAAAATTATGAAATAAAAATAATTATCAATATTTCATTTATCGGGAAATACTCAATATTTCAACAAAATACTAACTAGGTACTCATATTTTTATATGCTCACTAGGGGGCACGAAATAAGTACTTAACTGAAATTCAATTTATAGAATAATATGAGGCTACCTCTACTAAAACCTCTAGTTGTATAATTTGTAAAATGGGAATACTATTAACCAATATTATTAGCTAAAAAAAAATAGAATAACAAGATATGAAGAATAAAAATGGGATATAAAAACGAGTAAAGTAAATAATATTAAAAATCTAGATGTCAAAAGAGAGCAGAGTGGCTCAGTGGTAGAGCACTGAGTTGCCATGTCGGAAATCCTGGTTCAAATCCCGCTGCATGCAAGACTTTTATTTAGTCTGTTTACAGCCGAAGATGGGTCATATGGGATCTAGGACGCTCCTGGGGCTCACCCAGCCTCTATAAAATGTTATAAAAATAATAAAGAAAAATATGGTGGTTGAGCATGATCTAGGACAAATCATCACATTGCAGAACCGTTTTCCATGAAACAGTACAATCTCTACCATGTACTGAACCCTTGACCCGTTCACGGGTTGTAGTGGTACAGATTTTTTTGTTTTGTTTTTTAGATATCAATATGGTTTATGTACATAATAATGATATATTATAGATTCATATGCTGACCTTTTTTTCAGGGAACGTTTTGTTTTGCGCTACATATGTTCAGGATTACCTTTTTCTTTTGGAGGGGGGTACATTCTAAAAAATGATTAGACAAAAATAAGTTTCCTTTTCATGTTTGTCCTAAACTATTTCTGTTAGGTATCCTGGAGATTCGCTTTTAGAAGTCTTATGAGAGCAGCTAGATGTATCGACCAAAGAACTCGCGTGCTTGAAAGAGAGACGTCTTCTTAGAGAATCCACTGTGATGATGCTATCAGCCAAAACCAATTCTGTTATAAAAGGCCAACTGTTCTATTCACTTAGTTGTATTTTTGTTTGAGGCTTATCTCTGTTGATTCAGCCATATTTTATCAGGCGGCACGCGAATCCTCCCTTCACTGCAATTTAGTTTAGATTGCCAGCTATTATTGTTTATTTACTTACCTTGTTATTACCTTTATCGCCTTTATATTTTTTTAATTCTAAAGTTATGATAATATCCGATTTAGTGACTTGCAGCAATGACTTAAATTCTTTCCATAATATTAAAAAAAAAAGTATGCTCTATAGAAGGTTTATAAAAAGCAACAAAATAAAAATAATAAAATACTATAAAAAAGGAGCGAATGATAACAGTAAAGATAATTAAAGATATGTATTATAAATAATTAGGATACAAATGGAAAAAAACTAAAAAAAAAAATCTTCTCTTCGAAATAAAACTATTTAAAAATATTCACCATTAAAATCAATTATAAATATAAAATTGACGTAAGTCAACAAGATCCCAATTAAAGTAATATTCAATGGACATTCTTCCCTTATACATTTACTTATACTTATACTGATTACTTATACATCGCAAAAATTGCGAGAACACGGGGATACAGGTTCGGTGAAGAGAATGGATTTGTCTGGCTTGGACACGACCCCTGGTAGCTCAGTGGTTTAGAGCACTGCACTAGAGATGCATACGACCCGTGTTCGAATTCCGGCCGGGAATCCTTTCCTATCTTTAAGATACAGGAAAATACATAATAAGTTAACGTCTTGACAGTATTTATATTACATCAGATCTTTTTTTTTTTTTTCTACGACTCAACAAGGTTCTTGGATCCGGTTGGTTGGTTGTTTTTTATTTAGAGGCGTAAAACCGGTTGGTCATCAACGCCTTATTAGTATAGTAATTTTTTTAGTAACAATAATTTCAGTAATACTAACATAGTACAAGTATAATAATGTACATAGTATAAGTATAATAATGTATACAGTAGTATAATAATTATTTGTAACAATAATTCTAGTTACAATTACAATAATAACGAATAAATAAAGTAAAAAAAAATATTATAATGATTTGAATGATTAAAATAGTATGATTTTTAGTAAAACTTTTTATTAAGAAAAATAAGGAAGAAAAAATGCCTCAGATATTCCTAATAAGTCCTTCTTTTGATAGAAATGTGATCACCTTAATAATGTATTCTTCCTCATTTCCCAATATCATGGATACATTGGTGGGTAGAGCTATTTTATCCATCGCTCTTTTGTAAAAGGCACAGCCTTCGAAGATATGGTCTATTGACAGGCTATCGTTGCACTTCTCGCATGTTGGTGGGTATTCTTTAGTAATCAGATGAGCCTGGGTAAGCCTTGTATGTCCTATCCTAAGGCGTGTAAGGACCACTTCCTCAGAGGAGCACTTCTTGGATCCGGTACATGGTAGGAACAATACTGGTATTAAAACAACGGCTGTGCAGGGAGGTGATTTGTCCTAGACGACTCTCAACCGCCGGATTTCCACCATTGTTATTCCTTTGCACAATTTTTCATTTGCTTATTAATGTACATTACTCGAGAATTAAATTTTATATTCAGTATTAAATATTCTGTTTTGTAAAATGTTGAATTTTTCTCTTTATTCCTAAAGTTTTTTTTTTTTTTTGCGCTGAACACCTGAAAGAGAAAGATGAAAAGAGGTGGACTAAATCCTGAGGTGCACTAAAGGGCTTTTAACTCAATAAGAGTAAGCCGGTAGTAGCCCCCAAGGGCCTATATACTTAACTTTATGTATTATTCAGTGGAAGGTATGCAAATTACCTGTGTTTAGGCACAGCTACCTTCTGCCCTGGCAATATAGTCGTCTAAGTCCTCGTCCTCTTTAGTTAATTATTAAGTTTAATAATTAAAAATCTTCTCGAAATAAAGTATAGATAGCTATTTTTAATAATATTAGTTGTCCTAATTAATATGAGGGGGAAACGTGATAAAGCACAAATCACCACCGCACAATCACAACCGTTGTCAAAGAAGAAGTACAACCTCTACTATCTACTTTTTACCCCTTCGAGGGTTGTAGTATTACAGTTTTTTATATTTTTTAATTCTAATTAAAGCTGGATAGGCCAAATTTTGAACTCTCATTTGTAGCATCTGCCGATTAGCCATAGCAGCATAAAGTGACGTTATATGAAATAAACAACCTAGTTGACCTTATTTAAATAATTTAAATGAGAAAGAAAATGGTCCGGGCGGAGCTCAAAGAAAGAATTCATGAATATAGATGAGCTATTCATTTGATTCTGACATCTCAACCCCCATTGCGAGTCTTCTTCAGGACTGGATAGGCAAGACAATAACAAATATAAAAATATTATATTCAAAAATATAATTAATAAAAATAAAGCAATTGGATTATCTACTTCACTATAAATAGTAATAGTTATATTTAAGATATTTCAAAAGGAATCTCAAGTAAAAACCTTCAAGAAAATAGAGGGAGGGAGAGAGAGAGAGTGAGAGAGAGAGACAGAGTTGGAGAAAAACATATGATTGAAAAGATAATTTCACTTAAGATGTCAACGAAACAACTGCACATGTAAAACGAGTGAAGATTCTTAAAAGTGCCAAACTAACTCAAAACAATATTAAAAAATATTTGCGCATCACCTTTTTTTTTCAAATCATAAATAATCCTAATCCATTTGAAAAAAATTGATTGAAAATGATAAGAAGGATCTTTTATGATGTCTACTCTATAAACTTTAAATTTAAGCGTTAAATGTAGTTTGAGTGCGGCTTGGGAGAGTTTAGTACAACTTGCGCCCTTTTTTGAAAAATATTGCGCATCACATATTTTTTCAAGTCATAAACAGTCCTTATCCATGTGACAAATACTGATTAAAAATGAGAAGAAGGGTCTTTTATGACGTCTATAAAGAACTCCTTTATTAACGAAACCTCTATCAAACAGTCTATAGCCAATAAGGTGCGACCAACATCCTGCTTATGCTCCAACATCCTGCCAACATCCATTTTATGCTCAATGGAAGTTGAAGGGAGGAAAAAAGGATTGAAGAGACAAGTTAGAAAGTATGCTCACGCTCGTAAATCCTGCCTGGCCACATGCGGTACAAGACTAATTTGTAACGAATCTGATAACACCCCCAGTGGGATTCATGAACCCTACTGGGGTCAGCCTATAGAGCGGGAGCCATTATATGGTTAAAAAAATGGTGGTTGAGCGTGATCGGGATAAAATTACCTAGAGAGACAAGTACACAACCGTTGTCTTTGAAACTCTACAGCCTCTACCAGATACTGATTTATATATTTATTTATTTGACGCAAAAGAGCCATGAAAGACTACGCGACTATGATACAGGGTTTATTTTTCTGTGTTTTCTCGGCCCATCTTTTCCTCATGGTTTCACTGAAGGCTTTTTTTCTTTCTTCTGTCCAGGTCTTGGATGGTAATTTTTTCTCTCTGCTACTAGAACCCCATCTTTGAGGAATTTTCGGTATTCAGTTCTGTTATCTAATAAATCCCGCGTTTCTTGGTTTCTTTGTTTTGTTCTGTGTATCCTTGTTTGAATTTGTAGCCTATAACATTGGTGAAAATGTTCTTGTTTAGTTTCTCCTCTTTTATTCTCATCATGCGACTATAAAATCTGAGTCTTCTTACCCTTATTTCTTACAATTTGATTATTTATTTATTTCCAAGAAACGTACTTCACAGTAAATTTCTTTGTTAGATTTAAACCGGTATCCTTCTGGTGTTACTTAGGGTCCGTGGATTCTCCTAAGAATTCTTCTTTCTATTTTAAGAAGACAACACTGAATTTCACTTTTTAAAAACAAAATTTATTGAATAAAATAACACTTGAACAAATAATGATTATACAATAACAACGTTACGACTAATGGAAAACACTTGGAGCTGATGGCTGAGGATAGGCAAGTAGGAGTGGGGAGAGGGAGAGGATTCTGAGAATTTTAGTGCAGGCGGTCGTGCAGGTGGTTATAACTCCCGTGAACGGGTCTATGGTTCACTACAGGGTAGAGACTGTACTTTTTCAAGGACAACGGTTGTGCAGGGAAAATAAATAAACTCGTATATACCAAATTTAAAAAGGCGCCTTAATTTATTTATTATTTTCTAATAAATCTGCAAATGAATCGAAAGAAAGTTAAAAAAAAAAAAACACGAAGAAACCTATACCTTTGTCAAGATGATGTTGGATAGCAATCATTAGAAATATCACATGGTGTTTTTATTCTTAAACGGTTCTGATATTATTTTTCGAAAATATTTGATATACTTTTTTATCAATATTGTAATAAAATCCTTTTATTATATCCTGTTCCTAGGGATTATACCTTTTTAGCGAGTATTCTGTGACCCTCTTCTCGGGTCAAAATCACGTATGCCACTTAGTTTGCAGCTCAAGCATTTGAGTCACGTCCGAAAGCTAGATGGTGCGGCAAAAGCTACGTTTTTCATTGAATATCTGTATGTATATATATATATATATATATCAGGTTCACAAATGGTAAAAATAAATTAAATATAAATAAATAAAATCAATTTCTTCTGAAGTGTCATGAGGGTTTGATGACAGAGTCAGCCTGGAAGTGAAGAAAAGTATAAAACAATAGATTGAAACTAGGATGCTATAACATCAATATTTAAGAATATAACATAAGATATATGAGATAGATTTCTTGGAGGAAAAAAATATAAGCTTGTAAAATGTTTGTAAAGAAAAAATAGACGAAAGAACATTGTATATGCTTCCTGTAGCCGAAGGGGATTAGAAACACAGAAGCTTGTGAATCACTCATTGTCCAACAAGTTTTAGCAGCTAAAAATACATTCTTGTACAAAATTAAAAGAATCAAGTCATAAATCCCCGTTAACGGGCATATTGAGAAATAACAGGTATCTAACAGGGAACTGAACAATAATTCTTTCGCAGTTAAACAACTATAATTACGATTAAACAACAACCGCTAAAGAAAGAAAACAAAACTCCACAGATTACTGTTGTTACTTTAAATGTTTAGCTCTGAATTACGATGAAATGAAAAAAGTAAAGCTTTCATTCATTACATGTATAATATATCGTAAATACTTATAATATTCTCAGACTACAAACATTTACTACAAGTAATATACTATTACGAAAACCCAATAGAATTAAACCAATATTTTTTCATTGTCTTATAAAATCCTCTTCTATCGCTGTTAAGGCGCACCTGACAGGTTGTTATTACAGGTTTACAAATCTTTCTAAATAAAGAATACAATTTGCCTCGGGGTGCATTCATTAATAACACTAAATAAGGTTAACTTATTTATTATGATATAATTAAATATAATACATATTTAATATAACCTTCAATGTATTAGAGCCTTCACACATCAGAAATTTGGAGATCTAGCATCAAAACAGTGATCAGACCACAAACAAAATAGAAAAAGGAAATAGATGGTGGTGAATTCATAGAATTTACTCCTCCATTCATAAAGAACAGGCAATAAATCAACTTATAAATAATTAATAATAAATACTAATTCTTGTAATTGTCAAGTATAATTATATACGTTTATTTCATTTTTGTATGTGTTATCAGAATATTATTTTCTAAATAATAATAAATAAATGTTTCAATGTGTAAACCGTCCTAGAGTTATAAATTGCATTTTTAGTAATAGAAAATTGTAAGAGATAGCGCTAGTGTAGTTTTAACAAATCTAATGTTTCACCTTTATTTTTTTAATTTTTAAATGGTTGCACCCTCGTTTAATTACCATACCCGCCTTCGGCTCATGGGGTAAAATTAACTCGGGTGTATTAAAGTGGCACTTTCCTCACTTGTCAAACAAATAACTATATCTGTATAAAAATAACTAAGTGTTTTTCTCAGCCCTTCTCAGCCGTGAAGACGGCCTATACTGTCGGCCGAAACGTCGACACTTTTAATATATAAGTTAACCTTATTTAGTGTCATTAATGACTGCAACCTCAGTGAAATTGTCTCTCTATCTTTCTAAATACAGTTGGAAGGTCAAGATTAAAAGATTAAATAATTCATTTGTCACAGATGATCTCGAAATCGGGAGCTTGAGATTAGTAACTTTATGCCCGACGCAGTGAGTTATTCCACTCTTACTATTTACACCAACAGTATACAAATAAATAAACAACAAAAATATTTAATTTTATCCTGTAAATGTAGTATCCTGTAAATATTTCACTTGATAAATGATCGTTAATTCATGTTTTTCAATTACCATTACTTTATGCTGTCATGGTTAATCCGACAATGTCACAATCCTTAGTCCTTAAATTTTTCTATAGAAATATAATTAAGATTATTAAGGGGCCTTTAACCAGTATCTGACACCGCTGTACAAAGCAGCACTTCCATTTTAGATCCTTTCCGAAGGACGACGTTAGTAGCGGTGGATTACTCCATTTAAAAAATCATTATACCACCTGAAGGGCTATGACCTCGCGATTATAGGCATATTAGGTGGCTATGCTAACCATAACACCACAGTTTCCGGTAACCGTAACATCCGAATGGCCGTTTCTGTATAATGTAAACTATATATGAATATATATTTAAATAAATGATCTGATAAAGCTGATAATAAACTCAGAACACCGATGAAATCGATGCATTAAAGTAAAAATCGATTCACTACCGTAGATACTAATTTTTTTTAAGATGATGCCTTAACAATCTCTACGTTCAAGTTTTCGGTTCAGTTCTGTTCTTGAGTTATGTAACTAGGCTACATAACATTGATCTGGGAGGTAGGCTCAAGCGCAATTTTGAAGTGGTAAAGGAGTTTTATTCGTTAGCTGAGTCTGGTGAGCCCCAGGATGGTTTCCAGAACATCAGAAGCTGGTCTATGATTTGATTTATAAATGATTCATATAGCATTACTAATAATGATTGAGCCAATATAACTATTTTTAAATATAGTTATACAATATGTGTATTTAAATGTATAAGGACTGAAAAGCGAATTCTCAGGTTACATAGAGATAGAGTTGCCCCTTCACTAGGCAGTGGATACCCGCACGACAGCTTGGTCACTCCGGCTAGGAAGCTTCTTGCGCCGTTGGCTCAGCTCATTGCTATTTTGAGAGTAATAAGAAAATACAATAACATTGTATATATTTTAATAAGTTAGATAGATAGGTAAAATCATTTTATTAAGGTAAAATTTATTCTTCGGTTATATAATTTTTGAATAACAAAAATCTTTGAGGAACAAAAAAAACGTATCCAACCAAAATGTTAAATAATTTAAATCATCATGAATAATCCACAGTTAACCGTATACATATGGAGCATAAAATGGTTTGTTGCTAGGTAAAAAAAATAATAATTATAATGAAAATACTATAATTTTACGTATGGAGCCCACTCCGCTCAGTGGTAGGATCTAGGACCCTCCTGGGGCCCACCCAGCCTCTATAAAATATTCTGGGAAATCTGGTGGTTGAGCGTGACCTAGGACAAGTCACCTTCTAATAGAATTGGCGTAACAACCTCCGATGTTGATAACCTCATCCTGTCCTATCCTTCTAGTAGAACCGTTGTCCATGAAACAGTACAATTTATACCATGTACTGAACCCCAGACCCCTTCAAGGGTTGTGGTGGTACAGGTTTTTTTTTTAAATAATTTTACGTAGATTGTACATAAAAATATTAAAACTATCGATAAATACATTAAAATTATATATAAATGCAACAAACGTATTTATCTCTGGCTGGTACAAAAACATGCGTTTTTTGGCTCAATTAATTAGGGCAAAAGTACGTCTTTTCTCCCTGTGCATTAGAAATTGAGTCAAAAAGTTAACTTTATTCCCTAGCGAATAAAGTAAAAAGATGACAACCTAATTCGTCCAAATAGTGTAGGTTTTGTACTGAAAAAGTTGAGGGTTAGCTTGGTACACCTGTCACACCGACCATTAAATTCAGCTGTTGTTTCAAAACACCAAAACTGATAAACAGAAGTTCATTTGTGTTCAGGTTGTGTAAATTATGGATCCACCACATATTGTACAAGCAGCAAATGATGTTATTTCAAATTGTTTGCGAGCTAAATCAAGTCAGATTTATAAAAAATAACGTACGATGACTTCAAAAACAACATCAAATATTCATAACATCAATAAAGACAATTCAAAATTGTAATAACTGCACATTTAATTTCAGTTTTGAATTTATTGTAAAACATAACATTATATAAAATAACTAAAATAGAGCCAAAAACTCAAAAAGAAACACTATTATTTATTACAATGCAATTGGGAAAAACCACAATGCAAAGCCTTATGTATCAAAAATACACCCACTTACCAGTCGACGTTTCGCCTATTCAGGCATTATCAAGACCCAAAAACAAAAAAGGGTTATGTGAATCACATCTCGAAGAAAAAGGTGCAATACATCCCAACGATCATCAACCCAAACAGGCTCCAAACATGAGACAGCACCCCACCACCTAGACGTTCAACATACAACTGACGTCTGTTCAATAAGCGAATAAACTCGATTGTTCCCTCGCATTCGCTCGGATACAAACTTACAGCTGAGGGAATGATCTTCTTCAGTCCCTTGGTGCATAAATAACTATTTTGTACCTTAAACCTGACCATTTTCTTCACCATAATAACAATTAGAATTTACATCACATACCATTATTACATTTTGTACATATTAAACATGCCCTAAATGATTGACTCTACAATCACTCTGCCAACTTTAATACTGGGAAGTTAATGTGATGAAATCACGATGAACATGGATAAGCTTTTAAAAGACTCAATAATTCAACTGCCTCAGCCGTTATCGAATTCAAAACCTTGAGATCAATAACCCTATACCAGACGTAGAGAGCTAACCCCCTATAGTTTTACGTCAGTTAAAATTAAACCTATACTAACTACTATAACATATGAAGGGCCTTGGATTCAGTACATTGTAAAGACTACTGTTTTAGGGCAATAATTCTGCTGGGAGTTAATTACTTCGGAATCATGCAAGGATTTTTCTCCAATTAAGGCTACCAAGTTATAGAGACTGGTCAAGCCCAAGGAGACTCGGTAGACCTTGGGTCAATCCGTGGCTATTAGTAGGTTACATGATTAATCTGCCATACCCTGATTCAAATCCAAGATCTTTTGCATAGCAAATCAACACCCTACATGCTCA
Organism: Arma custos; assembly: GCA_037127475.1. NCBI lineage: Eukaryota > Metazoa > Arthropoda > Insecta > Hemiptera > Pentatomidae > Arma > Arma custos. The sequence goes on along the minus strand of CM073760.1, from coordinate 14,430,349 downwards.
GAAGTATTTCAAGGTTGACAGAAATAACAAACAACAAAAATATATTTTACTCCTGTGAATACAGTAATCTTATATTTTGTTGAATGGTCGTTTCTGAAATATTTTAACTATAGATCAATAAATAATAGGTACTAATAAATGAAATACTGTAGATGAATAAACGACTCATTCACTTGGACTGTAGATATTAATAAACAGATTATCTGTCACAAGTGGCCGAGAATTCGGAAGCTACATATATCTGAATTCTGAGCTACACCGCTGTTTCTTCTTTAAGTACACAGAAATTCAACAAAATTTGTATGGTTTCAGAGTAAATTATGTGCTATTTCGAGAAATTCTAGAAAGTCAAGATTAACGATACTTCCTCTTTATATTTATGTCACACAGACATAATTGATTTCCTGGTAAACGGTTCAGTCAGGAGAGTTTTTTGTAATTATTTTCGCATGGCTCCATTTAATACCATCTGGTAAAGTTGAATAACATTATATAATGGCGAATAAACTAAATAGTTCCTGCAGCAATGGCGTGATAAGGATTGAACCTGAACTAGAAGTAGAAGAGTGTCGCATTGAAGTCGAACCATGCCGTACCAGGGACTGTTAGTGATGCAGTACCACTAGCGTCTTCGATGAAGCGAACTGGGGTAATTGACAAATAGTCCCTAGGCCGCGCTTCAATCGTTATAGAACTGTCTGCATTGGATAAAAATATACAACTACATATACGAATATTAGTCATATGCATATATATATATATATATATATATATATATATATATATATATATATATATATATATATATATATAAATGTTGTGTGAAGACGTGGAATCTATAAAACTAAATACAGAAAGGTTGTTGAATGCAAGTAAGATAATAGGCCTGGAAGGAAATTCGGATAAGACTAAGTATATGATTAGTAGCAGAAAAGGGGGAGATTGGTGTATGTGGGAAAAATATATTGGTGATATTATTGTAAGAGGGAACAAGTTTGAACGTGTCAAGAAGTTTAGGTACTCAGTTCTACGATGACAAAAAAAAATCAAGAGATGATGTTTTTTATTTTTCCGTCTCCAAATTATCTTGATAGCAACTTCTGCCTCAATTTGTAAACTGTTTTGCGAGTTAAAAACTGTGTACACGTGTTTGAAGTATGATCGTTAATGCTGAAGTACAAACAACATCGTAAGGACCATGGAACCGAAGCGTGGAATATTCGGACCAACAAAGGACGATTGCAAGGATATGAATTTAGATCATATAACACAGAACAGCATAGCTTACTAAAATTTTTGAGCTGGTAGCATAGCATTATTCTTAGGCTTAATAAGGTAAAAGTGCCTAAATAGTCATACAGCTGGTTGGTAGACATCTGTGGAATAGTAGCAATAGAAATGTATTGTCCACCTAAGAGTAGGTGGGTGGCATTACGTATTGTGTTTTGGTAATAATTCATTGACCGAAATTATTGGCTGCCTCGGCAGCGAGATAACGGATTCTTTAATATTTATGTTATTGCAAATAACATATAGAACCAAATAAGCTGGATGGAATAAAGTTATAATGGGGACTATTATGCAAAGATTAAGAAGAAAAAAAAGGTAGTGATTACTATAAAGAAGTGCCACTGCAGTACCTGGGTTGTGACCCTTGTCAAATTTTTAAATAAGTTATACACATTTTGCGTTGAGTCAAATATAGAAGAAAGAAGAAGAAGAAGGAAGAAGAAGCACAGGAAGGAGACGAAACTACTGCCATCGAAACCTAAGAAGATGGTTCAAGTGCTCTACCACAGCTTTTCAGATCTGCCTTACCGAAATTCGAATAACCTTAATTATAGTCGATGGATGAATGAAGATGATACTTTAGGAAGAAGAATATTACATATTACAGAAAAGTTAAAACAAAAAGAAATAATAAGTACAATATATTTACAGTATAACATAGGATAATTTATTTTTTATTGTTTTATTTATTTTTTATTGTTTTTATTTATTTTTTATTTATTGTTCTTTTGATGGTTAATACTTTTAAATATTTTCATTTTGAAGAGAATAGATTTGTTCTGGCCGTGATTCGAACACGGGTCGTCTGCATCTCTGGTGCAGTGCTCTAAGCCACTGAGCTACCAGGGTAGGCATCCAAGTCAGACAAATCCATTCTGTTCACCGATCCTATGGCCCCGAGTTCTCGCAATTCTTGCGATGTATTCTCGGGGAAGAATGTTCATTGAACATTACTTTAATTGGGATCTTGTTGACTTACGTCAATGTTATATTTATAATTTATTTTTATTTATTGTTCAATTTTTATTTGTTTATTCAATTCATATTTTTATTATTTTATTTCATTATTTTTATTATTATTATTCATATTTTTATTTGTTATCCAATGAACATTCATCCCCGTGTATACATCGCCAAAATTGCGAGAACACGGGGATATAAGATCGGTGAAGAGAATGGATTTGTCTCACTTGGATACGACCCCTAGTAGCTCAGTGGTTAGAGCACTGCACGACCCGGACTAGAGATGAAGACGACCCGGGTTCGAATCCCGGGCAGGACAAATCTTTTCCCTTCAAAATAAAAATATTTATAATATAGGATAGTTTGTTTTAAAAACGATTCCTATTTCTTACTGAGCATTTAGCTGAGCAAAAAAAATGTTCAAGATTTAAATTAAAATCTTTTCTTATTAATAATATATCTTAAATTTAAGTTCATTTTCATTGTTACAAACTGTTTTACTATTAAATAAAAAACAGTATTTTTTAAAGTAAAAGTTAATATTATAATAAAAAGAGTAATAATATTGTAAACAAATATCTTTTAATTGAAATACATTATTACTTTTAAGTAAAACTCTATTACAGTGTACGTGTGGTGTGGGAAAGAATCTAGATTAAGGCGCAGTAATCTACCTATCCTAAATGACCGAACTGTCGTGCGGGAAGTGTCGCTCTAGTGGTTGAAGGGGCAATACTTTCTACACTGCCTCAGATAAACTGTTTATTATGTAGGTTGTCGTGCTACAGTTTTATATATCTTTTTTATTAATATTTAAATAAATTAATCCTTTTTACGATTAACTATTTTTATTAACTAATAAGAAAACAAAAAATATGCAGTATTGAGGACTGCAGACAGAAATGAACACTCAATACTTTGCAATAATTGTTTTTTAATTTCTAAACCAATTATAGTCGAAATTAATCAGTTTTCAAATTGATAAACTTCTTTCTCTTTATATTTTCACCCACACCTGTCAAATACAAGTAATTGACAATCAACAGATTGGCTGACTGAAAAATAATACAAAATGACATGGAATGCATGACGAAGAATAGTGCCCAGCGATAACTCTCCATTGTCTTGCTTTAATTTCCTACTGTAATAGATTCCTCATCCACGTCCTTTTTAGTTTCCTCCTTGTGTTCTCAGGCACTCATGCCTGACTCTCAAGTCGCGGCCATTTTTTGTATCAATGGGTTTGGGTGTCCGTATAGTTTTTCTTGACTGCGTTCTAAAACAAAATTAAAATTATTAGTATAATTGATTATAAAAAAGGTACCTGTTCCACAGGTTGTCGCTTCGAGTGTAGTTACAAGAAGTTTTAACTGTTTATTCGTTGCATTTTCAATATTTTCCAAAAATACAAGTTATCATGAACTTTAGGATAGTAAAGAGAATGTAATTATAGTAAATGTGTTTACTTCGGTAATAATTATATCTAGAAATGAAAGTTTCAATAAACATACATTACCTAAACTTCGAAATATTAGTTCAAACTTTTATTTCTTGATGAAATGGTCAACAAAACCTACTCATTACTCATAACTACATTCTCTTTTCCATACTAAAGTTCATGATAACTTTTAATTATGGAAAATACTATAAGATAAACAAATGAAAAGTTAAAATGGAAATTCTAACCTTTAAATTAAAGTTGTTCAAAATAATTTGTATAACTCATGGACTTATTGCTAGGTGTTAGCTGTCTCGAGCATGTTGCTTAAGCGAACCTACAGGTTTACCATCAACCAAAAGTCGCTAAACGCGGCTAAAGAGGTTTTCACTTCAATAATAAATAGCTTAGTGAAAATTAATATATAATTATTCTTAAGCCAATCGAGTTCTTACCTTCAAACTAAAGTTGATTAAAACAAAATCCTCAAGAGTTTTTCACTTTAAAATACTTTTTAATTATTTATATAAGGACAAAAAATAAACAGAATAATGAGGAACAAGTTAAAACAACCGAATAAACTATTCTGAGCTGGAAGCAATTATTCTAAAATAACAGTTAATACTAAAATAACAGATCCTTAATTAGTATCAGAATGCTAATTTGTTCTCTTATCATAATTGAGCTACGGTTTGCAAGTAATTACCTTAAACGACTAAAATAACCTGGAACGGATCGATGCTGTATTCGTTCTGTTATTTACTGTGTTCGTTACTCTGTTCTGTAACCGTAACGGTTCTTCTGAATAGTAATACAGATACCTGAGGAACCGGGTGACGATTGAAGAAGAGACATTGTCCCCCAAGGGAGAGGATTATCGCGAGGGTTCTCGAGAACAATGTCCTCTTACATAAAGACCCCCCCCACTGCTTTTCGAAAAGTCGGGTCGATAGCGACTCCTGCCTTCTGTAGAGTCCTTCGTCCTTAGTCCTGCTAATTTTCATTTACTGTTTTTTCAAGATAACTTGTATCAGGTTATATTCTAAAAACATATACAATTAAATAAGCAAGAATAATAACAAAACATTAACAATCCCATCTTTTAAAACAGGCATTTTCCCGGCATTAATTCGTAGTATTCGTAATATATACATACATACATATATATATATATATATATATATATATATATATATATATATATATATATATATATATATGTGTATTATAAGATTTGCCTGGCCGGGATTCCAACCCGGGTCGCTCACGTCTCTAGCGCGGTGCTCTAACCAGCTGAGCTAACCTGGCTCGTAACACGGCCAGATAAATCCATTTCTTTTCAAAATAAAAATATTTAAAAATTAACACCATCATAATATTAGTAAATATAAAATAAATTATAATATAAAATTGACGTAAGTCAACGAGATTCTAATTAAAGTAATGTTCAATGAAATTTCTTCCCCTTGCATACATCGTAAAAATTACGAGAACACGGGGTATAGGATCGGTGAATAATATGGATTTGTCGGGCCGTGTTACGAGCCAGGTTAGGTCAGTCGGTTGCAGCACCGCTCTAGAGATGCGGGCGACCCGAATTCGAATTGCGGCCTGGACATATCTTTTCTCTTCAAAATAAAAATATTTAAAAATTATCACCATCATAATAATAATAAATATAAAATAGATGTTCTTAATATAATTTAACCTGTGCTACTGCGACCCAAAAGAGTCTTGGGTTCATTACGCGGTAGAGACTATACAACGGCTTTGCAGGGACTTGTCGAAAATCCACCAGAGTAACCACCAGATTTTTCTCTAATACAGAAAAAAATACAGAAATTTAAAATAAATTTATTTCAAAGCCGGATTTGAACTCCTGGGTTCAAATTCAGCATTGCAATTCAACACTCGTAGAATTTTTTTTCATAATTAATAAGTTCCCTTGCCGAAAGTTTAGCGCTCAACCCTTGGCCTACCACGATCTATAAATAAATACATATATATCATTATATAACATATATAATCTTTGTTATAATTTTAACAGGCTATAAGTAATAATCTTTATTTATTGGCATATCTGTTTTTGTTTTAATCAATGTATTTTAGCAACCATTATCATCAAGAAAACCAGTTTCCAGTCATAAAAATCATTTATTATTTTAAAACGTTTCGATTCTAAAAGTAATTTTAAATTTTAACAATTTCTTTACTTTTATGCATCAAAAACCACAAAATACATAACTATAATAGTTACAAGTCAATTTTCTGTAAAACGTTTTAAAACAATAAATAAATGATTTTTATGACTGGAAACTGGTTTTCTTCATGATAATAATTACAAAAGGTTGCAGTCCAGTATATTAAATACGAATTAAAATATAGTAAGCATTTCATTTTCATTTAAAAAAATTACTATATGGTAAAAAGTAAAATAAACTGTTATCCTTCTATAGATCAGATTAAAAAGTGTGCTACTTCAACCCACTTTGGGTTCAGTACGTGGTAGAGACTACTGTTTTTTGGACAACAGTTGTGCATGGAGGTGATCATACTCAACTGCTTTTCCCCAATTAAGGGTGCCCTATTAATAGTCCCAGGAGAGGATCATTAGATCTCACAGGATCCATCTGTGGCAGCTAACAGATTTAATAATTTATCTGTTATTTGAACTTGTGACCTGCAGCGTAGCAACTCCTCGCTTTCTATACACTCAACTGAAGACTCCCTAATATCAGCCAATCAGATATGAACATAGAAATACTTTCTTAAACATAAAGGTGAATATTGACTAATACTTAAAATAACAAAATAAAAATATATGCTGCCTCACTATTTTATTTTTTTACACTAGGTAAAAAAATATGATACTGAAGAAAAATGTAAATCCGCGTAAACAGAATCAAGTATAATATCTGGTGTAATCAAGTATAATAAAAAAACCTCTACCACTACAATCCGTGAACGGGTCTGGGTTTCAATACATGGTAGAGACTGTAGTGTTTAATGGACAACGGCTCTGCCAGGAGGTGACTTGTCCTAGGTCGCGCTCAATCGGCAGACTTCCCCCTCCCCTTATTTTGGGTACACTATTTTTATAGGTTTATATTTTTATAGTATTATAATCAAGTATAATACTAAATTATTACTATTTACTTATTACAGAAGTTAGCAAAATATATGATAAAATATTGATAGCATTATCAATGAAAAATCGTCTCAATAATCGCTTTTACCACAGTTTTTGTACCTACATAACTATTTAGTTGACGGAAGAAAGCAATCTATGGTTCACTATTGGTTCATCAACTATATTTCTAAATATTTCATTCCTTTACTTTTCCTCCGATTATATATATATATATATATATATATATATATATATATATATATATATATATATATATACACGGAATACAGGAGATTAGACAAAGCGAAATTGCGAAGCAAGGACCCAGCAAATATTATTCGGGTTCTCTAAGCCTAATCACTATTATTCTATACTTTTCTATCTCGCTCTTGAAGAAAGGTTGAAGGATGTAATAGTAAGAAATGAAGAAATACTTTTAATATCGGACAGATGTACCTTAGTAACGCAGTTAGTGCAAAAGCTCTTGAAAAGAGACTTAGCACGACTTGGTGAGACTTTAGAAAGATAAGATGGGCTTAGAGTCGGAGGGAAATAAGCCAAAATATATCACGTTAAGCCGAAACACAACCCCGATCGACAAACAGGATCAAATACTTTCGTATATTGATCAAGCGCTTCTAACTCTTGTGCTTCCTTCTATCCATGATCATGCACAAAGATTTCTCAAAAAAAATTGTCTTTTATTTTAGATATTCGTTACACTTTTAGAGCTGAAAAGTGTCACTTTTGGTGTTCCAACATATCATCCAGGGACAGTGTTTCGAGACCTCATGTTCGAAAAATTGTATTACAGTTTTATTTTAATGTTTTTAGTTATTTTATGGGGAAATATCTGGAGTTGAGCGTTACCTAGGACAAATCGATTCCTTGCTGAACCGTTGTCCATGAAACAGTGTATTCTCTGTTGGCGGATGTACTGAACCAAAGACCCGTCACAAGTTGTAGTGGTACAGGTTTTTTTTTTAAGTATGACTTTTATTGATTTTATTTTATTTATATACTCAAGTACTGTACTAAAAATTATTTAAACAGTTTTAGATTTAAAGTAATAGTATCTGTTATGTTTCTTATATTTTGAACTATATTAAAAAATTTAAATGATAAATCAAAATTTAATTATAATATATTTGTTTTGAAGAGAGTAGCCTAAATTCTCGATGCCGATATCTCCAATCTCTGCTTAAAAACTTCCATCCACGGACCATGACCAAAACCCAGATCCGCCAGGTCACTGTCAACGCAATCTTCCCACCTACGTTTTAGTTTACACCTCAGACGTTTCCCAATCGGATCAACGTTTATTAGTCAATTTGTTCGTTAGATATATATTTTTAAGATTAAAAAAAAATGTATTTATGTATGTATTCTTTGGGTTTTAATTGTAGTAGAATATTGTCTCTCGTTGTTGTCAAGTTGGATTGGATTGGACTAAAAGGAGTGGATGGTATTATTTTTTTCATTTTGTATCTCTATACCTTTTCTTTTCTGCTTCTGTTCTAATGATAATTGTAATGACGAAATAACTTCATGTATGTTTCCAAATATTATATTAATTTTACTTTGAGACTTGACCAAATTTTAATTTAATTCCAATTCCAAAGCTGTAGCCTGTCTCTGACGTGTGTGGTTCTATGTCTGACTAATCCAGGCCTGTAAATTGTACGTCTTTGGTCCAGTTAATTCTACATGTAACTACAATATTATCCCTTTGTATAAAAATTCTTTACACAGTAGTAATAATATTCTTATAAGAAATATTAGTCTAATATTATTCCACCAATATTCTTTATAATAGTAACAGATTGTAATAACAATCCTCTAGGACGGTTTCATATGAGTTGTTGTTTTTATTATTTTTAAAGGGAGCGGAGTGGTTGTCATGCTGGAAATCTTGGTTCGAATCCCGCTGCAGGCAGTACTTTTATTTAGTCTGTCTGCAGCCGGAGATGGATCATATGGGATCTAGGACCCTCCTGGGGCTCACAAAGCCTCTATAAAGTATTATAAAAACAGGGTAGTAGTATAATCTTACTATATTTTTTTATTACTCTCAAAATAGCAAAAAGCTGAAACAACGGCGCAGGAAACTTCCTAGCCGGAGTGACCAAACTGTCGTGCGGGAAGTATCCACTGCTTAGTGAAGGGGCAGCATTATCTCTGTGTAACCTGAGATTTTCTTTTCAGTCCTTACATATATATATATATATATATATTTAAATAAAAACAACAATTCTACTAAGATTATAAATGCGAAAGTTTGTATGCATGTTTGTTAATCTTTCGCGCAAAAACTACTGAACGGATTTGGATGAAACTTTGCAGTAATGTAGGTTATACATCAGAATAACACATAGGTTACAATTTATAATGATTTTGTGTAATTTGGTCATAATATAACGATAAATATCATTAAAAAGTACTTGACACATTCTCAATATTACCTCCAACATATGGTCAATAGGCAATCGCGGTTATTTAATTTAATTGTTAAATATTGTTAGCATCGCTACAGGGCTCCCCCCCCCCTGACTAGCTCACGAGTTTCTTACTCGCAAAATCTACATATTTTCGCTGAACAAAACAAATGAAATAAAATATTTTACAGGAGTATATTGCAGTAGGTAAGTAGGACCGCTTAATTACATCACATCTATAAATGACCTACAGATGTACATTATTCTAATTCCTTCAGTTTTCATTTCTCGCTGCTGCCGTACGATAAGTGAAACCATTATACTAAGCAATCCTTTTCAATAAATTCAAAAACATTAGATACTAATCCTTTACTGACACGAACAGCAGTAAACGAAAGTAACTTCTGTCCGTCCTGTTTGTTAATCAGTTTTTCAAGTCAGTTAATCACGGCTGTGCTGATCCGTTTGTGATGAAGTTTGATATGGGTAATCTCAAGACTGGGAAAAGATATAAGCTACTTTATATCAACACTACACAGACGAAGTTTATATAAAACTGTAACCTGATTGACTAACACACCCAGTGGTCAACGCACAGCAGAAACCACTGAACTTAGCATCTTGAAATTTGGTGTTTGAATGAGCAATAAGAGAGGAATTTAGATAACTCCACACCTAAGGGTCTCCCCTTTAATATAATAGTCGTTCAAATGTGTATAGAATCTGTCATTTTTGAAGTTAGACATCTGAAATTTAGGATGGACGGGTAACTTTAGTTAAAAAAAATATTTATTTAAAATGATCTGTATCGAAACTTTAAGTGAAACTTTACGTGAGCGAAGCCGTGGACAAAAGCTACTATACTATATTTAAAAGTAGTTTTAACGATTTAATATTTATTAATAATACTATATGACTAATCAATTATAAAACTAATCAATTATAGACCAACTTCAGATAACGAATAAAATTTCTTTAGCAATTAAAGAATTGCTATTGAGCGTAATTACATCTAAATTACCTCCCATATCTATGCTATCTTAGGTACTTAACTTCTAGGTAACCCTAGAACTATAGTGAATCGAATACCTGAAGGTAGAGGTTGTCAAGGAGTCATCTTAAAAAAAACCCTAGTATCTACGGTACTGAATCGATTTTTACTTTTATGCATAGATTTCATCGGTGTTCAGAATTTATAATCAGCTGTATCAGATGCTTTGTTCAATTATACAGTCATGTATAGATTACAGTATATGATTCTTCTTCCATTAATTAATTGGAAGCTTTCTGCGTTATTATATTCATTACAAATGTGTTTCTTTATATTTTATAAATTATAATTTATAGAAATTATAGTTATAATTCTTTAGTGAACCCAAAAATAGATATTGACCATGATAGGCGGAGGAAGAGAAGCTATTAAGAGCAGAAAGGTTAACTGTGATGGCGGAAGGACGCTAGAGAAAACCGGAACCTGGTTACACCGACCGACAGGAAGGGCTCTCATCCACTACCTTTGTAATCTAATTACTGTAATCAGAGTATGAGGGCGCTGTCAACTCTAACAGGACAATTAGGTTTTAACAACACTGAGACTAGGGTAGTTTTTATTTATTTTTTAAAGTTGAATCGTTATGGTGATGATGTAATAAAAATAATATATTATAATATTTAATTTATTATTTCTATATTAATAAATCTATAGAACACAATATATAATTTTCACACTTTTACGTGTCCTACTTTCGGTAATGGCGAATCTTTGCCAGCATTTGACGTTACATGGAATCGATATTCAATGAAATGATGGTCTTTTAAATAACAACAGTGGCTTTAAGGACTATAAATATAAATTACACAACATAAATATATACGTATACACACATACGCCTCAAAGATTCACGTCTAGTTAGAAAAAAAAATAATCTTTTTTATATATTTTTTAAAAATTAAAATTGTATGTACTCCAGTGAAGAATCAATTAGTTAACTTTTTGGACTAAATTTTCAGCCCAATATCTTAAATTAAATCAATAAATCCTTGTTGAATGGGTGGGATTTGGAATAAGTTCGTAAAGTTTAATTTTTTGGGTCCCAACACGATCTAATAAAAAAAACCAAAAACAAAAGGAGGATGGAAATAGTTGTGGGTGCAGTCATAATTTAACACCTAATAAGTCTTCACTTATTTGGTGTTTAATTATTTCCATCCACCATTAGATCTTCCAGTCAACCATTTTCCTCTATAACAAAAACAAAATTTTAGTTCGATCCTAAGCAATGAAATTCCTCAGTACGAGTATGTTTAAATTTATTTCCACCAAAAGCACCCCCATTTTAGCTATTAGATTTTAATTTTAACAGAAAGAGAATGGGAATGAATATGATTCCAATGAAAATTGTTTTAAAAATTATAATTTTTTTTTTAAACAGGAGTTCCCACTAATTGTGGGTTTCCTTAATCTAGTGATTGGATGGCTTCCTTCCATAATGTACTGTCTATAGTCCATTCTGCCCATCATGGACTCCTCCATTTCGTTATCCCAGGTCTTCCTTGTCTTCTAGTTCCCCTAATTTTCCATAGGTGAACTATTTTGGGTAGTCTTCTTTAGGCATTCTTTTCAAATGTCCATACCATTTCAGGCGTTTTTTCAATATCTTCCAGAAGGGTTCTTTCAGCCTCCATCTTTTCTGTGATGGTCCCTTTTCTTACTTTGTCCATTCTGGATATTCCCGCCTCTCGTATCCAGAAGTCTATTTCGATGGTTATGAGTGTTTTCCTGAGGTTGCTTTTCAACACTCAAGTTTCTGATCCATATACATAATGCTTAGTAATGTACTAATATAGAATATTAAAAAAGGCCTACAAAGCACAATGTGTGGATTAAAATATTTCATTATTTTGGTCAGGTCTCAAAATCATTTGTTTCACATCTGTACGCTCCTCTGTGATTTTGAAAAATCTATGCAAATTATTTTTCAAAAAAGAATGGTTAGAAAATTGAATTTTTCCTGAATTTTATTTATTGAATAAATCGTAACTCATTAATAAATAATACTAACAATTCATTTTATCATCTATGAGGACACAATCCATATGAAGACTATACGTACAAATTCCAAAGGAATAGCCACTCACATAGACATTTGTGAGGTCTTATCTCTGATTAATCCAGGTCATATAATTGTATGTCTGTGGTTCAGTTAATAGTACCTGTTACACCAGTTTTATTCCTTTCTAGAAATCCTCACATACAGTCTTGTGTAATGGATTGTATTCAGTATCTTAACAATTGTCTTATATTGTATTATTACAATCTTAATAGATTTTATTAACTATCTTAATAAATTGTATTTACTATCTTAATCGATTGTATTACTTCTTTACCTGTACCACTACGACCCGTGAACTGGTCTGGGTTTAAGTACATGGTAGAGACTGTACTGTTTCATGGACAACGGTAATGCAAGGAGATGATTTGTTCTAGATCACCCTCAAACGATAGATCCCCCCCCCCTTATTTTGGGTACCCACTTTATAGAGGCTGGGTTTCTTGACCCCAAAGGATCCATTTTCTGACGATAATATACTAAATAAAAGTCTTGCTAGCTACGGGATTAGAACCTGGATATTCGGCCTGACAACTCAGTGCCGTTCCATTAAGCCACTCCGCCCCCAATAGATTGTATTAATTATTTGAACGTCAGTTAGGACCATCCAAGAATTTTCTTCAAAAAAAAAAAAAAGAAGTTCAACAAACTACTGATTTTGTTTTTTTCCTAACGCTTTAGTTCGTCGTATCTATTTTAGGTATTTATGTCAGCTGTGCTGTATTCTGTCTTCTTTTATGTGATTTTTCAGAATTTGTTCCGCAGATTGTTGCTTCTAGATGAGTTACACGTTTTTTCGTTTCATTTTTAATATTTTCCTAAAATACAAGTTATCGACAGCTTTAGCGTGAAAAAGTGAATGGGTAATGAGTAGATTTCGGTAAACATTTGATCAAAATATAAACGTTTTAACTTTTAACTTTAACATTTGGAAGTATAGGTGTTAAAATATATAGAAGGGACAACCTGCGGAACAGATACCTTTATATGTAATTATCTTCGACACTATAATATTAATTATGTTTTGTTGACAGGTTAGTTTAATATACGCTGAGAAAGGAGTTTTTCTGTGTTTAAAGCCGTGAAACCCTTAAGTCATCAATTCTTATTCTTTTGATAATATTAAAATTTGTTTATTATCATATCGCAGTTAGCATAATAAACAAATACTTCGAAGTTTAGATAATATATTTATTTTTATTTTGAAGAGAAAAGATTTGTCCATGACCGGGATTCAAAGCCGGATCGCCCACGTCTCCTTCGTGGTGCTCTAACCAACTGAGCTAACCTGGCTCGTATTACGGCCAGACAAATCCTATTTGTCAATGTCCTACCCAGACAGATCCTATGATATAGGATCGGTGAAGAGAATGGATTTGTCTGGCCGCATTACCTGCCTCAGTAGGTTAGACCATCTCGCCGGAGGTGTGGGCGGGTCCAGGGGCGGGGTTCGAATCCCGGCATCATGGACAAATCTATTCTCTTCAAAATAAAATATTTAAAAATGATAACAATTAAGAAAAAATAATATAAAATAAATTATAGATGATATAGGTTTGTTGAAAATTTCTTTTCAAGATTAAATTAATACAGAAGTATACACATTCCCCATGATCACATTTTTTCCCATACTAAAGCTCAGGATAACTTTTGGAAAATATTACAATAGAAACGAATGATTAACTTGTTGTGACTCTACTCGAAGCGACAACTTACGGAATTACTACATATTTTTCTTTTAGTGTTTGTTCTGAATTGGCGAAACGTTTTTTATGTTTTTTCCAGTCATAATCGACAAGACTTTTCTTTTATTTATTTTATATTATAAATTACAATTTTGTAATTATTTTTTTAGTTTTCCTCCTTCGTTTTGGCGAACTCTGGACCACGGGCCGATTTCAATTTCTTCTCATTGGTTGCTTTCATTTCCTCTAATACTCTCTCATCTTATTTTTCTCTCATCCGACCACTTCTTGCCTGTTCTCTTATTGCTTCTACCCTGGAATCCCAAGCCCAACACTATCATTCTGAAGGCATCTCTCTGCGCTGCTGCATCTGCTTTTATATCGTGTATTTCTAAATCTTTTTCAATTTCTCGGGTCCATCCTGTAGTTAATTTATTTTCCCAGAGATACTTAATGATCTGTTTTGACAGCCTGTTGTCATCCACTCTGTATAAACATCCAAAAAACATCAGTCTAATATAAAAAAAATTCTTCATCTAGGGAATACTTATCCCTAATGTCAACTATAAGTTTTTCCTATAAGATTTATAGTTGACCATGGGCATAAGTATTTCATAGATGAAGAAAAATGTTTAAAAGTAATTTTATAGCTACTCATTTTAGAGAAAGCTTTATTAGCTTTATATAGTTATATAAATTATGTTTTGGTGCATAAAACCATAAATTTTAACAATTGATAATGACTAAATGTCGAAACGTATGCAGAGTTAATAAATAATGAAGTAAGACTGGATAATGGTTTTTTCTTACTTTATTATATTTAAAGTATTTAGTCCAGTGAAATATACCATATCAAATAAAAAAAACATCATTCTTCTTTTCCTTATCGTTTCTGTTATTTTTTCTATGTTTCGATATATTTCATCATAATTTACAGGTTTCTGTCCTTCTTATTGGACCTAAAGTTTTCCTCATAATTCTAATATTTCTAGTTTGTCTAATTTATAATTGTGTGCTATGAATTCACTTGCGCAGAGGCATTCTGGTCTCTCTACTGCGGTGTAATGTTTTTTTTTCATTTCATTGATTTACCATTTTTTTTAATTATCGTAATGAAGTTTCATAGTCGATATAAAAACAATTTATTAAATACTATTCAATGTGATATTTCACAATAATAAAATACGTTGATTTTTGATTCCACTTAGTGTTGTATTCGTGCACACTTTTTGGTAGAGATTTCAGATAATTTTTCTTATTTTAATTTTTATTAAGATATTTAGAGTAACGAGACCAAACAATTTTAATTGCACGGCCTAGATCTACAAATGCGAAGTTAGCAACAGTTTAAAAGGGCATTAGCACATTCTAGAAAAACATTGCATTCTCATTTAGGTCTAAAGAGGCCTTAAAGACATTAGATTGAGATTTAGTAATTGCATTTCATTGGACGCCATCATGAAAGGAATTTCATTAGAATGCGTTTTACTGCTTTTTCTAGATTCAATTCCCCTGAAATATTTCCATTTATTTTTTATTCTTCTAAGCATGTAATTACCTTTCATTCCATTTTTTGTATTTTGTTTCTCGTACTAAGCCATCCATCCGTTGAATTTTCTAGATTATTTATATTCTTAATTTCTTAGCATTTTTTTTATTGATATTTACAATTGTATTACAATAATACAACAAGTAAATAGGCTAAGTGATACATAATGACAAGTAGAGAAACTACCCACTGGTAGTACTCAAAACACTAAGAGTTCAACTAAGAAGGTCACGTGGCCATCTTCTTTTCAGACGCCTCAGAGGATTATTGGGAATTGAAGAGGATGCTAGGTTTGAAACTAGAGGGTTTGAGTGGGATTGAAGTTGGTTATGAAAGGATAAATACCGCGTTCGGGCCATATCAGCAACAAATGTCCCATTCGGACCCCAAAGGTCATTATGGATGACTTTATTCTTAACAAAATAAGGAGCATTGATGATAGAAGTTTTAAATATTTGAAATAAAATAAAACATTAAAAACAGTCTCATATATCTTACGATGGTCGGATTTTACTGGTTTAATTTTCTTTTGTGTTATTTTCAAAATGTTTGTGTATTTTTATCGGTATCGGTTCCGCAGGTTGTCTCTTCGAAATAACTCACAAGATGGTTTAACTTTTCATTCTTTACCTTTACCTTTTTACTTTTTACTTTTAACTTTTTACTCTTTACCTTTTATTATTCTCAAAAATACAAATAATTACATAATGAACTGCAAGCAGTATCTATAACTGACAGTAAATAGATTAAAGAACCGATTTACACATATATTGTATTGTTATATCATCATCTACACTTCGAAATGTTGATTGAAACGTTCATTTCTTGATGAAATGATTACCAGAATATGCACATTTCCCATAATTACACTCATTTTTTTAATACTAAAAACAGTATTATTTTTATTTTCGAGAATATTAAAAAGGAAACGAATGAGCTGACTGGGAACGACTACCTACGGAACTGAAACCATTGTGTCAATAAATACTTTAAAAACTGGTTTGCTTCACATTACTACTGTATTTACTCTAAAAACGACTTTGTTTTATTTTTAAACTTCCTATTCTCGCCTATCAGAAGTACACCAGTCAAAATATCAGCCAATATTTTGACCAATATTTTAGGTTATCGTCACAAGTAAACTAACTAGAGCTACAAATATTATGAAAGCCTATATATGTATACGATTTTGTTATCATTCGTTTTTTGTTTAATTGTCTCCAACTATTGAAGCAATTTTACAGACGTATTCATGTTTAAAAAACTATTTTTCTATAGGTTGATTCCAAGGCCTTGTAACTATAGTACTAAAACGAAAAAATATATTTATTCTCGAAAGAATATTACAATGTACGAAGAGACAATACACAATCTCCTGTTCCACATTCTAGCGGGAATGAAAAATCATGTTTAAAGCCGCTTTTGGATGGTACGTAAAATGGCGGTCCTGAGACTCGTCCCTAACCCATCCTAATTACACCTGGATAGGCAAAATTTAAAGACTCCCATTGCAGCGTCGTCTGATTAGCCATAGTTCCATAGAGCGGAGTTAAATAAATAAACAAGAGACAATATACCAGCATGAGTAGAAATGTGCATATTAAAAATTTTGCTACATGTCATAAATGTTTTTCGCTAAAATTAAGCCATAATGATTGTAAAACTGTAAACGTAAATGGCAAAGGACTAGGAAGTAGTTAGTAAAGGACACGGCAGAATGTCAGTGGGCACATTAAGTCTTTGTTGTCTGGATATATTTTATGTTAAGAGATAATTCGAATAACATACACGTATCTTTCTTTATCTGAACTCTCGTTAGCATTATTATCTTAATAATATCTTCATATAATAATAATAATAATAATATAATTATGGAAATAATATTTTCCCAAATGGTAACTGTAATTGCACAAATAGGTCCTGATCCAGGAAGGTCGTCAGTATCGACTCCCGATCCTGAGACTTGGAGAGCGGCCAAGATAAAACGGGAGGGGGCGCGATTTGGACCCAAGACTTCGCCACACTGGTCTGCCCCTTCCAAGCTACAATTAGTAGGTCACTATAAATTATATCGTTCATGGACCGGCTATAAATACTTCAGGCTTAAAAGAACAAAAGAAAAAGAGCAATGAGCAAAACAAAGAAAAGAGGCGCAAAAGAATCATTAAAACAAAAATTAAACAAAAAACTCCACAGAAACGAAAGAAAATGTAATTATAAAAATTGAAGGGAAGTATTACAATAAGTATTATAAACTATAATTGGAACGGTGAACTCCAAAGCCTTAAATATGTAAAATAAAGTAAAGTAAAAAAAAAGTCAATGTTTCATAACTTTTCTCTACCATACCTTGTTTACTACATGGTAGAGACTGTACTGTTTTCAGAACAATGGTTCTGTCGGAAGATTTTTTTTTAGATTCCCCACAACCACCAGATTTTTCCCACAATTATAGGTTACTTCATGGAGACAAGAAAAACTACAAAAAAAAATCATGACTCATTTGATGTACATCCATACTTACTTGTACTATCACTACTGACAGGCTCATTACCACCGAATACTACAAGGAGACTGAAAAAGCGTTACACCAGATTTAAGACCGGATTACCAGCAGTCAAAGGTGCTATAGCATTCAACATAGGCGGACCTATTTCATCCCCTAGACAAAAGCCGAGATTCTTGAAAGGTAATCTGATGTGAACTCTATTACCTTTCTCACCAATCGTTTTAACAAACTGTAATATAATCCTGTTTTACTTTAGTTTTCCGTTTTATAGTACTATAGTTCTGTTGATTATTACATTTTTTTTAATTTTGTTTACTTATTTTATTAACTACTATCATTCTTATATATGAAAAAAACTATTATATATTTATATCTTCTCTTGTTAATAAGCTGATAATGTACAGTTAGGTGTGTCTCTTGCATGAGACGAAACCCACATTTTTACCTCATATTAAAATCTAAAATTCATGATTAAAAGAAACATTTAAGGATAGCCGATGTGAAAATAAAGGATATAAAAAGAAGATAAAAACCTTCGTTAATCGTCAAAAATTACTAAATAAATATTTTTAATAGGAATATGACATTTAGATTCCCGAAATGCAAAAAAATATGAGACAGGAATTTTTTCTTAACGACATACTCTTCTCTCCCCTTGCTCTTTTTTATTTTGCTGTTTTTTTTTAGAAGATGTAGATGTTTTTTTCAAACTAAAGGAATATGACTTATCAGGACGAAACGCCTTATTTCATTCTTTATAATTCACAACTTATATTGATGTCTCCTCCACTTTATTGGTCCACATACCTTTGTAATTTGAATAGATAGATACATACTAATATCTCAGAAATATTAAAAAAATTTATTTTACAATCCCTTTAAGAATTTTCAAAATATTTCCTTGCCATATGAAAATTTTCATCTTCTTCCATTAAAAAAGTAACTACAGAATAAGAACTTTGGCCGCATGCATTAGGCCAGTTTTAACCAGTTTAGTGAGGAGAGCGTTATATAATGCTATTCAAGTGCTAGAGAGCATTATTTAGCATTATTTGACTGCGCCTGGTTTCTTTCATTCTGAATTGGTCGGGGCACCAATCGAATTAGCTTAACAATATATTACTCCGAGGCGATCCCGGGTGTCACATCACTATGATGAGTTAAAGTGGCTCTTCCCTCCCATCCGTATACAATATTTCCTTAGCGTTTTTCTATACCAATCCATCAACTCGCAACACCCTTCATAGTCTCCTCCCATTCAAATCCTCTGTCCAGCACCACAAAACAAGATCTCGCCTTTCCGATTTCTAGATTCAAAAAGTCGCTCTCCAAGCAGATCAAACATCTGCTTGAATATATCAGTATTGTAAACTCGATTCCGCTACCTTTTTGTTTTGTTTATTTTTCCAACAAAGATGATACCGACTTTTTAAATATATTATCGCATACTATGCTAATCAATTATTTTAGTTAGCAATTTCGTCATTAATTACTGTATTAATATTATTAATCATTATTTTGTTAATATAAATATATCTATTTTCGACAATTAGTTAAAAAGCAGTCAAGTTCTTCGTACTTCGTACTTTATTTACTTTATTTTCTTATCTATTTCTATTTTTACAATGTTTTGTCACACTTGATTATTTCATGATTCGTGTTATTATGTAGCCTTCTGGCCAGATGAATTTTATGTTTTTTTCTTAATTTGTTCATTATTGTTATTTTAAAGGGACTTGGTCCCAGAATAAAGTTTATTTTCTATTCTATTCTATTCTATTCTATTATCTGACTTTATTTTTAACTCATGCATTTGTATCGACTCCATGCATTATATGTGTCATTATATATTAATTATTCTAACAAAAGGTACAAAAATTAGAAACAAAATTTATCTTGAAAGTAATATGTACATATGTAAAATGTAAAAGTAATCAACACATTTATGTTTATAGTTCGAGAGAGACACAGATATAGTGAGAGAGAGATAGAGAAAATACGTGAAAAGATACACAATAATATGGAATGAATCTTGAAACAGTTTTTTCACTTTCCTGAAACAAATAATATATACTATAATTGAATACTTAGAAATTTAAGCCAGCTTTTTCAAAAGTATTTAAAACTTTGATAGGTATAAGATAAAAAACAAAATATACCTTAGAAGCGAATAATCAATAAATTTATTTTTATACTTTTAGAGAGAGATAAAGAAAAAGAGAGAGAGTGTGTGAGAGAGAGAGAGAGTGAGTGAGAGAGAGAGAGTGAGTGAGAGAGAGAGAGAGAGAGTGAGAGAGAGAGAGAGAGAGTGAGAGAGAGAGTTCGACCTAATTAATTGGCTCGTTGGAAAGGAGAGCTGCTGGAATCTAAAACAGCTCGAGGCACTTTAGGGAACCATCAACCCTTCGCCCTTTACATTGAACATTATAGAGAATTTTTTTTAGCCCTCTCAGATCGTTTGAAAATTAATTTAGGAACTACCCTTTTACATTGATCTAATACTGTATCCAATAGGGCAATATTGCTTAAAATTTCCAATGGGATGATGAAAATATTAAACTATATTGTTTATTTTAGTGATTTCGTTTTGCTTTAATCAGTAACACCATGTCTCATGTTTAATTCAAGCTTATTAACCCCTTATCCACAGAAAAAATGACATCGTTACAGAAAAGTAATTTAGTGCTATGTATCGTATCGGGTGGTATTATAAAAATAAATATGTTTCTGTACAAAGAGAAAATGGGCCATTTGACATTTTTAATTTCAGAATTTAATTATTAATGTCAAAAGGAACTTTAATTTATTTTTAGTTTTGATATTATTTATTAGTTCAATCAAACTCCCGACAGACGGTATAAAGTACCATGCTGTGGTTCTGAAGTTGTAATAAAATAAAAAAGAAAATCACTGTAAACATAAATAAAAATAAATAATTTATTAATAAAAGAGCATTTATATTTATCTATCACTGTTATCCTAGAAACAGTACAGGCCATGTTCTGAACAAATGAACCTCCACAGGTTCTAGTGGCAGTACATTTTGGTAATGGATTTTTTTCTTTGGGTGAGTTTTGGACGGGTTTCATATTTTTTTATATATCAGTTTATTTATTTTTATTTTTCTGTCGTAACGATGCCTAAATTATCGGAGTATTTGCAGTTACAATTATATTCTATATCTAAAGCTTTTCATTCCTAAGCTTTAACATAACGGAAATAAAGATATTAAAATTTAAAAAAAAAACTTTTTTATATACATAAGGGATTCCGAGAAGAAACCAAATGGCTAAATTAACTTAAGGAATTGTAAAGATAAAAAAACTGTTGGCTCATTATCATACTTAGGTTGTTTTAAAAGTTAAATTATACTGTGTTTTAATTCTTCAAGTTTAAATGAGTTCCTTATTAAATAGAAAGCGAATTATTTTTATAATTCTATCCGGAGTTGAGCGAGAGAGACTTCTCGCAACGTTTGTGTATACATTTTCTCATTAATGAAAGAGTTTCCTGGAACGAATAAGCTTCGGGAGGGCACATCCTAGCTCTGACAAGAGCAACAGAAGTTAAATTGCTTTCTATAAAGGACTTAGAGCGAGTAGGGGTGAATAAAATCGAAGAGCACGCGTAAGGCAGCGGGGCCCAAACTTTTCGAAAGACATGTGCGCTCTGGGAAGAGAATTGTTCCAAAACTCCAAATATTACAACGCGATCCTAAAGTTACTGCAGGGCTCCTCTTATGACATTTGGTATATGATCTCAGGATTAAAATATGTATGCTACATTGGCTTCACTGCCCAAGCAATGATCTCAAGGGAAGTTAAGATCCTTTGATCTGAATAATATTTAAAGAATAAAATGTGATGCCACCCTGAGGTCGTTATAATTATTGTATGGTAATTTGCAATAATTAATGAATAAGAGACATATCCCTCTCTTCTCCAAAGGTTGACGTGGTTGACTGACAAGGAGTTGGTTATTAAATAAAGATCCTCATTTAATTGATTACGTTATATTTATTGTGAGCTGATCATAGTTACAAGATAAGTTATATATCTACTTACAAAGAAATAAAAGGGGGGCACTTTTGCTAGAGGTGACAGTCTAAATGTTGAGATGCCGGCTTCTTGCATACAACTGCCTCATCTGTATCTCAAGGGTAGAGGTACGGGGTTAGCTACCTGCTCTATGACCGTTACAATATTTATTTGGATACTCGTAACTTTCCAAATAAACCAAAGAAACAAAGAGGCAACAGCCTGGGTAAATACTACCAAAAAACGAATCAAAATTCAAACAACTCTTCAAAGGATAGCAGTAGAGATAGTTTAAACAGCGGGCAGAAACCATAGCGCTAGGAATGAAGAGATAGATCACTCTTTATAGGGACGATGAAAGCCAGGACTTCTTAAGTCAAGTGAAGACAGATTACCGTAATTAGAAAGTTCCCTAAATTAAATTAATTGGGACAAAATATGGATTTCAGAATATTTATTGATAATTTATAAATAAGGATATTAAATATATCAATATCTAATTATTGATAACTTAGAAACATATATATTAAATTTAATTCACCTAAATATGTGAATATTAATGTTAGATATGTTAATTATTAATTATTAGTTATTGATAATTTGTAAATATGGATGTTAAATATATCAATATCTAAAACTAATTATTGATAATTTAGAAATATATATGTTAAATTTAATTAAATTAATATATATGTTAATCAAAGTTAAGTGGCAGGAATTAATGTCGAACTTTTCACTTCCCTATAGAGTTGGTCACTACAGGAAGTTAGACCTTACTCCCATAAGGGAAGGCCTATAAAGAGCAAATGTGCATATTTTTTTAAATATCTGTAATTTCTTGTAAACCATTTTATTTCGTTTATATTTCTCTTTATAATAAAGGCTTAATTCATTCATTCAGCTTCCTAAATAGTGTCGCATGTCCGTAAAGCAGGAATGGTCAATCCCACACCATGCCTCATATAGATGAAATTTAAAATAATATGAGTTCAGATGATCAATAAAAAGTACTATTAGTATATACTTACATTATCCGTCGTTTTAGCGTATAGCTCATAAGATCCCTTTTGCTGAGGAAATAATCACGCAATAACAAACAATGTCACTATATTCCTCATCTTCCAGTATTTTATTTATAAATAATTGCAATAGACATGCATTATGTATTTTATATAGAATTTTGTAACTGTATAAAAAAATTGTCTATAACAAATCCTTTTGTTACCCCACCCTAGATGACTGAGTCTAGTCCCAAACATTAATTTCGTCAATTAATTTACGTTCTTAAAATATCATTCTCTAAAAATTATGTCAGGTATGTTTGGTATCAATTTTGTGAAAATATTTACACACACACACACACATACATAGTACATGCATATTCATTTACTTATCTTTTTATGTAATTATTTTGGAACATATTGAAGTTGAATTAACTCGCGTAAATATTTTAAACTGCAAGTGTAAATAAACACATAGACGCTTGAAAACGACAGAGTAATTAAAAACCACTACTCATAATTGGAACAAAATACCGCCACAACAGAACACAAATTCAATTGTAAAAATACAAATACCACTAACCTTGTAGCCTAAAAACACAAATTTGATTGTGTAATCCATCAAAATACAATGAAATATGATATTTTTTTTTGGTTGACGTTTATAGCCATGTAGATCTTTGAAATTAAGAATCGGTCTAGATCCATGATTAATGGCTGTTCGGGATCAGCAGGCGAACAAGGAGCTATATTTTTTCCCTTGAAGCAGATGGTACTCCTACTTCTCAAATGTTTTTTATATATAATTTTGTTAAATGAAAATAGGATTTAATAGTCACTATTAGTCAGCCACAATTAATATGGCGGAGTTAATGTAGGAGATAGGTAATAATTAAATGGACTGTTAAGAAACAGATATTAAATCTGACCAAACTAGTTTAGGATACTTGTATATATCACGTTCTATTCAAGATGTTTAGTTTTATAGGCGTTCCAACAAGGGTTGCCTCTACTGGTCAGAGCAGAGCTGCATGCCTCTCGACCCATCCAATCTTCTTCCTGGAGACTTCATCCGCTACCGGCCATCTCCTCCTGGAATCCCTCCATCCACCAGCTTCTGGGCAGTCCGCGTCCTCTCCTCCTTGGCGGAACCCAATCCAAAACTCGGTTCGGCCAACATTCAAACACCATTCTCTTCACATGGCCGTACCATATTAGGCGGCCTGCCCCGATCCTCTCATTTGCAGATATATCCACTTTCATCCTCTGTCGAATTTCTTGGTTTCTTATTTTGCCCAGTCTTTTGACCCTGAGGCACCTATAAAATCCATCTCAACTGCCTGCACCTTCGAGTACAGAAAGGAGAGATTACATAATTTATGTATAAACTGTTTCAACTTCTTTAAATACTGCACGAGTACATATAATATGGATGATTAGAATATAGATAATATAATTAGATATAGTAAATAAATTAGTATAGAATATTCTTAGAATAGACTAGAGCTGTCTCTGTTTCAGATGTTAACCTGTATGCTCACTACGTATTCAAAGCCTTCGATGTCAATTGCAATGGAGCCATCAGTTTCAGAGTTAGTATTAGTTATATTAGATTTATTATTATAATATAGATTTTTAGAATATTATTCTTTATTTTATGTAGTATTAGTAACTATTAGGTGCTCCATGCACTTGACAGTCGTACACTACTACTATTGCTTACTCTTCATATATAAAAAATTCTACCTACATTCATTATTGTGATAAAACCACAAATGAATAGTTTTTACTATTTATGGCGTTTGATTTATTTTTATAGCTGGAAACAAATTTAGAGAAAGGCAAGATTAATGTACAAAAAATATTTCGAAGAGAAAATAATTGTCCAGGACCGGGATTCGAACTTTATACATCGATATCCATATCGATATTGGATCGGTAAAGAGAATGGATTTGTCTGGTCGTGTTACGAGCCAGGATAGCTCAGTTGGTTAGAGCACCACGATGGAGACGTGGGTGACCCAGGTTCGAATCCCGACCCTGGACAAGTCTTTTCCCTTTAAAATAAAATATTAAAAAATTATAAACAATTGATAAAAGATAAAATAAAATAAACTTTAATTTTTATATTTGAAAAACTTAGGAATTGGAGCTTGTAGTTTTCTAAGATATTCAAACTGTTGGCAAAATTTTTTATTTTGACAATATTCCCATTTTTATTATTAAATTTAAAACACATTAAGTTAAATAGTAGAAATAGGTTATTATAGTTTACGAATATGATAAACAATAACATATTAATTTAAGTATTAATTGTTAACATAAAATAACAAGATACTCTTTTTATATTGTATATATTCTGTTCTTTCATTATTTATTGTAGATACTTGTAATAAAAAGATGTATTGGTATATTTTAATCTTCAGATGTATATTTTAATATATAGAATTGTTTGTATATTCTTTTTGTACTTAATTTGATTTAATGCTGTTATCACAACATTTAAAAGTATTTTAAACATGAAGTGTTGTCCTAAAACCGCACTCAGAGAAATAATCATTGACAATAATATCTTCTTGATTTACAGTTTACAGTAAGTAGAGAAGAATCTGTTTTTTTTTTTCACGGAACGGCGTCAGAGACCACGCGATTATCATTATTTTCACATTCCTTCCTTCTTTCTTCCCACCTTTTCCTCGTTCCTTTCGATTATTCTTTCCTTCAGTCCACTTCTCGCAACTTTCCTTTCCACAAGGCTAATTTGATTTCTTTTAGTAGTTATGATATCCCATAGTCATCCCTATCAAAATAGTCTTAGTCTGTTATTTTCAGATTCCTTCATCTGTTTTGTATCCCCCAGCACTCTCATATTACAGAAGATTTCTATAGTTAATTTCTTTGGGTGCATCCTCGCCATATGTCCGTAGAAACTTAATCTTCCTGTTCTGATGTCTGTTTCCTAAATCATTTTCTTCTTTGTATATATCCTTATTAGATCTCAACCTATAGCCTTCCTCTGTCTTATCTGGGCCGTAAATTCTTCTTAGTATTCTGCTTTCTACCCCTAACATTTTCCTTAGGCTGGGGAGGGAAGCGGTTTTCATTGCGTACAGTATCACCGGTTTAACGACCGTATTGTAGTGTCTTATCTTCTCGTTTGTTGACTGGCTCCTTTTATTATATTAATTACTTGTCACGAAACTTTTTTTTAATTTAAGTTTTAAGATTTGTAAATTAAAAAATAAATTTTTTGACTGAAGCGTTTAGAAAAAAAAGATAGACCTTATTAAGGATTCAGCTAAAATGGTTACATATGAATATTTCCAATGTTAAATATATAAGCAAGGATCCTATTGACTACTGAAAGCTACCTCGAATTAACCATTCTATTGATAAGTTTTTAGGCACAACATTAATTTCATCGATTGAATCCCCAAAATAGATAAATTAATGTAGTAGTGTATAGCGATCTGTTTTGAGATTGGAGATGACACATTTTATTTAATGGGGTCGTACCCTGTGGATGTAGCATTAACTAAAATTAACAAAATAATATTCATATTGATATTCATTAGTTGCATTTGAGACTTGGAGGTGGTGGGATGTTTCTTGGGTGCATTATTCATGTTTGTTTTGCTGTTATTATCTTTCTACCCTGAGGATGCCTGAATAGGCGAAATATTGGACAGATTCAATTACTGTTTTAGTTTGGAGACTAGTCATCCATAACGACCTTAATGTCCCGTTTGTTGCTGATTTGGCCCGAACCTATCTATCCTTTCATAGCAAACTTCATTCCCACTCAAACCCTCTAGTTTCAAACCTAGCTTCCTCTTCAATTCCCGATAATCCTCCGAGGCGTCTGAAAAGAAGATGGCCACGTGACCTTCTTATTTGAACTTTGATTTGAGTACTACCAGTGGGTAGTTTCTCTACTTGTCATTCTCATGTCATTATGTAACACGCATTCTATTTACTTGTTGTATAATTGTAATACAGTTGTAAATATCAATAAATAAATTAAAAAAAAAAAAAAAGTTTGGAGACTTAAGGGCTTTTCGTTGGAATTTTTTCCAAGTTCATAACGTTTATGTAAGGTCTCTTTTTACTTTTCATATCAAAATAATATTTTTTAATCATAAATGCAAACATTATATTGTCACTGTAAACAGATAATTGTTACAATAATTTAGTATTTTGGTAATAGTTGGATTTAAGAACATAAATAGACAAATGAAGGATATATTGAGATTTTATTGACACTGTAAGTAGGGAGTAGGTACAATAATTTAGTTTTCCAGTGGTGGTTGGTTTTTAGATACATAAATAGGTTGGTTATAGGACTATGAATATTGGATCATGGTTATAGTTATTGAGGTTATAATCTATTGACTAGAAGATATCATCTATTGACCAAAAGAGCAGATGAGATCGAAGCGTTTATATATTTAACAATAATATATTCTTTATACTTTTCCATGGCTAATCGGACGATGCTACAGTGGGAACCCTAAATTTGGTCTACCCAGGTATGACATTATGATAGGGGCCTATAAAGATTACCTGACATCGAACAGGCTCGGGTTTTACGTCCCTTTCCAACGTCAGCATAACCAATCTCTTATTCAAAATCCCAGGACCACCTAATGGGCTGCGAACCAGAGACCTTGGACATAGTAGGTTATGCTAACCACTTGCCATAATTTAGCCACTGAAGATACTTGATTAGTTAGCAATATACTTTGAATATAATCTTTTTTTCTATTTCTGAACACTTATTATTCGAATGATCATTGAGGCAACACATGTAACAAACCTCACTAGGTCATGTAGCGTGCATTTTATAGATAAATTCTCATACAAATAAAATAAAAATTGTTATATGATTAGTAACAAGATGCTCAAAAATTAAAAAATAAATTAATATCTCATTTCTCATTTATTTATTTAATGTAGTGGCAATTATTAGTATGTCAGACTATAGTATTTATCTTGTACAATCTACAAATCGTGAGAGGACTATGGTTCAGTATTTGTAGCAAGGACTGTTCCTGTACTGTTCCTGAGCCAGTGATTGTGCTGGGACGTGCTTTTGTCGAGGTCACGCCCAACCACCAGGATTTCCCCCATTTAACGTTATCCAATTTATAGAGATAGTGTGAGTGTCAGGAAAATCTTGAGATCCCATAGGATCAATTCCACAGACGATAGAATAAATGGATGCCTGAGACGCGTCAGATTTCAGAAAAAATATTTCTCAACCCAAAATGCTCAACAGTAGTATGAATCGTGAAATATGTACTAATGCAAAGTGTCAAATATGAAAAAACAACACATTTTCCGTTTTCTATATATAAAAAATGCTTCAGGAAAAAAAGTTCATATAAATTAAAAATTTATATGAAAATACAAAAATATTTTAGGTAAGACTTTAGAAATATTTTCTGTAATAGTTCTGCAATTGTTTTTGGGAGCTAGCAAACATTTTTTTTTGTTTTTTTAAATACTCGAATTATACTCTTAACATAGTTTAGCTTAGCTGAAAAATATACATTTTAACTGAGAGCCAAGACAGGTTTATATGATTTTTATTGGATAATATATTAATTTATAATTGGCCTGTAGACCGTTTGCCATTGGAGGTCAAAAATGTTTCCTACTTTAAATATTTAGGGTTTATCCTTCAAGAAGATGGAACATCTGAAGGGGATATAGCCCGAAGAACCAGAGAAGGAAGAAAAGCTATTGCCATGCTCAATTCTGTACTGTGGAGTAAAACTATCCTAAAAACTACAACAAAAAAAAGATTTTCCATGCTATTATAACGACTATAATGTACAATGTTATACGGGTGTGAAACATGGAAATTTGGAAAGGGAAGCCAAGAGAAACTTCTAGTTGCGGAAAGGATTTCTGGAGAAGGGCAGCTGGAATTTCTGGACGTGAAAGGATTCCCAATTCACTACTTCGAGAGATAGGTGCTCAGAATACCATCATCGAAAAAATCACAATAAAGCGATTAGAGTGGTTTGGACACCTCATTAGGATGAATAATAATATAAGACCAAAAATGATCATGCACTGGTGCCCTGAAGGAAGCAGAAGAAGACCAAGAACTAAATGGATGAACCAAGTCCAGGAAGACATGGCAGGATACGGCCTAATGAAGAGACCTGGAAAAAAGTGTTACTCTAAAATTTGATTGGAGAAAATCTAAGCTTTGGAGAAACTCTCAAATAAAAAAAATACGTATGTATATTAATTTATGTAAATATATGTTACCTATAAAATATATGTTTCATCTTTTGAACTTCGTGGACAACTGAATAGGGCTGATTAGGAAAGAAGGTATAGGCAAGGTCATTTATGAAATACTTGGTAAATAAACAAAACTTCCTCATGAATAAAAATTTAAAAAAAATATACACTCGACAATTAAAAATAATAATCATATTGGAATTAATTACAATACAATAAAAGACTCACACCGCCTGCTTAGTGATCGAGTCGTGACAAACAAAAAAAATAACAGAAAACTATGTAATCATCATAATTGATTGGCTCCATCATCAACTGAAACCACCACCCGGCTAGATCCTGAACTATTCAGGCTGCAGTAAGAAGAAAGACTCCTACCTACCTTAAAAGTACATCTTTTTCCCGTCGGATCATGGCCTTTCTCGCCGAGAGTCTTCGAACCGTGCCTCATTGGGAAAAACACACTTTAAAAAGGTTAATTCCCGCTAGCTTAAACATTTCCTGGACTCTCCTGTAAGGTAAGGCGCCCTAGCGGACACATTTAGTTAAAAAAATGTTCTATCCCGAGGGAATAATAATAATAATGTCTTTATTTATTCTGGGACAAGTCTCTTTAGAATAACAATACAGGTATTGTAAGCTATTGTGCCTTAAAGTGTAAAATAATTACATTTAATTAATTATTACAAATAATTTAATAAGTGAGAAAGAATTTTGAAAAAAATGCAAATTATCTCCAATAACAGATTAGAAGAAGAGAAAAACAAATAGAAATAATATAACAATAACTATGTAAGAGAAACAATTGATAGTATACAACATAAAATAAGAGAAACATATATGTATCTAAAATGTTATTCCAAGCAGAAAACAAAAATTAATGAAGAAAAATTCAAGCAATAACGTCAGTGATTTACACTTATTTTTAAAAAATATTTATCTAGATGAGTGAACAGCCACATTAGAGGAAAATATACACACATATATAAATCTATACACACACACTTACATACACATGTACGTGGCTTACATCCCACACACTCGTATATCTACACACATATGTATACATTAAAACACATTATTCATTCATCGAATGAGAGAATTTTAACTCCAAACTGAAACTATCAAAGCCTGACAACTTACGGTACACGAGTCTGCAACTTCACAGAACCTAGGCGTTGGAAATGCTTGAGTTTCGTCTTGATCACTGATGAATTATTTTTTTCTTTAATAATACAATTCCTTAATCTAATTACAAATATCATTTTTAGTTCATTAAATATAAGTGTTAATTACTTTTAATTGTTTTAAATATATCCGGAAATGGAATAATATAAGCTTGAACTTTAGGCTGGTGACAAATGTTTCAGGACCTTTTGGTGACCCTTTCCACCCTCCTCAGAGGGTCCATCTACGAGAAGCTGCGGTGGACCTTCAAGCTCTACGACATCAACGGCGACGGCTGCATCACCCGCGCAGAACTTGGGGAGATCGTCCTCGCAGTCCACGAACTCATCGGGAGGAAGGTTCATCAAGTAAGTAATCAGATAATGTGTACATGTATTTATGTATATATATATATATATATATATATATATATATATATATATATATATATATATATATATACGGGTGAAAGTAACCACCAGTTAAGGAATACGCCTACCCCAGAGTATCTAGAAGAAGATAGAAGAGATGCAACATTGACACCTTTATTCTTCATATTGATTACATCGTTGTGATTTAGGATAATCATCTACAGCCCCGGTGAATAAGTGATTAAATCGAATTTTGTCCAGAGAGAGTTAACTGCTTCCAGATAACCAGAATCGTGCCATTCTCGTGGTTTTTGGCTTGAAATGGAGTTTTAATGTAAGCAATAACTCCTTTCAATGCCTTCCTTAGCCGCTTATCATCTGAGAAAATAAGCCGCTTCCTCTTACTTAAGTACAAGAAACTCATTTGGGAGAAAATTACACTTAACCATTTAATCACCGGGGCTGTAGGTATTGGTTGACTGAATAAACCAAAAAATGTGAATTTGTCAAGTTTTGAAATTCGGAGTTATCCACTATTGAACGTGAACGTCTCATAAACGTTTCATTAGGAATTTTGTCGTTGATAATTACAATTGCACATCGAGGTCACTAAACTCTATCTCTTTAAGTAAACAGGCTATAGAAGTGATAAGAGAATCTGTCCCCCCCTCAACAGATAAGAATTGCCAAGTCATTCAGGATTCGCTAAGACTCAACAATATTACTTCTGGAGTGTTGCCAGAGGTTCTTGGTCGGCATATTTTTTCCATAAAGAAAGCGTCACGGTTTATACTCATAGAGCCTCGTTCTCTAATACAGACAGTTTGTTATTATAACTATTATTATGGAATACAGATTAAACGATTCTTTAATATGCAATTGTAGAAAAGAATAGGAAAATTATTTTATTCTATTATTATAAGAAGAAATACGCTAATAAAAATAAATAAATAATAATATCTATTAACATAAAAAATAATATCATAGAGTGTAATTCATTCACGATTATGTTGAATATAGCTATTAATTTTTATTTATTAGAGAGCATCTGTTTGGGAATTTAAAAGATGTAGGAAAAGTTTGGATTTAAATGTGGATAAAGAAGACGCATGGCAGATATTGAGTGGGAGTGAGTTCCAAAGAGAGATAGAACGAGCGAGAAAGGAACGCTCAAAAGTTTTGGATCTGTGGGAACGGATATAAAGATCGGAAGGGTTAGATCTTGTGCCCTGGGATTGGATAGAGGATTTGAATTGTAGGAGACTATAGATATAAGATGGATGTTGTGAGTTGATGGTTTGATATAAGTAAGAACCTGGGAAATAGAGTCTACGGATTGAAGGTAAGAGCCTCTTTAACTCAGGTGAGACAGATGAGACTTCCTCGGGTCGAAGACAAATTAAAGTGAACATTAAACACAGTAAATGGAGTACAGTTGAGCGTCGGTTATTCAAAAGATTATTGTCGAGTGTCATAAAGAAAGTCAGTGTATCGCTCCTTCATAAGAACGACATAAATTAAAATTTCGCACAACTTCAGTAGCAGTTGTATGGTATGACATAACTTCAGTAGCAGTTGTATGGAATGACATAACTTCAGTAGCAGTTGTATGGAATGACAACTTCAGTAGCAGTTGTATGGAATGACATAACTTCAGTAGCAGTTGTATGGAATGACATAACTTCAGTAGCAGTTGTATGGAATGACATAACTTTAGTAGCAGTTGTATGGAATGACATAACTTCTATTCCATTTCCAACAAGTTTTTTGTTTTAAATAAAGTCATAATTTGAGTTGTATCAGGTTTGAACTTGAAGTTTCATGGGAATGCAATAACCTCAGTGAAAATGAAAAAAGTTTCAAGCTTTTAAAAATTATCTAATGGTTTATAAAATAATTGTTATACCATCATTACAATAATTGCTTTACCTATACCCAAAGTTTTGTTATTTTAACTCACATGGAACTTTCAACTGCCTCTATTGAATAATTAAGTTTTTTGAGTTACGAGGTTGTTCTTTTTAAGGAAAACTCTCTTTTTTATTAACTTTCTATTCTATATATTTTTGTTCAGTCTGAAAGTGAAATTAATACAATGGAATAGAGATACATCATTTAGCCCTAATCAACTACATTTAATGTACATTGTAGAGGAGCTTATTTACAACGTAAACATTGTGAAGGTTACAAACAGCTGGGTGACCAAAGAGCTTTGTGTGAAAGGGATTTTCCACTGCCTCAATAACTTAATTTATTTTAATGTGGGAGTTAGATAGACCGGGAGTGCAGTAAAAAAAAAAACACTAAATAAGACAAAATTATTTATTGTAAGTGCCAAAGTTTCGGCTTACGCTGTAGGCCATCTTCAGGGCTATGAGAGAAGAAACAGAACAAAAATAGCTATAAAAACGTAGCAATACCGAGAAAACATATAGTAAAATCAGGAATTGAAAGGTAATGAAATTAGTGATGGATATATGGTGGATATATGTGGATATATGCATATATACCCTTAATATTATATCCATCGCTAATTTCATTACCATTCAACTTCTGATTTAATTATAAGTTTTCTCGGTATTGCAACGTTTTTTATAGTTATTTTTGTTTTGTTTGTTTTTCTCTCATAGCCCTGAAGAAGATATGAAGCCCTACGTAGTAGGCCAAAACGTTGGCACTTACAATAAATAAGTTTGTGTTATTTAGTGTTTTTTTTACTGCACTTCCAGAATATCTAACTCCCGCATTAGATTTTCCAGTATATATTTAACTAACTATTTTCCTATCAATTAATTTATTTTATTTCATTAAATATTTATTACCTGACCGTTCGTTAGTTAATATTTATTTTTTAGTTCATTATTGTACAGTTTTCATTTATTTATATAACCGGGGAAAAATTTCATTTGTAACCTGTCTCCACCTGTTCTGTTATGCTGTGTTGCTTGCGGTGTATAGTGGGGATCTTTTGTTGTTTTGTTTTTTGCGTTCTATCACTGGATATTACCAAATTGATTCTGACCTGGACCTGCACCCTGACTCAAATAAAAGTGTGTAAAATAAAAATAGACTTATTCCTTGGAATCTATTCCCTTTAAAACAGTAATTATAACATATTAAAACAGCTGCCTTTATCATTTATCAATGTATCCTTTCCAATTGTTACCTCTTTTAGACCTGGTGGACACCTGAAAAGGGCTGGGTAGGAAACAAGGTACAGTCAAGGGCTCCTAGGGGAATCTCAGAAAATAAATAAACTTCCTTACAGTCACAACACTTCTCAGTAGTACTCAGTTCTCAAACTCTGAGTTCTGAAATGAAACACTGAGTGAAAATGCTTTCATTCTATCCCCTGGGAATAGTTTACAAAACCTGACATCGTCCGGTACACGAGTTTGCAAAGTTTACATAAACTGCGCATGGGAATTGTTTTGATTGCAACTCCTCGATCACTGATGAGATCCATAACAATAGAATATCTTAATCTATTTGCAAATTTCATTTTTAGTTCATTACATTAAGGACTCCCATTAATACTCCGATTAGCCATAGCAGCATGAAGTGACGTTAATTGAAAAAACAAAAACATAAAGGATCTGGGGTTCAGTACATGATAGTGAGTGTTTCTTGAATAACGGTTGTGCAGGGAGGTAATTAGGTAATTAATACGTTGACACTTATTGAGCTGAAATTCTTCGATCACTGATGATATTTTTTTCTTAATAAAAAATGTTTTATTTTTACAAATTTACTTCATTACACAACTTTTCAAAATTATTTTATATTAAAAAATATATTAAATTCTCAATTTTCTATTGTGATTATTGCGAAAAGAGTAACAGATTTTTTTCATAAATAATCCACTAAAACTATATACGTTCAAGTGGAAAATTGTTGACTGAATAAGTCAACACTTAATAAGTTAAACTTATTTTAATGTGCCAACGTTTCGGCCTAAAATGTAGCCAATCTTATTATGATGAAGGAAACCAAATAGTGTGTGCCGAGTCTGAGGTGGCGCGTCAAACTAACAACTGACAACTCAAAGTATTTTTGCCCTGAAGATGGCCTACGATTTAGGCTGAAACGTTGGAAATACGAAAAAGTTTACCTTTTTACAGCCTTATTGAAAGTATGTACACAAGAAAAAGTAAAAGCGTTTATTGTCACAATTTAGAATTTATATAATCAAGGATCTTCCCGAGGAAACGAGCAATATCCTGAAAAATATCGTACCGTCCACCGGATAAGTCGTTCATCAAAGAGTTGTAGAGGACGACGAAGTAACAGTAGAACAAAGTGAGTACACTATACACGGCTAAGCTATTGTAACTCGAATAGTAATAGGCCAACCAGCAACCCACACCGAAGATAATGGTGACGACTATGTGAACGGCAAGGTCCAGGCAGACGACGCAGACGTTCTTGCGCGGAAGGAAATTGAGGAGTAACCAACCCATGGGATGGAGGATGACGCTCGCGATGACTCCTGGTATCTGCGAGAAGTTGATGAGTGGATGAAGGATATCTTCGCAGTCGCTTGCCCAGCGGAGGGCGATGATGCCCACGTAGTACCAGATGGCAATGATCTCCCAGGCTGTTATCACTGTGATAACAGCTTTCAGCTCTAGGCAGTAGAACGCTGTGCGCGTCTTGCCTTCCTCCATCATCTTCCTTATCTCTTCTTCGATATCCCTGAACAGATAACGTAATAATCACTTGTACTATCTATAATTGCCAGCATGTTATATTACTAAAGAAGAGTGTGAAGTATTTCGGGGTGCACTCAATACATCTGTGACGACGAAAAGGGACCGACTAGCGCGAACGGAAGGCAGAGTTTGAAAACAAAATTGCAGCAAGCGGCGAAAAGAAATCGGAAATACCGTAGAATGGCATCCTACAATCGAAAATGAAATGGGAAAAGTAGCAGATTTCCTATCTACTAAACCAATAACACGACTTAGTTGGTTTTTGTGAAATAATCCAATAAAGAAGAGATTTGCAACCTGTTGTACAAAGAATGGAACAAGCGTAATGACTGATCGTAATAGATATTTAAGAAGAAACCTGTCAATATGACAGGATACTAATAGCTTCGAGGAAGTCCTCAGATGGGACTCAAGAAAAAAAAACATATTGGCATTTCTGAAGAGTTCCTAATTCAATTTAGGAAGTTGCTGCTGCTCTATTAAAAACATGGATCCAAAAATGACTAAATTAACTTTCTTTTTTTAAATGTATTTATTGATATTTACAACTGTATACAGAATACATCAAGTAAGTATAATGAAAAGTAAATCATGTCCAGAGACAAAGGCGAGCAGAAAAACTACCCAGTGGTAGTACTCAAATAAAAAGTTCAGCTTAGAAGGTCACGAGGCTATCTTCTTTTCAGACGCCTCGTAGAATTATTAGGAATTGAAGAGGTTGCGAGGTTTGAAACTAGTAGGTTTGAGTGGAAATGGAGTTTGTCATGAAAAGATTGATATCGGATTCGGGCCAAATCAGCAATAAACGGGACATTAAGGTCATTATGGATTACTTCGTTCGTAACAATGCAAGGAGCATTCAGGATTTTACGAAGGATTTTGGATTGTAAGGATTGAATACGAGAAGTATTCTACAGCTTAGTGGAGCCCCAAAGCTTTCGAAAGCTTTATCACTGCCTTGTTAAGATAACGAACACACAAAAAAATGGCGTATCACACTTACTTGACAGTTATTACAGGACCTTTTTTTACTTCCGGTAACGGTTCAGGTGTTTTTAAACTGCTTGCCCTCAAGATTAATTGACCGTCATCGTCAACGTATCGTATCATTTTCGCTGAATAACTAAAGTTATTCGTTTATAAATAAATAATAATAACCGATCGATTATAAGTCAAATCATCTGTTTTAATCATACAAATGTGACATCATTTTACCACCTTCTTTCCGTACATTTAGTTCAGATGTCAAATGCGTTTTATTGTTGGTATAGTGATTGGGTACTTTGAGATTACAGGTGAAATATACTGTTTGCAATTGTAATATGTATCATATTATATATCATACCATATGCAATAGCTTAATTAAATCTATAGATATTATAAAACAAAGTCCTAGGCCACGTTGATTCGCGGTAAACTCAATAACTACTGCACGAATTTTCATGCGGTTTTCACCAATAGATAGAGTGATTCACCAGAAAGGTATAGGTATATAATTGGTCGAGTTTTGTGTAAATGGGTTGGAATATAACGATAATTGTCGAAAATGTTGGAAGTACAGCCACCAGGGAAATTTCATCAAAGACGCTGCCTAATATCTCTTATCTATCTATACATATTATAAAACAAATTCCTTGGGCGTGCCTGTCGGTCTGTTCGCGGTAATCTTTTTTGTTTATAATGTCTGCATAATAAAATACATTAGGCAGACAAACATGTAGGCATAATATGTCATCCTACCCGTGCAAAGCAGGGGTGAGTTGCTAGTAAATGCCAATTTACAAATTTTTGCATGCCAATATAAATTAAGTTAGACTACTATAAAAGCCAAGATGGTTCATTTGACAGTGTATTAGAAGTTATGTATGCAGAGCAGTGTCTCGCAACCTTTTTTTTTTCTTCCTGACCAAAGTTTCTTTGGCAGTTCTTCAGCAAAAAAGTAAATCGTTACAAGAAACGTGTTATGGTTTTCCATTTGGCAAAGGGGTTTGATACACGAACGGTTTGCTTTGGAAATAGAAATATAGGACTTCGTGAGTGATTCCCAGGATAATTTCAAAATATACCAGGGTCAGTTTTAGATGCACGGAGTAAAAAAAAAAAAAAATCAAATAAGATTAAAGATGAGACAATAGGAAACCGAATTATGCATATAAAGTTATAATTTTTATTCAGACAGAATAATGATAGATGAATAAATCAGTATTGTTTTATAAATAACTCTGGACACTAGGACCATAAATTATAAATTGTTTAGGATCATGTGAGGTGTAGTGGTTAGCAGAACAACCTTCTATGTCCAAGGTTGCGCGTTCGGATCCCGACAACTGACTAGGATTTTTTGAAGGGAGTGAAAAATCCTTTGTTACCTTATCTTTAACGAATTGGGGTGATAAAATTGTGGTCCTGTGCCTGTGTAGAGTCAGGTACTCGTTAAAGACTCATGTCCTAATTATAACTGGATAGGCAAGATTAAGAGGACTCCCACTTTAATCCGTTGAACGGAACACGTCATGACGATGGCATTGTTTCACACTTTTACTAATAAAAGCCAGGTTGGGTGCAGCACAAGGATGGGTCTTTGTGGCATATTGTACGCGTCCGAGAGCCCATCGCAGCCCTTTGTTTTGGCAAAAAAATCCAACGGATGAAAAAAAGAAAATATATAAAGACTGATATTATCATTTGAAAAATGATGTCAAATGAAAAATAAATGTTTTATTTCTAATTTGAACTTATTTTTTAGCCCTTACCGTAAGAAATCTCGACGGAATAAAAATTATCCAAATTGAAATTTGCGGATGACATAGTTTTGATTGCAAGCTCTGATGATGAACTCTTTAAAATGATCAACCAGCTGAAAGAGAAGAGTTCGAACCACGGGTCGATATTGAACCCACAAAAAACAACCATCGTGACCAACAGACCATAGAAATGAATATCTCTAAAGAAGTTAGATACCTGAGACAAATCATCTCATTCGAAAAGAGAAGTCAAATAGAAATAGGATCAAGAGTCAGCAAGGCATGGAAGAGATTTTGGAGCCATAGAGGTATATTTAAAGGCCGTCTAGAAATATGACATAAAACGACCGTATTCAACAGCTGCATAATCCCTGCCCTGAGCTATGGTTGCCAGACATGGTCACTAACTAAAGCCTTAGAGAGGAAGATAACTACCTGTCAATGCAAGATAGAAAGAATAATGCTGTGAATTTCATTGAAGGAAAAAATAAATTCACGCCGAATAAGAAAGCAAACCATGGTTACCGACGCCGTCACCTACGCTAGAAGAATGATGGCAGGCCTTGTGATGAGACAAGGCGAAGACAGCTGGCCTAGGCGAGCCGCAGAGTGGATCCCGCGCGATAGGAAGAGGTGCAGAGGCCGGCGAATTCAAGATGTGCTGTAGCTCCCTCTGGATGCGATCAGCGCGAGACACGGACCTATGGAAGAGTATATGCCAGCAACTTCACCTGCAAGGTTCGGCTAGTCTCCGTCCAAAGACTCTAATCTCCCTAAAGGGAAGGTCTATATGTAAATACATAAGGTTGTATATAAATATTGTAAATAATGAAGAAGTTAAATCTTTATATACATCTAAATAAAGACTATTACTATAATTATTTTTATCGTACGAAAGGATAGAGGTGTGACAACAGTAATCAATCGAATAACCTTACTCATAACTGTAAGGCTACTCACAACTTAGGTAGCAATGAGTGGTTGGAAAAATTGCGAAGCTCATACACATATTATTCAAAAATATACAGTGTTTGCAAAAACACTCTATAAATTTCGAAAGTTAAAGGCAAGTTATTCAAACATTCTCTGAGAGCCGTCATTATGACGGATGTTCACTTTGGGCCACAACTCAGAGATGTTCCTTTCAACGGGCCAACGTCGTCCGATTAACCTTAGTAGAATAATGTTACGTAAAATGGAACAAAAAATCTAAAATCGTTTCGTCGGATATTTTCTTCCTTTTAATCAGATAATGGTGCCCGTTCCTAACCCCATCAATTTCCCATCGGCTCTTAATAACGTATGGATACATTCCCTCCCTATCGAATATATTATCCTTTGCCATGAATATATGGAGCATTGCTTCTCGGCATAATACGTTCCATCCGCACTATCTCCCCCTTTACAATTATAATTCATCCCTCTAGCGGATCATCAGATACCATAATTGCTATTCCAAACTTTCCAGATTCGCGATAAAATGAAACAATTAAAATTTAGTTCAATAAAACATCTCTAGTTTAATTAAATCCTTTTATTACATAAATTCTACCTCTACAGTTACAGTTGTTATATATTAGATGCTCTTGATACGTTTCAGGAAAATTCAAACTTTATCCCAGATTATTTTAAACATAGCGTATTGTACCTTTATGAAAATTAACAGATAATTTGATTTTATTATCCAATAATCGCTCTATTATATACAAAAAAATATTTAGTGATGCAATATTGATTCGTCTTTGTCTAGCAATGAATCAATCACTACCACTTTAGAATTTAATAGAATTGATTTAATTTGAAATAAACAATAAACATATGATTTATTAAACTAATTTTAATTGTTTACATTAATCCAAAAAGCTCTAATCTATCTATATAAAAATGAATGCATGTGTGTTTGTCCTTTATGCATTACTTAATTAATCATCCATTAATCATCCGATTGTCATGAAACTTTGGGAAGTTGTACAGTACACTCTAGGGAAGGTTTCTACCAACTTTTTTCTTATTTTATTTTTTTTTGATTTGAAAAATTTCTAGAAAAAAAATGATTATTTTTCTAAAAATTGTAATCGACCTTTTATAAAGAAGATTTAATTTTCTACAATATGAGCCCAACCGCAGATCTGTAGGTCTAATAGAACCTGAGTTTAGTCCTATCATGTATCAAATGACCGGAATCTTATCTATATATAAAAATCTCCTGTCACGATGTTTGTCCGGGCTAATCTCCGAAACTACTGGACCGATTTTTATGAAATTCTGCACAGATGCGTAACATTGTCCAACTTAAAATATAGGCTATATTTTAACCCATAATACCGTTCAAAAGACTTCAATTTGATATATGTTTGGGTTTTTCTATACCCATCAACGGGTCTCAAGGCCAGACAATGTCCATTTGCGGTTTGGACTTAAAATATCCATGTTTCTCCCATGGCAATTATATGTTGCATGCTCACATGTATTGTATTAGTAAATCATCTAATATATTTGTATTAGCAACGGATAGATTAACAAAAAATATTGTGCATCGATTAGCCATCAATTAAATTGAAATAAATATTTATAATTTAATATAATATTAATATCCATAATTAAAAATCAAACCCATTCATCAATTAAATTGGAATAAATATTTATAGTTTAATATAATATTAATATCCATAATTAAAAATCAAACCCATTCATCTAATAACCCCCATTCATTAAACTCATATTTATATTTTATCAGTTATTGAGTGTTGTATATTATATATTTATTATATAATATAGTTAGATATGAGATGAATAAAATATAAAATCAAAAATCTATTTAATTCGTGTTTTCATTAATTCATTATTTCTTTTAAATTCAAATTTTAACTAATATTTTTTAATACTATTATAAGAGCCACAGCAACGCGTGGCCGGGTCAGCTAGCATCTAATAAAATTTGGCGAATGGGTCTTTATTCTTGAGTTATGTACGCCATATTAACTCTTCTGCCTATTTTCCAACGTTCTTGGGTCAACAAAATTGTAACTGTGGTTTACGGTTTAATGTACATAAACCAGCTTGTACAGATTCATGAATCTCAATCAGCTGTCGGACACAATGGTTCCAGAATGGACCCTTCTTTCTATAGCTGCCAATAGTGTGGCTTCCGATATATCCTCCACCAATTCTAGGGAATATTCATTTTTTTTATCTGCAGATCCCTCCGAACACCCATTTTCGTCTTGAACTTCGTGAAATATGCTTTTTAAAGTGTACATTTTCACAAAAATAAAACTCATTGTGTAAAAACCATATAATTACTAATTTACATATATTCACTTCACAGGTGTTTTATAATCATTAAATTCAATAAATTCTATTAAAGTAATAGAGTGGTAATACCATAACATACAAATACCAATTACTCTTTGTTTTGTCTTTTGTTTCAATCGATCCGTTAAATTTTTTAAAATATTTTTTCCGATCCTATCTCTCCTCCAGGTCATTCACTTTAAATCATAATAATGTATACTAATCCCTCTTTCCTCAATCTGCCGGTGTTCCTCAAGGCAGTGTCCTCGGCCCAATTCCTTACACAGTTTATACAGCTGGCATCCCAACTCATCCTAATCCTTACCACGTATGCGGATGACACATGTCTATTATCTGTCAACACTGATCCAGTTATAGCGTCTCGTACTCTTCAATCC
The DNA here is from genome assembly GCA_037127475.1 of Arma custos. NCBI lineage: Eukaryota > Metazoa > Arthropoda > Insecta > Hemiptera > Pentatomidae > Arma > Arma custos. Next base: position 14,388,258 of record CM073760.1, on the reverse strand, counting down.
CAAAACTGGAGGATTAAAATACATTCCCACAAATCTTATCAAATCGCCTTTACCCTCCGTCGAAAACCAGCGGCTTCCTTTCCTCTCGTATCGTTTAATAACATCCCACTGATTCCTGTAGAACAAGGCCAGTACTTAGGACTACACCTTGACAAACTTAACTTGGAATCCTCATACTAGACTAAAGCGACAAGAAAAAGCTCACCGTTTCAGGCTACTTCAACTTTTACTAGACAAACGCGCTAAGCTCCCGATTAATTATAAAAGACTCATATACATGATAATCATTAGACCCATCTGGACTTACGGAATAGAGGTTCGGGGCTCCACTAAACCATCGAATTTATCTCGTAATCAATCCTTACATTCCAAAAGCCCCAATGCTCCTTACTTTGTTACGAACTAAATAATCCATAATGACCTTAATGTCCCATTTTTTGTTGATTTGGCCCGAATCCGATATCAATCTTTTCATGACAAACTTCATTTCCACTCAAACGCACTATTTTCAAACCTCGCAACCCCTTCAATTCCTGATAATCCTCCGTGGCTTCTGAAAAGAAGATAGCCTCGTGACATTCTAAGCTGAACTTTTTATTTGAGTACTACCACTGGGTAGTTCGTCTACTTGCCTTTGTCTCTGGACATGATTTATCTTTCATTATATTTACTAGATGTATTCTGTATACAGTTGTAAATTTCAATAAATACATTTAAAAAATAAATAAATATTTTAAAAAAACAGACAAATCACAAAGACACTAGAACAATGCTAAATGGGTACTCATAATTTAGTAGACTCACTAGGACGTTACAAAATAAGAAAGTACCAACTGTGGTACAATTAAATGTCAAGTATCAACTGCGGTACAATTAAATGTAAAGCACCAACTATGGTATAATTAAATGCCAGGTACCAAATGTGGTACAATTAAATGTCAAGTAACAACTGTGGTACAATTAAATGTCAAGTACCAACTGCGGTACAATTGTGCAGTTGTGCAGTTTATAAAATATGGGTAGATGCATCTCAGTATGTTATAAAAAGTTTTTTGAGCCACAATAATTTATCAGTGTAGCCTATAGCGGATTGAGGTTATTTTCTTGTCGTTTTCAGTTAAATTTTAAATATATTTAAAAATTTGATTAATCACAAAGCTACCGTTCCTGAATTATTTAAGCTGTTAAAGAAAATACAGCTCTGTTTTTTGAATTTTAAGGGGAAAATCGAATACATCGATAGTATCAGTTACTTTTATTGATGACTGTTATAACCTAATACATCGATAGTACCAGTTACTTTTATTGATAACTGTTATAACCTAATAGAAATAAAAGAACATATGTTTCTATTTTTTTCTCTCTTTATATTTTCATCCACACCTGTCAAATACAAGTGATTGACAATCAGCAGATTGGCTGACTGGAAAATAATACAGAATGACATGGAAGGCATGACGAAGAACACTACCTAGCGGTACCTTTCCATTGTCTTGCTTTAATTTCCTACTGCAATAGATCTCTCAACCACGTCCTTTTTAGTCTCCTCCTGGTGTTTTCAGGTCGTGGCCATTTTTGTATCAATGGGTTTGGGTGTCCGTATAGTTTTTCTTGAAAGCGTTTGTAGTACGTTCGTATATGTTGGTCAACCGTTTGTAATTTTAAGTCCGTATGCAGAGTTTTGCTGTTGTATGTTTGTATTTATGTATAATTTAATACACAACAAATAACCAAGACAATGAGCTACCTCTTACTCCGATATATCGATTTTAGGATTTTTATTTCAATACAGAGCATGAAGTGATATAATACTAAGGAATTTTTCTTTAAAAAAAATTCTGATCTAGAAAACAAACTAAACTAAAATGATTATTTATTGCAAAATACTCAACATCTCAAATTAGCACCAAGTGCGTACATACTGTATTTTAGCAGGGTTGCTGGTAAGGTGAAAACGAGTACAAAACTAATCTTCAATTTCTCGAATAATAGAATAGAAATCAAACATTATTCTGGGACCAAGTCCATTTATAATAGCAAACATGAACAGAAAAATAATATATATCTGGTTAGAAGGCTACATAATTATACAAATCATGAAGTACTTAAGAATAGTAAAAAAAAATAAGAAAAATATAAATGAAATAACTAAAAATTATGAATCTTATCAAGATTTGCACCAATTTTAGAGAATAAATATAAATACAACAACAGTTCCTAAATAAAATAAATTAATATGATATTGGGCACCTCTAATGAAAGGTTAAGTACTTACTGTGGTAGAATTAAATGAACATTTGTATAATTTGTAAAATTTGGGCCCTTCACTGTCAGCTGGCAGGAGGGCAGAGGACACCCTCTATTTAATAATAAAGTAGACAAAAAAAGTAACGTTGAGTGAATAAAAAAAAATAAAATAAAAGGCTTAGAATAGCAAAATTGTACCGATTTAATTACTAATATCATATGACAACTACTACTATCGATAAGCCGATACTATCGGCTGAAACAATCGATAGCATTCGATAACTGCTTCCTTTTTTTCCAAACCTATTCAATAAAGAATTTCAAATAATTTAATTAAATTCAATCACCTACCTACTATTTGAAATTTGCAGGGTTATAAATTATAAGATTATATCATAAAGAGGAGAAAAAAAAACTAATTTATTTGAATTTTAAAAAAGTATTTACAATTTACACGTTTACAATAATAATGAACAAATCAAATCTTCAGAAAAGAAAAATATCGAAATATTTAATTTCAAGAGTCAAGTGTGCTCCTAGAGCATATTTCCCGAAAGAAAAACTAGCATTTCTAGTTGAACATTTAATAATTGTAGAAAAATATCCCTAATTTAAAAGGAAGTTAAGGTTATAAAAACCTAGAACAGCCAATGCTCAATATCGCGAATTTGGTTTGTTTGCACAAGTGTGAGACTACCTGTACTAACCAGCTTAATGTTATTAGAAATTTTGGAGAAGTTATCAAAGTTACATAGAAGAAAACCCTTGAGCTCTAGGAATTCCGAATTTTTATTTCAGAAGAACTCGACACTGGACAGAGACTGATCAGCTTAATTCCAACAGTTTCAAACTTGAGAGTAGAAAAGATCCATCGATATTCGACACTATCGATAGTGACAATCAATAGGCATGGCCTATCGATATATCGATAGTAACTATCCACTATCGCCCAACTTAATACTTACTATATAATACCTTGAAGAATTATAGAGCTGTAATAAATAGGAAGTAAAGATTGCAGCAATCTATTTAAAATTTCTTTCTGTCACAACCTTGGTCAATATTGCAATCCACGCTTACTTTTTTTTTAACTACGTACATTTGAATAAACTAAAGATTTTTTAATTAATTCATTTAATTTATTTATTCTTTTAAAATGACGTTTCGACAATTAATGTCATTTTCAATTAATTTAATAAGCATCAACATCCTATATAACTTCAATCAGTTACAAGTCAAAAACTTCTGCAAAAAACAACAATCACAAATCAGTTACATAAATCTAAAACAAAATAAAACAACTTGTCCCAACCTCATAAAAATGCATTGTTAATAATTTAATTTTTTTTTTATTTTCTTGGGGATCAACTATCCTCCATAGTTAGTCTACAAATGGTTTAAACTTTGATCTGTAAAGTAAAAGGTGATTTTATATGATTATGTTATTTATATTTTACTGTTAATTAAATTATTTTTAAATATATAAAAAACGACAGTAAAATAATTCTTAATTTTTTTATTTTTTATTTAATCACTTTAATCATAATACGATATATACAAAAATATTATATGGAAACAGTTAAGATATGAGAAAAATATTGGTAGGTTATTGGGTCAGGTTATAAGTATTCTTGCTGGCCTTGCTTTCAAGTTAAACTCCTTTATGTATTATTGTTTTTTTTTAATTTTAAAACAACGGATGATTATAGTTTGCTTATTTTTCCTGCTTATTTTCTGCATTTACTATGTTATTTATGTTATCAGTTATGTACAGTGTCTCTAAATATTTTCTCTTAACTGTGTTTTTTTCCCTACGCAAGATTTTTGTTAAAATTGATGGTATGCAATTCCTTTTTACAGTGGGTTGACAGTGCAGTATTAGTTCTTGATGTGGGCTTTAAATTATTTTTATGGTGATAAGAATCAAAATAAATAATACATTATGATTATTATTTATATAATTATTATTATATAACAATGCATGAGGGATCTTTCTATAACAATAACAATAATTATTCCACAGTAAAATTAATAGCTGATAACTTAAGTAATAAAGTTAATCCTACTCCCTTCCTGTAGGAGTAGTTAAATAAAGTGACTCCATGAAGGCTCGTTCTGGCTTCCAGCCAAGACCCTATTTATCTCACTGGCTTTGCCGTCTCATATCCCAGAACACCCGGGTCATCGAGAACGACCATCATCGGAATTTCTTCCGATGGTGGATCGAAAAGCGGATGGATGGAGGTGATTGATAGAGGCACTAGAAGACATAGATACTCTCCCTCTTGCATGGAACTTATATCCGATACATTTGTCTCCATTGCCCGCCCCGAATAGCCCGAACGGTTGTTTTTGTTGTGTTCGCGATCGCCGATTGAACGATTCATTAATTCTGTTAGGAGAAAGGATATCTATACTCGACCCCGTTTTCTTAAACATCAATCTGGAATATAAAAACTGGAGCATCAGCCATGATGATGGAGGGTCGATTATAGAATAAGAAGTAAATCCAAAGGAATTGATTTCATAATTCGGGATTATAGATTTTTTTTCAGACAGGAAAATAAAAGCAATATATAGTCAACTTCTTTACCTACGTTTCGCCGGGTATGCTGCTAGCTTCTTCAAGGATTAATCTGAGATAGAAAATCTTCTTCAATCCATTTTTATACCTCTTACGGTTCAGTGAGAAGCCAGAAGGATAATTTTTTTTGGAAAAATTTAACAATATGATGGATGAAAAGAAGACAGAGGCCGCTTGGACAAAAATGTACAAATATATAATTTTTTTATCCTGTTTTTATTGGTCACAATTTTTTTAAAAGGATCAGGCACTAATGATATGGTTATTAAAGTCTTAAAACACCATACAAAGAAACCATACGTTTAATACTCTCTTCAATAGGCACGATCAATATTTTGAATTCATTCATCAAATATTTCATCTGGTTTCTCTCGTGACATCAAACTCTTTGCCAACATTTCACTGAAGGGCTTAATCTGGGACTGAAAATGTCCTTCTATACTTCAGTATTTATACCTCTTCGGATTCGAGACAGAAGCCTATTCTATTCTGTTTTGCTGGGCTTCGAATGCGTACCGCTCCTTCAAAAGAACGATGTCATAACTCAAAAAACCTAATTTTTCAATAGAGCTACTTGAAAGATTCTTTTTCCATATTCTAAGTAATGATGGTATTGAAATTCCTTTTTTAACCATTAGAAATTTTTTAAAATCTTAAACCTATTTTGGCTAATGGCTTAAGCAGTTATCCCCATAAAACTTCAAGTTCAACCATAATACAACTGAAAATATATTTTTATTTCCCATGGCTCTACAGCCCTTGTAGGGCCCTGGCCTCCGCAACAACCCCTCTCCAGTCTTCACTGTCAGCAGCTCGACCTCTGTAATGTCCGATTCCCATCCTCTATAGATCGTTCTTCATACGCAACTCAAAATATTACTTTAAAAAAAAAGCATGGGTACTGAAATATCAGATATGCTGTTCCTGAATTAAGAACCTTCAATCAATATAATGTCTACTGAAGGCTTAACACAAAAATACCAAAATTTTAATTATGTTGCAGTTCTTTTGAAGGAGCTATATCCAGGGTATTCTGAATTTAAATGGCAAAACATCAGGAACTTATAGAGGACCGAAAAACTAAGACAAAAAGTCCTTTAGAGATTTGCTCGTTTTTGCTTATTTTATTATTAGAGAATCGCAAAAAAAGAAACAAAACAAAAATGTTACAGGTAGCGATTATCACATTTCAAAGTTCGTCAGGCTAGGCAGTGAGATATGTAAACACTTTAAGTTATCCTTTACATTATTTTATTTGTTTACATTTTAGCTTCCTTCTAGGATTATAATTCCTAAATCAGTCTTCAGTCAGTTACTCAGATATTTTTGTGTGAATAGCATCAGCCACAATGCCGCATACATATTCTAATGTTGAATACGCTGATATGATTTTTGTGTATGGTTTCTGTAACGGTAATGCTTTAGAAGCGGGGCGGGAGTATGCGCGCCGATTTCCAATAGAAGAGTGCCTAATCGACGAGTCTTTTTGTTAACTTTTAATAGACTACGAGAGACTGTGTCATTTTTAATACGTAATGAAGGCGACCAATTCCAGGCAGCAGTAAGAGCAGATTATCGGAGTAGAAATTGTGTCCAACGCCACTTCGATAACAATCCTGAGACTAGCATCCGAAGAGCATCTGCTGCATCAGCAATATCGCGGCAAGCAACATGGCGAACTTTGAAAGGTGATAATCGCTACCTATACCATCTTCAAAAAGTTCAGAATTTATTACCTCAAGATTATTTTAGTAACTGGTTTCTTGAAAAAATTCGCGATGATAATTTATTTCCATTAAAATTATATGGACCGATGAAGCTACCTTTACAAGAGGAGGAATTGTTAATCAATGAAATTATCATGTATGGCCTTTTGAAAATCCCACAGCTATTAGAGAGAATAGGTTTCAGCATGAATTTGCTATTAACGTTTGGCTTGAAATTTGGAACTGATTACTGGTGGGACCATATATTTTACCTGGAAGATTGAACGGTATCATATATACACATTTTTTGGAGAACGACTTTTCTAATTATTTAGATGACATTCCCTTACAACATCGGATTGAAATGTGGTTACAACTCGATGGATGTCCAGCTCATTATAGCAGAGTTGCTCGAGCTTGGCTGGATATAAATTATCCACAACGATGGATTGGAAGTGGAGGAGTAGTACTTTGGCCACCCGGATCACTTGATATGACACCCATGGATTTCTTCGTATGGGGAACCTTGAAGCAGAAAGTTTATTCGGTGTCAATCAACTCAAGAGAGCAATTAAGAGACCGAATCATAGATGCAGTGCACCAAATATCATCAGAACAATGTTTAGCTGCAATTTATCAAGTGAATGCTAGATGTAATGCATGCATTAGTGCAAGAGGACAACATTTTGAGCAATATTTACATTAAAAAGTATATAACATAAATATAAATGTAAATAAATAAGTATAAAAATTAAAACTTGTTTTGTTTCTTTTTAGGCGATTTTCTCTAAAACTAAGCAAAAACGAGCAAATCTCTAAAGGACTTTTTATCTTAGTTTTTCGGTCCCCTATAAGTTCCTGAAGTTTCGCCATTTAAATTCGGGACACTCTGTATATATACTGCCATAAAGTCAATTTTCCACCCTAATGTTATTGCCATTGTCTTTTAAATATAATATTTTTGGAAATAAAAACTTCAGGCAGTAAAATTTATTTGATCGTTTAAGAACAGTATACTTGTTTCCACCCGACATCAGTATCCTTACATATTCAGCTGATGGATGCAACTCGGTGTAGGTACACTAAACTTTAAAGGATCGTTCCTAGGTGAGTTTTGGTGGTTTTTATATTTTTTCTTCTTCCTTTTCATGTCCTGAAAGAAACGAATGCTTCAACTCTAGCAAGATGTTCCTGAATAATAGCTTCTCCAGTGACCTATTTTTCTAGTACCAACATATAAAATTGTCTTATATTTTACTATTTAATGATAAATACTATTGTTGCGTGATACTAATATCAATAAACCATTAAATTCATATTTAAAAAAAATTTATTTAATGGTTTAAGTTATTTAAATTTATTAAGTTATGAAGCAAATGAACAGATAAAACCTGTCGTGACTTGACTCAAACATTATTTACAAAAAAATAATTGTACTTAAAAAAATAAAAAGTAACAGAACTGAATGAAGTTTATGATACAACCAGTAAAATCATGTACAAATAGCCATGACAAAAGCTAGAAATAATTTTTGTATTTGAATTTTGAAGAAAGTACATAACATGGATATAGGAACATTTATTTCATAATCTATACAAACTATGCATATTATAAGACAAAGTCCTCGGCCTCTTTTGTTCGCGGTAAAATCAATAACTACTGCACGGATTTTCATGCGGTTTTCACCAATAGATAGAGTGATTCACCAGGAAGGTTTAGATATATAATTTGTCGAGGTTTAGTGTAAATGGGTTGGAATATCGATGAGTTTCACCGAAGACGCTGCTTGTCTAATCCCGAGCAATTACCTAATGTGCAAGATAATAAATTCGTATATAAAAAAATATATGGTTTTGTCTTTATTTTTATAATTACCATATAATAAATTATATTATCTGAACTGATGGGAAGAAAGAAAATCAAAACTCCCAAAGAAGCCTAACCAATGATATTCGCGTGATCCTTAGTGGCCGGTTCGTGATAAAAAAAAAAATACATTAGACAAACAAATGATGTAGGCATAATATGCCTTATTACCCGAGCAAAGCTGGGCTGAGTCGCTAGTAAATTATACAAAACTCATGATTATTTATTTTGTCGAAAATATAAAAAAAAAAATTGAAACTTGTGATTACACTCGAAGCGGCAACCTCCGGAACTGATACTTTAATAGTCTTTAAACACTGTTGATATGAGATGTGCTATTTTTTTCTGTTAAATGTTATATTGTTTCAATGTTTTTATTTTGAAGAATGTTCACTCAACATTCGTCCCCGTATATACATCTCAAAAATTGCGAAAACTGGAGATATAGGATCGGTGAAGGGAAAGGATTTGTCTGGCCTGGTTACGACCGCAGGTAGCTCAGTTGGGAGAGTGCCGCGCTAGAGATGCGGAAGACCCGGGTTCGAATCCTGGCCAGGACAAATCTTTTCTCTTCAAAATAAAAATATTTAAATAACCACCATCAAATAAAATATAATTTATAGTAATATTAGCTATAGTAGCTTTGAATTGTATTAAAAATGATGTTAGATAGTAATGCAATACAAATAAATAAAAATGTATTATTTATTTGATCTCTAATCCTTTTCCCCGGATTTCATCAAAGGAACCAATAACTTTTCAGGATGTCATAAATCACCAGAAAGTCCTTGGAAGTTTCGAATCTGACCGAGAAGGACAATACTCGACGAGATTAGAAGTTTTGCGGTCGCAGTAAACAGTTTTATCTTCCAGTTTTTAGCCATTAATCTTTATAGCAAATGTTGTTAGCAACATTTTTGTATGATATAACTCTTATCGGATTTGCTAATCTTTTACTATAAACATAAATATATTTTGTGGAAGAACATGGTCCGGGTGGAAGTCAATAAATTTCTCTTAGATATGGAGAAATGTTTATTAAATAGCCAACGTTTCGACCTACATTTCAGGTATTCTTCATGGCTAAATATGCAAAACACAGACAACTGAAAATTACAAAATTGTTAAAAATTAATAAAGAATTAAAATAATAAATAAGAAATACAATTTACTAATAATGGGTACGATAAGGCATACAAATTGTTGATGAAATATTGTAAAGGATAGTTGTAGCACATATGTAGTAACTAATAAGACATAATAAGAAAAGAGAACATAGTCCATTGTGAGAAATGATGTGTAAAATCTATAAAATCTTTTTCATTCAAAGATAAATATATTTTTAAATATTTTTGTTTTGAAGAGAAAAGATTTGCCCTGGCCCGGGATTTGAACCCGCAATTTTTGCGATGTATACACGGGGAAGAATGATCATTGACCCCGGCCTGGGAAAATCTTTTCTCTTCAAAACAAAAATTTTTAAAAATAATTACAATTAATAAAAAATAAAAATTATAAATATCTTTTATGTTTGTTTGATTGTTTATTCATTTAACGTCACTTTAAGATGTTTTGGCTAATCGGATGTTGCTACAGTGGGAGTCCTAAATTTCGCCTCTGCAGATATATTTAGGATACGGGTCGTTAACGATTTCTTGACATTGCACAGACACAGTACAGTACATTTGAGCTGGAAACAATTGTTTTCAATGCATATTTTAATTATACATGCACTGAAAGGCTACAAATATTTCATTAACACGGCTTTTTCTAACTATAATATAATTATAGTATAATATTACTATTATTAGGGAGCGGAGTAGTTCAGTAGTGGAGCAATGAGTTCCCATGACGGAAATCCTGGTTCAAATCCCGCAGCGGGCCAGACATTTTTGCAGCCGGAGATGGATCATATAGGATCTAGGACCCTCCTGGGGTTCACCCAACCTCCATAAAATGTTATAAAAATAGGGTACCCAAAATAAGGGGGGGGGAATCTGGCATTTGAGCGTGATGTATGACAAGTCACCTCCTTACAGAACCGTTGTCTATATATCAGTACAGCCTTTACCATGTACTGAAGCCCAGACCCGTTCACGGGTTCTAGTGGTACAATTTTTTTTTTTATAATATTACTATAAAATCCCCAGGTATATAGCAGTAGTAAACTGCACAGGAGAAGAAAGAGAAGACACTATAGGATTCCATCAATAGCTGAGTGGGACTGTTCTTGCTTTTCGGATCTGCGCCTGCCCTATTTATTTTTCCGAAGATAGAAAACTCTTTGTCTTTTCGATTTGAAAAGAATTTTCGAAAATTGAAATAAAGGAAATAAAATAAAAATTAAAAAATATCGCTTGTTTATTTATTCATTTTACGTCACTTATGCTGCTATGGCTAATCCTACTTTGCTATAGTGAGAGCTCTAAATTTTTCCTATTCCGGTAAAATTAGGATAGGGATTTTTAACATGTAACCTGACATCGTATAGGCTTGGGACCCCCATTTAACGTCCCTTCCGAAGGATGGCATAACCAACGATTTTTTAATATTTTTAAAAAATCCTAGGGCCACCAGCCGGGAGCGAGCCCGCGATCTTGGGCTTAGTAGTTTGCTATGCTAGCCACTAGACTACAGGTCGCCCCTAAAACTTTTGCTTAATTCATCCTAATTAATGTTGAACATGTCATTATTCTTTACTTTAATGTAATGATAATTTTGTAAAAGATCCTAAGACAGTCGTCCATATTTTTCATAAATCTAGACACAAAGCAGTAACAAATTTTTTAGTGTGTGATAAAAATCGTCAGAGTACCTATCTATCTATCTACCTATCTATCTAGCTACCTATCTATCTATCTACCTATCTATCTATCTATCTATCTATCTACCTATCTATCTACCTATCTATCTATCTACCTATCTATCTATCTATCTATCTACCTATCTATCTTTCTACCTATCTATCTATCTACTTATCTATCTACATATCTACCTATCTATCTAACGGCGATCTGGTCCTTGCAGGATCCTCAGTGATCCTCCTCCATTCCGACCTGTCTTCGGCTGCCCTTCTCCATCTACACTAAACGTCCGAAGGTTAGTTATCCATATCCATATCCATATCCTGCAGCTTACGAAGTCTTGGTCTCCCTCTCTCCTCTCTCCTCCCTCAGGGTGTCACTCCATCATCATTCTTGGTAATCTACTTCTTTCCATTCTTTGTACGTGCCCGAGCCATCTTATCCTGGCACTCTTAATTGTGACAACGATATCTGGTGTACCATATAGATTCCTCAGTTCCTCGTTTTTCCTCATCCGCAAGCGATCTCCTTCTTTTGTAGGTCCAAAGATCTTTCTGAGAATTTTTCTTTCCCACATGCTTAACAGCCTTTCATCGTTGCGTGTCAGTGTCCAAGGCTCACTTCCATACATTACCACCGGTCGAAGGACATTACAATATGCTCTTATTTTGAGAGTACCTACGAAATTTAAAATAGTTCACTAAGTTATCTGTTGGGCTTTAAATAAAGATAATAATTTATTATATAACGTCTGCTTACGACCTATACTAACATACGCACGCCCAATATTTAATTACATTTCTAAAACTAATTACAAAACAAATGCCTTAGAATTGCTAGAAATTATGCATATTATACAAAAGTTAAAATTATGCATAAATAATTAAGCAAACCTTATATTAATGTATTTATCAACAAACTAAGTAAACATTTTTTTAAAGTGTAAAAACAATAAAAACTCACTTACAAAAAATATTGGGAACCATATAAAAAATTTTTTTTGTCTCTGTTGGGAGTTTTTTTTTATACATTTGTTTAGGCGTGATTAGACTGAATAATTTAATAGGAAGCAAATGGAAGTACCACGGGAATTTGAATGAAATCTCAGATATTAACAAAGCGTTCGATTTATTAATTTTAATAACATGCGAGATATCTTTTCTTAAATACTATTAAACATACATGTAAGAGAAAATACAAATTAATAGTAGCTTCTACAAGAATAACTTAAAACTACACATGCAACTTAGCGATCTAATGAACAAAGTAATTTAATACAAACAAAAGAAGAAAAATGATTAATATGAATGAGAGCGATAATTAACAATAACAGAAATGCTCCATGCTAGCATAATGGCCAAAGATATGATAACTACAAAATAAACTTGAACGTTGTAACGAAGTTTTCAATAAGGCGCGAAGATGTGCGAATTACTATTATCTTCGCCAGTGATCACGGCATGAAGGAGCAATGAGTATGATATCATGAATTAACTTGAACTGTCCCGTTGGTACCATGTAATACGTTGATCATCAGGAGAAAAATTAGTTGACAATTTGAGGCCTTATGGTAATGAAAGGTGACTTACAATTTGTGTGATGTATACTCAATTATCATCATCTCAGCATAGCTTCTGGCGAGTAACACACTTCAAGACCTCTGGACGTTCTCCTATGAAGAGCGGCTTGAAAGTGGAGTGTGCGATGGTCGTAGTTGCGAATGGCTGATAGAACTGCTCCGCTCAGCGATCTGATAGCAAGTGAAGTGACTCAATAGCGTCGCTCCCCCTCTCCTTGGTTTTGGCGGTACAGTACATTTTTCGATTTTAGAGGCAATGATCTGTCCGTTCCATCTGGCAGGCAGTCCAGGTCCGCGACTAAACAACATTTTTTTCTTTCATTGTAAATTATGATTCTGCACAGATACATTTAAATTTGTACAATTTTTTTTTAATTTGAGACTGGTCTATTTGGTGAATTGTAGCAAATTGTACAAAAAATAAATATTAAAAAGTGGGCACCCTTATATGAAGGCTGAGTGAAAATTAAATTAAATTAAATTAAAATTAAATCTGTCACAGCCGGATTTTAACCGGAGAGCTTTGGCACAGCTACTCAGCGCTCTACAACTGAGCCTATCCACTCTTATGTTCTTAAAAATATAAAATATTAGTAGTGCATGAATATTTGCACCAAAATATGTCTGATATAAACTCTACAAGCTGACTTATTTGTATCGTTTTGGTAGCAGGTGTTCTGAGATTCTGTTATCGAATTTTCTGTAAGTTTCGACGTGAGAATATATTTTACTTTACCCTGCTTTCTTGGGCTATGATTACTCTCTTGTTCAAGGAAGTAATCACAACACGAGAAGTCTGTTTAAATAAGCCATTATCTGTAAAGCACTTTCTAACACGCGATATATCTTTTGCACAGTATAAACAACCATATCGTGCAAAGTTGTTAATACATTTTGATAAGTTTTCAAGTCCTGCATAGGGGGATGACTTTAAAAAAAATAAACTTGTACCACTAACACCCGTGAACGGATGTGGGGTTTAGTACATGGTAGAGACTGTATTGTTTCAAGGTCAACGTTGTACAGGAAGGTTATTTGTCCTACATCACGGTCAAGCACCAGATTTTCCCATCTTATTTTGGGGGAAAATAGAGACTGGATGAGCAGGAGGGTCCGAGATCCCACATGATCCATCTGCGGCTGCTAACAGACTAATAAATCTTCCCTACAGCGGGATTTGAACCAGGATTTTCGGCATGGGAACTCTACCAATGAGCCACTCCGCTGTCTTGGGGGATAACTATGTTTTATGAATTCTTTTGATTTCGGGATGTCAGAGTAATCATTTATGATAATTACTCCAGTTATTATACATTTTAATGTCCTAACATTCATTTGAATTGGATTCTTTTCCAGAGATTTGTTTCTTGTTTACCAATTAAACCATCAATATAGTATTCATAAATGCATAGTGCATCTGGGTTAAATAAGCTAATAAGTTTTCAAACACATGGAAGATGGGGAGGGATCTTAGATTCCTCTCATGGGAATTTAGAAGGGTTTGGAAAAACGGGTTTAACTTCGAGATTAAATCCTCACGAAACGCGATTCGCACGAACTCTTTGGAATGATGAAACGAGAGGAAACTCTTTAATTAGATCCGAGTTGGCTTATTTATCTAGATTAGTTCTTGTGCAAGAAGTTGAAGATCGGAAGAGAAAAAATGTTGGTGTGGCGTGACTTAAACCGTAGCAGATAGCACTAACTCAGACCTCGCGTGGCCAACAGCTGACGGTACTGTCACCTTTAGAGTATAATTTCGGTGTGTTATCTTTATGTTCTGCCTCCACCTTGGAGGTGTGGCATTTTCATACCAATGATAATATGGTGTTCGTCAAGGTTTAGTAGACACAAGTGTTAAAAAGGCTGTAAGTGAAATATATAGGGTTTTATTTTTATATATTAATCGTATATTAATTTTTGCTGTAAATAAAATATGTATATATATACAACATCTTCCATTTTGTATCACTATACCCTGTTCTGTGGCTCAGTACATGGTAGAGACTGTACGATTTCATAGACAATGGTTCTGCAAGGAGGTGACGTGCTAGGTCACGCTCAACCACCAGATTTTTCCCCTTTATTTTAGGCACCCTATTTTATAACATTTTATAGAGGCTGGGTGAGCCCCAGGAGGGTCCTAGATTCCATATTATCCATCTCCGGCTGCAAACAGACTAAATAAATCTCTTGAAAGCAGCGGGATTTGAACAAGGATTTCCGGCATGGCAACTCAGTGATCTACCACAGAGCCACTCCGCTCCATTACCATGGCAACTCAGTGCTCTACCACTGAACCACTCCGCTCCTTGGAATAAATAAAATAAGTTTTAACTATTTACTATGCCTAAATAATTCAAAACAATGAAAATCTTTAGATGTGAATATCTCTTAAACGAAACGTTTGCGGACATACCCCCATACGAAATTTTTTCCTGTTTTGAAGTCCTTAGTTCAAATTTTCAGTTTTTCTTAACCCTGATACACCTTGTATCAGGGTTAAGAAAATTGTCTCTTTTTTACAAAGGTTAAAGCCTTCGATCGACAGGGAGTCAAATAAATGAGCATCCTTTGACATCAAATGAATTAACTTTCCTTTCATTATGGTGATCATGATCACAGAAAGTACATGCCTCCTAACGCAATGACCCTTTTCGTTGTATGTGTATTATGCATCTGAAAATTCCTTTACGAAATCACCTGACTCACTATAGTGGCTGGGTGAACCCCAAGAGGTTCTTCACACCCCACAGAGTACATTTCCGGGTGATAAAAAATTAAACAAATTATCTGCCAGGCTAATAGACTGGATTTGAGCTAAGGACATCCAGAGAATCAAATCAGCGCTCAACTAAATGAGTTACTCTGCTTCTAACCTTATAATATGTTATTATTATTACTATTTTGGCTCTACGGTCCTGCAAGAACCCAGGCCTCCAACACCACAGCCGACCAATCTCCGCAATCCTGTGCTATTCTCCTCCAGTTTCGTACACCCAGCAGTTTCAGGTCCTCTTCGACATCATCTAGCCATCTGATCCGAGGGCTTCCTCTGCTTCGTTTACCGTCCGGTTTCTCATTGAGCATTCTCTTCGGTACCCTGTGGTCCGGCATTCTCTCCACATGTCCCATCCATCTCAGTCTGGCTTTCTTTATCAACGCCACCATGTCCGGCTCCCCATATACCTCCATCAGCTCCTCATTCTTTCTTCTGCTCCATACACCATTTTCGGCCACTCCACCCCAGATCCTTCTTAATATTATTCTTTCCCATGTGTTGACTATAACTTCTGATTTTTGGTCAGGCCATGCCTCTCACCCAAACATGACTACCGGTCTTACTATGTTTTTGTACAGATGAATTTTGTATTCTTTTAGAGAATGATTTTAACTGAAACACTCTTTGTAGTGAGGAATAACACCTATTTCCTTCTGCTATTCTGGCTTTGTATTTCACTCTCTACTTTATTATCAACTGTCACCAAACTTCCCAGATACTTGACTTGGGTTACCCTTAAACTCACTTTTTCATTTACATGTTTTTTTAATATATTATAAAACATCTAAATTAATCGACTTTTACAATATTATTTAATTATTGGATCGTTTCATTTTAAATGCCCGTTTTTAGTATTTCTAAAATTCAAAGCAGAATTACTGGGTTTCTGTGGTTTATTATGTGTATGTTTACAGATTACAATGAGTTGTTATCAATCCTCTCTTTGTATGATAAATTTACTATCACTCCAATTGATCGATTATGCCATCAAATGTGACCCTGGAAATAATTCTGTGTATTTCATTTTATGAGTTAAACTTGGACACTCGTCCAATGAGGTAAATATTTTGAATAAAAACGTTTTGATTTCTTACACTTATTTTATTGAATAAACTTTCACTCACCAACATCTTACATCTATAGTCTCCTAAAATTCAAATCCTCTATCCGATCCCAGGGCACAAGATCTCGCCTTTCCAACCTTCAACCTCGTTCCATAGAAACGAAAAATTCGAGTTAATATCCGCCATACTTCTTCCTTATTAACATTCAAGCCCATGCTTTTTCCAATATCTCCTCAATTTCCAAGCATGTGGTCTCTAATTATTTATAATTAATAGCTCTCATATCCATCAGAAGTAACTAATGACACTGTAAATTTTCTTCACTTATAACGATATTATTTTTATGAGCATTTATGTATTATTTTTCTTTTAAGCTAGATTCTTGTTATTTTATTTTACATGTTTATTTTTGTTTTACTTTTTCCTGACAAAAACATACTATAAGTTACTATGTACTTTCACGCAATTGTGTAAATATTATGTAATTCTTATTATGTAGCCTCTTAGCAGATAAATACTCTATTATTTTTTTATCCACCTGATATTCTGAACGGACCTGGTCCCAGAATAAAAATATTTTTATGCTATATATTTAATGCAAAATATTTATTTTAGTTTAATTGAAATTCTGCTGAAACTAAGAGGATAAATCAAATAATAACCAGAAGTTGAAGCTGAATCACGGGAGCGCCACAAGTTATTATTGAAGAGAAAATCAACTGGGAGGCGAATGGAACCGTTATTGAGTTGGTTCTGTGACCAACCTTCCGGAAATGCTAACCCCAAAGGTCAACACCAAGTCCTAATTTCCGATGAGAGCCAATCGCAGCGCTGGAACCAACTACTGGGTTTTATAACTGTTCCATTTATAATAAAAATTACTCGAAATGGGACAATGTTAGTAGTAACGGTAAATCGGGTAAATTCATTTTTCCTCCAAACATTTTATTTTTTATAAAATTTTAAAGCCAGAAATTATGTTTTAGATGTGTTTGGTTTAAAACCTTCTAGATCCTTCAAAAATCAATACCAAAAGATTCCATTTCCTATCAATAGTGGGTACATCAAATGAAAGTTTTTGAATTTTATGTGAAGAGAAAAGATTAATTATATTGATTAAAGTGATTCTATTGTAAAAATTTATGATTCTATTTTATTTATTTATTTTTTACCAAACATAAACTAACCAGGTATCGATATTTTCTAATCAAAGTCAGGTATTTCCAACATATTCTTTATATTAAATGAGAGTTTAAATAGGGATCAAAGAAAATTGTGAGTAATTATTGTTTGAAATGAATTGGGGCGACCAGTGGTCTATTGATTAGCATAACAACCTACAAAGCCCAAGATCGCGGGTTCGTAGTTCGGCAGGTGGCCCTAGGATTTTTTAAAGGGAGTAAAAAATCCATGGTTTGCAGTCCTTCGGTAGGGACATTAAATGGGGGTCCCGAGCCAATACGATGTCAGGTACTCGTTAAAAATCCTTATCTCTATCAGTATATACTTTTTATTTATTTTGTTGTATGTATGTGTGACGCTATGCCACACTCATTACGATACTATTATTCATATTATTAGATGTTCTAATCTACTTTATTATTTTTCCATTAGCCAATTTCTGGTTATTGTAACTCTTTATTATATTATTTTTTTTTATTTTGTTTGTCTAGTATATTTTTTTTTTCTTTATGAGAACATACAGTTTTTCAATTTTTTTTTAGATTAATTGAATGATATTTGCAACTGTAATAATATTACAACAAGTAAATATTCATATTTAATTGTAGTATTCAAGTAATATGTAGCCGTTTGGCCAGGAATATTTCTATTTATTTCTGTACAATATTGTTATTCTTAAGGGGCCGGGTCCCAAAATAAAATTATTTTTCTATTCTATTCTATTTTATCCTAATTAAACAGGAGTAGGTAAAATTTAGAACTTTCACTGCCGAATCGTCCGATTAGCCCAGAACAGCATAATTTTTAGCAATTAAATAACGAAAAATAATAAAAGCAATTAATAAAATTGATAATTTTTTAATATTAATCAGTCCTGAAAATATGGGTGTAATCAGTAAAAACATCTGAGATTCCTGCGTGATCTAAATCGAATACCTTCCTTAACATCAACTATCTTAGAAAAAGTGCTTTCTTTACCATGTATTGAGCCCAGTAACATATGTTTTTTTTTTTTTTGGTTGTCACAATTATTTAGGAAAATAAAATAATAACCTGTACCTCCATAATAGGGGTTCTTGAGCTCAGTACGTGGTAGAGACCGTGCTGTTTCTTGAACAACGATTCTGCAGGGAGGCGATTTGTCCGAGATTACGCTCAACAACCACATTTCCCCAATTATGGGAGACC
Source organism: Arma custos (assembly GCA_037127475.1). Classification (NCBI taxonomy): domain Eukaryota; kingdom Metazoa; phylum Arthropoda; class Insecta; order Hemiptera; family Pentatomidae; genus Arma; species Arma custos. The sequence continues at coordinate 14,369,256 of CM073760.1, read as the reverse complement.
CTTTTTTGAGACTGGGTAAACCCCTGGAGTTTTTCCCAGATATTATATATGAAACATTTAGGGCTTAATATTTTAATTCTTCTATTTATATCTCAACTGTAAATCTACTCCATCGGTGTTCAATCTAAACCAGCCCTTCTATTCATTTTACCTGAACCACTTCTTTGTACCTGAGGCAGTGCCCTTTGTGGATTCATTGGTCAACCGCTGGTAGAGCTAGTTCAGGACGAACAGTACAGTAGTACACCAGCAGCAGTACAGTACAGGTTGAGGAACAAATAGGTAACATGAGTTCCATACATCACATGATGGAGTAGACCCTCAGCAGAGCCCCAACGGAGTATGAGGAAGCCAGCAGCCACCAGGAACAACCACCAAAGCCATTCACAGATAAACAATAATACTCAGTAATATACTAATTATGTAATTTTCCTTCTTATCATTATATTATGTACTGCTATATCTTCGATTTTCTTCCATCACAATCTAATAACATACAGTCCACTCAAATCATATCAAAGGCACCATATCCCATTTAGGGATACCCCTTTCAAACTTAAACATTTAGTTTTTATATAAATTTAAAGCTATATTCCCATAAGGCTTAAGTCTCATTTTCTGATTTAAGGTTGAAGAGGAGAGGAAAGCGAGAGATCAGTTGGACCAGGTCTTCAGGAAGCTGGACATCAACCAAGATGGCGTCATCACCTTAGAAGAATTTATTGAATCCTGTTTAAAGGTAATACCGAGTTCAATATATTTATATATAAGTATGACTACCTGTTCTCCAGGATCAATTATTATAGTCCAGGATATCTCGATACATGTTGATCGATAACGAGGTCATCAAAAATGATTACTAAACAGCTGATTTTTTTTTTTTTACTTAGTTAATATTTATATAATTTAACAGTCATATTGTCCTACAAATTGCATGGTACGTTATCCTTAAATTTTGGAGAATCGTCAAATCGACATATTTTATCCTTGGTACCTCTGTTGCTACCACAATCGAGAATTTTCGCAAAGGAAATTGTTGGGCGTCTCATCAAAACGAAGCTATTCACGAAGATTCAGCTTGATAGTAATCAAGTGCAAAAATGTACCAGGGATATACCAATGCATAACGATACCAAGGACTATTAGTATTCCACTGATTCATATAGAACAGATCCAATACTTAGCATTACATCTTGACATACGTCCAACTTGGAATCCTCATTCTATACTGAAAATACAAGAAACGGTATTTTCTGGCCGTTTCAGGCTACTTCAACTCCTACTAGACAATCGCTCTAAGCTCCCCATTAATTACAAATAATCATACATATCACTACTATAAGACCTATTTGGACTTACAGAGTAGAACTTTGGCCCATTAAATCAACGTATTCTAATTCAATTAATATCTAAAATCCTTCGAAAAATTACCATTATTCTTACTTTCCTACGACTAAAGTCATCCATAATGATCTTTATGACTGTCCCATTAGTTGCTGATTTGGCCCCGAACACGATATCAACTCCTTCATGTCAAACTTTATTTCCACTCAAACCCCACTAGTTTCAAACCTCTTTAGTTCCCAGTAATCCTTCGGGGAGTCTGAAAAGGAGATGGTCGAGTGACCTGCGTACTACTGGTTGGTGGTCTGTCAACATACCTTTATCTCATGCAACTAGCTACTATTTATTCTATCTACTTGTAGTATTATTACACAAATCTAAATTTCAATAATTTTTTTTAAATGTACTTATCACTATAAAAACAACTGAATTAAGAATTCCAATAAAATATCTTCGTATTTAATTAAGGATGAGCTTAAACCAAATTCTGGAAAAAAAATTTGGTTGTATCTGGGATAAATATAAGAGCTACTGAATCAGCATCCAAGAAATCCAAAAAAAAAAAAAAAACTTTAAAATAAGACTGTAGATTTAGTTAGACAGATAAGTTAGTAGTTATCTAAAAGATAAAAAACTGAAAAAAAAATACTTGTAAAAAGCAAATAAATTTATTTAAAACATTTCTTAAGCGAAAGGGAAACTTTTGTAAAAATTTACTAAGTAAGGATGGCCATATTTTCTTAAAAAACTAATTAATATACTTCATCAAGGTTACTTTGTAGCTACACTGTTGCTATTACTCTTTCTAACTGAATAAGATCTTAATCTAGATTTAAGTTATTATAAGAAACTTTTTCAGATTTTTCTTCCTTAATCCATTTTATGTTTACAAAAATGAGAAAACGAAAAAAAAGTCTATATAAGACAGGCTTTTCAAGGGTTTTTGAGGAATCAGATTTTACAGTTAACCTCTTTTGAGGATATTTAAATTGCCAATTATAGTTCACTACTAGAAGTTTTAACCTTTTTTTTTATTTATTTCAATAATGGAAATTTTTGTATTTTTGGTTCGAATCCAGATGTGATAGATAAGTTATTTAATCTTAACAGCATATATGAACCTTGTGAGATTAGCCGTTCCTCTTAGGGCTCTCTCAGCCACTACAAATTGGTTAACCAAATTGGAGAAAAAAAACCTTGCGGTTGAGCGTAATATCGGACAAATCATCTCCCAACATAATCGGAGGCTCTAGATACAGATTTTTTTTTTTAGATGGTCCACTCATATCTATCAATTACTTGTCTCTGATCTTGAATAGTTATAGATAATTAAAAAATCACAAACATAAATGAGCAACAAGGTTAATATTTTAATATTGGCTTTTATTATTTATTATTCGAATAGTATTTAACAAATATTATATAATATATTTGTTAAATAAAAATATATATACATTTATTAATTGTTATTTTTAAAGAACGGAACGGAAACTTCTTTTAAAGAAGAGAACGGATTTGTTTGACTTGGATACGACCCCTGGTAGCTCAATGGTTTAGAGCACTGCAACGGAATGCGGACTACTCGTTCGAATCCCGACCAGGACAAATCTTTTCTCTCCAAACCAAAAATATTTATAAATAATCACCATCGAAATAACAATTAATAAAAATAAATTATGAATAATATTTTGACGTAAGTCAACAAGATCCTAATTAAAGTAATGTTCAATGAACATTCTTCCCCGTGTATGAATCGCAGAAATTGCGAGAATACGGGGATATGTAAGGATCGGTGAAGAAAACGGATTTGTCTGACTTGGATACGACCACTGGTAGCTCAGTGGCTGAGAACAATGCAACGGAAATGCAGAGGATTTGAATCCCGGTCAGTACAAATCTTTTCTCTTAAACAAAAATAAATAAAATATTTATACAAATATTGGTTTTATGATCTATCCATTGTCAAACTAAACCCTGACAGCCGTTTGGTATTGCGGGTAAGGTATAAACTACGCCGTGTCCATTTCTGTTATACCGCTCCTTCAAAAGAAACAATGTCACAACTCATTAAATCTACTTTTTCAATAGGTATATTTGAAGGTTCCATGTGAGTTATATAAAAAATTTGGGTACTGGTAAAGTAAAGCATTTCTGTTGTAATGATTGGACTGAAATTATTTTATTAATCATTAGTAAAGTTTTAAAATTCTCTTTTCAACAACTTTTCTATTTCAAACATAAACCTGTAACCGCTACGACCCGTGAACGAGTCTAGGATTCAGTAAATGTTAGAGACTGTACTGTTTCATGGATAACGGTTCTGCAAGAAGATGACTCATCCTAGGCCACGCTCAACCGCCAAACCTAGATTCACCCCCCTTATTTTGGTACTCTATTTTTATAATATTTTATAGAGGCTGGGTGAGCCCCTGGAGGGTCCTAGATTCAAGTTCAAACAAAGTACAACTGAAGATATGATTTTATTAAAAGAAAATAAAAACATGTTGGAATCTGGATATCCAGATAGATAGTTCCTGAATTAAAAAGCTTCAACCAATAAAATTGCTATTCAAGGTTTAACTCAAAAATGCTATAACTCAAAAAAAAATAGTTATGTCGTTGTCGTTGAAGAAGCGTAATAAAGTATATAGTCTAGGGGGTACAAAAGCCATTAACTTATTACTGATGAAGTTGGAAACTTGGCCCACTATTAAAAAATAAATCCCAATTTTTAGTAATTATTTCTTCACTATCACGCAATCAATTTGTCCTTGAGTTAAACTTTTTAATAAGTGCGTAGTTCCTCTAAAAAAAAAATTAAAAAAATTAAGACTAACTTTATCGCTGTTTATAAAGTTGTTGTTGTTTTGACCCTGTTTTCTGAAACTTTCTCCAATAACGAGATTAAACAACATTCTATATATTGTTATTTTTTTTTTAGATTAATTTATTGATATTTACAACTGCACAACAATTTACTTGTAATATTTACAACATAATATTACAACAAGTAAATTTTCTAATATCAACAAATGACATGAAAAAAAAAATTGGAGGAACTACCCGTCGATAGCACTCCAATAAAGTTCTATAGTAGAAGGTCCCGAGGGAAAACTTCTTCTCAGCTGCCTCGGAGGGTTATCAGGAATAGTATGGGAAGCAAGATGAGAGACTAGCGGATTAAAGCGTGTATGGAGCTTTTCATGGAAGGTTAGGTATCTAGTTTGGGCCAAATCAGCAACATATGGGATATTAAGATCATGATGGATGAGTTTGTTTGTGACATAATAAGGAGCATTGAGGATTTCACGAAGGATTTTGGATTGTAAGGATTGGGTACGAGATGAATTGGATGGTTTAGTAGAGCCCCAAAGCACAACTCCGTATGTCCAAATAGGTCTGATAACTGTCATGTAAATGAGTCTTTTGTAATTAATTGGGAGCTTAGAGTGCTTGTCCAGTAAATGTTGAAGTAGGCGAAAACGTCGAGCAGTTTCTTGTCTTTTCAGTCTTGTATGAGGATATATTGTTATTTAAAAGGTTATTATGTATTTTGGATAAGCGAGGTAGCACAGCACGTAGGGTTCTGGACTACTGATTTCTGCGACTCGAGAACGGAACTGTGGATGGTAAATTATTTATTGTGTTAATAGCGGTGGATCGATCCTGTGGGATCTTGAGGTCCCACGTATCAAGTGTACACTCAATCACTGAATCTATGTTATATGTCAAAATAAAAACTAACCCACTAAAATGAAGTTAAATAAATAGTATAAAAAGCAAAAGCTTTTGTAAAGGCAAGATTGGAAAATGTTCATATTCCTTTACAACCTAAATTTGCTGATAAGTAGTTGATAGTAGCAAGTGATGATGAAGATGGCAGCTGCATGTTAAGGAACCATCAGGAGGAATGCTTCTTGTAGAAAACTAAAAGCAGAGTACATAGAAATGTAAGATAATGATAAGGCTTAGCGAACCCGAAGGCTCGATGCCGATACCACCAATCTCTGCTTACAAACCTCCGTCCACGGCCACTACCCAAACCACTCTTAACGCAATCCTCCCACCTACGCCTCGGTCCACCCCTCAGACGCTTGCCAGTCGGCTCAGTGCTTAACTTTTTTGAAATTCATTCGTTACTCAGCCCTGCAACTTTACAAGCCCATATTAATCTATCACTTCAATAACATTAACCGGGTCCATGCTTCGCAATTCCTCCTAAATTCTCCAGTGCTCTCATATTCTCATATTTTTTTTTAACCGAATATTCTTCGCAACACCTTATTTGCGTATACTTGCAGACGTTGTTCAATGTTCATCTTTCAGGATTAACTGCCACCTTTCACATGCGTAAAGAAGAGTTGAAACGTTGATGGTTTTATAATTTCTGATTTTTAGATCTTTAGACAAAAGACGCGAGATTAGTAATTTGGAGATGGAATAATAACAAGAATTTGCTGCCTTTAATCACTTAGTACTTTAACTTCTCCACATGTATGAGCTTATTCTCTCCTAATACCGTATCCCCGAAATCTCTCCCTTTTTTGTTTCATATATATAAATGTTTATTAGGATACAAGAATTATGTATGTATATATATACACTAAATACAGACCTCTGTAATGCCTTGCCACGGTGGTTTTAAAGAAGGCCGGCTACACAAGGACAGATGATTGGTGCGACCGGAAGGAAGCTATCTAATGAGGAGGAGGTCCAATTAGAAGAGAGCTCAGGAGCGATCCAGGCTTGGACAAAGAGCCCCCTCCTCTTCTTTCTCCAGCCCCTCTCATCGTATTATCGATGTCAGCGCCACTTCTAACCATTCGGCTATTGAAGGAATTAATCCAACATCACTGCTAGATCTTAATTCTCTGGTCAGTCTTAATCTGTATACTTTACTTGGCGCGGATTAGGCTAATTCTCCAGGTTTTTCCATGGTTCCTAGTAACCACTTTATAGAGACTGGGTGATCCCTAGATTGGTCAGCAGAACCCACATGGTCCATCCGTAGTTGGACGGATTAACCAATTTATCTGCCACAGCATACTGTTTGCCTATTTTCGCCTGAAAATCAGCTTGTTCTTCGGTGTTTTTTCAGAACGTCCTCTTTACAATACCGCGAGTACATAATAAAGTAATTTAGTCAATATAATTATCTTTCATCCATTTTTGTAAATAGTAAGAAATTTTTTTTATTATGCAAAAATAATCCATTGACATCTGGTACAGCCTCATACAATTCTAATTCTCTATCAAATCCCAGGGCACAATATATCGCCTTTCCGACCGTTTTGAAACAGTCCCACAGAACAGAACCATTTGAGCGTTCCTTTCTCGCTGGTTCCGCCACACTTTGGAACTCACTCCCACCTGATATCCTCCATGCGTCTTCCTTATCCACATTCAAATCCAAGTTTTTTCCTACATCTTCTAAATTCCCAATTCGCTCTGTACACGGCTCATATCCATCAAAGGTAATAGATGAATTATTGCTGTCAATTTTCTTGGTTTATAACGATATTATTTTTCATTTTTTATTTATTGTTCTTATTATGGTAATCATTTTTAAATATTTGTATATGAAGAGAAAAGATTTGTCTTGGACGGGATTCGAACCCGGATCGCTCATGTCTCTAGCACGGTGCTCTTGCCACTGAGCTACCAAGGCTCGTATCCAAGCCATATAAATCCATTCTCTTCACCGATTCTATATAGAGACGCCGGCGACCAGGGTTCGAATTCCGGCTAAGACAATACTTTTTTCTTCAAAATAAAAATATTTAAAGATATTATTTTTCATAATGATGAGTGCTTTTATTTTTTTTTTCCTGAAATGAATTCTTTTTATTTATTGTTTCTTTACTAGAACATATATTTTAATTTACATTTATATTCAAGTACTGATGTAAGTATTGTATCGTTCTTATAATGTAGCCCTTCGGCCAATATATTCATTAAATTTTGTACACATCTCTTATTCTTAAGGGATTTGGTCCCAGATTAAAATTATTTTTCTATTCTATTCTATATAAATATCAGAATGTAGGCTTGAATTGAAACTGGAAGCACTAAGAAAAATTAAATGGTGTAGCAGCATAACAAAAAAAATATCATAATCTTGGAGTGATCTTTATAGAAGGAAGAGAAAATCTAGGCATGCTGAAGTCGAAGTGGAAAGAGATCCCTTTTCAATTCGGTAAAAGACTAAAGGTAAGAGCCAGGGAGGGAGTATTCTATGCTTCCTCTCTCTTCGAGATGAGAGTCTCTCTATTGAGTATAATGGTTAACATCTTCAAAGTAAAAACTTCCGACTGATGAGGTCGTTTTATCTCTCTCCAAAACAGGAGAAGTTTAATCCCCAACTTCGACTCAGCCCTATATTAACACCGTCCGGAGTGGTTATTTATATTCAAATTATAAGATAACCAACAAAAAAAAAGAGAACATAAAGATAAAACGTTTGCAAAATCACTTAAAAAAATGAGGAACAATTTATTGTAATAAATTTTTTTTATAAAACTCTGTTTAAAGTCGATTCATAAAAAACACGAAACGAGGTCATATCCGGGGAGCTTTTTATTGTCCGAACGACACAACGCCCTTTTTTTATCGAAATTATTAAAGACCGCCCCCATTTCTTTTTTTTTTTTTTTTAATACAACGACAGTAATCGTCTTCTTTCTATAAAAAAAATAATTGGCACGGAAATCATTAAAGTGGACTTATCAAGGAATAAAAAAAATTGAAATGAAAATAAAATTTTCAATTATAACTGACAAAATTATAAGTATTAGAATGAAGTAGTGCAGCACAGTCTGTATAGCGCTGAATTGCTGTTCTGCAGGTCCCACGGGATAGGGACGGGCCCATGGGACATGCAGACCCTCCTCGGGTTCACTCATTCTCTATATCACCCAGCACTAAAGTGTGAAATCGTATTCTCTACCATATACTGCAACTAAGGCTTTTCATGGAAGGCCCATGTGTTGTAGTGGTAAATATTTGTGTGTTCAGATGCCCTCTAAATGGTTTAACGCTTAATTTAATGGGAAATATATTTAATTCAATTACTCCAGCTTCCATTGGCGTTTAATGCCAGTGACGCGGCTGGGAAAGGGGGCTGGGGCTTCCCGGACTCCTGCTTTGCCCTCATTCCTGGGGAAGAAGCTCAGTTCGGGGACCCCAGGCAAATTGTAAATAGGGTATGAATGTGTACATTTTATTTTATTTTTATTATTAGTATTATTATTATTTATTATAATGCAATTGGGAAAAACCACAATGCAAAGACTTATGTTTCAAAAAATACACCTACTTACCAGTCGACGTTTCGCCTATTCAGGCATTATCAAGACACCAAAATCAAAAAGGGGTTATGTGAATCGCATCTCGAAGAAAAAGGTGCAAAACATCCCAACGATCAACAGCCCAAACAGGCTCCAACCATGAGACAGCACCCCGCCACCAAGACGTTCAACATACAACTGAACGAAAGTAATACGCAACCAGCTGGGAAGGTTATAGAATCAGCTGGTCCACAAACCATATGAAGTAATATTAGCCTATAAAAATTTATATATATTAGCAAAGTTAGCCAAATTTTTCTTTTAAAATATGCAACGTTTCCGAATAATATTGGTTCAAATTTCTGCAATCTGTTTTATAATTTACCGAAATGTCAATATTTTGTGCAATCTGCATGGCCTCGAACAACTTCCTTCTAGAGCCATCACTCTCTTTGTAAATAACTTTAGCATTCTCAAAATCAAATTGATGCTTTGCATTGTGGTTTTTCCCAATTGCATTATAATAAATAATAGTGTTTCTTTTTTGAGTTTTTGGCTCTATTTTAGTGATATTATTATTTTTTTTTTTTTTTTTTTACTTTATTTTATTATCATTTCCGCAGTCATTTCTTTCTGTCACCGCATGTATATATTTTTCCGCATGTATATATTTATTTATTTTATTTTGTTTATATTATTGTTTTGTCACGGAATGACTGTAAGCTACACAGCACTATTACTAATTGCCCACAAGTGGCAGATTGTAATATTTCAATAAAGTGTTAATATAAAAAAAAAAAAAATCAATTACTGACTACCTTCAAGATCATATTCTTTTAAACGTTTATGACTCCAGAACTGCAGAGCTAAGCTAGTGTATTATTATATTTTATTATTAATAAAAAAAAAGTATTATTATAGCATAAGGAAAACAGTGGGTTCTGTGTTTGTATAGACTTTAAAGTTTCTAAGCAATGGTTGTGCACATCATACACAGCCACTAGGTTTTCCACCATTTAAGACAAACATCATTATAGAGAATGGGTTAGCCCCAGGAGGGTCTCCAGATCACATAAAATCGAAACAGGGATGTTATCAAGCTAAAAAATGTATCTGCCACCAGAGAACTACACCTCAATAACTCAGCGTTCTACCACTCAGCTAACCCTATGGCCTATTTTTAAAAATAAACGAAGATATTATATACATACATACCTTAGATGGAAATTACAATAGACAGATAGACAATGCAGCTCTTGGGAAGATTGGAGGGGGGGGAAGAAAAAAGAAACTGAGTGTCAGATCTCATGTATTAAGTAACTATTTTAAAAATTTCCTGATTATAGTTGGAAGCACATTGTTTCGTGTCTGTCTTTTGTCAGTAGATTTTTAAATTTTGAAATAATTTGGCGAAACCGTTGCTTTCGAATAAATTATTAGCAGCAAAATTATTTGAATTAATAAAGGTGTTAAACCCGGTAGCAAATTAATGCTGCGGTCCTTGAAGTTCCTGATGAGGTTGATGTTATTAAGGAGAGGAAGTGAGGAAAGGGCTAATGTAACCGGAGGCCCCGTGACCGGCCGAGCGTAGAATCCTTTGACGATCAGCCAACCATCGCCTTCTCACAAGTTCAGATCACCGTAATCTCCAGTGTGATAAAAGATAATTCCGAGGGAGCCCGATTCAGTTATCGATCAGGTGGGACTGGCTGGACGGCAGCTATCACCACTCCCGGCCTCTTGCAATCTTCTACAAGAGCGATCTGTCAATCATCTGCCATTCGGCTCAATGAATATCCCTTTATTGGACCAGAGAACAAAACCTTTAGCACGTATAATATAAAATAACTTTTAAATAAAGCGTTAATAAATGGCCTATAAACACTAATAATGAGGTTCTGCAGTGTAAATAAAAACTTACATAAATATTTATTTTTTTTAGTTTACGCACACATTGGAGCACTTATATCAATTAATGTACATTACAGTCTTTAAAATATTAGCTGTTATACTTAATTATTACATTGTTATTATAAATTAAACAAAAAAAAATGTATTTAAGGTAGTACAGGCATATTTGAGCCACACGTTGCGATCAATGTGGAAACGCAATTGTTCAGTGTGTAGAGTGTTATAAAGTTACTATGCTAAAAATCCCGGGATCAAATCCGACTTTAAATCAATTTATATTTACACTATATAATGTATTTTATACACTAGACTATATTTTATTACTGCAGATAAATTATTTTATCTGTATCAGACACGGATGGACCCTTTGGGATCTACAGATCCGGGGCTCTTGCAATCTTCTACAAGAGCGATTTTTCAATCACCTTTCGACTCAATGAATATCCCTATATTGGACCAGAGAACGAACCATTTACCTCTTCTAATGTAAAAGAAATTCTAAATAAACTTTTTAATTAATGAAGTTTTGTTAATGCAGTTAAATAAAAATTATATAACCATCATACTTCATCATAATAAATTTAAAAACGTGTATGTCAACTCCGACACGCGACTGGAGTTTACATTAAAATTTAAAAAGAACATGGATAACATAGCCTACCTGCCATCCTCGTCCACGGTTTTTGTGATCGATTTTCATCATCACCTGAATATTTATTTTCCATACCTCACAATGCGTAGTCAACTTGGTTCACTTCACTGTTTATAATGACAATCAAATTTTATACAAATTACAAATTCAAATATTCTATTAAATAAATCCATCTACAATTAATTAAAATAATAAAACTCAAATCAAAAATTAAATTGATGCTTACTATTCGTATCGGAACAGTAAATGCTGGTATACTATTTTACCTATATCTTACATAAACATCTGTTGAGTTGCATACACGTACGCTGCTGTATACAAGTATACACATACATGATTCCAAAGTGAAAGGTGCGCAAGAGACGTTGCGCGGTATAACGTCACTCTCAGCGTTTCTGTTTCACATGATTTTACTCTCCATATTTTTTCATACTATTTGGACATACGGAGTTGAGTTTTGGGGCTCTACTAAACCATCCAATTCATCTCGTATCCAATCCTTACAATCCAAAATCCTTCGTAAAATCCTCAATGCTCCTTATTATGTCACAAATAAACTCATCTATCATGATCTTAATATCCCATGTGTTGCTGATTTGGCCCAAACTATATACTTATCCATCCATGACAAGCTCCAAAAACACTTGAATCCGCTAGACTCCCAACTTGCTTCCCATACTATTCCTGATAACTCTCCGAGGCGTCTGAAAAGAAGGTGGCCTCGAGACCTTCTACTATTGTTGGTACTTTATTGGAGTGCTACCGATGGGTAGTTTCTCCACAAGTTTTTTTGTTTTCATATCATTTGTTCATATTAGCAAATTTACTTGTAATATTATTACAGTTGTAAATATGAATAAATTAATCTAAAAATATATATATATATATTTTTGTTTGTTTTTTTAATCTTAAGACGATTTGTTTTGTTTTTTCTCAACAAGGTGTTATTATTTGTTTTTATTTACATCTATAGCAATCATGTACATACTTTCTGACTATATCATATTGATATATTATATTACATTTTGGTATTTTGAAAGGATTATTTAAATAAGTTGGAAGCTAACGAAAAGTGAGGCCTCGGAGGCAGAGTAAAGATTGGATAAGGCGGTAATTGGCCTACCTCTGATCAACTTACTACCTTCAGCCATTACTAACTTCTTTTAGTTAACTCGGTAGCATATTACCTATCGATCTGTGCCTCCAGAGCAATAATTATCGATACTCATTGAAGCTAAGGTAAAGTTGTAACGAGGATAAGTCAACTATCACCAGTGTCAAATCAATGAACCTTCAAAACGATAATATTCGATATTCAAATGCTTTAATTAAACTTGTTTTTACTGCACAATTAATTATTTTGCTAAGCGTTAGTTTTTTTTATTAATTTAACGTCACTTTTTACTGCTGTAGTTTAATCGGGCAATGCTACAATGGAAGCCCTAAATTTACCTATCTAGGTGTAACTAGGATAGGGATCTTTAACAAGTACCTGAAATAGCACGGACTGGCGACCACTAATCACCTCCATTATACGCCCCTTCCGAAAGACAGCATAACTGGAATTTTTCCCCCTTAAAAAAATCCTAAAGCCGCTTGCCGGCTTACGCAAGTATGAAGTGCTGCTCCCTGTCAGAAATGTTAACGCTAAATTTAAACCGTTAAACAAAGTTGTTGAATCACTTTTTGCTAAGTCGCCAGCAATCTCATTTCTTTTTATTTCTACATGCTCCAGAGGTTACCTCAAGGTAATTTTTACCTTTAACAAATTACTTTTGGATATCGAGGTAATTCCAGACTGATCAAGTTTTGATGATGCACAATTTTTATTTAATGAGAATTTTGAATAAAAGCAAAAGGTTAAGGGATGTACCTTTAATTTTAAAATTACTTCATGAACCTTAGTTTAAGAATTTATGAAAACTATAATTATTTTTTAGCAGAAATACAAAATATTATTTAAATATGAATTAATGGACTTATTTTGTGATTTTTCTTTTTCAGGATGACAAAATAGTTCAGTCGCTGAGGGTATTTGACGGACCCTGATCCCCAGAGATTTTCAGGAGAAAACCACGATACAAATCGCTGTCAATCAGTTTTCTCTGATTGTAGACTGATCGAAAAGAAAAAGAAAAAAAACTAGGATAAAAAAAAGAACTCGAAAAATTTAGCAGTTAGTGCTCTGTTTCATTAGTGGATGGAGCATGAACTTACGACTGTGCCAGAAGAAAATATGTGTTGCCCAGCTTTCAACATAATTTAGAAAATAATTATCCATTCTTTCACACTTTTTTACAAGATGGAGAGCCCAGGGCCTGTAATATACATATTTAAAGATGTATATTGTACGTGTGATTGTTGTATGTTTGATATCAAATTGTTGTTTTTTTAATTTAATGTCAATTAAATGAGATGGTTTTTATTAATTATTCATGATTTTTTAATAAATTGTTAATAAAGTATAATGTGATCTTAATGTATGATAATCGATTGCATGTATTATACATAATACATAAAGTAAATATTATAAATTAAAATAATTTTTATATCAGCATTAGAATGGCAGAAATCTGGTCGATAATTAAAATAATACACCTACATTCGCAACCAGGATGTGCAATTATTAATCCACATTTTAGAACTAATGTCTTTTGTAACCATTTTTCCGTCCTCTTAAACAGCTTTTCATTGTTTTTATATTTTGCGGATTATATCTTGAATTTTGAGTTCTATAAAACAACCATATCCACAATTAATTCATTGAAAAAATATTTTGGAAATCAGAACACAACATAAAATTACTGTAAAGTCTTCCAAATAAGTTATTTATTAATTTGCAATTTTACAGCAAAAGCTGTTTATAATTTTAGAAGGTCAAAATTAGTTCAATTATTTAAAACCACTGCCCTTACAAAATTTAAAATATAGTGGAAATTGTATTTCTCTGGTTCTGCTCCAAACAACTATATATATATATATATATATATATATATATATATATTGAATTTAAATCAATTCAAAAACTTTCTAACTAAGAGATATTTTTAGATTGTTCAGTTTTAATATTATTCTATAAATTATCTTTTCAATTGATTATAAAGTAGTTTGATTATAAGATTTTAAAAATGTGACATATTTGATCTGTCTTAGTAGAAGAGGAAACAAAACAGAAGTGCCTAAAAAAAATGATTAAAATTATCATTTTCCTTGATTAGGTGTTTATAGTTACAGCCTTTATGACTGTAAAAAATCAACTCCTTGACACCTCAGTAGTATTCCAAATGAATATCAGAGAAGATAATGATATGAATGACAGATTTGCAAGGGAAGGATCAAAGAATAATTTCTGAAATGCCTGGAAACAAGGGCATAACATGGAATGGATGGAAAAGAAACATGAATAGAAAAGAGGGAAAGATAAAGAAACGTTAAATGTGACAAAAAAGATGCTATATTTTGCTGCAAGGAATTACCAGAAACAGCATAGAACTAAACTTATCTTGCAATAATGCTTAAAAAAAGCATAACAATAAAAATAAAAATATCTCTGGGAAAAGAAATTAACCACAGGCTGCATCCGAGAAATTAAAAAAGATTTAGAAATATACAGCATAAAAGCAAAAGCAGCAGCACAGAGAGATGACTTAAGAAAGACGGTGTTAAACTTGAGATTCCAGGGTCCAAGCAATAAGAGAGCAGGCACAAAGTGGTCGGAAGAAAGAAAAAAGATATGCTAAAAAGATGAGAGAAAATTGCAGGAAAAGAAAGCAACAAATCAGAAGGAATTGAATTGGCCCTAGTTGGCCAAAACGAGAGGGGGAAAATAAAAATGTGTAAATTGTCCTATAGAATAAAGGAAATTAATCAGTAAATATAAAAAAATTAATAAATCCAAATAGTAAGGAAATAACATTAAATGTAAGCAAAAGAAGGTTGATACATGTTAATGGTGAAGAAGAAGAGGCTATATTTTGCAGCAAGGAGTTATTGGAAACAGAAAAAAGCTACTCTTACCTTGCAATAGCACTCGGAAAAAATTTAAAATTTTGAATTAAATAAAGGACCTAATAATAAAAACTACTAGCAGAGTTAAGGGAAAAGTAGGTGGAACACTAAACATCTTCAAAGATGCCTACCTTAAAGTTTCTAAGGGTAGCTGGATTCTGCTGGACAAGCAATGGAGTAAAGCACTATTAGCTAGAATGAAGGACCTTAAGACAGCAGCAGGCTGAATAAGGAGAAATGAGGTCCAGAATAAGGACACCTTGGAGTATCGGCCTTGAGGGGCACTTTTGAAAAAAGATTGTTGAAAGTCATCTTTGCCGAATGAACAAAGACTTTGATCTTGGAAATCACAATCCAAGAAAAGCTAGATTGTTAAGGACAGAAGATATCCTCATGATCGAACAGATGAGAAGAAGGGAATAAAAGTTCACGAGAGCACTGGCTAGGCATTGCGATGCATCGCTGGCTCAGACCGTGGCACATTCACACTGAGAAGTACAACAGAGAAAGACAAATAAGATTTTTTAGCAACAATACACTTATTACAGCAGATTGGATAGGTTATTGAAAATAACTATACTATAATCATTTTTAGTTATTATAGAAAAAAAATAGTCTTAAATAATGGTAAGAGACTGCTTGATTATGGTAAAAGGTTTAACTTACAAAATTTTAACATCTTGTTAGTTACAATATTTTACAAGGGACTGCCTAAATTAATTAAGCAAAAATTTAAAAAAAAGAACGAACTAGAGAAATACAAAACCAATTATATGCAAATCAGAACTTCATAAAACTAAAAACTGAACTGATAAAAACAGGTGTAGATTAAATAATATATAACATAAAGTTCAGCATGAATAATTTAAAGGCAATCACTATATTACTTTAATGCAAAAAAAAAAAAAGAAGATATATATGCATATGAATAGATTCAATATTAACCAGATTCAAAATAGAAATGAAGTCTTATGTAGATAATAAGAAAAATAGATAATTTTTTGTAGGTTATATTATAGTCTAATGTTAAATGAAATGTAGATTAGATGTTAATAGAAAATTTTCTAGTCGTAATTTCTTTTGAAACTTATAATATCTTAAGTTTTATATATTTAATTAGTTGGGATATTAGTTATGGCCTTTGCTCAAACTGTACATCCCTAGGATTCCAAATAACCCAGTTAAGCAATAAACAAAAGTGTTAATTTTAGACATATATTGTTATAATATTTTTTTTTCCCATTAGGGTGATCCCAAGAAAAGAGCTATTTTGATGTATATACATACATATATATATATATATATATATATATATATATATATATATATATATATATATACATATATATATGTGAATGTGTGTGTGTGTGTGTGTGTAAATCTCCCAACAATGTATTCCGATTTGAAAACCTGATTTTTTATTTTAAAATAAGCTAGAAAAGGCTGAGAAGTGATAATCTTTAAGGTTAATCCATTAAAATAAAATTCAAAAGCGCTAAATATGAACTCCGTGAAATTTTTATACAAGAAACAGGTCCCTTTTTTTCAATGCCGCCTCTAGAAATAATTAGTATAATAATAGTTTCAAAATTTGTATATGGAGATTACAAAGGATCTAGATGTTTAAGAGCTTCTTAAGTCCTATAAATGTTTTTGAATATCATCCACAATATCTTGAATGAATTACCCAATTTGATTGTTTTACTTGTTGGTTTTGTTTTTCTCTTTTGTGAGGTTTATGCCACTGATTGCTGTCTACTAATTGAGCAATGTGTGTACCATATTTGAAAAACAACTCTCTAATTGTTCATTTATATATCTTTCCAGCCCTGGTGAATAAGTGGTCGAATAATGTCGAATTTACTCCAAAATGAGTTTGGAGGGAAGCGGAACCGTTTCATTCTCGTAGTCTTTGGCTAGAAATGGAGTTATAATATAAGCAATAACAGGATTTCAAGACAAGGCTTGGCTTTGCCATTTATGCTTCTCTCAGTACAATTTTGCACAAAATTTGACTTAATTACATATTCACTGATGCTGCAGATGTATATTACATCAACGAAAAAAAAAAAGAGAAGAAGAAAATTATAGTGCAATACATAGTTTATTCAAGAAAAACTCAAAAAGTATGTATTCTATATTTTGAGAATAATTTAATTCTCTACAAAAAAAAAAAAAAAATCAGAATTGAATCATCATTTATAAAGACTTGGATTGTAGCCATGTGTTTCCTTTCCTGCTGGAACTTATTACAAAAAGTATTGCAATAAAAATTTTGAAATGAGGTTATACGAGAATAAACACAATTTATAGTCCCTTGAGAAAACACATTTTACATATAATTAAGTAAGGAAAACCAATAAAAGAGAAATAAATAAATGTTTATAAATAATAATAATAAATGTTATTTATAATGTTTATTTATTTTGTATCGATTGTCTTACATATTTCTTTTATAAAAAACCAAGTAAGAAGAAATAATAATAAATAATGAAGTATGACTGTATATTGGTTTTTCTTACTTAATTATGGTTATTAAAGAATTATAGTCCAGTTAAATATATTGAATTGAAACTAATTTTACTTATGCCAATGTACCTGACATCGTGGAGGCTGAAAATGGTTAACCTTTATCTATACTATTAAATTTGGTTTACTTAAGTTTAAAGTATTGTTGTCATTTATGAATAATATATAAAAGTAATTTTCATCTAAAAAGTATTGTTTATTTCCTTGGTTAAGGGAAATCTCCATATTTTAATTTTTGGAGACTTATATTTTTCTATTTTAATTTATTACTAAAAACACCTCTTTTCCTGGTAATCGCCCATTACAACTTTATTAATATACTCTTGTTATAAAATAAATTTCATAATTATAAACGTGTGTCTAACAAGCCTTAAAAAGCAACAGCAACAAATTGTATCAACTCTCAAAAGACTTATTGTAATTAATTAATGAGAAGGAATATCGATTCCACATGCGGAAAAAAAATTACATCCGATAATTGTATTAATGTATATCTTGTTATTGTTAACTTATTATATATTTCAAAAAAGATAAAAATGAACTGATATATTTTTCAGGGAGCCGCTTTGCCTAATAAGATGTTGCTTGTATATTTAAAGTTATATTGTTGTAATTATTAACAGCATAACTGTACATTAATAGATTTGTTGTTCCTATTGCCTAAAAAAATAAAAAATTTTGAAAATATTATATGAATTTATTTAATTCCTATGTAGTCGGTCAATTTATATTTCAATTTATTTTTGTAGTGTTATAATTTGAAGTGGGTTATAGTCTTCTCAATAAGCTAACCTGAGAGCCGGTGCCAACAATTGAATTCTTAAAAGCTTTATAGAAAGTACAAACTTTCTTCTTATAATGGCATCATCGATAAGATTACTTAACCTTACTTTCCGATGGTAGCTCCTCTGTTTAGGAGTTACAATAAAAGAAAATATATCACAAAGATTTAATAATTACAAAATTTAAATATATTTTATTTATAATAATCACATAGAAGTGGAGGGGCTCAGTGGTAGAGCACTGAGTTGCCATGCCGGAAATCATGGTTCAAATCCCACTGTGGGCTTTTTATTTAGTCTGTTTGCAGCCGGAGATGGATCATATAGGATCTAAGACCCTCCTGGGGCTCTATTCTATTATTTTTTGGACATGCTTTCAGAATGGATGATTCGAGATTAACAAAAAGGATATTCAAGTACCTTTGGGAGAAAAAGTCAACAACTAGCTGGATTCGAGAGGTGAAAAAGGATTTGGATAGAAACAATATAAGGGAGGAAGACAATATGGATAGAGAGGCTTTTAGAAGGAAGATCTTGAGTATGGAAGGAATCCAGGGAAGAGTGAAAAAGAAACCTGGGTTGAGATGGTCTAAAGACAGAAAGAAGCACCATAGTGAAAGGATGAAGGAATATTGAATGGGAAGGAAGAGTAAACAACCAAGTGGGGAAGAATTGAAATTGGTCTGTGGTCCTCAGCTGGCCTCATTGGGGGGGAAGAAGTAGAGGGGTACCAAAAACAAGACGGTAAAATCTAGGACAAGTCACCTCTTTGCAGAGCTGTTGTCCATGAAACAGTACAATCTCTACCATGTACTGATCTCCTAACCCATTCACAGGTAGTAGTGGCACAGGTTTTAGGTGGAATAACATTTATACATTATAAACCTGCATCATATTTTCATTTGCATCATCTATAAGCATACTGCTGCAAAAGAAAGTATACCATATCAATCTCTTAAGGAATCAGTACTTGAGTATTATCTGGTACCCATGAAACCTACCTCCTTATCTCCTGTAACCTCTTCTTAACTCTGGACTTTATTACATTTAATTTTGTATTTTTGTCTTATTCCTTTTGTTATTACATATGTAAAATGAACAGACTTACACTTTGGTAATACCCATCCTTAGCAGAAGTAGCCATTAAATACTTCCAGAAGTTAAAAACAATTCCAAAGATGAAATTATGTGAAAAAGGTCATCAATGTATTTTAACGAGAATAGAAATGGAGATGTTTTCGTCTAAAGTGTAGGGGAAAAAAATAAATAAGAAGAGAATGGTGGGGTTACAATTAGCACAATTTCATTTTGTATATTTCAATTTCCATTAGAATGAATAAGAAGGTAAGTGTTATCAAATTTCAAAATGTCAACAAGGCCAGTAACAATGGCAGATAACAGTTCCTGGGGACAAGCTAATAAGCAAGTACCAAGGCATCTTAAGACAAATCTGATACAACAAATATGTAATACTTTTTTGTTGAGTTATGAACATAGGTTGTAAATATAAAAATAGTAAACAATATTATATAAAGAAAAATATGTTGGTACATTAATGAGATATAAAGATAGAGGTGGTCTGGATAGCATTCTAAAACAAGATCAAATAGTATAAAAATATTTAATTTGTTTCTACCCACAATTTAAGGCCCTCATCAGGGCTCCATATCCTATTAAAAAAATGATGAGAAAATTTAATTCTTATTTAAGTAATGCAATTGCTATAGTTTGTTTAATATAATAAAAAGACCTTAGTATATAAAAAAAATTTTGTCCATGAAGATATCCGTGAAGAGCTCCCAATTTGTTACGTCATTACCAATATATTAGGAAAAATCAACACAAATATTGAACAATGGAAAAAACTCAACACAACTTTTTTTTAATTAACATTATTATTAATATTATTCTTTCCGTTAACCACAACACCTACCAACTAAATAACCTGGTCCAGTAAGCTAAGCAGCTGATGGAAACAAAGATTTATTCTTTAAAAGAAAGCAAATTCATTGAGAAAGTAGCCAAATGAAGTTACTTCTACTACAAATTATTTGTATTTGGGTGGAAAAAAATAAAGTTCCTAGTTTACACTGCAATAAAGAGGATTGATTTACTTGAGGATAATAGGGGACAAAGGTAAAGTTGAGGAAATAAAGGTGAAAACATGATTTAGTGGTTTTACAGACATATCTGGACATAAATGTGTTTGGCAGCAATGGTTGCTTAATATACCACCTGTGCAAATGAGTGGGTGTTATACTAAAATATACAGCCCACACTGGCTGTAACCATAGCAACCACAAAATCACATGGCCAGAAGATTCCAGCTGTTGTTAGATTTTCTTTAGTTACTTATAACCTTTACTTCCTGTTCGTGATCATTATCAATTTAACCCTCAAAAGTATGGTGGGGTTAAGGTCGACCTCAGGATGCTTTAAAAATATATATTTTATGAAGAATAAAGTCGTATTACAGTATTTGAATTATGTTCTTATTGATGACTAGAGAGGCACTTATATCCACACCATAGCACCTCAAACCTTAAAAAAAAGTTAGGGTATGTGAGGACCCCACCGTACCATTTATGTCCTCCCAGCTCACTGTAACATTGGAGGGTTAAATTGATAATAATCATAACATTTGATCATGAACATCATTTTTATTTCATAATTGTTAATCCCATCCTCGCTGCCAACTACTATGAAATAAAAAGAACAGTGGATATTTTGAACAGCATATTAAATTGAGAATAATCATAGCGTTTGATCAAGAACAGGAAGTAAAGGTTATAAGTAACTAAAGAAAATCTAACAACAGCTGGAATCTTCTGGCCAGGTGTTTTTGTGGTTATCATGGATACATCCAGTGTGAACTGTATGTTTTAGGAATATGACAGTCTTCCCTCCTAATATGAAATCGCTCAGAAGACAGCCTGTAACGTTCAATAGGTCTATGAGTACGGACGGGATGAGAGTAATATTTTAGTGGAGGCGGATTTGGAGGTTGAGCAGGAAATTGATCACTAGTCTCAGCATTAGGAACTTGAGGTATGCTATGGAGTTGTGGAATTGTTGGAGCAAATGACACTGTCTTCTTTTGAACTAATGAAGAACGGTATTAATTAATGTTAATGAAGTTGATTAATATGTCGTTTGATAATTCTTTCAGAATGAAGTTTCACAAGATTATGAAAAGTTCCCAGTTTCTTGAGAATTTCATCAAAGTGCCAGATTGGTGAATTATTGAAATAGACTCTTAGTTGGACTCTGGATGTAGCCATGGCAACTTCAAAAACACCTGGCCAGAAGATTCCAGCTGTTGTTAGATTTTCTTAAGTTACTTATAACCTTTACTGTACTTCATAATGTTGGGGTCTTAACAGAAGTCTATAACAATGATATTAGGTTTTTATGGCCAACAATAAATCAAGAATATTTTAAGATTAATAGGAATATTTAATCATAAATAATCTCAAATCACTGATATCTCAATTCATTTTGTTGTAGTTTTGTGTTAATGAATAAATGTGTTAATCTATGTATTAACAAATCAAACAATACAAAAGTCCAGATAAAAGATAATGGTGATAAAGTTCATATAAGTTTCAATAGATGGCAGCACTCTCATAGCATGTGCAGAAGTATACAACTCCACCAGACACCTGTAGCTGTTTCAATCAATAACTGCAGCTTCTGACCCAGCCAGGGATTGTCATTCCATAAGGTTGTGTTAACCAGTTTCTTAATTATTTGAATCACCAATTTTATATAAATAAATATATAATAGAAATTTATTTTGTAACAAATACATATTTAATAGTGTAGTTAATAGCGTATAAGAAATCTTCAAAAACAAAAAATGTTTAAAGATAATAGATTAAATTCAAGAAGCCTCTTTGTAATAGAAGAAAAGGTCGACAGACTTCTGGACTGTTTGTCGGATTTGAACAACGACTTAAGGACCATCCGGGAAGGACAGAAAAATATCATCGATGCTCTAGAAGATTTCAGGATGTTTTTTCCACGTATCAATAGTCTCAATGAAGATGTGATAAAGCGTAAGAAAAGGAAACAGGGTAATTAATGTGATATCAAAAGAAGAATATTATTTTTATCTTGAACAAATTCTATATTAAAGAAATTGTAAGCAATAAAAAAAACAATGAAACAAATTAAATTATTTTGAATTCCAAATATTTGTATTTCATTTCTTTTAGTAAGTAAAAGTACCATAACCTTATTTTTATTTAAAAATAAAAAAATAGAGATGAGACTGTCTCCTAATGAATTCCAATTAATTAAAAACTAAAACATTGATTAAGTTTTTACTACTAGCCAAAGTGTATGGATCGTCCTTAGAACTAAAAGAAATCAGGAAGATTGTAACGAAAGATAATTAGACAAAATTAAGTCGAACATAAAAATAAAAAAGATGATGGTATCTTATTTCTATATATTTTTTATTTTACTTCATGTTAAGTCATATTTTTTCCAACATTCTGTTTTATCTTTGTTATAAATCTTATGGCTGAATTTTTTCCTGAGGTTTCGATGAAGTTATTAAAAATAGTATCAAACAATAGATAAAACTCCAAACGTTTCTGTATGCCATATGGATGATTCTGACTTGTTTTGTATTAATCAAATGTTTTTAAATACTGGAATCAGAAGATAAGTAGAATCGATTTTATATGAGTATAATTCTGCAGCCCGGTGAATAAGTGATCAAGTCAATTTTTTCCAAAATAAAGTAATTACATTGAAGGAAGCAAAATTGTATCCTTCTTGTAGTGAATAAGTTGTAAGGTCAGGCATTAGCTTGAAATAGTTATTGTTTAAAAGTCCAATTTAAGCCAAAGGCTAGACAAATGACACATTGTCTTTAACACAGTACAACTACCTCACTTCGAATGAAATTCAACTTAAACACATATACACCAGGACTGCAGAATTATTCTGGTTATTCAACTATTCAGTTATTTACTATGGACCCTTCAACCAGTGGTAAGTTCAAGAATTACATTATGATAATATTACTAGCTTACCAAAGCACTATGATTAATTAGTTTAATAGTTAATATAAAAATTAAAACACACCATATCATCAAAATATAATTTCCTCGCGTCCCAAATCTTCCAACAGTTTCCAAAAAAAAACTTGGATATATGGATATATGCAGTGGGAGTGGAGTGGTTCAGTGGTAAAGCGCTGAGTGGCCAAGCTCACTGGCAGACTTTTATATAATCTGTTAGGGGCTGGATATGGATCCTTTGGGATCTAGAACCTTCCCGGGGCTCACCCAACCTCTTATAAAGTAGGTACCCAATATGAGGGGGAAATCTGACAGTTGAGGATGATCTAGGACAAACCACTTCTCTGAACAACCGTTGTTCATGAAACAGTACAGTTTCTACCATGTATTTGAACCCCAGACCATTCACTGCTTTTAATGCTACAGGATATTTTTTATCTATGAAGTATCCTATTCACAATGCACTTTCTTTGAAAATATTCAGCTGACCCTTAAAAAAGTTATACTTACTAATACTGTTCATCTTATAAGCAAATATGTGACCTTATCCTATTTGACTTTGTCATTTTTCCTAGAATCTTATTTATCATGATTACTTTCAACACAATTACAATTAGATCCAACACTATAACCCCACTCAAAGGTGGAAACTGCAATTTATTTATTTATGTATTTATTTATAGATACATTATTGAAATCTTGGCAATGGCATGCTTTTCTATTCACATCCTGTGTATCTCTTGCCCTATTGACATTGCTCAGTCAGTTCACTGGCTTGTAATAACAATGAAAAGATTTGGAATCTCCTCGTGAGTCTTTTTTTCCTTTGTAGATATAAATTTGTTAAATATCATTATAATTTCATTTACCTAATATTTCTTTTTATTCTACTGTTATTTAATTGTATATATATATATATATATATATATATTTTGTATGTATATATATATATATATAGGAATGGAAATAAATATATATATATATATATATATATATATATATATATATATATATATATATATATATATATATATATATATATTTATTTCCATTCCTGGCATTAATATCTTAGCTTATTAGGCACTGGCTGAATAGATTCTTACATTCATTAATGCATATTGCCGTTGAGTGAGATATATTGCAAAATACAAGAGATAAACAAAATAAAAAATCCATAATAAACGTTACAAGGAAGGTTGTAATCAAAACCTATATAACACATGTCTCACAACTTAATAATAACAAGTTAATACTAAAATATCGCTACTCTGAAAATTTAATGACACAACAGCAAAAATGAAATTTTAAAGGACAAGCAAAAGGAAAATATGTAATTCCAATTTTTCTTAATAGTATGGCCTATAGATAGGTTTAATTCTTCTATTAGAGTAGTTTATAAACATATAAGGGTTATGTCGATTTACAAACATCTTGTAAATGCATTTATGAGCCCGCCAAGACAATAAAGTCAATTTCTCAAAATTTTACAGTTGCATCATTATATTTTTGGAGCAGTGATATTATGTTAGTATATTTGTTTTCATTCAATTACTGATATAGTGATTATCTTCTAAGATTCAAGAGCTGGAAGAGTTGACTATTCTATAGATAGCAAAATGTAGTAAACACTTCAACTTGATAAATTATGATCCAATATATTAACAATTTATCAAAATACTCTATATGGACTCCTAAAATTTAAAATTAATTAAATCTGTTAAAACAGGATAGGTTATAAAAGCTAGAAAAAATATCCTGTTATGCTAAACCTCAGCAAGTCCTTAGTGCGACAGTTCCGAACACAGTGACAGACACACAAAAAGCAATGTTGAAAAAAAAGCAATATTAAAAAAATCAAAGATTAAAAATGCTAAAATCCATTAACTCTAATAAAAAAAAGCCTATATCACTACAACCAGTGAACGGATCTGGGGCTCAGCACATGGTAGAGCCTGTACAGTTTCATGGACAACGATTGTCAGTGAGGTGATTTGTCCTAGCTCAAACGCCAGATGCCCCCCTTATTTTGGGTACAAACTTTATAGAGGCTGGGCGAACCCCAGGAGGGTTCTATATGATCCATCCCTGTCCACTTACAGACTAATTAAAGTCTTGCCAACAGCAGGATTTGAACCAGGATTTTCAGCATAACAATTCAGTGCTCTACCACTAAGCCATTCTGCTCCCTCAATAAGCCTAATACAGATGTCTAATTTCTAAAAACATTAGAATTCAGATGGCGTGGCAATAAGAACTTTAATACTTGCTCATACAACCCATTTATCAAGTTTATAGTTTCCCTGAAAAATCATTCTGTTTTCTTATAAATTCACATCTTTCAGTTTTTTTTTTGGTCTCCCGTAAAATAACAAAAATTTAACTTGAAGGAGTTTGACATAACAAGCCTCATATATTATGTAGAACTATTTTTTATGTATTTTTTTTTAATTCAAGAGACATTGATTTAAATTTTTTTAGATTTTCGAATTGTTTTATTTATTTCTACACTTCTTGTTCCATAATAAGAAATATTTGGGTACTCAAAAATAATTTTTTTTAATTTTTATCTTAAAACTTTCAACCACTTACCAGAAAAACCTTATAATTAATGCTTATTTATTTATTTTTGCTACACATAATAAATAAGTTAGTGTATGGGAGTATAACAAGGTCAAAAACAATAAATTAGATATATTCTTTTTTAAATTTTTTTTATTAGAATACATGTAACCGATGGTCAAATAGCAGCAAGCTTCACATTATCACATAATATCAATTATGAACAATGAAAAACGATAACATATATTTATTGGAAATAAACACATGTTTAATAAATTGTTATTAAAACGAATTGTGGTATACAACAAAAACAAAAATGGAATGATAGTAGTTGAGGATTAGTTTAATCACATGTATTAGGGCATATATTGTTAAATTGACCTCAACAAGTGACAATTAGAAATGTCACTTCATTTGAAAATGATTGACAGCATATAGAATCTTCTTATGTACATTTAGGTTATCATATGTTATTGGATATTAATGTTATAATTTAATATACAAATTTCATAATTTTAATCATGATTATACACTCATGTAATTTTTTGTTATAACCCAATTGGTTTACAAAGAATAATTTATTTGTAATGTATTATAAGCAAGTAATGGAAGATGTAAATCATTTTGTAATGTTTCTCATCAATTCAGAGTGTTAAAAAAATATTGACTTACATTCCCTTTTTTTTTTATCTAATTATTTGTTTCTATATAAAAACTTCAATTATGTGAACGTGTATTTTAAAAATATTATGATAATTTTTCTGTGATGAGAATTCAACGCCCATTACAGAAAAATAATAAGCTATAGCCCCAGAAAAATAGTGGCCAATTATATAATTATGAAAAGATAATTAAAAAATTGATTGACTCAAGGCAATATTGTTAATATTTTAGCTTCAACAACAAAATTTCAATTTTGTTTAAAAAGATATAAAAATCTAAAAGCAAATTTTTGTAACAATTTAAGTGTACCATTTATTTACCTGGCTACAGATATAGTAGATGATTAACTCTTGTTAACAAAACTCATATGGCAACCCATCTACAAGCAAAAACAATTCGACTGCTCTCAGTATAAAATTTAAAATAAAATTACAATAATTATTATTATAAATGCTTTTCAATTGTAGCAAAAGAGACAGTTATCTCTTATACATAGTGCAATATCTAAATTTTCCATTATATTTTACATAATATACTGTACTCGAGTACTCGTGATAACATTTTAATAAACAATATTCAAATTCTCATACAAAATTCAGAAACAGATATATTCCTCTTTTATTTTATAGTTATAATAAAGTATATAAACTTAGTTGTTTATACATAGAAATATGTGCATTATAATATATATTTCATTAATAAAGAAAAGCGTAGTAATGCTTTTTCGCTTAAACTTTATTTTTTCCTTACTTTTCCTTATTACCCAAGCCAAACTTTTAACTTTATATTTCTCATCCTCGCCAAGCAGTTTTAACAGACACGATCCTCTGGACCATATGCTATTGTTTTAAGATGTAAATTAATGTTAATATTTTTGAAGTGCTAAGATATTTAGCAGGACCACAAATGTGATTCAAGCAAAAAGTTTAATTTGAGTTAATGTGATATATTTGATTAAAATGAAGATTAATTTTTATAATTCTAATAGTATGAAAGATTTAAATTATATGTTTAAAATTTGTACATTAGCAACAGGCAACTGTTGGGTTTAAATTAATTATATATTAATCACAAAGAAAGCTCCTTCTATGTTCTGTCTAAGAACAAGCATTTTATTTGACCTGACATAAGATCAATTAATTCTTATCTTCTAATCTGAAATAGAACATTTTTTTTATGTACATAGCAGACTACCGAATAAAAGTATATAAACAAACTTTAAATTTTAGCTCATTGCAAGTAAATTCTGCAAAATAGATCTCGGAGTATTAAGCAGACATTTATTCAATCTTCATTCATCCATATAAACAATTTTCAAAACTATTGGTAATATTTATGTTTAATTTTTTCTGTTATTTTAGTTGTGTTTTTTTTTTCTATTTAATTGGTTGAATGAATTATTAAAACATGGATTAATCACTTACTGTAATCATCAAACATTATGTTGTTCTTGATTTAAACTAAAACAAAAATAATGCTTGTTTTTAAATATACCAATAGTTTATTTGTCATTTTATTAATTTATTTTTTTTAAATATATAGTCGAATAAATTTGTTTTATCACAAAAAATTAAGTTTTTATGTATTATTTCTTCTTACATATAATATTATTTAGCAAGATTATGGATTAATTTATAATATTTGTTTGTAATATGTAGTATAATACAATATGTAGAACATGACCTTATATAAGGAAATACAAGATCCAAAAAAATCAGTTGACACTGTTGCCTGAATGCACCAACATTTCTTAAATACTACCTATACTTTTTTTTCTAGTTCAAACAAAATATATATTTATAGATTTTCAAACTCTGAATAAAACAGTTTTTGTTCCTATTTAATTTCAATACTGTCTTCATAAAATAATTTCATTAAAATCATTCTAAGAACATCTGTTTAATTATGTACAATCTCCCTGTTTCATAAATGACAAACTTCTCATAAACGCCTCTCTATATCTTTCGGTTGGATCTTTTAAAAAGAAAATAACAATATTAAATTAAACTAAGTAACATTATACACTCATCCATAAATGTACAGTTCTATATTCAGAAACTTGCACCTTTCCAACCATACAATGTGAGATTACTATATTCAATTATTATCTAGCAAAGGATCCCAAATTCAATAGAAGTTGTATTAAAAATGAATATTATCTCTTTTGAACCATGAAAAGAAAGTTAATCAAGCTTCTGACAATACTATTTTACAGTAGAATGTTTTCACACATTTTCATTATAGATTGACAAGAATTAAGGTAGCTATACATTATATATTTTAATCTAATATTAAGTAATTACAAAAACTGTTGATTGATCTGACATAGCTATTGTTGATTGAATTTTAAGTTTTCATGCTGTAAAAAGCTGCTAAGTTTCTTGTCTTTCGCCCTTGGCATATCGCAACAAACAAATAATATTTATTAGGTCTTATATAGAAAAGAACTCGTATTTATAAAAGAAATGAAACTAATAAATCAGATGTATTTTTTTGTTTTAAAATATAACATTATAATTTATAAACCATATAATGTGAACTTAACAAAATGGATTCATTAAAGTTTTTTTTTAATGCACCAATGTTAGTATTTTAAAAAGTAACATATTTAATATCTAAATTTATTTACACATGTAAATTTTATAAATTATACTAACAATAATATTGGCACAGTAATAACTTTGATTATTAGTAATTAATTTATTAAATAACAAAATTAAAAAAGATAACAGTAATTACAAAAGGAAGACTTTTCTTCAAAACAAATAATTTTAGATTACTGAAAAATCAGGCAAACAGAAAGCTCCCCCATACAACATTTTAAATAAATTACGACCTAATAAATATCTATATTGAACTAAGTTGTTACATACAGTTGAAACAATTTGTTCAAGAGTAGTAGATAAAAAAATACCATAAAATGTTTCCACAAAGACATATTTTCAATTTAAAAAAGCTACAATTGGTTCTGAAAATCCATGATATGATTATGTTTTAGATTAAAACTTCATAATTGAGCTTTAAACTTAAGGAAGCAGAACAAATAAGGCATATAAATACAAGACACTTTCATGATTTTTATCTTTGATCGAGTTCTTGATTTTCCAAATTTAATTTATGAATTTAATTATTGAGAAACCAAAAAAGAGGAGAAAGAGAAGTTTAATATACTGCTCTTGTTTGACAACAATTTCGTCATATTTGGCGTTTTAACGTGCTGCAGGATTTGTAAAATTACAAGCCTTAGATCAACTTGCATTCACTGGTAAGAAATTACCTTCAGGACAGGACATAAAGGGTGCAAGATAACTTAAAGAGTGAAAGATATTATGGAAAAAATATTTTTGGTTTTCTTTATTTATATTTCATTTATATTTATTATTGTTAACAGCCTTTCTTACTTCTGTGAAAGTAAATGGTATGGGTTATTCCTAAACATTCCTATCTAACTTTATAACTGGATTCAAATCGGTATCACAGAAGTCTTGAGGTTGCTGAGGTCAGACCTTCATAATCTCAGGCATGACAAAAGGAGGTTGTCCACAGCACTGAGTACTTGGCCCTACAATGAGCAATCCTGTATTTAACGAGTTGCTCCAACTGTTTGATAAAAGTATAGGTCTTACGGTAGAAATATTTTCAACCTTTTGCAGGAGGACAGATTAAGGCAACAGAGACAAAAAGACACTGGTTCTTCCATATCAATATGAAAGGAGAACTTTAGGACAGTATTCTACAGAAGAACACCTATGATGAATAGTACCAGAAAAGAATAACATGTGCAGATGGATGTCAATTATCGGCCTAATCCAGTTCTATGAGCAAAGGGAATCCCACTGAATAATGTAATGGAGGTAATGGAGAGAAGAGGCAAAAAGCCAACTAGAACAAGCTATGTCCATTGCAAATAGTAAATCACTTCATTTGCAGTGCATTTTACTTCCTATTTCTTTTATATATGTTATTTTTCTTTTCTTGTTAGTATTTGTTTTATTTGTCTAGCATGCAGTACATTTTTGGTGATTAAGTATATAGTATTCTATTTTAAGGTCGATCAACTGTTTTTGATAACCATTTCTAGCTGATATTATGTTATAGCTCCTATACTTTGAGTTTAGAATCTCCCATTTATATTCTAAGAATCAATTCATATTTTTAATTGAGATATGAAAAAAAAAATGTTTAAGCTCTTTAAAAGTTACATCATTTCCAGTATTGAGAATGCAATCTTAATATGATAGTTTTTACTAATAACTCATAATATTGTGGCATTTATTACAATAATTAAAAATTAATGCATGAAAGTGCCCTGTATTTATAAACTTTGCTTATACATGGCCAATATCGCCTTAAAACTTTTAAAGACTCATAGATCTGTCTTTCCGAAATTATGAATATCCTTTAGAAATGTAAGGCAATTGAAGAAATTAATTTCTCGAAAAAAAAAAAAGTAAGCTCATAGACAACATCGCCCTAACAACCTTACCATATTTCTAATAAACATTTCAATATCACAGTTAGACGACTAAATTTACGAAAAATGTGACTTTTTTTTTCTAAACTGTAGCATTTTGGCATCATGATTAACAGTACATAATGAATTGGTCAATAGTCGCTAGAGATGAATAGTCTAGAATCTGGGATCAAAAGTGTACATAAAGAAGATTATGCTAGTTTTGAAAAAATTATGGTCTATGCATAATCATAAACAGAAATGACTATGCTATATTATGTACAACACTTAAATTGTAACATCACTACTTCTCTTCAAAAGCATTTTTTTAAAATATACTTTTCTGTCGAATGTTTAATGGCCTACTATATAGGTAATAAATGATAAGATGGTCCTGACAATGAACTAGAACTGTATCTCAAAATAGAAGACATATTTATCAAAAGTCAACATTTTGGTCCACATTATCTTGTTTTCTTTAGAACTAAATGAACCAAATACAGACTGTTTTGCTGTAGAATTACTTTATTCTAGAATAACTAGATGAAGGTAGAATTTTAACTACCTTTTCATTATATTACACTGAACGTTCATAATAGCCTAAAAAGGGTACTGCAAAAGCCCAGTAGTTTCAATGAAGTATTCATAATGAGATCATGTTGGTAAATTAATAACAAATTACAAAAATAAAAGAAAGATATTAACCCTGGAATGGTACTTGGGGTACACCTGTACCCCAGTGTCTCTATTAAGTGTTGCTTCCGGTCGACAAATTGCGCTGCAGTTCTGTGATTCACATTAGTTTCATGTCTTGACAAGACAGTATGGGTGTGGCATTCGAAGCTTTGATAGTGTTGTTTTTCACCAAGTTATTTAACTTTTGGGGTACAGGTGTACCCCAGTGTAGCACAATCGGTGTAAAATTTTCCAGGACTAAGATTCTTTGTTTGGGTATTTATTAATACTTATTTTAAACAAGAAATTATAAATATATTTTTTTATAAACATGAAATTATTTATTTGTTTTCAATCAATGCAGTGGATATTTAGAATTTGTGGCTGTGGTTTTCAATAAATTGAATTTTTTTAGGTGTAATACAATGACATCTCAAAATATGATCTTCACAACATTACAGGATACAATTCTATGTTACTGTTAAGAAGGAGTGCTGCAGCTGACAAAGAAAAATTTACAAATCGAAGATCTTTCCTAAAAAAATTGGCCCTAGATCTGATTGGACCTCAGATGTCAAGGCGACAGGAAAACTCAACTTTAAGACAAGAACTCCGTCAAACCATCATTTTAGATGTGCCAGTGGTTGAAGAAGCCAGAGAAAGTCTAGAATCCACATCAGGACGGTGTAATTTCTTTCCTAGATCTCGAGACCGAAAATCTAAGGTTATATGTGCTCTATGTAAAAAAATTTATTTGTTTGGAACATCAAGAAAAAGTGTGTGCTTCATGTATTCAGTAATTAGCTTATTCTCTAAGGGATTTTTTTCATTTTTTTAATGTATGGCTTAAGAGTGTTTTATATTACTTTAAAAAAAAAAAAATTTAAACGCTCTAAAAACAGTCTTTTTATTTGGGGTACACATTTACCCCAGTGTAGTAGACCCGTTAGTAAAAATAAGTGTTGTATTCCAGGGTTATCAAGTATAGAATAGAAAAATGAAAATATGATCCATAATTAAAATATGTTTTATATTTATGTAAACATGCAATGTGTACGATTTTGAGATCTATTTATTCACCACCATCCGGACCATCTAATCCTTCACTATTTTCTTAATGTTTAATTAAATTATTCAAATGAAATAACTTTATTCATATTCATTTTTTTGTTGAAATAAACATACAATTTAAAAAATATACGAATGAGGGATACAATCATTCTCACAGTTTAGATGCTTAACCACCTTGAAGAAAGACTAAAAGACTATGAAAAAATACAAAAATACTTAAAAAATATGATTCAAAAAAACTTTTATTAAGTGTATAATGCTAATAGGCCGTAATTGGAAAACTTATTAGCCCTTATTTATTTAATGATATTGAAAAACAAACAATATTTTGACTTTATTCAAATAAAAAAACTATTTTTTTACCATCACCTGAGGAAATTATTTAATTTGAAAAAAAAACAATTAATATACAATTTCTACTAAAAAGTAAATTATTTAAAACCACAGTGGGATATACAATAAGATTTAATTAATTTACATTTTATATTACTAGGTACCTCAAAAAATCGAAATTCCAACTGATTTAAACAGATGAAAAACAAATTATAGTAACTTAAGCCGAAAGGAAACTAAAGTAATGGATATGTTAAAAGTTTTCTTCAAGTGAATATTTTTTCATACAAATAAGAGAAAAAGAAATATACCAAAAATTGTAAATTGTTTAAAAAGCATTTAACAATTGTATACTTTTGAAGAGAAAGTATGAATATTATTTTGTGTGAATTCAACATTTCACTACATCATATTACAATTCTACACAGTCCTACATCCATAGTTATAAAATAAAATATATTTTGTATTTTTTTCCTTACAAAATATATGTATTATATTTTTTTGCTTGCTTTTTTTTATTTTATTTTATTTTTTTTAATTCACATTACTTTAAATACAATTCTAATAGTAGAAAACATTTTTGTGCTTGAAAGGCTTTTCCAGAGCCTCTCTATAAATAAAACTCACTTATATATATTTATGTATATATATTTAACAGTAAATATAATTTTTATAATTCGTGCTTAAATGTTATGTGCGTTATAGAATAGCGCAAAGCAAAGTAGCAATTTGTAAAAATAAGTTCACAATAACAAAGAATAAAAATAATAATAAGAAACAAAAGAAAGAAAAAAATCGAAAAAATGGTTCTTAATGTAAAGATAAAAAAAAAAAAAAAAATCAATATATGAAACAGATAATAGTCCATCATACCTCTGAATCTGTTCCTCATTCTTACTTAAAGTCAATGTCTTTAGAAAAAAAAATATATACAAAAGAAAAAATAGCAGGGAAAAAACAATGTATAAAATACTAAATTGTTTTTTTGATGTATTGTATTGGATTGTTTTCTTTGAAAGAAGATGGAAACAAAAAGAATATATATCGATAGTGTTAACTGTAAATAGAAAACAATTACAAAATCAGGTTGTTTAAGCTTAACAACATTAAAGCCAACAAAGTTTGGCAAAATTATTAGCCAAACCAATTTCCCGTTCTATAAATCATGTAATTACATGAATAATATAAAGAAGGAAACTAAATACTTGTCACGATAGCGCTTTCAATTCCTCTTATAAAAAAATTAAGTTGGTCGGGTCTCTTTGTTTTCCATCTCATTTTGGAGCTTCGTCGCTTCTTGCTCTGAGATGCTGGCCCTACTCTGGACCACGCTGTCTCTCTTGACTCCTGCTACGCTCTCACGACGGATGGGAATGTGACCCTCTTCTAACGAGAGGTCGTGTCTTTGTTTCCAAGGCAGCAGGCAACAACGTACTATCGCGAGTACGACTCCGACTACCAACAAAAATGTTCCACTTCCCAGGAGAACGTACCTTAAAAAAGACAAAACAAAATTTGACAATGACAACAAAAAAATAGCTTATTAATCATTAAGACTTTTTTGGGAGGGGTATAACTTGTATAGGGATAGTAAAATTAGTATAACATTTTATTTTTTAACATTTTGATCTAAAATTTAGCCCGAAACATTGTGACACAATACAATGTTTTACTCATTTGTGTAAAATTTATTGACTGCACCCCCTGTTCATTTTTAACATTGGTTAAGATACATACAGTCAACCATCTTATCATTATTAAAACTTTCGTTTTTGTGAAGCATAAAAAATATGCATGTTGTTCAGTTTTCTTTTAATTATTTGAAAAATACCTTAAGCCAAATTTATCTTCTATAAATACTGTGAAAAAAATTATCGTTCATCCTGTTACGGTTATATTATGTCTCAAACACCTCAACCAACTAGATCTTAAGGCTTAGGATGTAACTTACGTAGTTATATAAGTATATTTTATCCTAAATGATATTACAATGTCATTCCAAAACCAAAATGGTATATCTCAAAAATTAAAAATGATAACATTGGATTAAAATTATAGTCACTGAAGTAAAATATCTATTTTGTAAATTAAATTGTTTGTATTATAGATCCTTGTTATTCACATCACTCACTTAGTTAGGTAATTTGGGGAATAAATAGCACTTTAAAACACATTAAAATTAGTAGGAAGAACACCGAGGGATCTTCAAGAGGCTTTTCTTGCTTTGGAGAATGGTGGACAGCGTATAGGTCTTCAGATAAACTAAGTAAAGACTCAGTATATGGTAGCTAACCTTTCAAGACAATCGGATTCTACCATCGCGTTTGGTGCCTACACATTCAAAAGTAGTGACTGTTTTTTCGGTTTCGGTTCTCTGGTCAAAACAGATAGCTCAACCAGCCTAAAAGTTCAAAGAAGAATTTTTGCCGCTAATAGATGTTATTTTGGGATGGCAAAAATTTGATGAAGTCGTCTGATATAAAGAAGAACCAAGCCATGCTGTGCAATCAATTATCTGGTATGTTTTAACTAATGGATCGGAAACCTTGCCTCTGTCCAGGGCAACAGTTTACTGCTCTTCGAAAGAAAAATATTAAGAAAGATGTTTGGAGCTGTAAGAGTTGGCCATCAATAAAATGGTATTGAGTTGTATCTGATGTATCAGGAGCCTGACGTGGTGAAGCACATAAGAATAACTAGACTGAGATGGGCTGGACATGTGGCCAGAATGGAGGACCATGCTACCCCGAAAAGACTGCTGTTTGGGTTTGTTGATGGAAAAAGAAAACGTGGGCGTCCATGACTTAGATGGGCAGATGAAGTCGAGAGTAATGCAGGCAGCATCATTGGATCTAGAGCTTGGAGGACCTTGGCGTAGAACAGAGAAGAGTGGAGGCGACGCCTTGATGTAGCCAGGGTCCGTGCTAGGTTATAGAGCTAGGGTTAATTAATGACAAATTAAAATAAAACAATTTACCAAAACAGTAAAAATGGTAAATATGTCCCTTTAAATTTGGAACTACCTACCGAATTCTTTTGAAAAATTCATCCGAATTCATCCAAATTCAGTTGCGTATCTTCTAATAATAATAAATTATAATATAATTAATTTATAACATACTAATATAAATACTATAATATAACAACTAACCTATGCTGTGAAGCATCAGCTCCTGGTTTGAGTTGTACTAGACCAACAATCAACAGGACGGCACCCAAAAGTAATGATACAACTACAATGTGTAGAACTGACACCTGTAATTTTTATTTATATATATATATATATATATATATATATATATATATATATATATATATATATATATATATATATATATATAAATGAATTCTTGGAATAATAAATACTTTTGTTTATTAATGGAAAAATAAAAATTATTTCAACTGAATTGTTTCTTTGAAAAATTGTTTCTTCTCTGAGTAAAATAAAGTATACACATTGAAATAAATAAAATTGTTGTATTCAAATAAAAAATTGATAAATAAAAATCAATTAAGCAATTAATTAATCATTTTATTCAATATTAATTAAAGTAATATCTCAGAAGCCAATAAAGAAAGCATCTGTTTACTTATTTAATAAAATGAAATACAACTCTGTTAATAGTTTAAGATTGTTTATAAATACAGCATTAAGCTAGGTTGTTTCATATGAAATGCCCATTTTCAAAGAATAGATTATTTAGTAAAAAAACTTCAAATCAATGAAATCAAAACTTACTTATTCAAAATATTTACCCTCATTTTCTATATATTTTTCCTAAAGTCTTATCATATTTTGAATTCCAGAATTGAAAAATTCAGAGTTTTTGATGAAATAAAGCCTGAAAATATGTTTTTCTCTTGAATCATTTTTTAAAAAAATTTACCCTTAAGGAAAATTCCCGAATTTCTGAACAGATGGAAGTCTGTTGGGGAAAAGTTTGGCAAATAAGGTAGGTGTGGGAGGACTTTGTTACCCAGCTCATTTAATTTTTTACTGTCTGTTATGAAACATATGATCAGTATCCCTGAAGTACTTGAAGTACTATGTGGATATGATGGTTTCACCTCTGGGCAGCAAGGATAAATAAATTATTTATTTATGAGGTAATCTATGTTATCAGAACTCTGAATTACTCAAACCAATGGGAAATGATGCGTTCGTTACAACATCCTTCCGTGAATTCGATGGTAAGGTTTCCAGCAGCTTGTGCTACCAAGTTCAACATCATGAAAGAAAGCTTTAATAGCAGCTCATTAATGCCTGTAGACATAAACGCAATAAACAACAAAGGCCCACTAATTCCACTTTGAATTTTAGAAATAATAAAAACAGACATTTCATATGGAATGAGGAGTTTGGTTTCAAAATCAGGTACATCCATTTTGTTCAAAAATGTTTTTTTTTCTCTTTCTAATAAGTTCCTAATGCCAGAAATGATGTGTTAGATGTGTTTGATTCAAATCCGTCTTGATCCTTAAAAAAATCAATATAAAAAGATTCCATTTCCTACCAAAAGTGGTTAGGACCATTACATTAAATGAAAATTTTTTATGAATGAAAAATCAAAACTATGTACAGTCGAAACTGGATAAGTGGAATCACTTGGTGACAGGATTTCTATTCCACTTAAAGAGATATTCCACTTAAACAAGGTTTCACTAATCCAGGTTGTTAAGGTAGCATGTACCACTAAAAGAGGTTCTCAAACAATTTTTAAGTTTTATAAATGTAAAAATGTATTATGTACCTGTGTACGTAGTATATACTTAAAAAACCATACATACATGAAATACTGAAACAATCGTAATTATTACATCATTTTGTAATATGAAAATAAAACAACGTGGAATACACATATATGCACAATTGTATAAATGAAAGTAATCACTTTATTTTCTGCACTTCAATTCAATCACTTCGGTACTTAAATATGTTTTTTTCTATGTAATATAATTTATCGAAGATTTAAAAAAACGCCTGCAACTTCTCAATATAATTTAATGCATCATCTTTGTTGATTGGTTCTGAGTTTTCTGCATTTTCTTGTTCGAGATTGTCCCAATTTTCATTGTCATCTGGCGTTTTAGATTTCAAGGATTTCTTCATCGTTCAGTTCCCCTGCTGTTATAATTTTGTCATCCATGTGAACAAACTGTTCAAATGGAAGCTTCTCAAAGGTAACTCCTAACAAACCCATCTACCCCTTCATGTTTTCTTAGTAGGTAGTCATGTAAAATCCACTTATAGAGGTAAATACATAAAATGTCCCATTTACAGTGGTGATTTATACAAAAATTGATTCCACTTATAGAGGTGAAAAAATTCCAGTCAAAGAGTTTATTTAAGGGAAAAATGAAGGGAAAATAAGTTTTGTACCACTTATAGAGGTATTCCACTTATGCAGGTACCACTTATCCAGGTTCAACTGTATAAATATTGTTTAATTATATTGATTAAAGTGATTTGTTTTTAAAAATGTCTATTCCATTTGTTTACTTATTTCTTTACCAACCATAAACTAACCAAATTTTTTATGTTCTCTTTTTTTAAATGAGATTTAAAAAAAGAGAACATGAAAATTTTTCAGTAATTATTGTTTTTGTTTTAAAATATTCATTTTAACTAGAGGGGGGAGTGGTTCAAAAAAGCTTGAGTAAAATAATGAATAATAATGAAAAAAAAATTGTTAAATTCATTATTTTTTAAAACAGAATCTTTTTCGATCAGTCCTGAAAGATTTTTGAAGGTGGCTGTAAGCGTTATTGAAACCAAATGCCTCAAATGATCCAATATAATATTATTTATTCAACATTTTTTTATTGATGCAGTTTAACTAATTGCATAAGCTACATTTTCTAGAACTGATTAAAATTCATGATTTCATATTGAATTGGTAATTATAAATGGACTGAATATATAGGAATTGTTACCTTTCCACAGACATATATTTCAGGTGGAAATTGATGGCTGGCAGGTGGGCTCTGCAGCGGGCTGGGGGTCGCAGAACGACTGTGTGGGCTCTGAAGGTAGAGCAAGCTCGGTCGCTTCGTCCTCTTCTCCTGCCTCCGTCGCTCATGCCTTACGGCCACTGCCGGCATAGCCCCGATCATGGCTGCCTCGTCTGCAAATATAACAAACAGTGCTTAAAAGTAATATTTCTCATTCATTGAATTTTCACTTGAACACTAATACACAGTTTTTCAAAAAATATTACTTTGTGATAAATTTCTGTTCGTAAATGGCAAAAATAATAAATTGATAAAGCTTCTAGGAGATGTATGCTTTAATGCAGTGGTTCCCAAGCTGGAGTTTAGACAAGTTGAAAATATAAAAAATTCTCACTTTGTTCTAATTTTTTTCTCTTATCAGTACAGCTTTATCTAATTTGCACAAAAATGAATAGGGTACCACTAAATCTGTTATATTTAATTTGCCTAGCATTTTAATATATATTTTTTTTTATTATAAAAAGCATTAATATTTATCAGAAGTTATACTACATTAAATATTGTAAAATGTAAAAATTTCCATAATAATATAAATGCTTGGTAAAGTATAAACTACTAAATTAGCAATATCCATATTCATTTTTGCGCAGCATAGATTGAAACTTATAATGTAGTATCTTATAACAATAAAAATAAATAATTAATTAATCAATTTAGTAAATAATAATTTTAAATAGTACCTCTTTTTTATTATATAATCCAATCCCCTTAGGTGTTAGTTCTCTATAATTTATCTTAAATAATGCCTTTATGTCATGTTATTATTTATTAATTTTTATTGCTTCATGTTATTCCTTATCACGTATTCTATAATTCCCTATAACTATGTCCGTCTGTTTTCTGTTAGATCTACATAAAGGGTTTCCCATTTATGTTATATATTTTTTATCACTCATATCCCTAAATGACTATATAACTTGTTATTCTTTACTACATATATTATTATTCTATAAATATACTACATATATTGTTATTATTTCTCATATATTATTTTAATTTATATGTATCTTGTATATTTAGCCCTGAAGAAGATCTCCAATGTGGGTCGAAATGTTGGATTTAAAAATAAACAGTTCTTCTTTCCAAAGAGAATTTTTTCGGACCATTTTCATTTCATCCTAATAAAAATAAATGTTTTGTTTTCAATGTGATACTTGTTTTTAATTAATAATAATTTTAATTTATTGTGTAAGGGAGGCATCGGAGTCTTTCATTTAAACTAGAGGGGGGAGTGGTTCAAAAAAGCTTGGGAACCCCTGCTTTAGTATATAAAGCATCCCTCCCAGAACTTCAACATCAAAGTAAAAAAAAAAAATAAGAAATAATCCTGCGAAAAGAATTATAAAAAACAGTTATATCCTTGAGGGTTCATTTATATATGCTGATTTTATGGCCAAAGTTGTAATCGAGAAATCTTCAATGTACTTTGAGAATCGGCTGTTAAGGCGAAATCATGCAAGACCATCTCTACAAAATGAATTTATCTCTGCTGTTTATATATTTTCTTCTCTGCAAGTGAGACATATACATACCTTAGTACTAAACTTTATACATTATGTAAAAAACAGACATTCAATGATAGTCTTAGTTGTTTTTTCATTTGAAGACTATGGGGAGGGGGAATGAGGTAACTCGTTTATTTCCTCGTAATTGGTTAACAGCAGTTTCTGTTAGTTTCTTATGACTATCATGATGGTTTGATCAAAACTGTATATAAATGAGCTCAAAAGGATGAATAAGAATGTCCATAAATCTAATCAAATGGTGCCTGGGGAAGATTAAGATAAAGTGGCTTCCGTTGTGTTGGGTTTCGAGTCCTTCAAACATCTTCTTCATATTTAGATTGACAGGATCAGCAATTTGATGGACTTTAATGAAAAAAATGATACTGATTCTGGGTGGATTTTGCCGTCGTGGACATTAAGGAAAAAGTGAGTTACCTCATTTCCCCCTGTAGCCTCTCTTTAATACCTATTCACTTAATCATAATGTTGACCATAAAAATTATACATGAACATTGATTTAAATTCAACAGCCCATTTAAAACAAAACTGTGCTCATTAAACTTAGTAAGAAAGTTAAATAAATTATCAACTTCATTATTTAAATATACATAAAATTTTTCAACTAAAACATTCTTTTTTAAATTGTTTAAAATTTTGATTTATTTAAAAAATATAAAGACACTATTTAAACTTAAAAATAAATGAATAAATTTTGATATGAATTGTTATGAATGTACTATTTATTAATTATGTATATGAACATTTACTAACAATGTAAATGTAAACGTGTGTTTGTTGCAATATGACTAATTGTAATTTGTTATTCATTGTAAGTGGCTGTCTAAAATATTCTACGTTATTATACAAATGAACTGCTAATCAATTTCTAGTATTTTCTTTAAGTGTTACGGTTAATTGAATGTTAAACATAAAATATCACTTTATTAGGTTTGATAATATTTTCAATTAGATCATAAGATTAATATGATTATAACTAAAAAAAACCCAATTAATTAACAGTCCATTTGTACACTTGAATTTTTTATACTAGAACATACAATGAGTAGCGAATGACAATCAGTGATCAGTCATATTAAACACATGTTTACATATTAAATAATTATAAAATAAAATAATTATCTGGCTCTGGTCGTAAATATTTTTTTTTCAAAAAAATTGAAATTAAATTTTATCAACTTTATTATTAACAATAAAAATAATAAAATTGTTATACCAAAATATAGACACACAATTAATGAACTTATAATTTTTTTGTAGCTTTAAATGGATGAATTTAGATTATAATTAAAATTTTTTATTAGAAACTGCAAGAATAAAATTACTTAATGAACCACTACAACAATAATTGTGGTTCACAATTACTGTTACTTCACAATTGCCTTAAGGCGCTTAAGGTCTGATAAACCAGCAATACTATCCTGCTGTGCGGTTTGAAATATTGCATGAGGGTGTGTTGTAAGGCGCTTTTGAGTCTAATATTGTATATCATCTATACTTTGTATACAGTATTATAATTTTTTTATTTAAGAAGTAATGGAAAATATTTTTGTTCACAACAGTTAATTTCTTTTTTATATGTCAGGGTTAAAACATAGGTTTCTAATAAATATATTATTTTTTACTTTCAACTTTACCAATGTCTTCTCCTTCTTTTTTTTTGTAATATTAGTTGAGTGTTTAAAAAAACTATCCGTCTTTTTCAAATTGAAATTTATTGATCAAATTGAATTTTAGAACTTTTGAAATATGTATTGTTCCGAAGTGTAACCAATATAGAAATGCTGACTTTCCTTATTTCTTTTTTCAGTTTGTTATTTTAGAATTAATATTGTATTTAACCAATTAAATATTGTAATAATTTTGACCAGAAGTCAGAGCTCTGGTTGAAAATCATTTGATAGTACCATCAAAAATATTAACAAGTATTTAGTTTTATATAATTTTTAGTTTCAGTTTTAGTATTTGTATTAATTTTTAGAGTACCTTAAGTTTTAGTATAATAATGATATTACATTTCAGACAAAAATATT
Organism: Arma custos; assembly: GCA_037127475.1. NCBI lineage: Eukaryota > Metazoa > Arthropoda > Insecta > Hemiptera > Pentatomidae > Arma > Arma custos. The sequence goes on along the minus strand of CM073760.1, from coordinate 14,326,389 downwards.
TAAAATTTCATTTAGTAGTATATGATTTTCAAAAAACTTTACGATGAACATCGTTAGCATAAAAAAAAAAATAAATCCAAAAATAAAATTATCTAAGATAAACAATTTTGAAGTAATTTTATGGTTAGACATCCTTACACAATTACTCATTTATTCTTTTACTACAAAATAATACTGGTGGCCAATACTGTACCACTTTTTATATAATATTTCTTAACTTCTTAAAACAGCTGTCATATGTAGGATTATATTATTTATTACTTTTTATTACATAATTATTTAGTTATGTATTCATGTAAATGGGACATAGCAATTGAATCCTTTCATGAAATATTTCTTCTGATTTCAACCATGTTGTCAAATTCATTGCCAATTTAATAATCAATATTCAACATGGTTGTGTAACGGCAAAATCTTTTTGTCAAATTTTTTTTTAGAGTTTTAATCTCTGGTATTGTGATGATATATTTTATTTTAAAATGGACTGAAATTCAACTAATGTTAATGTCTATGAAAATGTATACATGCTCACTAACAGCTTATATTATTTTTTATTAGCACCGTTTTTCTTATTGTGAGAGTATGAATTAATGATAAAATTATAAAAGAATATATATATATATATATATATATATTCTATATAAATATGTTTTCACATAAGGAATGATATAGGAATTATTGTGAACTTTCTTTTCATTCATGCAATTCATCCACTTATCTAACCAATTAATATGATTCTTTCCATTCATGTAATGCTTTATATTGTGTAGGTAAGAACGAGAACAATTACATACACATGATTTAAAAAAAAAAGCTATTTGTCAAGTCGAACAGCTTAATTATTTGCGTTTGATTTTATGATCATATTTAAAAATTAAAATTATTACTTTAATAAACCATGACCAAAAAATACTAGATAAACTTTTATACTAATAAAATATTGTGTTTTAAAAAAAAATTATACATTTTATTTGAAACTTGTCAAACAGTTCCTGGTTACCATGGTAATCACTGTTCCAGTTTATGTCAGATGAGCAAAATGGTCCCTGCAAACTGATGACTACTGTACTATCATATTCAACAATAATATTACTGAAATAAAAGTAATACATACCATACCTCTGTCATAAGCGTTCAAATAATAATGATTTAATAAATTAAACAAATAACTGCTTACTTGTATATTATTTATAATTATTCAGTAAGCAACTGAATGAATAAAAAATAAGGTTGATGCTACTGTGGTCAAAGAGAGTACAGTTTTATTCTATTGAGTATATATTAATGAAAATAATTGAAAATCTATGTTGATGAAATCTGCTGCCACACTCATATCAGAAAATTTTCTCCATTGACCAACGTTACATTTTTTCAATAATTATTTTCATATTTTAGAAATTATTTGGAGTACTAAGGTATCGTTTAGTAAAAAAATTTATTAGCAGTTACATAAAATGATTGGTACAACAAGAAATATTTGGTTCTTTGAGGGTAAAGAAAAACACTTTTTTTTTTTTAAATATAGGATTTATTTCATAGATTTAAAAGCATATATAAAACTGTACAAAACTAAACTAAACTTGTGCAATAACTATACCTTTAAAAGTGAAATATTATTTAAATACAAAATTAACAAAGAAATATTTAATAGGAATATTAATAAATTCTTACAATTTTATAATAGTTTATATAAATAAATGCCAAAAGGATATGAGAAACCTAAAACAAATATGTTATAATTAAATAAAATGTTACAAACACCATGTAACGTAAGTTACGTCCTTACGGCCTTCTGATGTTAAAACACCAATGATTCAAATACATATAATATAATAAAGCTAGTTTTCAAAAAATTAAGATTTTTGTGAAAGAATAGATTAAGTCAGTCTTTTTAATGGTTAAGCAAGTACAGCATGAAGCATTATGATATCATATAATCATTTTTTTTTTTCCATTTTCCTTTTTCTAATTGACATTAAACATATATAAAAAAAATATAACACATAATGATGCTCATAAAAAATACGTTTATCAATAAAACACTTATAAGAATGTCAAAGTTTTATTTAAATTTAAAAGTTTACGTGTTTATAATAAATATTTTGTGAATTTTTACTAATGAAATTCAAAATTTGTGCTTAATAATATTTCAATATCTGAGCATCAAATATATAAATAAATATGAAACTATTTATCATATAAGTTATAATAGTTATAGTTGCTTAGAATAGAGGAGAATTTGATGGATTTCTAATGATACAATCAACCACAAAAATAATATAATTTCTTTGTTAGTGCCACAACATTTAGGATTGTCCATATTATATTTTATAAGTTATATACGACTTTAGTGACTAGAACATTTAATGGCTGAAAAATAAAAAACAAAATGTAAAATTAATAATTTAAATATTTAAAATATATATGAGCGTATTTGTGAAAGAATTATTTTAATTTATCATTTATCATTTAATATTTAATAGGCATTTATAGCAATATTTATTTAAAACCTGTTACTCCCTAAAGTCTAAATTGCAAGCTTTAATTTGCTAAGTTTTAGATCATTAGGCATAGCAATTCAAATGAATATAAAATGATCGAATGATGACAAAACCTTTCTTTTATATAAATTCTTGTATAAAAAATTTGTCAAAAAAATTCAATTTTGTGCAAGAAGAAAAAATTAATCACAGAAATTTTAAATAGCTTAAAATTATTTTTAACAGGACGTGCAAAGGCATATTGTAAGGCTAACTTCTCACTAGATAGAGTTAATGAATTTTTTTTGTTTGTTTTCTTTATAGAGACCATTCGCTTTCATATCAAAAGTAGAACCAATTTCTTTTTTATACTGTAAGTGTTTTTTTTTTAAGTTACAAAAATGGCAATAATTTCATTCTTTCATTTCACAGCTAGTAATTAAAAACAGATCTTGACACTGTATACAAATCTTTTTCCTTTCTTTTAGCCGGAGAGATAGTGTGAAATTGAAAATACCTTTCATAATTTTATTATTTTTATTAATTGTTATTATTTTTAAATATTTTTGTTTTGAAGAGAAAAGATTTTCCCTTGCCGGGATTCGAACCCGGGTCATCTGCATCTCCGTTTCAATGCTCTAAGCCACTGAGCTACCAGGGGTTGCATCCAAGTCATACAAATCCGTTCTCTTTGGTTGGCCAGGGCAAATCTTTTCTCTTCAAATCAAAAAATTTGAAAATACCTTTCTTTTTAAATATTACCTTCAATTAAGATTTACTAAATGTCAAGTGAATATGAATGGCCTAGCCCGACGATTGTTTTTTCCTATTATTCATAAGATTACATATACTAATTAATAATTATGCAATATTATTATTTCAATATTCTTTTGTTGCATACATTCTGAATGACAAGGTTTAGTTACAATGGTGAATTTGAACTGTTTCAAGAAAAATTTTCACCCGATTTTCTTTTTATTAGTCTCTACATCTCGGGAATCCTTTGTACTCAGTACAATAATAAAAACAAAAAAAACATCAAACAATTGTTTGTAGCATATTGAATCATTTCGTTGAATTTACTTAGCTACTATCTGTTTGAGCCTTATTTTTCAAAAAAATTTCTGATTGTGCAGCATTATTATTTTAAAAGGCGTTCAATACAAATATTATTTTTTTAAATACAACTGTATGTTTAATATCAATAATAGCGCTTCAATTAAAACAATGTAATTACTATATGAGTATTAGGAGGCATTTATATACACTCCACAGAGTATATATGATATACAGGTAATATTTAGAACAGCAATGGTTCTTTAACTTTCCCTTATGAACAATATTGTTTTCAGCTAACATCATTCCGACTCCAGACTTATAATGTTTTTAAGACTCAATTTTTGCTCAATAATCTCATAGTCACTAAATTAAGATACATATTAGTGAAAATTTATCTCTGGTTGTTACAATAATTTGTTTTGTGACTTTATAGAGATTGATAATTTTAGTTATTATAAAATATTAAATTCATTATAAAATTTCTTTCTTTAGGTAATTGTGTGGTAGTTTACTAAAATAGGTGACCATGATATCGGAATCTTTATACGATTGTTATATGGTTAGTTTTGCTAATAAATAATTTTTTTAATAATTGTTAGGTTAGTACATAGTAAAATAAAAAATAAATTCAAAAATTATTGTTAGATTATTATTTAATGAGTCAATTGAATAAAAAAAAAAAAAAAAAACTGTGTGATGTAAAGACAATATTAAAATTGTTTTGATTACTCGACCTTAAGAACAATTGTACAAAATTCGAGTCTACATTAATTCTATTTCTGAAGCTCATTTTACTATGAAGAATAAATTTGCATTTTTTATGATTAAAGTTTTCACTATTCATACAAATATGAAAACTATTCTAATTAGAAAAATTAAAGCAATTCTCAGCCCGTGAATGTTTGTAATTACATAACATTTTCAATATTACATATATATACAAAACCAATAATTTAAATCGTACTATTCTTTTAATACTTTAGTGGGAAAAAAGTATTAATAAAGGATTGTTAGAAAAGCTGGTAAATATATGAAGATATGTAACTGAAATTTTTAGTTAGTTAAGTGTTGGATTAAAAATTGAGCTTTTTTTATAAATTTTTTAAAGAAAATAAAGCTACATTGGTCATATAATTAATACTATATCATTAATCATCGATTATTCTATTTATCCCAATCATTCATTTATTTGATCGTAATTAAGTTGTTTTTTAGACTGAATGATAGAAACAAATGTTTCCTAACACTTCAATTTATGGTATCATGCAAAATATTAGTGACTTATCTCTGATACAATTTATATGGCTATGCTATTTTTAGGTTTTGAAATGCCCTTATTCCCTTAAACTTATTTTTAGTTTCAGTTTCATAAATACTATTTAAAAAAAAATCAATGCATATTTAATTATTTAATAATATTTGATTAATGAGGTTATAGTAAATTTGTTAATGTAATCATAGTAGTTAGAATAATGTAAGATATATTTTTAAAAATTCTACAATTCAATTTTTTGTTAATATAAGTGTGCGAAAAATAAAATTAAATATTACATCTTAAGGTGATCCATTCGTAAATTTATGCTGTACTAAAAGTACTGATTAAAGAGGTTTCTGAAAGTATGTCGTAAGTTTTTATTTAGAATTCGGGAGGGATCTCTTCAAGAATAACATGATTAAGAAAGAAAACTAATTTGCAACAACTTTATATAAATTCTAAATGAATTTCAAGCTTGTACAGTATGCATCCCTGTCATTATGTTATGAACTGTGGCAATCGCATAACACAAGGAGGTGCATATATAATTTTTTTTATCTGAATTATGATAAATATTTCAAAAATAATCATAAGAGGTTCAATTTTAGATTTTTTTAAATACAATTTCGCTGTTATATTGCCATAATACACTGTTTTATTTATTTATTTAATTTATCATTGGACCCTAAATCATAAAAACAGTCTTTTTTACACCATTTACAGAACACTAATTAGAAAAATTAAAGATATTGATAAGAAGAAATGTACAATTATGTAAGTGGTATTTAATTGGAATTGTTGTTTGATGATTCAGAGAATAGAACAAGTGCTTTTTATATCAAAATGACAGGATTTTTTTTATATTTTTTGTAAATTTTATTTATGTCTATACTATGCTATTAATAATATATATATATATTTATATTTATAAGTGGAATATTAATGTTTAAATTCATGTTAGGACTGAATTAAAGGCTTAATTTTTTAATTCGCGAAATAGACAAAATATTATGCTATTAAAATAAGAAGTAATCCAAAAATTATTTTTTCATTCTATTTTTATTTGGTTTGGTATTTGGGACCTAAGTTTTAAGTATATTTGATATGTAAAAAGCGTTGTTATATGGATGGCAACATTGGGAAGATGATTTATAATTAGGATTACGATCATAAATAAATATTAAATATTTGTCTAAATATAATTTTTTTTTTTTTTCAAATTAATATTGACAATGATAAAAGAACCTTCAATATGTTATAATTTTGCTGGTATGTTGTGTTTTAGCATGTTCATTAACTTGATGAAATAAAACGAGTTACAATAATATAACTAATTCGATAATTGTACTTAAAAATAAATGATGAAAATTTAGATTGTTTTTAAACTGCATTTATATTTCAATTGTAGGGTCAAGTAAATAAAATTTATGAGAAGAAAATATATTCAGGTTGTGCATGATTTTTTAATGATGTTTTGAGTCACAGTCATAATTGTAATAAACATGTTTAATTAATTTTATTTATTTTTTTAAACTTGATACTTTCTATTTTTGTATGATGTACGAAAAGAAGCTCCTAAAGTTGTGTTTTTAATGCGTGGATTGAAAAAATGTGTGATACTTTTCCAAAATTAGAAATATGAGAATTACCCAAAAATGTGACAAGATCAATTTAGATTAATAAATATATTTATCAATGTTCTAGTTCATTTGTTTGATCCGAATGAAAGAAAAAATACTATTATTTTTTCAAATAATATTCTTTTATTAAAAATGAAATCAATTAATTCTACATTACCCTTTGATCGAAAGAAAAAATAAACCTTTTTGCTTCATATTAACTGTTCAGGTAACTAAAATTAACAGAAAAAAATTGATTACCACATAATGTTATCTTCTTTACTTTTATTGTTATATTAATGGTATCTCCATCAGAAGCACAAAACATGATTATTTCATTGATTTATGGTGAAAGCTATTAGCCAATATATTCTGATCTGATATAAAAAAAAATGGTGCATGAAGAATTTTAACTTCAGATAATAAATAGTCAATATCATTCAGTATTAAAATATGATAATAATAAAAACAGTTGTTATTTTTATTTATAATACCAGCTGATATGTTTCTGATATCAGCTGTCCAGTTTATTATACCAGCTGTTGTTATTAAATCAGCTGTACAAAAATGAAAAGAAACTTTTTATTCTTTGTGTTTTAATTATATTCTAATCTTTACTAATATCTAACAAATTATTATTTGAAGTTTAAACACTTTATATTACATTCAGCTAAGGACATTGTTTATTATAATAATGCTTTTGATTATAATTGAATGATTAAATCAAAATTAAAATAAGTTACTTTGTATATTTATTTTCCTTTATGATCAAATTGACATTATTGAATAACAAAAATGGCATAGAGGTTAGCTGAAGCTTATCATAAATAAAGCTATCATCATTACTGACAGCTAAGTCAATAAACAGCTGAAATATTTTTAAAAATAATCGATAGATCGCAGGACAGTAGTGAGCGAATCGATTCAGCTCACTGATCGTTCATGTCAAGATTGTTGTAATTCCGTGATGCGATTATCTCCTTGGGCAGTTCTTGCGGGTGCGTCGTGTAGTTGACGTGCTCTCTGTAGTACCGTTCGCTTGCTTTGTCGGACAGCTCTTCCTCGAGGATCCGCTCCAGGTCAGACCTCGGGGTGGACACGGAGAGAGCCGGAGGAGATTTCAACGTGGGGGAGAAGTGGACGGGTGTGATCTCACCGTTGATTTCCGACTCCAGGATGTTCATCCGTTCTTCGCTCCTGTGCTTTCCGGCCTGCTTAGTAACGAGATTGCCCGTTTCGATGTCACGTACCAGCCGGTGACCGGAGCGCGATCTGGTGAGCTGTCTAGACACGTATTCCGCAAGGTCCTTTTCCTCCTTCTTCATTATCACCTTGTTGAGTATGATTAGGAAGATGCCGACAAGAAGAGACGCCAAACCGGACAGGATCAACTCGTTGAACCAGGTGAAGCTCTTGGACCAGTCGTCGAAGTCGTCGGGTATGAAGCCCGAGCCCATGAGGAAGAGTCCGAGGACAAGGAAGATGACGCCTATGTGGAGCATGCCCACGCTCGAAACCACTTTCTTATCCGGCGCAGGGCGCACGGAGCGGTATTGCCTATGCTTCTTGCGCTCCAGGCTGCCCATGCTGTTCCTCGGGCTAGCGCAAGAAGACCTGGACTCGCCAAGCCCGGACTCAGTCGACTGGGTGCTGAACCTCCGCTCCCTCGCCTTCTTCTGTTCCTCCCTTCGTCGCCGCTGGCGCTTGATCGCCAGGGCCGAGTGTAAGCCCATTGCGTGCATCCTGAAACAGCAGGGCAATCAACAAATCTGTCTAAAATATCTTTGTTCCATGCATGCAGTACGAATTATTATCTACATAGAAAAAAATCATACAAGAAACTGGATAGAAATACAAACTTTTCTTGTCATATGCTATAAATCTAATTAAATCGGAACAATTTAAACTGCTACAAATCTATCAAATGTTAAGGTTCTAATAGTAAACATACGATATAAATATTTTATAAGACTTTCTATAATAAGTGCATTAGAAAAAATAAGTGCATTGGATTTTTTTATTAGAAGAACAGTCTACTCATTTTAATATATACATATAATATAATCAATTTCTTCATCTTTAGGGTTTGTCATCACCACCTTTTGCAAGGTCGAACAGGACGAAGCCATCATAGAATGGAACCGACACAGGGTGATTGAATTGAAAGGGAGTACTCTAGGAAATCGTTTCCTGCCGCCCAGTCATGCTATTCTGATGGTTTGGACTTTCCAAACTATAATATTTTACAACTTCTCACTATAAAAGGCGTTTTTCGCACAGCTACGTTAATCGAGGAATAGAAAAATTAAGAATCCAAATTCCGGAAAATCCTATAATACCGAATCGCACGGGTGGAGGAGAAAAATCACTAACATAAATACATTCATCAATGGACCTTTTTTGCTTCAGGTACGTCAGTTACTTTTACGGATTAAAAAGTAATTATTTTATAAAATCAAATACTGTTACATGTTACTTTTCAACCATTATAGTGATAGCTAATGAATGGTATGTTGTGAGACAAATCTCACTAATATTTCTCATGTGAAACCACATAAAAATAGGTGATTTTCCGATGAAAGAATAAGGTAAATATTATATCTTATTTTATCAGTCATCGAAACAGTATCAACCTAGCTTCATGAGCTCCATTTCGTCGAATGCCCAGCACTGCAATGTACATTTTCTATCAGTTTCCTTAAATTATCAATATTTAACTAAAACTTTTTTCTTTTTAAGTAGGGAATATAGCTCCAGGAGATTCATTTTGGGAAATAATTATAGATCTGTATAAACAAATGATTATTTAATAATTAAAAACAGTTATTTCCCAACCGGTTACTTTTTAACCAGTGAAATTAACTGATTTACCTAAAGCTGAAAAGACCCCACTATATTTTCCCTAGGGACTGTATTGCCCCTTGACTTTATCTTAGAAGGATCCTGAGTCCTTTAATATCTCTCGCAGGATCTTAATCCTTTGTTTCCCTTATCGATCTCGACCTCTTCCCCAAACATCCCGCCAATAATTGGACTAACCTAATTTACTCCCCAGTTCGGCAACTTTAGGGTGCGATGTTGTGTGTTTTATTTTGTATTCTGTCTGAAATTTTGTACAAAGGGTTTACATTGAAAGTTCTCAAAATCCTCTTGTTGAAAATAAACATAAATAGCCATCATAAAAATAAATAAAGTAGAAATGTTTTATTTATTTATTAGTAATTTATTTTATATTTGTACCGGCGCAGTATCGCATTCTTAGCTACATATTATTAGCAACTTGATGTCAATGTTTTTTTTTTTTTTTTTTTTTTTTTTTACAAATGATTAGTGGTTTCTGAAAAGGTCTCAATACCATTTTCTTTTTAATCTTCATATAGGAAGTCCAGAAAATAGTGAGAAGGAAAGAGAAAGAACAAGAATGGCGATGCGTTAACGATTGAAATGTTGTGTAACAGCTGTTTACAATTTTATTGTTGGAATGTTCATGTCAATGTGATTCAAACAACCCAAGGAGTATTTACAATTTTTCTTAGAATTTTGGATTTTGTTATTGGTATCTTGTGTACATGGATATGTTTCGCTGAACCCCAAACAGCATTTCATATGTCCAAATAGGTATTATTATAATAGTGGAAATTAGTCCTTTGCTTCATAATGAAGCTCTATAGTCTAAATGATGTGATAGTCATCTGTAGAGTCTTGTCTGCGCTTGTCTTTTTGATTTGGGACTTGAGTTTCATTTATTGTTTTTATCAAAGTATAGTCCGAGATAAGGTACATAGTTTAAAGAATGTATATAGGCATTTTAGTTATTATGTTAAAAATGTCCTAGGTTAAAAAGAAATAGGTTATTTACTATTTTGATATCTGTTAATGATGACAAAGTGGTCTGAATAGTCCATCTTTATCATTTTATCAAATAATTCATTTATAAATTGAACTTTGAAACAAAGTTCAATTCAAAGTTGAAAGTTGAAACAAAGTTCAATTCATAAATGTTAATAATGACCATGGAGTACATTACAAACTCCAAGTATTAAAAGAAAAATTTGAATTAATTGACAATCTACTAAAAGGTTAATAATGTACAAATTTATAAGTAAAAAAATATTTAAATTAAGTAATAAATGGACTAATAAGAGATGAAAATTGAAAATGACTGAAGAAGTCGAAACGTATTTTTAAATAAAGAAAAAAATGTTTGACTGGAAAAAGGTTTTTTTTACTCACTTGAATGAATGACTCAAAAATATGTACTCCAGTAACATAAACAAGAAAATTAAAATAAAAAATCGTATTAACTTGATCTCCTAGCTTTTTCGTTTCTAGTTAGTCTTATTCATCTACTACCTTTGACAATCTTTTTTAAATTTTCACCAGCAGTATGCTAAATAATAAATAAAACCCCAAAGAAACAAAAATGGTTGCATTGTTTAGATTTTGATGCTGGTATCTAGATCTATACAAAGTCCCAACAGGAGCTTATATATCTACTGTCATGTTTGTTTTCATGCAAAATGAGATGTATAATTTAATGCATAGTTATTATGCAATGAGAGTTACAAGTAAGCTTCCTACACGCCGATTCCTCGACTATTTTGGATAACAAATATACTATTTAGTTTCCATCTCGATGAAAAAATTGATGGAATAGTAATTTGGTTTGATTCACAACAAACGTTTACTCAGCTTGAAGCTACTTCTCAGAGTGACTCTTCGGTTGAGAGAGGGAAAGGGCAATGAGCATAAAAAGAGTGGACGAGAGGTTTCTCCAAACTCCAAACAACTGAGAATACCACCAATACTCGACTCACCACTTAGGTCTGAGTGGCCAGGCGTCACTTAGCTCTCTCTCTCTCTCTCTCTCTCTCTCTCTCTCTATATATATATATATATATATATATATATATATATATATATATATATATATATAAAAGAAGTACAATAAACGTCATTAATTTGAATGCTACTGATACGGTTACCATGGTAACAGCTGTGAGAGAAGAACCGGGAAGGTTATTCTGATTCGTGTGTTTTTTTTTAGTTACACTATAAGGTCTTAGCTGTAAAAAAAGAAACAGCATTTCACACACTATTTACAAAACTGTTTTTTTTTAAACTAAAAAACAACATAAAAATCAGAATAACCTCACCGGTTCTTCTCTCACAGCTGTTACTATGGTAAACGTATCAGTAGGATTCAAATGAAAGAAGTTTATGGCACATATTTATGTAGTATTTTAAGTTTTTACATTACCTTTTCAAATCTTTAAGTCTCTAAAATAATAAAAAATGCCGAACTAGTTAACGTTTTTCCATTTCAGGAATCAGTCATTTAAAATTCACTTCAGGAATTGAAATCATGAAGATCATATATAGCACATCTCAATTCAACAGCCGAATAGATGCACTAATCAGGGCAAGTACCCTTCAAGAATTTAAGTTCGCTTCGGTTTTAATTTAATTAATATACAATCTAAAGGGCCATGATAAGGGTCGTATTGAGTCTTAAAGAAAAGCCTTGACCTTTAGCCTGCACATGCAAGCATTAACGCCTTTGTCAACTATGTTTTAAATAACTGGTTCTTGGAAAAAACGGTTATTCTAAATGGAATAACCTGTTACGATGTCGCATATAACTAGCTGGTAAATAAATAAAAAAAGGTTATTCTATAATAACGGAAAACCCTGTCATTCGATAAAAACTGTTATAAATGGTCTATTATTGACATCCCATGAAAATGTTACAATTTAAACAGAGTTTATTAACAATATTAATAATAATTTTCAGCTATAAATAAAATTTTAAAAATTAACCAATATTTTCATAGGGCTGACTATCGGATCAGAATTGTTTTCAAATCCTTCAAAAGTGTATAAAATCAATCTATTTGTCGAATAAACTCCTACAACGTATATCAAAAACGAATCCTTAATTCCTTTTAATTTGTATGAAAGCCCTTCCGCAAGTGGTGTAGGATAACCAAATACCCAATGAGGCTTTGGAAACTGGAGTTGAAGGACTTCCGGGGGGAGGGGAGTGGCTCTTGAAGGAGTTGAAAGGAACTTGATCTGAAGAGGATTCGATTCAAGATGTGTTGGTCCTCATTTTCTATCGTAATAAATGCTGCATTCTGTTTAGGTTTATATCGTATTGGATTACTAACAAGATTCACCATTTGTGGACGAGAGTAAAAAAATTAATTTTTACAATAATATATATAAAAAAGAGTCTGATCAATCAAATCCTACTTTGGCAGATAAATTATTTAATCGATTTATCTGCCAAAGTAGGATTTGATTCTGGAACCTTCATCAGCTCGACAGCTCCAATATATAAATAAATATAAATATTAATGCTCCAATATATAAATATATATGTATATATTTAGACGCTTGTAATAGAAAAGGGAAAAACATTAACCTCAAATTCTCAAAATGGTTTCCTCCATCTTCAATGGTGCATGTGAGGCCCCTTAAATGGAGATAATTGACAAGGATTGGGTGTGAGAGTGAGTACTCTAACCCGTATACTTCTATCAGGAATAGAATTGTGATTTCTAGAAATCCCGCTGGAGTATATGTAAATACGTATCTGGTTATTTCTAAAGTAAGCTACTCAGATAATTTTGATTTGCTCTTAAATAGAATCTATTTCTACTTCCAAGTCGTGACAACACAGTTCATAATTTATTGTTACCACTATCCAGTTTCATTGTATCTACAATATCGGTTTAATGCTTTGAAGTAGAACTCACATTGCATGCGATGCTTGGAGATGTTAGCTGGAAAGAGAGACAGAAGTCATGTCAGACGATCAATCTTAACGATAAGGTTTTAAACGCGTACAATCATTCAAGTTATCAAGATTGTTAAGTTTAACTGAACAAACAGAAATAAATAGATCTTTTTATTGTTCATGGATAATAGGATGGGGGGCCAAAAAATAATTCCTAAAATAGTAAAACCATTACAAAAACAGACGTTTCGACCCACCTTCTCGATGTATATAGATACAAAACGTCGTTAGTTAAACGAAAACAACAGGATATGATTAAATAATAATAATAATGATAAAAACAATATGTAAGTAAAGGAATTAGAACAATCTAATAACTAATAGTTGATAAAAATAATTATAGAAATTGAAACAATGAAACTTGGGAGTATAAATAATAAAGAAGGAAGAAAATATTCAGGATGGAGGTCAGACAAAAATCTCTTTAATAAGGAGACATATTTATTTTAAACCCAGCGTTTCGACCCCCAATCCAAATCTTCTTGAAGGCTGAATATATAAGATACATAAAAATTAAAATAAAACATAGTAAAGAATAAAAACGCATATAGGCATCAAGGGATATAGTTGATAAAAAATATATAATAAAAAAAGGGAACCCTTTAGGTAAATATAAAAATATATAGAATAGTTATAGAGTAATACAAATTAATCGAAAGAATGGCATTCGAAAAAAATAATAATGATATTAGAGTAATATAAATTAATCTAATGAATGATATTGGTAAGGAAAACTATTTTTTTTTAAATGAAAAGATAACTAATAAAAATGCTGTTGGAGAATATAGAATGACATAAAGGCATTATTTATGATAAATTATAGAATTGTTACAACAGAATCGATTGAATTATATAATAACAGGTACCTCTTTGTTATATATTTTATATTTAGCCCTAAAGAAGACCTTCATGTGGGTTGAACCCTTGGCTTTAAAATATATTAAATAGTTCTCCCTTTTGTTAAATAGGGATTTTTCTGGCTTCCACCCGGACAATTTTCTTCCTCATATATACAAGGTCAACTAATATTTTTTTTCTCACGGAACGGCCTAAGAGATCACACGAATATCGTTATTTTCACATTCCTTCTGTACTTCCTTCTTTCTTCCCAATTTTTCCTCATTCTTTCCGATTATTCTTTCCTTCTCTCTTCGGTCCACGCTAACGTTTATGTATTTAGCTTTACAGTTTCTGATTCTTCACCCAACAGTTCCAAATTATCCGCAAGCCCAAGCACGGATATTTTTCTATTCCTATTCAAAATCAAACCTTTTTCGTTGTGTATCAACTTTTTAATAACGTACTCGAGTGTTAAATTGAACAGTACAGGAGATATCGAATCACCTTGTTTTAAACCTGGACAAACCTCAAACTTCTCCGAACAATTATTACCGGTTCTTACCATAATCGAAAGTTTCACTCTTATACATCCTTACCAGAATTACAAATTTCTTTCATTCGTTCAATCAGTTTTACTTTATCAGTTAAATAAGCTAATCAGTTAATCAGTTTAATCAGTGATTTTATTAAATCAGTTTTATTTAAGGTATTGTAAATTCCTTCCACATCCACACATTCCACTCCCATCAGTTCATTGAAGTTGTTTGCTCATTTAACGTCATTTTTTTGCTGCTATGGCTAATCGGACGATGCTACAGTGGAAGCTCTAAATTTTGCCTATCCAGGTTTAATTAGGATAGGGATTTTTAACGAGTACCTGACATCGTGCAGGCTCGGGACCCCCGTTTAACGTCCCTTCCGAAGGACGGCGTAACTAAGGATTTTTTCTCCCTTTAAAAAAATCCTAGGGCCACCTGCCGGGCTACGAACCCGCGATCTTGGGATTAGTAGTTTGTTACGCTAACCACTAGACCACATGTGACCCCAGGCCATTGAAGTAACAGGAATATTTGCTGTTAAAGATTTATAAAACTGGATTTATTATTGGGATAATACAAACTGAATTATTATATATTATACTGTATTGTAATTAAATTAAATTATTACGTCTGTCTCTTTAAATAGCTATCTCCCGCATCGGGTGCATTGTAAATTCAATCTGAAGGTAAACCTTACTAATGTATCTACAGCCCCGGTGAATAAGTGATATGTCTAATTTTTTCCAAAATGAGTTTCTTGTACTTAAGTAAGCAGAATCGTGTTATTGAATAAGGGGCTAAGCAAGGCGTTGGCTTGAAAAGTAGTTATTGCTTATATTACTATTCCAATTAAAGCCAAAAACTACGAGAATGATACGATTCCGGTTATCTGAAAGCAGTTAACTCTCTCCGGACAAAATCCGACTTAACCACTTATTCACCGGGGCTGTAGACATATAATGTATTACACAAATATATTACATCGAATATTATAATAAAAAAACTATAACTATTAACAAATAATTATATTATAAATATTAAAACTTTATGCTATAACTAACTAATTGAATGATGCAAGATAAATACAAAAATTATCTAGGGATTCAAATGATTATTTGCTATTAAAAAATGTATACATCATTCACAAATCATCCTCATGCTTCTAACGTCTAAAACTTCATTTCACTAAAAACTTTACAAAAACATGGATTTTTTTTTTTTGGGTGATTAGGATATGCTTATACATACATTAACTCGAACAATGAGTTATTGCATTAAAGACTGCATAAAAACAGAAAAACATGCTTTTTGTTACAAAAACGTTTTGCGTAACAACGGTTTGCATAGGACATTAACATTACGGTTAAATTTAAGTGGATGAATATATTACGACGGCCTGAATAGGCTTTCGTGCAGGACCAGAACAATACGATACACATATAAAAAATATTTAAACACCGTCAAAAATATCGAGGACACTTAAAGCAAATACAAAGCAATAAAAAAATTTCGAGATTTTTGACATCAACACTTTTATTTCAAAAACGAGCACAACATCAAAATACACAACGCCGATTTGAATCAATTTTTCTTACATTTTCGTTCAGATATTTTGTTGTCCAATAAATTCAAAATTTATTATTCGTGTTAGATTTTGATAAAATCTCTAATATTTCCTCCTGATTTAGAAAACTATTCCAAATGTAGAAATGCTGAAATTGTATCAAAAATAATTAAATATTGACTATAAAATATTAAAATGAAGTAACATAATGAAAATAGTGAAATCGAATCACAGGGTGTTGGGCAATGAAGCAATACTTACACAAACACACATATATTGTATATATATGTTAACATAATATATAATATATATATATATATATATATACATAATATATAATATATATATATATATATAATATATATATATATATATATATATATATATATATATATATATATATATATATATCAGACTAATATTATTATAAATTTTATGTTATGCTAGGATAGTATCCAAAATTCAAAACACAAATATATATTTTTATTTATTATATAGATAATTTAAATATTGTATACTAAAAAACGAAAAACTATAGAATCTTTTAAATAACAAAGAAAACAAACCTTAACCACTACATCCTATGAAGGATTTTGGGTTCAAAACATGGTAGAGACTAAACTATTTCTGAGACAACAGCTGGTGTGGTGAATTGATTTGTCCGATATCTCGAACATCCACCAGATTTCGCTGCATTTAAGTGTACTCATTTTATTGAGACTGGATGAACCCTTGAAGGATCTGCAAGACCCACTGCGTCCATCTATGTACTAGTTAACGTATTAAGTAATTTATTTACCACAAGTGGATTTGAACCCTTGATTTTCAGAGTGCTGTCTGCATAGAATGAGCAACCATTCCAGCAGTAAATATAATTATTAATTTTTTGTAAAATTGGAAATTCATTATCAAAAACTGTTCGATTTAATTAATTTTTACTTCACCGAAGAAGAAGCTACATCCCTTTTCAGCAACATTATTTAAATTGACAGTTAGTGCAAATTTTTCGGACTAAAATAAGCCTTTTTTTTATGTTTAAAGGGGTTCAGTACATGGTAGAGACTGTACTGTATCATGGACAACGGTTCTACAAGGAGGTGACTTGTCCTAGGTCAGGCCCAACCGCCAGATTTTTCCCCTTATTTTGGGTAACCTATTTTTATAACACTTTATCGAGGCTGGATGAGCCCCAGGAGGGTCCTATATCCCATATGATCCATCTCTGGCTGCAAACAGACTAATATAAATATAATTCTTGCCCACAGCGGGATTTAAACCAGAATTTCCGGTATAGCAACTCAGTGCTCTACCACTGACCCACTCTGCTCTAAAATAATATATTAATACCGTTTTTAATTCTTAATACTTTTTGAATTTCCAGATTGTACCCTAGCCATTTAATTTATTCATGTAAACATGTGTTTATTAGCATATGAATGATCGTCATTTGTTATTCGTTGTAAATGGCAGTATGAAATGTTAGAGTGCACAAAAGGACTGTTTGTTTTTTGTTTTACTTTGCATTAAATTTATCATTGGATAGTATGTATTATCAAATCTGGTAAGGCTAAGCTTTGTTTGCAAACGACTAACCCTTCCGAAACAGCATGTGAATTAAGCTTGTGTAGGATCTATCAAGCCCCCAGCTCCCCCTCCCCCCCCCCCCTCAGCCCTGAAGAATACCTACAAAGTAGGTCGAAACGTTTGCTACTTAATACACTTTTCTCCACGACTAACTCTTTTACTTTATGAAAATATTAGAAATCGATTGACAGTCATTCACTATAGCAGGATATTTTTTATATAGCCACTAGCAATGAATAACTAATCGCTACCTTAGTATTACGAGGTTGTAGGTTACAAAATTGAAAAATCAAAGATTTTGATATCAAATGGTTCTGTGGTTCGAAAACTATACATAGATGTTCAAATGTAAAAAAATCGCGACCGGTTATCATCCAAAAAAAAAAAAAAATACTCAGAATCTTTGATGTAGTTCTTCTAATTTACGATATCTATATCATACAACTTTGTAATAATAAGGTAGTGTAATGACAATCAGTGATACGGGATGAAACACATGTTTACATTAATTTAATTGTTTTTGTTAATTTCACATTTAATATTTACCATAAAATTATATATATGTATATAACACCCTGTGATCCATTTAATAAATAAAGAGAATAAAGAATAATATTTAACTTACTTGAATAAGAGTTGATGAAACTTTTGTTCCTTTGAAGTTGATCACATCTTACAGAAACGATATCCTGAACCAGGAACGAAAAGGAGTTGCATTCGAGAGATCTTGTTCCACTTTCACATCAGTTATCCTATTTGGTCAAGAATAAGAAATGTTGTTGAAAATATGTTTTAAATTATTTTTACTGCCGTCTCTGTCCGATTCATCTTTATGGGTTTACTCGAGGAAAGTATATTTATAAAAATACATTAAAATAAACATTTTTCAAAAATAAGAAAAATTAGATTCAATTATAAACTTCATAATATAAACAAATTATTTTTATGACAATACATACTTATGGATTATGGGCTTAACTCACAAAAATGCTGAAAAAATAAACCAGTCAACTTTACGCCAATTCAGGCATCTTCTGGCTAAGAAAAATCACATCAATGTATATAATTCCAGATGATGCCTGAATTGGTGGACCATCACTGTTTTCCTCCAAGTATTTTTGAGATTTAAGGCTTTCGGGTTATGTGACTGTTATAAGGCCTATATGGACTTATGGAATTGAACTATGGGGCTCCACCAAACCATCGAATTCCTCTCGTATCCAATCCTTGCAATCCAAAATCCTTTGCAAAATCCTAAACGCTCCTTATTTTGTCACAAATAAAACCATCCATAATGACCTTAACGTTCCATATGTTACCGATTTAGCCCATTCCAGATACCTATCATTCCACAATAAACTTCAAACCCATCCAAACCCACTAGTTTCCATCCTTACATCCAATTCCATCCCGGACAATCCTCCTAGGCGTCTGAAGAGAAGATGGCCTCGGGACCTTCTATTATAGAACTTTAAACTCTATTAGAGTGCTGCCAGTGGGTAGTATCTCTACATGTCCTATCATGTATTATTTACTCCCATAGCAATTGTACTAGATGTATGTATTACAGTTGTACAACTCAATAAAATAATCAAAAAAAAAAAAAAAAAAAAGGCTTTCGGGATTTTTCTTATTGCATTTTATTTCATAATTATGCCTCTTATTGAGTTTTGCCCATTTTTTATTGATACAGAATTTATGGTATCTGATCCGAAGGTTGTCTTTTCGAGTTGAGTTATGACAAGCTTTAACTGTTGGTTTCATATTTAATATTTTCCAAACATAGAAGTTATCGTGAGCTTTAGTTGGAAAACAGAATGTTATTACGAGTAATGATTAGATTTTGGTAATCATTTAATGATAAAATAATAGTTTAAACTAACATTTCGTAGAATAGATGATATATGCTCGTTGAAACGTTAATTTCTTGGTAAAATGATCATCGAAGTATAAATGTTTTCCATAATTACATCATCTTTTCCATACTAAAGCTCATGATAACTTGTATTTTTTGACGACTTTTTTCTATTTTAATGCCATGTAAAGTATTGTATTACTACAATTCACAGCATTCAGATGCAAATACAAATGTCCAGTTGGAATCCCACAAAAGGAATTTATACCATTTCATTCCATTGGAAGGAAATTTAGACCTTTTTAATTGCACAATCAATAGGCTTATTTTCAGTTGAAGTAACGAGGCAGAAAATCGCCGAAGGGCCTAGGTTCAGTACATGGTAGAGACTACTGTTTCTAAGGTAGTGTATGGAGATTATTTGAGGTCACGCTTAATTGTCAGTTTTTATCCAATTAAGAGAGTGGTTGAGTGGCCCTAGGAGAGTCTATATATCTCGTGTGTATCAATATACAGTTGTTAACATGATAAATAATTTATCTCCCAAAGCTAGAGTTGATCCCGGGATCATCAGGATTGCATCTCGGCGCTCCCCCCCCCCACCACCAGCTAAAACCCTTTAAACCTAAATAATAATTATTATCGGTAGCATTTCTTTCTCTCTCCAATTTCATAGTAGAAGGCTTGGACCATTTATTCCCAGTAGAAGGAAATTAGACCTTTTCAATCGTACATTCAACAGGGTTATTTTCAGTTGAAGAAACAAGGCGGAAAAAGACGGAAGTGGAAGAATTATGCAGAAACCGATTACAATGCTCTTAGAATAAACCGCGACCTCTCGACGAACTAGGTCAACCGTCAGTGCTTAATTACTGCTCCCAAGTCTCTTAAGCACCAAGTCCTTCGCAATGCCCTTTTTATCCTTTAAGGAATTATAAAATCGCCAGGATATTCTTCTCATTACTGTAATACCACTGCTCTTGCAGAGCGATATGAAATTCGATCCAAGAGCAGAATTAAATTTATTATAGCCTTGTGGGAGGTTTCAGCTATAACCGACTATTATTGCGATTCCGGATATTATCTTCAGATCGGATTCCGATAATCCTTCTATCTCTGGTATGGTCATTTTCTCCATTCGTTCCAAAAATATCTCAAGCCTTCAGCAGCCTATGATTTTTTTTCGTCTATTTTATTATCTCAAATTTCCAATTAATTTTTCGGGTAATGAACGTTATTATTGAAAAAATACTTATGCAAATAGGATATCCGATCCGTAAAAATTAATTGATTTCATGTTTTTTATATAAATTAAAACAATCTTAACCACCACCTTCTTTGAAAGGTTGAGTACAAAATACAAACTGTACTGTTTCGACATCAACAAGACAGCGGTTGTGCAGGGTGATGAGTTGTACGTGAACACGCTTATCTGTCTGGTTTTGTTAATTGAGGATACCCACTTTAAAGAGACTGGGTGAACCCCAGAATGGTTTGCAAATCTCATAGTATCGATATATGGCTATTAAATTATTATATAATTTGTCTGCCACAGCCAGTTTTGGACTTAGGACTTAGAGCTCAGTAAACTCAGCGCTTTACTCAATAAGGTACCCTAGTTTGTATCGTGCTTAGTATAACGTATCTTGTGGAAAAGGGTTTAGGGTTGCTTGCAGATTGTTGCTGATATCGGAATGGAACCTTTGGTTAGAAAAATGGAAAAAAGTCAAAACAATAAAAACTAAGTGGACAATTATATTTTAATAGGTTAACTGGGATATATAAAAGACTTATTTTGTACAAGTATTTAATAAAATACTTGTTTACCTACTAATATCTAGTAACATCTAGTACTTACTAATACTTCTAGTACTTACCCGATCTGGTAATCTAGTACTTACCCGAATAATATCGGGGTAAATTTACTAAAACGATAAGTATCTTCTGAAATACATTTAAATGAAGAGTTGCCAAATTTGTAAAAATGGAATCGGTCCTCCTTTAGGTGTAAAGAGAGTACCCTTAGTATTTATTAAAGAAAACACGTTATTAATGAAACAAGAACAATATTCGTCTTGATGATTAAAGGTTCAGCATTTGTTTTAGTAACACGTTCTCACCCTAAACTATCGCAGCTTCGTACAGCTTAATAGTTTATAGCAAATAACAAGTGATTTATTTCACAAACCTGATACTAGCAAGAAGTTTTAGCACAGTTGAAATTTAGTTTAGCACTGCAAATCGCTGCGTTAGGGGAAACTATCAGCTCCTATATATTGGGTCGGAACGGTTGAAATGTCAGTTTCGTTTATTTACAGTTTTCTTTTCATTAGGGATTAGATTATTTGTAGACAAAAAATTATGTAATGTATACCGTTTGAAAGATCATTTAATCTTTTTTCAGAATCAGCCTTACTTTTCCTTTTGAAAGTGAAGCAACGTATTAAAAATAAATAAGAATAAAATTATGTCTTCCGCAGAAATTCGTATAATTTTACTCTACGAACTTAAACGCAGACTTCTAACATAGCCACGAAGGTGTTCCGAAACATTAATATTGCCTACGGTGGTTTGATACGAATAAAATCTAAAATAAAATATTGTTTCTGTTGGTTTGAAAAATTTAGGTCTGGGGATTATGACCTTACCAACAAAGAACGTGGTAGGCTGAAGACTAAGTTGGACAAAGAAAAGTTGAAAGAGCTGGTCGAAGCGGGCCCTTCCCAAACCACTCGTGAATTAGGTTCACAACATGGAGCAAGTGTCATGACTCCAGGCACCTTGAGGAGGTAAGACAAAAAAACTGGAAATATGGACACCACATGAATTAGCCGAGGCCCAGCAACTCATCCGATTTTTTTTTCAAGAGCTGAATATAGAGGTCCTTCCTCACCCACCATTTTCTGCGGACCTTTCTTCAACTGATTTTTACTTTTTCTGTTGTTTGGATACTTTTTTAAGAAATTAAATATTTTACAACGAAAATGCCCTGAAATCGGCCATCCAAGACTTTGCTTCTTCCTTGACACCTAATTTCTACAGAGCGGGGATAAAAATGCTTGTTTCACGATGGGAGAAGTGTATTGAAAAGGATCCTATTTTTGATTAATAAAAGTATTGTTTAATAATTTTTTTGCTAATAATTTGAATTTACAGCTTCACTGACATTTCATATATTACAACCCAATATAAAAAACATATACCACTATCTTACATTCATGAAGGGTATTGGGTATAGTACAAGCTTGAGACTAATGTTTCTATGACAACAGTTGTTCACAGGACTGATTTATTTTAGTATATGCTCAACTGCCAGGATTAATCTAGGTTAAGACGACCGAATTTATAGAGGCTGAGTGAGCCTGGTAGAGTCTGACAGACTTGGTGGATTTATTAACAAATTAAATAATTTATCTGCAATAAACTGAATTAGAACCAGGGACCTTCTGCACATCAACTCAGAGCCCTACATATTGGAATCAGCAACAAATGGGACATTAAGGCCTTAAAGATGATTTTATTCGTATCAAATCGTTAAAATAAAAATTAACCTGAAAGACATATGAATCGTTTTTATTTTATTGATTTCTTTATTGATGGATAATAAATTACTTCACGATTGAATTAGGATTTCATGTGAAATTAGGGAAATTCTATCAAAAGTAAATTTATTTATATACATACATTTTACAATAATTAAAAAATTTATCAGAAATAATTAATCTTATCTATGACGTTTTTATAATAACATATTTTACATATTGTTAGGCTTTAAACAACGAATTAAAATTATCAAAATTTCCTATTTTTAATAAATATAATAACAGGGACCTTCTGCACATCAACTCAGAGCTCTACATAATGCTTCCTCACTTCTTAATAAATAATTTTATAATTGTTTTGTACTCCAAAAATTTTATTTAAACAATAAAATATTTCATTGAAAGATTTAAATACCGCATATGGAAGCAGTACTTTTATATTATAAAGTTTGTAACGTTATTATATATTTATATCGATTTAAAATTTAAAAAATAACTATATATATATATATATATATATTCATAATTTATTTTTATTTATTGTTCTTTTGATTGTGATTATTTTTAAATATTTTTATTTTGAAGAGAAAAGAGTTTTCCTGGCCGGGATTCGAAACCGGGTTGTCCGCATGTTTTTTATTATGGATATGTGCAGTGCCTTAACCACTGAGCTACCAGGGATCGTAAACAAGCCAGACAAATCCATTCCCTTCACCGATATATAAATAAATAAATAAATATATATATTCGTTTGATATAAAGATTTTGGCTTTGTTGTAGATAATAATATTACTGGTATATGTTAATTTATTAATCAAGGCAATCCTGAGATAATGATAATAATAATAATTATTAAATAAATGTTATTCATTCAGCATAAATAAAATACAATAATAAACATAAATAGTCTTATGATAAATTAAGATATCATAGAGTTATATTCAATATTCTCTCACTTCAGCACGCAATATATCGTTGCTGTCAATACAATTCCGCCTACAACTTTTTATGAAAATGAGTTAGTATCGGTAACGCATCCTACAGGTTGAATTACAAAGGTTATAATACAGGTCAGCAACATGGCAGAGTATGATTTATAGATAATTCTCTTCAATAGTTCTGAAAAAAATTGCCTACGCTTTTTTTCTCTCATGTAAAATCGCCCAAAGTGTAAATAGGTGGTATTGTTTTGACAGCGGCGATATGTCGATTCTTAAAAAAAACAAAAAAAAATATGGACCGTATTTCAGGTGGTTGTCCAAGTTAGATAAATTAATATAAATTTTTGCAAACGTTAGTCAAAACCACAACTCAAACCACCATCTTACCTGGCACGGCACATGTCGTAGTTTGTAACATTTTTTCCTAAGAAAATAAAATTATAAATGATTAATACTGCAACTAACAAAAAAAGGAGATAAAATAAAAACAAAAATATAATATTCATAAAATAAAATTATTTACGATACTGGGCGGAGAGAAAGGCAAATGTATAGAAAATTCAATTATGATTGATCCTAAGTTGGGTGAAACTAAAAAAAAATATTTACAGACTATAGAGAATGATTGTATTGTAATTGTAGTGAACTGTAATATAATGCAAGTATAACAAATATAAAAAAAATTGTTACTTAAAAAATAAATTATCACTCCTTTATTATTTTAATACACCTGGTTCCAGAGATCATTAGATAGCCATAAATAGTTAAGTAAATCATTAAGTTTTTTATTTTTAATTTATTTATTGAAGTTTACAACTGTATCATAACAGTACAACGATTAAATATAATGAATGATACATAATGGCATAGAAACTACTGTTGGGTAGTACTCAAATAACGAAGTCAATTTAGAAGGCCAAAAGACCATCTTATTTTCAGACACCTCGGAGAATTATCAGGAATTGAAGAGGAAGCTAGGTTTGAAACTTGTGGATTTGATTAGGAATAAAGTTTGTCATGAAAAGATTGATATCGTATTTGGGCTAAATCAGCAACAAATGGGACATTAAGGTCATTATGGATGACTTAATTCCTAACAAAGTTATAAGGCTTGGATGGTTTAATTCCTGATAAAGTATTTTATGAAGTAATTTGGATTTTAAGGATTGAATACGAGATGAATTCGATAGTTTTGTGGATCCCCAAAGCTGTACTCCGTAAGTCCAAATAGGTATTATGATAGTCACGTACATGAGTCTTTTGTAATTAATTGGGAGCTTAGAGCGTTTGTCTAGTAAGTAATGAAGTAGCCTGAAACGGCGAGCAGTTTCTTGTCGTTAAGTATGAGGCTAGTCTGAGCAAGATTTTAAATTTTCTTTATAATTTATAATTAAAATAATAATGAGTTTATTCGTACCAAAGTAAGAAGAAAATCATTAATATAAAATTAAATCTATATGACACAGGAATCGGTTTATATTCTCAATTTCTTAATTGGTGGATGCTAATTAACCTCTTAAATGAATTAGCATTTAATATAAAATAAGGGAAATTCTATTAAAATTAAATTTATCCATCTTACAGTAATTAAAAAAATATTAGAAATATTTAATCCATACTAATAATAGTTTTTATTTTATAAAAAAATTCTTTACATATTATTAGATTTTAAATACGAGATAGAAATATCTTCTTTTTCTTTTGCTTCCTCTTATGCCTAATATGTAATGTCGAGGAGCCTCCAGCAAGGGTAGTTAGTTTACTTTGAATAAATTATCTATCTTGCTGGTTATTAGTCCAGCAATGAAGATCCCGTTTCCTTGGGACATCTAATCTTCTAATATTTATGCCCACTCCAGGAGAAAGGATGATCATATCGGTACTGGGTTTCCCCCAACCTGGAGGACCAGTGGCTGATTGCGGTTTGGGTTGCCAGGTCGCCAAACCTAATAGACGAACAGACCAGCCAGTTTGGCCGGACGTTTATGTAAAAAAGCCGTACACCTTACATTAATGAGGATTTTTTTCTCAGTATTAATAGGTACGACAATTTTTTTTTATGTAGAATCAAGCTATTTTTATTATTACCATAAATCTTGTTAATTTCTAATGAAAAATAAAAAAATAAATAATTAAAACGTCAAATCCGGATGGCAGGACACGGTTTATTTTGGCCTGTCACGCAATCAAAAAGCCTAACTATGTCCTGCCTTATCCGGACGCCTGACAACCCGATTTGCGGTGAAATGAGTGAGCGGTGGTGCTGCCAACTCCCAAAGCCACTGTTGAAAATATAAGCTCTATTAATTCGAAATAAAAATAAGAAGAAAAAGTAAACAGTTCAACCCTGAAATAAGTAATATATATGTATATATATATATATATATATATATATATATATATATATACATATATATATATATATATATATATATATATAAGTTGGCGTAGGGAATTGGCGACCCCATCGCCCAGTCTTCAGACTGCAATCAGCCACTCCAGGTTGGGGGTTGTGCATAGGGTCAATAGCCCTACCCCGTAAAAAAATAAATATTATGAAACCTAATATCAGCCTCGGAAGGCTGGTAAAGGCGGCCAAAGATCTACAAGGTCTGTAGAGCCAACAGAAAAAAAAAAAAAAAAAAAAAAAAAAAAAAAAAAAATATATATATATATATATATATATATGTGTGTGTATATATATATATATATATATTTTACGGAAATGGTAGTAATCGATTGAAAAGAAAAATAAATTAATAATAATTAAAAAAAACCTGTACAACTACAAACCGTGACGGGTCTGGGGTTCAGTACATGGTAGAGACAGTATGGTTTCATGGACAAAAGTTGTGCAGAGGGGGATGATTTGTCCTAGATCACGCTCAACCACCAGATTTTCCCCCTTTTATGGGTACTCATTTAAGAGGCTGGGTGAGCCCCAGGAGGGTCCTAGATCGTATACGATCTATCTCCAGACAAAATAAAAGTCTTGCCTGCAGCGAGATTTGAACCAGGATTTTCGGCATTGCAACTCAGTGCTCTAACACTGAGTTACTCCATCCGCTCCCTAAATTAATAATTAGACATAAGTAGAAAACATTTTTTAAAAAATAGAACGAGGTGGAAGAAACATATTTTTACCATTTTTTTTTATGTTTACTGCAGAATAGAAGTAGAAAAATTGCTTGAACGGAAAAAGTGCTCGAAAGAGATGACTGTAGAAAAGAGGAGAAAGTAATGAATGAATAATAAGGTTTTACGTTCTACCTTGGTCCCGTGGAACCGAGCCATTACTTTAGTAAACAATCCTTAAACTAAGAAAACACATCTTATGTGAGCAGCCCATGGATTTCTTGTAGGCTTATTGAAATATAAATATCTCTCTACAATATAGAAAAGTTTCTAGTGACGTAATATTATATCAGCGCTATCTAGCGCAGGTCCGAGTAAATACTTTTTGTTTAGTCTTTTGTCCTGCTCAATTACTTGAATAATTTAAATTTTTAAAAGTTAAACAATAACAAAGCCAAGGTTGTTAATTTTGCCTTTAAGTTGACCCAATGAATAGGATTTCTTCCAATTAACGACTCCCGTTTTGTAGTGGCTGAGGGAGCTCTAGTAGGTTCTATAGATCCCAACGGATCGGAATCTACTGTTGATAATTTACAAAAATTACTATATTTTCCAAAGAACTCATTAAAAAAAAAACCGGTGCCACTACAACCCTTGGACGGGTCTGGAATTCAGTACATGGTAGAGATTGTACTGATTCATAGACAACGATTCTGGAGGGATGGGATTTGTCCTAGATCACGTTTAACCGCCAGATTTTCCTCCTTATGCCTTATTATAGATTTTCCGTCTGGCTCTCCGACTGTAAACAAACTAAATAAAAGAAATGCAGTGATTCGAACACAAAGTCACTGTTCACTGTATAAGGATGAGAGAGTATTGGAGGACAAGGGAGCAACAAATGAGAAGGAATTGAAATTGGCAAGTGGTACCTAGTTTGCCATAACAAAAGGGAAAAAGAGTCACTATTCCTGACTTTTATAAGCCGTTACAGAAAATGTACCGCCGTTTATGAATTAAAAAAATAAAAATAGAATACATCGATTAAAAAAATAAAGCATTGAATATTTAGTTAGTTTATTAGGCGTTCCATCCATCCATCTCCATGCCTCTCGATCCATCCAATCTTCTCTCTGGAGACCCCGACCGGCCATCTCCTCCTGGACGCCTTCCATCCACCTGCTTCTAGGCACGCTCTGAACATTGTTCATTTTAGTTTATGCTTGCATGTTCAGTTCTGTGACATTATAGTAACAGGGTGGATTGAGAACACACGCTAAGTGCTAACTGTCGTGTTGTGGTCAGTAGCTGAAGGCTAGAATTAATACTGCAATAATTTTCAAAAATATACATAATTATTTATTTTTAATTTGATATATTTATTCAAATTTACAACTATATAATAATAATAATAATAAATAAAGTAAGTAGAATGAAAAATGACATGGGATAAAGTAAAATAGAGAAACTACCTACTGGTATTACTCAAATAACAAATTCAACTTAAAAGGTTACGAGACCATGTTCTTTTCAGACACCTGAGAGGATTATCAGGATTTGAAGAGGTTGCTGAAACTAGTGGGTTAGATTGGGAACAAAGTTTTTCATGAGATGTTGATATCGTGTTCGATCGTGGTCGCTATATGAGCAACAAAAAAGGCATTAAGGTCATTTTGGAGGTTTTTGTTCCTAAAAAAGTCCTATGCAGCATTGAGGATGTTACGAAGTATATTGTATTGTAATGGTTGGATAAGAGAGTAATTCCATATTTTAGTGGAGCCCCAAAGGTCATATAATAATCATGTATATGAGTCTTTTGTAATTAATTGGGAGCTTAGAGCGATTGTCTTGTAAGTGTTGAAGTAGTCTGAAACGGCATATTTAATTCTTCAATTTGATTCATGAAGTCAATAAATAATAAAAAATATCCCGAGAAAAATCTTTGTTTTAATTATATGAATAATTGACCGCATAATAAGATTATTTATTTTATTTTAAAAGAGCTGAAATAACAAATGGATTATTCTAGCTTATAATATGTGTCCTTGTTATCGCATGCCAGCTTTATTTTTTTATTTAAACACTGTAAAACACTACAATAGTCTTATTTTGTGTTCAGATGTTCATATAATTAAGAAATGTTTTTGCATGAAATATTGTATATTGTACATTGATTTATATGATTCTAATTTAAGAGTTATATATGCCGTTTCAGGCTACTTCATTAGTTACTAAACAAAAGCAATAAGCTCCTAATTAATTACAAAAGACTTATATACATGACTATTATAAGACCTATCTGGACTTACGGAATAGAGATTTGGGGCTCCATTAAGTTAACGAATTCCTCTCGTATCCAATCCTTTCAGTCCAAATTCTTTCGTGAAATCCTCAATTCTCCTTACTTTGTTACAAATAAAGTCATTAATAATAGCCTATTGTTGCTGAATTGATCCGAAGTCGATATCATTCTTTTCAACCCCTTCAATGCCTGATAATCCTCTGAGGCGTCTGAAAAGAAGATGTCCTCGTGAACTTGTAAGTCGGTTTTTTGTTATTCGAGTACTATCAGTTGGTAGTTCCTCTACTTGCCTTTATGTCATGGCCTTATATATCGTTCAGACTATTTATTTAAAGTATTATTATGCAGTTGTAAATTTTAATAAGTAGAGTTGTTCCTGTAGTAGGTGGAGATGGAAAATAAGACAGAAAATAAGCTCTTAAGTTCATATAAAAGAAAAAAAAGTGAACCTTCAAATTGAAACGACGTTTTGCTATTAATGAAGTCATTAAGTTTGCTTTCCATTGAGGACTTGTTGATGCTATTCGGACACTATTTCGGTGGATCGATGGAATACGTAAAGTTCTGAAAGGTAAATTGATGACTCCAATCAACAAGGTATTGCTATCCCGCATCCATCTAGAATCCACACGCGAATTTCGCAGAGCCAGGATGAGTCAATTTTCCTCGATAACGATTCTTAAATTGACCGATGATTTTACGGTTAATTGTCTTTGTTTTGTATTTTTAATGTGGGAAGTTGTAAGGTTGTGAATAATTTTTGAATAGAGCAAGTTTGGTCATCAATATTTAGGATACATTGTAGTCGAGAGGTGCCAGATTCATAATCAAGTATTAATAAACTTAAAATCAAGATGTTTATAATATTTATTCAACTGTAATTAATTTTTTTATAAATAATAATACATTCAACAAGAAATTTAAATTTTTTTCTCTGCTCTTACATACGTACCTGTTACAGACTGTCCAAAAATAAACCAAGTTATTCGTACTGTTATTCGGTTGTACCATTCTGAATTACTGGTACAACTCGTCATATTTTCACAGCTGATTTGTTGGAAATTGTAAATATTCTTAAGCTAGTCCATCGGGTCACCTGTGGTGTCGTGGTTGGTATTAGTGATGGGATTAGCTGCTACTTTTCAGTAACAGCTCCAACAGTTACTGTGATTTTTGTTTCCTGTCATTTCTTAACTGCTACTAACTCAGATTCGTGATTCTGTCGAAATCGTACCAACAGTATGAGGGGACAGACCTCATTGTGTCGGCGTACTTGATTCCACATCTTTAATTTAACGATCACCGAATAATCATTACAAGGATGATAAATACTTTGACACTTGTATAATTCACTATAATCCTAGTCACTTCACTATAGTCGGGGCACAAGGGACCTTTATTCCCGTTCCCACAGAACCAAAACTTTTGAGTGCTCCTTTCTCGCTCGATCTACCTATGGAACTCACTTCCACCTGATATCCGTCATGCATCTTTTGTATCCACATTCAAATCCAAACTATTCCTACATCTCCTTAATTCCCAAACAGATGCTCTCTAATCAATAAAATAAATAGCTATATTCAACAGATATATTGTTCATATTATTAGATGTCCCTATCTACTTTCATTTTTCTATTAGACAATTTCTGTTTATTGTAAATTTGTATTCTATTATCATTTTGTATGTGTATATATATATTTATATATTATATATATATACATATCTTATTTTTTATTCTCTATCAGATCATACGCTTTAGTTCATATTTCATTGCAGTATTCCAATAATGTAGCCGTTTGGCCAGATATTTTCTATTAATTTCTGTACAATATTGTTATTCTTAAGGGACATGGTCCCAGAATGAAATCATTTTTCTATTCTATTCTAAAGTCAATGCCTTGAAATTTGGTAATGGAGTGCTCTTCTAACTTTGAGAAAAATATATTTTAGACGATTTTAAATTTTAAAAAATATGCTTACTAACACATGTTCCTTTGTATTTTGCATTAATCAGTACAGAGAAGTCCTATTAGTTCTTGATAGTTCCTGTTAGTGGAGGTTCAGGAAATAAGCCTGACTCATCGACCGCGGTCGATAGTTCATTGAGATTTAGAGCCTGCAGATGAACTTTTACGTAACTTCTCATTTAGTTTAGTTGCACGAACCCATTAAGCTAGTAATAATGTTATGAGACATTATATAACTAAGGAGAATGGGGTAGATAAGTCTGTAGGGTGCTGTATTTCTATGCTGAATATTCCGGGTTCAAATCCCGCCGAGACAGATAAATTATTTTATATATTGACAGCCACCGATGGATCCTGAGGGATCTGGAAACCCTATTTGGGCTCACCCATCTCTATAAACTCGATACTCTTAATTCTGGGAAAATCTGGCGGTTGTAATCTTGGACGAATCACTTGTCCATTGTCCAAGAAACAGTACAGTCTCTACCAAGTACTGACCCTTCATGAATTGTACTGGAAACAATCTCTTTATTATAAAACTGAGTATCCGTCCGCAGTTTGTCGCTTCGAGTTTAGTAACATCAAGTTTAAATTAAATTTTTTATCCGTTTCCTTTTAAATAATCTCGAGAATAAAAATAATCTTGAATAATTTGAATGTAATTATGGGAAATATGTATATTTCAGTAATCATTTCATCATGAAATGAACGTTTCAATAAACATCTCGAAGATTCGATAATGATATATCCTAAAAAATATGTAACGTAATGTGTAAGTCGGTTCTTTAATCTACAGCCCCTGGCCATATTAATGTGACCACCAAGAAAGGTTATTTTCTTTTTGTTTTTTCCTAATTTTTTTATATACTTTCGCGTGTCTTCCGTTTTAAGTAATGGCAACACTGTTATAAGTTTTTTAAAGTATTTTTTTTTTCGTAATGACAGTATTGGTTTTAGTACAGCCATTTTGTTTTACGAGTGACGACGTGCATAATTTGTGGATTTATTGTTTCTTTTTTATTAAATACAAGTCGGATTCGGTAAGTTTATTATTGATTTATTATTTGTATCATATATTTTAACTATTTTGATAGTTTTTTTTCATCAATATGTAAAATAGGGAAACATCACAAAATATTAAAAAAAAATAAAGATTTATTTTCGAAACTGTTTTTTTCAATTTCATATTATTATCAGATAACTAATTTACTCATAAAACCAATATTTAAACTCGATTTATATTGTAGATTTGTATGCGTAATACAAAAATATAATGCAAACATGTAACAAGAACGAATCTATCCAGTGGTCACATTAATATGGCCAGGAACTGTATATACAGTCAGTAATAAAATTATTTTTATTTTTAAGAATAATTTCAAAAAGGAACCTAATTGAAAGTAAAAAAATATTGTAACTTAACTTGAAGCGACAATCTGCGGACCTGATACCCAAAACTAACAAGAAATTTTTCATGTAGTTGTGAGAGAAATATATTACTAACAATGATGTTACTTGAGGGATTCAATGTTATGTATTTGTAAAGAGTATTATACGTTATCCTTGTTTTATATCTGATAAGAAAAAATCGAACAGTGATCTTGATAGCGATACTATTTAAAGAATCCAATAAGTCTTGATCATTTCCTATGACAGTAACTAAAATAACATTAACAATCATGTTTTTATGATGGTCATGGAATTTACATCTCATATTAACAGCTAAAAATATATTAATTATAAAGAATTAATTGTTCTGTTAGATGTTAGATGAAGTTAATTGAAAATAATTGTTCTGAATATTAGATGCATTGTTTGCCTATCTTCCTACAATATATCGATAATTTTATTTTCTATTCTTTTTTACGACTGAGCTATAATGGACTAAGTTTGTTTTAACTGTTCATTCCTTTTTCTCTTCTATAACGCTTTTTTTTCCCTTTGTGCTTACTGGTTTTCTTCTGTCCAAATCTTGTCTGTCTTTCTTGAAAGATTAGAGCATTCTGAAGCTTTTTCTTAAGTGAAAAACGTTCTTCAATGACATTAGGAGAGACCTCGAGCTCTTCAATGTCTTTCTTAGTCTCCTTAATCCACGTGTGGCCCATTTTCAGTTTTTTAAGGTAAAAGAATGCTTTTTCGGTCATTCAGCTTCGGTTCATTCTATGTTAAAGCCCATAAGACTGAATTTCGTATTGCAGTTAACAGTTTTTTATATTGAACATAAAGAATTATTTGTTTTCTATGAATCGAAGGGAAATTTTCTATTTATTTATTACTAGCTTCCGGTGTAAAACTTCGCGATTTCGGTACAAAATAAATAGCAGAGTTTATTCTTTGTAAGTGTTCATAGATCTGAATGATTCGAATTCATATAAAACAGATTTCTATATTGAAAACAAAACTAAATTAATATTTTTATATGAATCAGACCAAAATTTCCAACTCTTAATTTAACTATTTCTGGCTTTACACCTTTGATGTATAAATAAATAGTAATGTATTCAGGATTTATTCGACCTTCATCATTGCAACCCAGCTCCCTCTGATTAGTGACTAAATGGGTTCGTAGAACTAGACTAAATGAGGAGTTACGTTCATTTGCGGGCTCAATATCTTTTACATGAAATTACAGATTGTTAATTAATGAATAATTAACAAATTTTCTTTGGTTAGATTCCTATGATTATTGTTATGGGAGGATGGTGGTACTTAATGCGTAGAGCGCGTATTTGCCGTTATAAAGTTTTGGGATTCAATCCGGCTGTGGCAGATAAATTAAATCTTTTAAGAACCGGCGATAGAGCTTTTGGGGTTTACAGAAGCTGTAAACCCCAAAATATTGGGGAATATTATGTATATACCACTTTAGAGGGTGTTCATGCAGCCTCTAAAGTGTATACACATATTAACAGTAAATAAATCTCTGGGCATTTTTATACTCATAATATTAAGAATAGGAATAAATACGTAGTCAAATTAAATGGAAAACTAGTAAACACAACGAATAAATAAATAAAACATATAGTTCTGTATTTTTAAATATTTTTATTTTGAAAAAAAAAAATTTGTCCAGGCCGGGATGCGAACCCGGGCCTTCTATATTCTCTAGCTTCGTGCTGTAAACAACTGAGCTACCTTGCTTGTAACACGGCTAGGCAAATCTATTCTCTTCACCGATCCTATATCCCCATGTTCTCGCAATTTTTGCGATGTATCCAAGGGGAAGAATGTTCATTGAACATTTCTTTAATTAGAATCAGCAAATTAGACAATTAGAAATAATAACTTATTTATTTTATTTGATGGTGATTATTTAAATATTTTTATTTTGAAGATTATTTTCCGCGCTAGAGATTCGAAAGACCCGAGTTCGAATCCCGCTCAGTACTAATCTTTTCTCTTAAAAAAAATATTAAACAATCAACATTAGATAAAACTAAATAAAATATAATTTATATTTTGTAGGTACATACGTGTACAATATATACACGTATACATACGTACATATATATTTATATATAATTATACCCTTAAAGTATACCCGTAAGGAATACGGAGATATAGGATCGGCGAAGAGAAAGGATTTGTCTGGCCTACGATCTTACTGGGTTACGATCCTGGTAGCTGAGTTGGAAGAGTGCCGCGCTAGAGATTCGAAAGACCCGAGTTCGAATCCCGGCCGTGACAAATCTCTTCTCTTCAAAATAAAAATATTGAAATAATAACCATCAAATAAAAAAAATCTAATTTATTAATATAACTCTATACTTTGTTTATAATTTTGCATTTTATAATCATTGATCATGGGATCTTTGGGTGCGAAATAACTAACTGTGTAGGGTCACAGATGATTTATTTAGTCTTTAACATTCCATTAGTCGCGGATCTAAAATGCATCCGATTAAGACGCGGCGATCTGACTGATCATTTTCAGGAAAACTATTATTTTTGTTGAAATTTGAGGTTATATACTCAAACTAAATGCTTAAGGGGTTTGGGAGATAGAGAGTAATGACGGAATAGCATTTGCAATATTTTGGATTCGAGTGAAAAAAATACAGGAACGATAAATTTGCTTTCTTTTTTGTGACCTCTATTTTTTTTTATTTACTCTATTATCAATATTTACTCTTATAATTAACTCTAATAATAACATAACGAAGGCTAGAAAGGTTTGATCATGAAAACAGACATTGATCACAGCCATATAAAAACTTTGAATAGTAGCTTTCAGTTCTGGGAATGTGTTTTGAATTTTTAAAACAACTGGTATATTCCACAGTCAGAGCCAACATATGCTCATCAAACAATAGGTTCCCTCCTGAACAGTTTTCACGTTTCTCGCAGCACCTTATTCTCCAGGAAGATTTCTGAGAGATCGTAGATCGTCAGTCCTACCTATATAACAATATATATACAAAAACAGGCAGCGCAAAATGGTACGGCTTATGTAATAATACGAATGAACAACCGTTAATTTTTTATATGATGTTGGTTAAAATTTCGGTCGTGGCCATATGTCAGATCGCGTGCTTCATATCAGCCTTCCAGAAGGGTTGAACACTGGGCAGGGAGGAACTAAACTCACCCGGGTCATCCACAAATCACCTCCTGGGAGCATGAGTCAACACAAAGGAAGGAGGGAAGAAAAATATACCAGGCCGCCACTAACCCATGGTAAAACAGCCACGGATGGTCACTATGTGATATACAGACTCTTCTTCAGCTCACCTATCCTCTCTAATGTTGGTACATTTACAGGAAAACCCTAAAGATTGAGCGTGGTTTCAGACAAATCACCTACTTGCACAACCGTTGTTTTAGAAACAGATATCCCAACCATAATCTGAATCCTAGCTATATAGGTTGCAGTGGTGCTTTTTTTTTATTAGGGAATGCTTACGTACAATCTTATAATATTGTCCTTTACGATAGTTTTCCTTATCAGTATGCTATAGTATCCCTAAGAGACATCAAACAGATGGATCAACCTATAAAGATATACTGTGGCCGAAGCCACCTGCTCAAGTATACACATTGACCTAGAAAATTTAACTATATCGTAATCGTAATACGGTGATCCGCGCTGAACATCTCTTATGGTTAAGTGTTTTAAACTTCAAAAACCAATCATCCATTTAGGAGTCAGCGCAATACCATAACTGTCAAAGCTGTAACCTTCCACTTGGCCACTATTTGGCGATAGCGTCAGTATTGTCTCCCAAAAAAATATTTAAAAATAGTTATGAAAAATTACATTACATTGGTTCAATAAGTAAAGTAAAAAAAATTGCGCCTGGGTATATTGTGGGCAACCATGCCATTACCTCCTTAGTTCGTTTTCCGAGTGTTCAAATGATTTAAAATTTTTTAATTAATTTAATTAAATTCTTTATCTGACCTTATTCTGTGCTGTAATAACAAATAGGACGATGTTACAGTGCGTGTCCTAAATGTTGCCTATCCTGGTACAATTAGAATAGGGATATTAAATGATTATTGAAGGACAGCACAACCAAGGATTTTTTATTTCTCTTAAAAAATCCTAAGGCCTGCGAACCCGCGATCGTTATATAATAATTTATGGTTCTATTTAAATAAATCATCTATTATTAATATTATTGAAGATATACTGCTACGAATATCGAGAACGGCTTGTAAAGTTGTTGGGCTTAGAAACGAACGAATTGAATTCCTAATCAGATAATAAGCGCTAAGCCGACAGGTAATTCTGAAGGTTAGCCCGAATCGTAGTTGGAAGGATTGCATTTAGAGTGACTTGCTAGTTTTGGTTACAAACAGAAGTTTGCAAGCAAAGAATGGTAGTATCGGAATTGATCCTTCAGGTTCGCGAAGCCTTGATTAATATTCACGTAGCACGTCGTCCTAAATATTCCTGTGCATGTGCACCGCACCAGTTCATTAAGAATAATTTAAACATTTATTATTACGCTATAAATTAAATTATATTATCCAATAAAATAAAAACGAGGTCATAGCATAGAGAGATGCTACGCAGGGCAATCGATGGCGCCGCCTGGGTCAGAGGCAGCCAAGCACAGCTAGCTCTAGCCAGTGCTCTTTGGATGGATTCCAGTGATTGTATATCATACTTACTCCTAATATAATATTATAATACCATTAGTAATATACACAAAGTTTAGTGCCCGTTCTTTTAGTTAAATTATAAAAGATCGCGTTCAGCTTGACCTCTTTTTTAGCCACCCCTCTTATCAGACTGAGCTATGCAGTCCCGCCTACAACTATAGATAAGTAATTTCCTAACAGGAAATATCGCTAAAACTAATATTTATTTAATACTGTATGAAACATCCGATAGAACGGAAAAGTACCTTTATACTTTAAAAACAAACTGTGTTATTCCGATTTAATTGAATCATCTGCATTGAAATAAGTTGATTCTAAGATTGAAATATTAAAATGAGATGTGGCTTATTTCAAGTCGATGATTTTTATTTTTTCAATTGAATGAATGAATTTGATTTTTTAAAGGAATCAGAAACAGTAGCTTTGTGATTTTTTAGATTAAAAATATTTATAAATTGATTAACCTAATACGAAAAGAAGTAGTTATGTTAGAAGTATTTCTCGACTTTCTTTTCTTTCTTTTTTTGTTACAGTTTTTATTTATTATCATACACCTCAAAAACGTAAGGTATATGTACATACTAACATTGATATAAAGTGGGTTCTTGAAAACAATTATGAACATACGCGTAGAGAATTACAGTGTTTTTTTCAACATCAGATATATACCACTTAATAATAATTATCTGAGGACTCTCAGAACAATGTTGAAACAAGTCGGAAGAACAAGCGCTGGAGAATGTTGGAATAATTGAATGGATTTTCTTCCACAGGAGGAACAAAAGAAGAGACAAATTGTCACAGGCAGCGGAAAGTTTCGCTAGAGGCTTCAACAACAAAATAGAACTGGCTTCACGACGTCGGCCTAATATCAGCAACAAAGTCCTGCAACAACAATTAAAGTCAGGAAACATGAATTGGTAGAGACAAAATTAAGTGTGGTTTCGGACAAAGTAAAGTAAGAGGCATAGTCGTGGCTGATTGCAAGCAAAAATATGTCAAATATTTTGATGAGTTATAAAAAGATAAATTTCAGCAATGAAAGTTACGTCCATTATTAATTGGTTGAACTGCTGATTATCTATTGATTAAAGAAGAGCTCTCCTAAGCAGACAGATAAATATAAATATCATGAAAATGTTTGTTGTTTTAACAAGGTGTGTATGATAAAAGAAAATATCTGTACCACTACAACCCGTGAACGGGTCTGGGGTTCAGTATATGGTAGAGACTGTTCTGTTTCATGGACAACTGTTTTGCAAGGAGGTGAATTGCCCTCAACCGCCAGATTCCCGGTTGAGCCCCAGGAGGGTCCTAGACCCTATCTCATCCATCTCTGGCTGCATACAGACTGAATAAAAGTCTTGCCCGCAGCGGGATTTAAACCAGGATTTCCGGCATGGCAACAAATGCCAGTGCTCTACTACTGGAACGTTTCCACCTGATGCCGCCAGGCGCGCGCCAATAGAGTATACATTGGTGTGCTCGTGCTCGGCACCTCAGTCAGCGTCCAGCTGTGAGAAGGGGAACATCTCCGCGATACCCCCTTATTTTAATATTCAAATTTGAAAAGTATGGTTACAATCCAAAATCCCGCTAGTTGTGATGTGCGATCTGTGATTTGTTTTTTTGTTGGCAAAACACTTAAAACCAATAGAAATTCATCGGGAACTGTGTGAAGTGTACTCATACTCAAATGTTTCAGATCGTTGTCTTCGCTCTCGCTGCGATACTTAATCGCAAATCGCCAGTGTGAAGAATTTTTAGTTTTAATAGATAAAAAATAACCTGTACCACTACAACCAATGGGGCTCAGTACGCCGTAGAGACTGATTGTTTCTTGTATAATGGTTGTGCAGGGAGGTGATTTGTCCTAGATCACGCCCCACAGTCACATTTTCCTCCCATATTTAGTGTACTCAATTTATAGTGGCTGGGTGAGTCCCTAAGCTAACAGATGCAATAAAAGTCTGCCAGCGAACTGGATTTGAACGTAATACTTTCAACACGGCAATTCAGTGCTCTAACGCTGAACAACACCGCAACTTATAGTAGTATAGTTTAGAAAACATAAATTATATGTTTTTCCGAAACTTTTTGATTTATATATATATATATATATATATATATATATATATATATATATATATATATACCTTTCGGTGTTCGTGGTCTTACTGATATCGTATCTAAAAAAACCTGTACCCCTACAACCCAGGTCTGGGAAGTTTCATGACAAAGTCATATGTATGTATATATATTGTAACGTATATGATATATGATTCAATAGCTAGATAGGTAGAGGTAAAAATAATATGTGAAATGTAAAATAAGGAAAAGAGTATTAAACTTTATCTGTAGTTATTTAGTGCGGCTATCTCGACACCAGATGGCCCTGACGGCAAGGGGTAATTAATTCCGTGCGATAACTAAAGCACACAGACCACTCCACGTCGAGCGACCCTTCGAGTGGTCCGTCCCAAGCTAGGGGAGGAAAATATTGAAGTGGGATCCTCTCAAGGGCAGTTTGTAGGGATCGTTATTTATAACGAATAGTTAGTTATTTTTTGATATTATAATAGTTTTTTTTTTGTTTTTTTAAATTTATTTATTGATATTTACAACTGTATTACAATTATACAACAAGTAAATAGAATGCGTGTTACATAATGACATGAGAATGACAAGTAGAGAAACTACCCACTGGTAGTACTCAAATCAAAGTTCAAATAAGAAGGTCACGTGGTCATCTTCTTTTCAGACGCCTCGGAGGATTATCGGGAATTGAAGAGGAAGCTAGGTTTGAAACTAGAGGGTTTGAGTGGGAATGAAGTTTGCTATGAAAGGATAGATACCGGGTTCGGGCCAAATCAGCAACAAAAGGGACATTAAGGTCGTTATGGATGACTTTATTCTTAACAAAATAAGGAGCATTGAGGAATTTACGAAGGATTTTGGATTGTAAGAATTGGATACGAGAGGAATTTGATGGCTTAGTGGAGTCCCAAAGCTCTACTCCATAAGTCCAAATAGGTCGTATGATGGTCATGTTATTATAATAGTTAATTATAGGATTTTACGAAGGGTTTTTAATCGTAAGGATTGGACAAGAGATGAATTGGATGATTTAGTAGAGGTTTGAGGAGTAGAGAAATGAGTCTTCTGTGATTAATTGGGAGCTTAGAACGTTTGCCCAGTAAATGTTGAAGTAGGTGAAAACGTCGAGCAGTTTCTTGTCTTTTCAGTCATGTATGAGGAATTATAAACATAAAAACAAAATAAAATATTTCTTAGGATACGAAATTATTTTCACACACGTTAATTTTTTGCGATAACCCCTAAGATCCTCATTTAAATTATATGGTATAAAATATTCTAATAATGTGCATGAAATGCTTAAGGTAACTAGAGTATTTAAGTTGATAAGGAATAATATTGTATCCGTCTAAATAGCTTTACAAATATCTCATTTTCCTAAGAAGTAATAAAAGGTATAGTAAGCTATTCTGATTCGTTATATCTCCAAGGGATTATTGCATTGGATTATTGGATTATGCAGCGTCTTTGATGAAACCTCTCACTATACTATTACCTACACTACCGACAATTATCGTTATATTCCAACAAATTTACACAAAACCTTGACAAATTATATACCTATACCTTCCTCGTGAATCACTTTATCTATTGATGAAAACGGCATTAAATTACGTCAAGTAGTTTTTGAGTTTATCGCGAACAGACAGACAGACGCGGCGGAGGCCTTTGTTTTATTGTATAAATTTAGAATAATGTACGCCGAATTCGTAACCTACTCCTATTGGTAAAGTACAAGTTTTCTATAACATATGTTTTATAGTCTTTTGTTTGTCACGAAAAGGCCTTAAAGTTCACGCGAATATCATAACTCTAATGTTTCTTCTTCATCTGTTCCCTCTTCTCCCATATGCTCTTCATGATCTTTACGTGCCTAATATTTTTCTCCTCAGACCAAGACCTTTTTGGGGTGTTTTTTTTTTCCCACAAGAACCTTTATTTCTTTTAGCGTCCTTCTGTATTCATCTCTGTCAAAACAATCTCGGCCTGTTAGCCCCACATGGTCCATACCATCTTTAAGTTGTTTGAAATATCCCTTTGAATTTTCGTGACAGTTGATACGCTGAAAAGTTTATGGTTTAGTCGTTCAGGATTCATCCTCATCATGTGTCCATAGAACCTTACCACCCTAACGTCAGTTTCTAAGTCTGTTGTTTCCTTATAGATTTCTTGATTCGCCTTCAACCTGCATCCTTCAGGTGTTCCCCGAGGTCCGTAGATTCTTCTGAGAATCCTTCTTACTATTTTCAGAAGCCTCTCTATGCTGAATAGACTAGAGGTTTCTGTTCCATAAAGTATCACCGGCTTCATGACTTTGTTATAATGTCGTATCCTAGCTTTAATTGAAAAGTTCTTTTTGTTATAAAAATTACTATTGGCGAAGCTTAATTTTTCCACTTTTGTTAATCCAGTTAAACCTGAATATTCTGAATTAATGATCCTTAATAGATTGTTAGTATGTAAGGATGTGACTATTGACAAGATGAAATAAAATAAAATATAAAACAAATGTTACTGAAATCTTATACTTCACCAAGAAGAACAGAATTCGGTATGTATATATATATATATATATATATATATATATATATATATAGAGAGAGAGAGAGAGAGAGAGTGATTTATAAATAACAATAATATTAAAGTATAAAAATCGATGCATTGAAAATTGAAGAAATTGAAGAAAATTCGAACAGCAATTGCTATGCTAATATAGATATATTATTTATTGCGAATGAACCCATTAGGATCACGCAAAACATTCTGACGTCGTTTTTTCATACTTCCTTTGTCTTTTCTTAATGTACGTTTGAAACTATAGAGATATGGTAGGTAGGAGGATATAGACGGTGAATTCATTTCAAATATATTCAGTTTTACTAATTTTGCATAGTATATTTCTACAAGATATATTTATAAACGTTCGAAAGTACAAAGATGTTGTACGTAAAGGGACATAGGTGTATTTATTTCAAATATATTTCGTTTTATTTATTTTATATTATATACTTTATTGTATGTTTGTACGAGATATATTGATAATAACGTTTGAAAGTACAGAGATATGATATGATGATGTAGAAAACACCAATCCTCGATGATACAGTCCCTCCAAAGTCAACCCTAATCTGAAGGGTGGCTAAGGTCGACGCCCTTTCGAAGCTGCGGGTCAAGCCACGGGTTGTGGGGTGCTGTTACAAAAGGTTCTCTTCAACAGCTACATAATACATGATTGTGGTTTGGTACTGGTAATTGTGGCGGTGAACCTTAGAAGTCATGTCAGGTGGTATGACGTAAATATCGAGATTTTGGAAATATCGATTGGAATGCTAAACTGATTCATAATATTATGAAACATATAATGTTGGGTCGTATCATATGAAATGTCCGTTGTCAAAGGATAGACTATTTAGTAAAACAACTAATATCTCTGTACTCTCAAACATTAATATATCTATAGATATATAAATATATCTCTTAC
This sequence comes from Arma custos, assembly GCA_037127475.1. Lineage (NCBI taxonomy): Eukaryota > Metazoa > Arthropoda > Insecta > Hemiptera > Pentatomidae > Arma > Arma custos. The sequence continues at coordinate 14,283,278 of CM073760.1, read as the reverse complement.
AAATACATAATAAATTATTTCATTAATTTGGTAAAACCATTTTCCAGTCAATATTATTTATTTCAAAAACGTTTCGACTACATAGCCATTTTCAATTTTTCCTTTTTTTTCCATAAGCATTACTTTTTCTGCTTATAAGTATATATTAGAATTGTCATTCTACCAATTCTGTAATTTAACAACATAAATAATATAAAAGAACAACAACAAAAAAACAAATACAACAGTTATAAAAATATCTCCTGAAATACTGTACTTAAGTATAGATACCTTTATATAGATGTCTATAATTTTAAAATATTTCTTACTTGGAGTTTTATTATTCTTCATGGACAATCTCTGATCTTATGATTAGACTTTGGACTGTAATAATATATTTTATTTATACCTTGATATAATTTTAACTTAAAAAAATATACAAAATTCCTAAAAGTATGCTAATACAAATGAGCTAATTATTATATTAGTTTATATTAATCTGTTTTTATTTAAATATTTTAAAACTATTAACTACAAATATATAGTCCAGTGGCATCCGCATTAAAAATTAAAAATGATACATAATAAATAATAAATGTATATAATGTTAATTGATTCAAATACTTAATTTAGTGGGTGTCGAAATGAAACTAAACTGAGTTTATCTCTTTAAAAAAAGTAAATTCATTTTTATTACAACAATAATTTCTTGTAACTGATTTAAAAACTCATTATTATACAGTCTTACCTGTATGAAAAGAAACAACATTTAAAGTTAACATTACACACAACTTTTACAAGACTGTTTTAGTTTAACTAAATAACAAGACACAAATAGGAATAACTTCCCCGGTTCTTCTCTCACAGCTGTTGCCATGGTAACCGTATCAGTCGCATTCAAATGAAAGACGTTTAGTCTAGTATATAATATAAAATTAAAACAACTAAATATATTTGAAATAAATACATCGTCTATATCCTTCTAGGTACCATATATCTGTACTTTCAAGCATTGTTAAAAATATCTTGCATGAATATAAAATTAATAGATGAAAGTATATTTGCAATAATATACTACATATGGCGAAATAACAAATATCGTGTACTGGAGCTGATAATGCAGAGGAAGATTAACAGTAGGAGAAGACCAGAGAGGAGGAGGCAGTCCTAGCTGCATAATTTAAGGCAATGGTTTGGTCTCGCTAGTGTACAATATTTAGAAGTGTCACCAACAAAATCAAGATCGTCGTGTTAATAGCCAACGTCCGAAAGGAAACGAATATACGGCACAGGAACAAGAAGAGGAAAAAAAAGAGTTTTAAATATTTTGTTTTCAATTTATTTTTTGAAATTTCATCTGTATTATAACTCTACAACAAAAAATATAGTGTTATGGAAATAGGCAAGTGGTGAAACTACCCAGTGACCACGTGGTCTTATTCTTTTCAGACGCTTCGGAGGATTATCGGGAATCGAAGAAGTAGTAAGCTTGAAACTATTATATTTTAGTGGGAAAAAAGTTTGTAATAAAAGGACTGATGTCGGGCTCGGGCCAAATCAGAAATAGTTGGGACAATGAGGTCATTATGGATTACTTTGTTCGTAATAAAGTAAGGAGCGTTGAGGATTCCACGAAAGATGTTGAATTGTAAGGATTGGATACAAGAGGAATTCGATGGCTTAGTGGTGCCTCAAAGCTTTACTCCATATGTCCAAATAGGTCTAACAATAGTCAACCATATTGTTTGTCTAGTAAGTGAAGACGAAGCCTGAAACGGCGAGCAGTCTATTCATTGTCATTTATTAATAACAATATATTCCAAGTAAAAAGTTAAAAAATAAGAAATTGGTAGAATGACAATTCTAATATGGACTTATAAGCAGAAAAAGTAATGCTTATGGAAAAAAAAAAGGAAAAATTGAAAATGGCTAGGTAGTCGAAACGTTTTTGAAATAAATAATATTGACTGGAAAATGTTTTTTTATATCTGAATCATTAACTGTTCTTCTCAATGTATATATTAAATCATTAGTTTTGAATAAAATTTAATTAATAAACTGTAACCATTACAATTCTTTTAGTGCTTACCCCAGATGCACTATTTATTTATGAATAATATATTGAAGGCTTAAATACTGAGTAAATTGGTAAACACAAGAACAGACCTCTGGAAATGAATCCAGTTAAGACTGAGGCATAGAAATAATAATTTGAGTAATCGTCCTAAATGATACTCTAGTATCCCAAAAAACAATAAGGATATTTAAAATATATTTAATAGTATAAAAAATAGCAATATATATTCTATATATGTATTTTGTGATATATATATATATATATATATATATATATATATATATATATATATATCACAAACAACCCAGAACTTGGTAACGGATATGAATTACAAACTTCGGTGCTGAATCATGGACATTTTTTGGTCCTCAGAGTTATCAATAATTCCTAAAACTTTCGAGATTTGGGTTCGATCCCATCCTTGAAGTTCGTTGTAATTTATCTTGTTTGGAAAACTTTGCTGCCTTCAAGTAAATAAATCACTAAAGTCTTTGAACTCCTCTATACTCGTTAAATTAATTTTATGAGTTTTGTGATTTGTGCTACTGAAATGAATTATGGTAATTATAAACATTATGAATTTTCAACTATTTTGGGAATATTTTATAATAAATTAGAGGAGCGGCTCAAATCCAATTGTGTAACATTTTACTTAATTTGTTAACATCGGGGATGGATCCTTTGGGATTTATGAACCTCCTTTGGTTATCTGTAAAGTGGGTACCCGAAATAGGAGGAAAGATCTTGTGGTTGAGCCTGATCTGGGACAAATCACTTCCCTGCCCAACATCAAACATATAATTAGTCTTTGTAAATTTACTTCGAGCCCTGCAGTCATCAACGTTTCTGTACTTAATTTTATAGTTAATATCCTCAAACCCAAGCCCGGATATTTTACTATTCATATAGGAAAAATATATAAATAAAAATTCAGCTAAAATATTTATATGTTAGATAAAAACATAAATAAAAGATGTGTATGTTTTGTGTGTAGACGTGTCGAATGGAGCGTAGAATGTGTGACAATATCGAGCGAGCTACATCACGGAAGAACAGCATTACCGAAGATTGACACGAATAAATGGCCGTCACGAAGGAAAACACTATCGCCTGGGAAGAAAAGCCCGGCTTACGATGGCTTTGAGTAAAATATATTTACCTCAGGGCACCGAGTACTGTGATAGATTGTCAACATCATATATTTTTATGAAAATATTTTATATTCCAAATATGTTATTGTAATTATTATTTAACAAAGAAAAAACAAATGTTGTGAAGTTGTATTAAATGCATGGGCACATCTATAAAAAATTGACATTTCATGTCATACTATATTGGGGAGCGGAGTGGCTCAGTGGTAGAGCAGTGAGTTGCCATCCCGGAAATCCTTGTTCATATCCCGCTGCGGGCAAGACTTTTATTTAGTCTGTTTACAGCCGGAGATGGATCATATAGGATCTAGGACCCTGCTGGGGCTCATCCAGCCTCTATAAAATCTTATAAAAATCGGGTGTCCAAAATAAGGGGGATAAAATCTGGAGGTTGAGCGAGACCAAGGACAAGTCACCTTGCAGAACCGTTGTCCATGAAACAGTACTGTCTCTACCATGTATTGAACTCCAGACCCGTTCATGAGTTGTAGTGGTACCGGTTTTTCATTAATTTTTTATGCCATATGCCCGGAAAAAATTGCCTAAACGAATCAATTTTTTTATTTACTATTTATAAGAAGCGGGTTACCTCAGTTTGTTGAGCGCTAAGTTACTGTGGTTATAATTTGGCTGTAGTAGATAAATTACTTAATCTGTTAATAGCAATGGATATTCCCATTGGGCTCATCCAGCCTTTATAAAGTGGATACTCTTGAAAGGGGGGAAAACTTCGAAGTTTAGCGCGAACTCGGACATATCCTTTCTCTGCACAACCGTTGTCCTTAAATTAGTGCTGACTATAGCATTTACTGAACCTAAGACCCTTTATGGGTTGAAGTGGTACAGGATATTTTTAATTATAGAATTATTAATATTTAAAATCTAAATTATCTAAACAACATTATTTCTAAAGGCTAATAAACTATTGACATTCCTCTAACCAATACAAGATCGCGTTTTATAAGTTAAAGGTATCTTATGTGGCTCAATATAACATTTTTAACTGGTCTCCAATGAAAATATTTTGAAACCAATATATCCAGATATATAAAATATATCCAGAGCACTCAAGATAAGAGTGTATCGTATTGCCCTTCGACTGGTGGTCACGTATGGAAGTGAGTCTTGGACACTGACACGCAACGATGAAAGACTGTAAAGCTTATGGAAAAGAAAAATCCTTAAAAAAATCTTTGGCCCTACAAAAGAAGGAAATCGCTGGCCAGAGATAAGATTGCTGAGGCCCGTACCAAGAATGGAAAGAAGTAGATTACCTAAAATGGTGATGGAGGGACACCCTGGTGGAAGGAGGAGCAGAAGAAGGCCTAGGCTTCGTTGGCTGCAGGATATGGAGGAGGACCTTCGGACGTTGGGTGTCTGGAGGTGGAGAAGGGCAGCCGAGGACAGGTCGGAGTGGAGGAGGGTCACTGAAGAGGCCAAGGTCCTACAAGGACCATAGCGCCGTTAGATAGATAGATAGATTAATTTTTATATTGATCTTCTCTAGTTCATCTTGTAGAACCCTGATATTGTGTATCAGATCTCTATGGTTGTTGACAAGGACTATAATATCATCAGCGAATGCCATTAAGGAATAGTTAACCAGGTCCAGAGGAAGAGGAAGACCCCGACATACGTGGGAAGATGGTGGTAATAAGGAAAGCTTCGCAAAGAGAAGCCTGCAATGGAATAAAAGAAGAAAAATGGTAAAGGAAAAGGGTGTGGTCTGGATTGTACAGAAGGAAACCTCAAACTGCAGGAGCGGTAGAGAGCATGGAGTATGATTATAATGAGTTTTTCATGATTCATTGTGTAGCTCATAAAAACATTTTTTATTAAATCTTCCAATAAAAAATATTATTTATAATCAATTATATACCAATCGATTGTCCTTTCACCGACTGATACGATATCATGCTTTTCCCGTCAGCCGTTTATTACTGGAATTCTATTTCACTTTATATTCTTTGTAAACCTAAAATAATTAGGCGATAACATTTCTTTGTAATTCTGAAGAAAAATAAGGCACTCTTAATTTATTGGGAACCTGTCTTGTATATGTTGAGATCAGAAATACTTAGGGACCGCGACTTGTGCCTCTAATGAATTAGTTAGTTTATTAAATGGTGCCAATTGGAAAGCATCAAGTCACTAAGTGCAGGATCTCGGTTGATTAGCCCATAGATATAGATATAGTTAGATTTACAGATGTTGATATAATCATAGATTGAAGGAATAAAATACAAAAATAGGGAGACGTATGTAATAAAAGAAATTAAGTTCGATTAATTAAAATGTGAAATATGCTTATATTGATTTATTAACAATTAAAGGCTTTATGTGAATAATAGCATTATTATTATTATTAGATGATTTAATAGAATTTATATATTATTTTTTTTGTTTTTATTTATCTATACACATTTATATTTATTAATTTATACTTTAGAGATAAGAAAAATAAATAAGATTGTCTAAAACAGACAAGAATCCAGAGACGGATTTCCCATTGCCTAATGTTCTACTTAAATTTGTACTGTATATTATTACTATATATATATATTTTTTTTTTTCATAAATATTTACGTTGACGAAAGTAAACAAGATCCCGATTAAAGTAATGTTCAGTGAAGATTCTTCCCCTTGTATTCCTCGCAAAAATTGCGATAACACAGGGATATAGGATAGGTCTGAAGTGAAAAAAAGTGACTTGGATGCGAGCCTTGGTAGCTCAGTGGTTAGAGCACCGTGCTATATATATATATATATATATATATATATATACACACACACACACACACACATTGTTTTGTATTTTTTTGTTATATGCCCGTTCAATCAATCATTCAAATATTTCTTTATTCATGATAAGCCATTCAATCACGATTCATCTGACTTTAGTTTTTAAATGTCTCTTATGTAGCTTTTTTTTGTGTGTTGTGAGATTAGTTACACGAATCACTTTAGTATAAAAAACAGATAAAACACAAATTTCAATTTAATTGTTGTAATTTTCCATTACCTGCAGTTAATAATTTAATGGCTCCGAAAATGGCCACATTGGTAAAGTTCAGAGTTGCTGCTGAAGTCTCTGAAGTAAATTGTTCTATGTAATATTGCCCTGAAGCTGGACTTGGTTAAAGTTCGGTTTTGTTAAAGGTAGCCTTGCTTTTAGTTAGATTGGTCTGTTTGGGACGAATCGTAAACAGTAATGTTTTGTTAATCCTAGTTCAAACAGCGCTCTCTACCGTTCCAAGCGGCTTCTAGCGGCTTCTTCTTCAGTTAACAAATCCCTCGCCTCCTAACAGGTTGAAATAAGAAGATACAATATACTTAATCTTACATTATGCAACGAAATCGATTTTTAAAGATGTACAGTCAGTTGTCTGTATTCGTCAAGGCTATTTTCAAAACACTATATTTTTTGTTTCGCACTACCACAGCAGGTTTCGCGCTCCAAGCCAATAATAACCATGCACCTTAATTCTTATATTAAGAATGCTAAATTGTACTATTCGTCGAGTTCCAGCAATAGCATGTAGAAGAAAAAAATTGAATAGTATGCTTGATGCTAAGTTGTAGGTAATGTCGATCCCGTACCTGGCCACCATATTGTTTCGTCAACACTTAGGTCTCGAAAACTTATAGATTTTAGTTTTTTTTACATTATTGAAGTTAAAAAGTGACATTAAGTGGAGAAATAAAAGAATATAATAAAAAATAAGTGCAATGAAAGGTGAATATAATTACTTAATGATCCCCGATAAGCGCATCATTTTAAAAAAAATAAAGTTCTAAGGAATCGATTGCAATTCCAGAAAAAAAAAATTACCATTTTTAGTTACAACTGATCTGTTATGTATGTTCTTAGGCAGCATTGATTCTATTGATTCAAACCGTTTATAAAAATTGCATATAAAAAAATAATCCATACTCCATTTCGAATTCATCCGCAATAATTAATTTTTAAGAGGCTTAAAGAGGACGGAATTTATTAGGCCATTACTATCATTTTTTCACTTTCATCGGAGGTTGCAATCGGAGTCAATTGTAAAGTTTAGTAAATTTGGGTAAATACGAAGATGGAATTCATTCGCAATGAAGTTGCATTTCATGTTTGAAATTCATTTAGGTAACTCTCACATTAAGTACATTCACCATGCTATAGAGCCAAATGGAACTGGTGTTTTTTTTTTTTTTAAACTAATATGTTGTTGTTCTTTGATATGGAACAAAAATAATTTTCTCTGAGGTTAAAAGTCATTCAAGACTATGTACAATATTGCTTTTTGTAATTTAATTATTGATAATCCAATAACTTTATTCATATAATTCAATTAAATTATCCAATGTAGACTGCAGGATCTAGTAAAGTAGAAAAACTTACCACTACTACCCATGAAGGGTCTAAGTTTCATTACATGTTAGAGACTGTTTTATAAGACAACGGTAGGGCAGGGAGATGTTTTGTCTGAAAACACGCTCAGCTACGCTTCCCCACTCTAAAGATACTGACTTTATAGACACTGTAGGAGGAGGGTCTACGGATCTCTAAAGATCCATATATGACAGTTAACAGAGTAAATATTTTATCTTTCAAAACCGCAATTTTCAGCAGAACAGGTCAGAGCTCTGAGCTACCTACCCTCTCCTAACACTGATCTTTATAATGCGAAAATTAGGATGTTTCTTTTCAATTTAAATCTAACTCCACCTTGTTAAACAAACAGAAACTAATTTTAAATATATTTTTATTAATTGTTATTTTGATAGTGATTATTTTTAAATATTTTTGTTTTGAAGAGAAAAGATTTGCCCTGGCCGGGATTCAAACTCGGTTTTTCTGCTTCTCCGTAGTAGTGCTCTAAACCACTGAGCTACCAGGTCATAATACAAGTCATAAAAATCTTCTCCTCAAAACAAAAATGTTTAAAAATAATTACCATAAAAATAACAATTAATAAAAATAAATTATAAATAATATATTGACGTATGTCAACAAGATCCCTATTAAAATTAATGTTCAATGAACATTCTTCTCGTTGCATACATCGCAAAAATTGCGAGAACACGGGGATATAGGATCGGTGAAGAGAACGGATTTGTCTGACTTGGATACGACCCCTTGTAGCTCAGTGGTTTAGAGAACTTCTACGGAGTGCTTCTCCGTACCCGACTACAAATCCCGGCTATGGCAAATATTTTCTCTTCAAAACAAAAATAATTGTAAACATGTTTGGCCAACATCAGACACTTCAACAATGATAAATTAGACCTCGCTAGTCAGATATTTAAGCTTATTCAAATTTTCTTCTACCATTAAAAATATATATTCATTATATGTTAAATTTATTGTTAGGTAGTATATATTACATAGAGATGACAGGCGGACCAATTGGCGGGAGACCCTGAATTAGAAAAAGTTTTAGTACGGAAGAAGAATATAAATTCTCTTTCAGGTTTCCACGGCCATTATTTATACACAAAACTTCAGTGGTTTCTGGTTTAGACCATGTTGTTGAATTATTCTTCGCCAACGTTTCGCCAGACATACTGCTAGCTTCTTCAAGGCTAGATCGAGAATGAAGACGCTCCGGTAACTCGAGGCTTTATATAGCCGTCGCTCGGGTTCACTCGGGTCCATTCGTAGTTCGTCGGGTCTTTTCGCTAGTCCATCGGGTTCTTTCGTGTCCGTGGTCGGAGTCTGCTCTTCCATGACTGTGATTGAGTTGTTTCTGTTTTTTCGGGCTCTGCTTGGCTGGAATTAGGTTTTTTAGATTCTTCTTGGTTGACTTGTTGTTTTTTCTTTTCCTTTATGGGTATGTTAGGAAGCCATAGTTTGCTTAATCTGTAGCCGTCTTCCCTGTTGAAGTTTTCTGGGCGTTTGACTAGACAGGAGGACACAGAAAGGAGGATACTGGAAGCCATTGAAATAGTCAAGCGCCCAGAAAACTTCAACAGGGAAGACGGCTACAGATTAAGCAAACTATGGCTTCCTAACTTACCCATAAAGGAAAAGAAAAAACAACAAGTCAACCAAGAAGAATCTAAAAAACCTAATTCCAGCCAAGCAGAGCCCGAAAAAACAGAAACAACTCAATCACAGTCATGGAAGAGCAGACTCCGACCACGGACACGAAAGAACCCGATGGACTAGCGAAAAGATCCGACGAACTACGAATGGACCCGAGTGAACCCGAGTGACGGCTATAAAAAGCCGCGAGTTACCGGAGCGTCTTCATTCTCGATCCAGCCTTGAAGAAGCTAGCAGTATGTCTGGCGAAACGTTGGCGAAGAAAAATTCAACAACATGGTCTAAACCAGAAACCACTGAAGTTTTGTGTATAATATAAATTCTGTTGGAAAACATTTTAAACAAAAAATGTGGTGTGTTAGTAATTTATTTTTCCACAATACCCATATTTATTCAAGTAAATTTTATTAATTGTATTTATTAAATCAATAAATAGTCCTCTCTGTTTTCAAAGCAAATTGTAAAATATTTCTGATTTAAAAAAAAAAATTAATTTGTAATAATTTTTAATATCACTTCATCAAAACAAAAGATTCTAAAATTATTTTTTTTTGTTTTCTCAAATAGTCAAAGTAAACATTCTATGCTTGAAGATGAAATGGAAACTCGTGAAATAACAACGTCGAGAAAATAGGGAACAGAAAACAGAAAATTTTATGAGTCGAAATTCTTGAGATTTCTTTGTCAGGACAAAGGCTAAGAATGCAGTAGATAATTAGATCATGTTGCCTCGTCGTTATAGGGTACATTCTTCCACGTTCTTAAAATGTGTTTTCTCTAAAAATGTTTAAGACCTTGAAGGCAAATATTTTATTAAAAAGCTTTTGTATAGTAATGATGGTTTAGTACAAATGATAAAGGTATGACCTAAATTAAAATATAAAATATCTGAGATAGCACAGTGTGTAAATTATTAAACCTGTTAACATTCTGTTGGATTTCAAAGCCCTCTTGGGTCTCACCAAGCCTCTATAAAATGAGTACCCTAATTAGAGTGAGATCTCAGAAAAATTACCTCCTTACACAACCGTTCGAGACCCTTCATGGGTTATTGTTTTGACTTCTGAGTTAGCCATTCTGGTAATTATTCCGCTGGTTGTCGCTTCCAGTTGAGTCACAACCAGTTTTAATTTTTATTTATTTATCTTATAGTATTTTCCATAAATACGTGTTATCAAGAATTATAGCATGGAAAAGGGACTGTGGTTATGAGTAATGAGTAGATTTTGCTAATCATTTCATCAAGAAATAAAAGTTTCAACTAAGATTTCAAAGTATATATAATATACATTTATTGAAACGTTCCTTTCTAGATGTAATTATTACCGAAGTAAACACATTTACCTAAATTACATTCTATTTTCCATACAAAAGCTCACAATAACTTGTATTTTTGGAAAATATTGAAAATTAAACGAATAAACAGTCATAAATGTCTCGAAGTAAAAATAAAATAAAAAAATAAACAGTAAAAATCTTCGAAGTCAACTCGAAGCGACAACCTGCGGAACACATACTTTTTTAAATTCCATTATACTATTAATTTTAATTTGGTTTTACTTCTATTAAAAATAAATCAATAGTGAATAACACTATGCAATCGTTTTTTTTATTATAGTGAAGAAGGTGGAAACAACTGTTACGCGTCTTTTGTTTTTTAAGATAAGTCGCTAATCCATCATTTTTGTTTGAGACTGTATTACATGGCACGATTCACTATTAAATTATTTTTAATAAAATTTAAGGATAAAATTCTTAAATAATTCAATATAAAGATATTAAACAGGACGTAAGAATAAGTTTTCTAAATGAATCTATTGAAATTTACAACTGTATATTGAATACATCAAGTAAATATAATGAAAGTAAATAATGCCCCGATATAAAGGCACGTATGAAAAGATTGATATCGGATTCGAGCCAAATCTGCAACAAATGGGACATTAAGGTTATTATGGATTACTTTGTTCGTAACAAAGTAAGGAGCATTGAGGATTTTATGAAGGATTTTGGATTGTAAGGATTGAATACGAGAGGAATTCGATGGTTTTGTGGAGCCCCAAATCTCTACTTCTTAAGCCCAGATGGGTCTGATGATTGTCATGTATATAAGTCTTTTGTAATTAATCGGGAGCTTAGAGCGCTTGTCTAGTAAATGTTTCATTCTAGTTAAGCGTTTGTCAAGGTGTAATACTAAGTACCATAACTGTTCAGTAGGAATCAGTGGGATGTTATTAAACGATACAGGAGAACTGGAAGTCGTTGGTTTACGACGGAGAAGAATTAGAGAGAATGACAAACTGGAAGTCCAAAACAGGTTGTAGTGATACAGTCTTTATTAGTTATAATAACATAATTTTATTCTATTTACATATAAAAAACTAACATATATTAAAAACAAATCATTAAATTTAAATTGTTTATTTAATTTACAATAGGCTATTTAGAAATACTAAAACGTCAAGACAGTTCGGTATTGCGGGTACTGTAGAGCCTGCCCCGTGTCTGTTCCTATAGCAACCGAGTCAGAATCCTAATACCGGATCTGGACTACACTGTTGGAACAGGGACTGAACCGTGCTGTCATTCTATTTCTTACAGGAGATCTATAAACTACTTCCATTCTTCTTACAATAAATAATAATATGGATGAAATATGTTTTTATTTGCTCTTATGTGAAAATTGATAACGATGCTTGGGGAAAACATGGTATTGATTTACTGAATAAATTTTATATTTGAAAATGTTTAATGAAATACATTGGGATAAATAAAGCGTTGACATAAGAACGATACTTTTTTTTTATATAAACACTTAATTGGAATATTTCAATCTGCTACTTTTAGGCGATAGGTAATAGTGCTAAATAGCTATACAATCATTCAATAAAAATAATAATAAATAAATACAATTAAAAGCTGGTAATAAAACAATACTAAAAAATAATAATTAATAAAAATAAAATAATTTCTCACGTTCATATCATAGTTAGAATATTTAAAATTTGCTAGGAGTACCCGAACTAAGATTCTTCCCTAGGAATGGGAGCAAAGCAAGAGTCCGGGAGACCTCTCCGCCCTTTCCCACGTCACTGGCATTAAACGCAAATGGAAACTGGTTAAGGGCGCTAATCTGGCCAGTGCAAGTACTCCAAATAACCTTATTGCAAAAGGTCTCGGGGCCGTTGGCGTTTTAGACGGCGGAGTGGTTTATATGGATGAGTGGAACTGGATAGTGAGGGGATTGGGATGACAGGCAAGGGTTTAGATTAAATTTTGAAAATATAGAAGGGATGAAATCGAAGAAAAAAGGAATGTTCAGATCATTATGGAGGGTTTTATTGGAGACATAGTAAGGAGCATTGCCAATATTTCTCAGGACTTTGGATTGAAAGGAATGAATGAGTCTGATATTCGGTCCTCCACAGTTCCAGTCCATAAGTCCAAATAGGTTTGATGATGGTCTTATATATTAGAAGTTTATTGAAAGATAGGAGGTCCTACATATTAATCTGTATAGTTGACCAAATCGTCTGTTTAAGTTCTTGTTTTTCGTTCTTGAGTCTAGTATGAGGTTTCCATGTAAGTCAAAGAAAAAAAAAAAATAATTGGTAAAAAAAAAATCATTTCATCAGTTTTTTCATAGAAAAGTTTGTAATTGATCGTGCCAATAGCATAGAAAGAGACGTAAGTTAAAACTGGGAGTGGTTTAGTTTCTATGGCAGTTGCAATTTCCCACTTGAAACTTTAATTTTTAATTTTCAAAACAGCTTGTTGCTCTTTATTTATTACTTTTTCATGACTTAATACCTTTTGAATGGGATAAAAAAAGTATTATCCTTCTTTTAAAATAAGGATTAATGATAGTAGTGCTTTTAAATGTTTATTCAGGAACAACACAAAAGATGATCGGAATGAATATTTAATAGAAAAAAAAAGGATTTATAAATATTGCTATGGAGTTCCATTTATCTTATTTATTGAATATTTTAAATCTGTACCCATAACTGGAGGTTGTAAACACTTTACGGTTAGTTGAATATTCAAATATTTTTGATTAACTTATTACACTGAAAATATATGAACTGTTTGAAATCTTCAGGACCTCAACCAGCCTTTATGAAGTTATATACTGTTTAATTTTGCCTATACATGCATAATTAGGATACGGATTTTTAACGAGTATCTGAAATCACACAGACTTGAGCATCCCAACCATGGATTCTGAACCAGAGATCTTGGGTATAGAAGATTGTGTTCTAGCGGTTGATCATGATAAATCCAGCGGTATCAAATAAAGAATTTAATCTGTTAACGAATGAAACCTATGGAAGACTCTCCTAGGGCTTATTCAGCCTCGATAATGTTATAGTTATCTTGCCCTGCTCTATAGTTATCTTGGAAGTGGAACACTCTCGATCATGTACTGAACCTAATACTCTTCATAGGTTGTAGTGCTATTTTTATTTTTATTTTATTTTTAAATAAAATAAAATATAGTATAAGAGATATAACATGTCCTGCATCTCTACGAATAGATACTGATTACTGTAATATTATTTTCGATACTAGGTATAAAGAAAATACCACGTGCCGTTTTCAATTCTTTCCATCTTCTTGGTTTTTCTTTCGTATCTTCCAATATTCTTCCACCCTTTCGCTGAAGTGCTTCTTTCTCTCCTCGTGCCAAGGTTTTTTTTTCATTCTTTCCTGGAATCCCTCCATACACGAGACCTATTAGTAAAAATATCTTTATCCAGATTGTCATTTTCCGTTTATTATTTCTTAAGGAATCTTTCTTTACACCTGAATCCAGCCAGCTGTTGACACTTTCTCCTGAAGTACTTGAATATTCTTTTTAATACTCTTGAATCATCCGTTCTGAAATTATTCATATTGAAATTTTCAATCAATATTGTTTTTCTTATGTTTTCTATGTTAAGAATATTCCATTTCAGACATTTGCTTCTTATTGAATACGATAAACAATATAAAGATATTTTTGCTTAGGCTGATAAAGTAGTGTATCTGGATGCCTGTTGGGTAATAAAATGTAATTGACCGTAACCTCCGGCACGAGTTAAATGGATCATAAAAAAGAAGGCGACTTTTACGAGAGAATTTGGCTTCAGTTATTGCTAGATTAATGTTCGGCGACCTCTCGACCTACATTTGCTCTTCCTTCTTGTCTTTATTCTTGTAAGCCTAAAATGAAAAGGGTAATAAAAAAATATAATAATACTATAAATCATTTGAAGTTTATTACAAAAGTGGTACCTATAATAAAATTAAACAATGGAAATAACAAAGGAGTTAAAATATCCAACTTTTAGTTAATATATAAAAAAGTGTGTTAAAAAATTCTACCAAATATTTATTTAGAATGGGCTCACTTGGAAATGATCAAATGGCGTCCTAATTTATGAATTGAAGATATATGAAGGGAATTTAATTCATAAGGGAATAACGTAACAGATTTTCGTTTTCGTGAAAAAATGAACCTTCCAAATAAATTATGTAGTGAGAAAAGAAGTATTCAAGAAACCAAAAATAAAATTTGTCCCACTGGAGGGTCTTGATTTCAATAAAATTTAGAGACTGCACTGTTTTAGTAATGTTGAGCAGGGTGACGATTTTCCTGCTATATTGTACTGTGGTAATCTATAAAATATCACTAAATAACAATTTGATTTAATTTAATTTAGAAATAATTGGAGTATTTTTAAATAACCTATAGTAAATCATAAAAATAATTTGTGCAGTGTAAGTAATTTGTTCTTATTTTGTTATGTCACATCGTATCTACATGAACTACATAAATATTCAATTATGCCAGTTTCTTATTGTTGAATAGAATAACATTAAATAATAACTATCATGATAATAAATAACATAAATTTTTTGAAAATTTAATTCTGCAATTTTTTCTTTTCAAAAACAAGAAACTAAAATTTTATGCAATTCAATGTTATTTTAAATATTTGAGTGAAAAATAGTTAACTGGATTATTCTAATGATGGATTGAATTGCTCAGGGGGTGCAGTTAGAGATAACACAAAATAAGTGAAACATATTTTTTAATTGTACCAACGTTTCGGCCAGCAGTTGTTAGAGTGACTTGTCACCGCAGACCACACAACCACAAACCAGGCATATTCGCCCTTTTTTTTACCATCCTTTCCTCCCTGTGAGGTGGTGAACCCCCACTGGAGGTACTATTTTCGGGATTTTTAAACTGCTTTTTCCGTTTATTAATAAAATCATGTCTGGTACTATGGTGAAGCCCAGTGCACGGTTGTGCACCTTAAGGCTACATCTTGTCCTCAGCCCTCGTCTTCTTCCTTTTGATTTTAGCCACTAGGTGTCCTCCATGGGTTGATCCGGCGGTCTTCCTGGTGCCGGTTCTCTTCGTATTATCGTGAAGTGGGCCAGACCAACGGCTTTCCGCCATCCGTTTACGAATTCCCAGAAGCTTGCGTAGTTCTCGTGCTTTACAAAGTCAGGAAACACGTCCCCGTCTATCCGATATAATCCGGTTTTGGTCGACAACTTCGCACGCAGGGCGTCATATGTGGTGCATGATGCTAATATGTGCTCCGCTGTTTCCGCAACTCCGCAGCTGGGGCAGTTGGGTTCCAGGTCGTATCCGTGCTGGCTTAGCTTCCATGCCCCGTGAGGATCTACGACATCCAGTACTCAGGTACGACCCATTTGGCTTCTATTCTCGCGTCAATGGTGGGGAAGTACTTCCTCAATGTACTTCCTTTTTCGCTTGTATCCGACCGTTGATTCCACGGCATCAGTAAGTCCTTTCTGATCTCTTCCTTCCATTTATTCGGGTTTGTCTGAACCCTCACTTGCGTTTGTTCCGGTAATTCTGCGAAGCTTCTACTCTTCACGTAATATTTAGTAGCATCCTCCCTCAGCAGGAGGTCATGAGGTATACCTCCCGCTAAGACTTGCACCGCTTCGTGGGTGTTGTCCGTTACGCCCTGGTCACTCGCAGCAGAGCTGTTCTCTGTGCCGTTGCCAGCTTCCTTCTTTGCCGCTGTGAGATGTTTTCGCCCCAGAAGAGGGGCGCGTACCTCAAGAAACCCAGGACCACTCCTTTGTAGATAGCCATGTTCATATTCGCTCTGAAGATGGCGTACATTTTAGGCCAAAACGTTGGCACAATAAAAAAAAGTTTTAGGAAAAAATTTTATTTTATGTTATCTGTGACTGCAACTCCCTGACCAATTCAACGCATCGTTATTTTAAATATATTTAACTTATTTATCGTACATTCAGTACATGATAGAGAATTTCTTTTTGACAATGGTTGTGCAGAAGGATGATTCGCCCAGTATCACGGCGAGTGGATTCCACAATTCAGGGTACCCACTAGGAGTACTCCTAGGGGTAAAAGCCTCAGAGGATTCGGTAAATCCGACAATTTTCTCCCATAACCGGATTTGAACCTGAAAGATTGATTATTGCAACAAAGAAATCTGCACACAGAGCTATCATATTTTGGCTCATATTTTAAAGTAACAATAATTATAAAAACGAAACTTCAGCTTTCTATGTAATATCGTTTCAGACGTTTTGAGATATGAACATGTAATGCCGTAATAAATTGAATAATTACTGAAGAGAATGGTAAGCGTTTTAGGGGAAGTTCGATACGTAATAGGGAGGGTGAATAAATTCCAATCATTACTGAATGACTATCGATTAATTGCAAAAGACTCATTACATGACAATCATTAGACCCATCTGAACTTACAGAGTAAAGCTTTAGAACTCCACTAAACTGTCTAATTCCTCTCGTATTCAATCCTTAAAATCCAAAATCCTTTGTAAAATCCTCAATGCTCCTTACTTTGATACGAACGAAGTAATCCATAATGACCTTCATGTCTCATTTGTTGCTGATCTGGCCCGAATCCGATATCAATCTTTTCATGACAAACTTCATTCCCACTCAAACCCACTAGTTTCAGACCTAGCAACCTCTTCGATTCCTGATAATCCTCCGAGGCGTCTGAAAATAAGATGGCCTCGTGACCAATTTGAACTTGCTATTTGAGTACTACCACTGGTTAGTTTATCTAATTGTTTTATCTCTTCAGGCCATCTTATTTTCAGACGCCTCGGAGGATTATCAGGAATTGAAGAGGTTGCTAGGTTTGAAACTAGTGGGTTTGAGTGGGAATGAAGTTTTTCATGAAAAGATTGATATCGGATTCGAGCCAGATCAGCAACAAATGGGACATTAAGGTCATTATGGATTACTTTGTTCGTAACAAAGGAGCATTGAGGATTTACGAAGGATTTTGGCTTGTAAGGATTGAATACGAGAGGAAGTCGAGAGTTTAGTGGATTTCTAAAGCTCCACTCCATAAGTCCAGATGGGTCTAATGATTGTCATGTAATGAGTCTATTGAAATTAATTGATAGTCATTCAGTAATGATTGGAATTTATTCACCCTCCCTATTACGTATCGAACTTCCCCTAAAACGCTTACCATTCTCTTCAGTAATTATTCAATTTATTACGGCATTACATGTTCATATCTCGAAACGTCTGAAACGATATTACATAGAAAGCTGAAGTTTCGTTTTTATAATTTTTGTTACTTTAAAATATGAGCCGAAATGTGGTAGCTAATGATTGTCATGTAATGAGTCTGTTGAAATTAATTGATAGTCATTCAGTAATGATTGGAATTTATCCAACCCTCCCTATTACGTATCGAACTTCCCCTAAAACGCTTAGGCTAAACGCTCTTTTCAGTAATTATTCAATTTATTTCGGCATTACATGTTCATATCTCGAAACGTCTGAAACGATATTACATAGAAAGCTGAAGTTTCGTTTTTACAATTTTTGTTACTTTCAAAGATGAGTCGAAATGGGGTAGCTCTGTGTGCAGATTTCTATGTTGCGATAATCAATTAATGAAATTAAAATAAAGTCAATTGAAGAACTCATCAACTGAGATCAAATAATTGGAATTGCTAAATTGTTATTGGAATTAAAAAAAAAAACTTTTATACTAAACAATAAAAGATCGGGAAGCCAAACTCTATAATTATCAAATTGTATGAAAAAACAGGTTTTATTTAAATGCTAAATTTTCATTTTAGTTTAGAAGTTTTATTACTAACCAAATATCATTTCAAATGTTTTGAGTAAACTGTATTTAAAGTTATACATATGCAATTTTTACAATGAAAACCTAAAGTAATTTGTTTTATGTGCATGGAATAAAAATGTTCCATAGTGTTTTTATCTTTTAAATATATATTTTTTATGTATGTTACAATTATATTTTGTATTTGTCAGCTTTGTGAGAGGTTGATTTATTTTATTATGAAATTCTGGAAACAACGTTGAATACTTAGTCATGAGGAAGTAAAAAAAATAAAAATGTTATTAGTACTAATTAAGAAATTCCATTTTTTCGTATTGTGACGGTCTTCTTCCAAAAAAATGTAAATATATTTTTTTTTATTTATTGATTGATATTTACAACTCTATTACAACAATACAACAAGTAAATAGGCTAAGGGATACATAATGACATGAGATAATGAAAAGTAGAGAAATTACCCACTTGTAGTATTCAAATCACAGATTCAACAAAGAAGGTCACGCGACCATCTTCTTTTCAGACGCCTCGGAGGATTATCGGGAATTGAAGAGGAAGCTAGGTTTGAAACTAGAGGGTTTGAGTGGGAATGATGTTTGTTATGAAATAATAGATAGCGGGTTCGGGCCATATCAGTAACAAATGGGACATTAAATTCATTATGGATGACTTTATTCTTAAAAATAAAACATATATAAAAAGAATGCCAGTTTGCCTTACATGACTCACAGCCCTTTAAAGTCGACATTTCGCTAACCACTGGATCTAATAAAATTTAGAGCTGACCTTTTCCTGACAAAATTATGAATTATTTAAAAAATACTTGACGACTGCTTCGTGCCAAGTAGCCATAACGAGTCAAACAAACTGCTAGCGTTTGCACTGACGTAGAGAAGTGCTTTACTTAATATTAAGAAAAACTCATACATGGCTCATATGAATGTAATGTGACTAGAAATTAATATGCTGTAGCACTATTGCACATATAAGATAAATTTAATAAAAAAAATTAATGTTCCTGTGCCAAGGTCTACATAGGACAAATCGGAAGGACTATTGAAGGAAGGACGAAAAAATCGGCTGTAGCAGAACACTTCTATAACACAAACCACCTTTCGAAAACACCGCTATACTGGTTAAAGAAAATAATTACCATTTCCGCGCCAGAAGCCATTGAAATTATCAAAGAAACTAATAATTTCACTAAAGAAGACGGTTACAGACTTAGTGAAAACTGGTATTCTGCCATAAAAAAAAAGACTAACACATCAACCTACGACAATACCGAACACAAACGAACCCACCCGAACACAACACGACCTACGGACTCGGCACAAGCGAGCCAATGGGAAGGCAGACTTCGACCGAGACCATGCCCCTAAGGTATATATACCCTTTCTCCACCATCCGCTCTTCATTCTTAGTTTTAGTTTAGTTTTAAGTCTTAGTTTTAGTTTTTTATCATTCTCAAACAACCAGTGAGCCCCATCACTGGATATCTGATCCTAGTTATACCCCATAACCTCAATCCCTAAACATCCTCAAAATCCTCTTAAAATGCACCCGGTGCAGGAAAAGAGTTGTATAAATGTACATGTATAAATTTATTAATATACGTTAGTATGTATGTCTGTTTCAGGTGATCACCATTCCAGGGGCTTGGAAAAAAAAAATCTGCTCTACATTTACTGACTAGCCCTGAGGAAGCTCACAACACGATGAGCGAAAGCTTGGCAAACAAAACCAACACCATCCCATCCCGGAAAAAGAAAATACGGACAAAAAAATAAAGGTTTTATTGAAGTTAATAATGTTTTAATTTTCAATAGAATCAGTTTCCGTTTCAGGCTAAGCAATATGAAATACATTTAATCTTAAGGTTCTTAGTATACACAATATTAAGGTTTCTCATAATTAAATTTTAAATTTTAACCCCAAAGAGATTGGGATTTTCGAACAGTCATAACGAAACCCTATCAAATTTACAAACCGAAATATTTTATATTTTTCTTAATGTAATCCTCCCACTTAAGTCTCGTTCTACATCCCTACTTTTTTTTTTATTAAACAATTTCTTACAGCTTAGTTGTTTTATTTATCTAGAAGGTTGCGCCATTGATGTCGTTCCAGCCAGCCACCCCCCTAAGACCCCTCGCTGCCATGCTCTCCTCCAAATCCTGTAACCATCTTTTTTTGGGTCGTCCTCTTTTCCTTCTTTCCACAGGGCAATATTAGAAGATTATTTTTGGCCATCGGTCTTCTGCCATTCTTTTTAATTGGCTATACCATTTCAATCATCTTGTTTCTATTGCGAAGAGGATAGTTATTTCCTGATCCACCAATTGCCTACTTGTTCTATTAGGAACGTGCTGAATTCTAGAAATAGCACAACAGCGTCTCAAGAAGTCCATCTCCACGGCCAACAACTTCGTTTCGTCCTCTTTCGTAACCGTTTCCGATCCGTAGAGGATAACACTTTCAACCAACAAGTGGAACATAATTTTTTGAGGCTAACCTTTCTGCTCCACAGGACATATTTAACACACCCAATAATTTTTCTGCTTTTTACAATTTTATCTATTATGTCTTTGTTGCAGCTTCCATTCTCTGTTAGCCATCTGCCTAGATATTTGCATTCAGGGTTTTTTCCCATTTCCCAATTTTCGAGGGATAAGGCTGTATTCGCATGTATTGCCATGCGCTCTGTTTTCTTTCTGTTCATTTCCAGACCCCAAGCAGCATATTCCTCCTGAAGTTTTCTTAGCATGTAGCTCAGGCATCTTCATCATCACTTGTGACTATCACCTGTAAGTTGTAGAAAACTATATTTCTAATTTGTACACCCATTCCCCGACACTTCCTCTTCCAAGTTTTTAGGACCTCTTCAACAAATAGGTTGAATAACAGAGGCGATAGATGACATCTTTGTTTGAGACCTTTAGTGATAGGGAAGTGGTCTGTCAGTCCATTCCTCAGTTTTATCCTAGCTTTGGCCACATTATATAAGCTTTTGGAGGCTCTTATTAAATATTTGCCCCCCCATTAATATTTGAACGCATGCGAATCTTCGCTACGCTATCATTACAATTATGCTAATCAGATGGATGCGCTATAATGCATGCTGTGTAATCTTCTAAATTCTCCGTTGGTATCATGCAATTATTGATAGAACGTTAACGCAATACCTTATTTTCGAATACCTCAAGACGTTCTTTATGTTTAACATAAGGGCCACATATCACATCAATAAAGAACAGGCATAGCCTGCCTTTAACTGCGACTTTATTCACTTTTTCTTGTTTCATATATTGTGTGTATGTATAAGGGATTACTGCATAATAGTAAGTTAAAAGATAATTGTCAGGCTATCAATATCCTCTTTCTTAAACGATAAATACCGTAACATATTTATAATACCATTAAAAAGTTTTTCAAATTTACTGCGAAGGGGATCAGATAAATATTGAGAGAACATTCAACCCTAGAGTAACATATTGCATGATGAAAAATATAAAACATTACTAAGGATCATTCCAGACAAATAAAAGTGTTAGCATCTAAGAGAATACATAGAACGGAGATATCAAATACATAATGTATTAAAAACAAAACATGCTTTATTTTGTATTCAAGTCAATTGAGGAAAGAGGGTAGGGATTCCATATCAGCTAGTGAGGAACATCCAATCTTGAAGATATTTTCTCCAGACTGGAGCCTCCAATTTTATTTGGAACCATCCAAACCATCCTATCTTTACAGATGACTTTTACAATTGTATGAAGCTGGTTCTAAAAGCTGAAATATTTTGTGGATTTTATGGCTAAGTGATTCTCCAGTCAAATAGATACGCAAAATAATTATAAGAAATTCAAATGCCAAGGAAAAGAGGTTAGACATTTAAATACCTTTGGAATTCGCCATGATGAAAAAACCCCAGGAATATTAGTAGAGATAAACACGATTGAATGATCTATCTTTATCAATGTGTTTACTCTACGCTTAATCCATGTATAAACATGTCATGTACCACTTACTGCACGTAGATTTTTGATAGATCAGTGTTTAAACTTTATACTTTGAAGAGTAGCTCTTAATTACTTGTTAGGTTTAAGTGAGACTATTAATCGTTATATATATAAAAAAAAAATCTTTAACACTAAAACTCATGAAGGGACGTGGATTCAGTACTTGATAGAGACTTTATTGTTTCTGGGACAAAGGATGAGCTGGAAGGTGATTTTTCTTAGATCACTCTCAACCGCCAGATTTTCCCCCCAAAAAGGGAACCCACTTTATAGAGAATGAGTGAGCCCCAGTGTCTTAAGTTTCCACAGGGTCCATCGGCGTCTGCTAATTGATTAAATAATTTATCTGCCGGATTTGAATCCGGAACTTTCGGTATACTAACTCAGCACTCCACACACCGTGCTACCTCATTCATTTTTAAGCATTTATAAATCTGTAGGGGTGATAACATACGAAGCGAATATATCATGAAGATCCATAGAAAGGAGAAAGGTATTGGTGAGCTCAACCCTGTTATTGGATCACCTGTGAAGTAGGCAGCGTTACAGTCAGCTAAGAAAAATATCACTGGTTCTCATCCCGACAGGAAATTTTAGAGGGAGTAATAATTACTTGTGTATGCCATCCTTTGGAGGTGACATAATTTAGCGGTCCCGAATCTGTGCTATGTCGGGTTCTCGGAAAAGATTCCTACTACATATATACCTAGTATATGCATGTATGTATAGGCAAAATTTAGTACTCCCACTAGTGTAGTATCGTTTGATAATTAATACTTAGCATTATAAAACCTGTAACCACTAAGGATCGTGAACGAGTCTGGGTTTCAGTACATGGTAGAGACTGTACTGTTTCACTGGGTAACGGTTCTGCAAGGAGGTGTCTTGTCCTAGGTCACGCTCAACCGCTTTTCCCCCTTATTTTGGGTACCCTATTTATATAATATTTTTAGAGGCTGGGTGAGCCCCAGGAGGGTCCTAGATCCTATATGATCCATCTCCCACCGCAAACAGACTAGATAAAAGTAACTGCCTGCAGCGGGTTTCGAACCAGGATTTCCAGCATGGCTACTCAGTGCTCTACCACTGAGCCACCCCAACTTAGAATTATAAAGTGATGTTAAATAAAAAATCTATTAACAACCAATATGAATTTTTCTGCAGTGTATCTCTCAAAGTTGTAGATATTAGGAGATTATCTCTAACCTCTAAAACAATTAATGCATCATAGTACAAAAATAAAGAAAAATATAGCATTACGGCCAGGTACAAAAAAAGGCGGTTAGGTCGCAATAAATTTAAGAGAGATGCATTTTTAGTATGTTGTAAATGCATGCTTAAAAAGTGTAGATCCAAGTTTGCAACGGAAAAAAACGGATGGGTGTCGAAACTTTTGGTGGTCGAAAAACCTCGGGAAGACTGGTTGGCTCCCCCTACATATTAGTAGCTACTAGTACTACCATTATTTTTTGCATAGGTAATTTACAAGTAAATATTTATACTTTACAATAAACAAGCTGTTTTATATTAATTTGTTGATATAAATTATAATATAAACCATTTTCTTAAAATATCCAATTTCCCCGATTTTCCTTTTTTCAATTAAGAAGAGCGTTCGTTATAACATCTACAGGCCTCAGTATGTGCTTAAATTAAAGATAATTAAATTTACTACAACTCTATTCACTTGAGTTTCATCTAAGATCACTCCTTCGGCCGGTGTTCCTCACGAAAGTCGGCAAAAAATTAAAATATGGACTTTTTGGAAAAAGAGGCGTAACTCAGTGTGCAATAGGTTTTGTCTTCTGCCGTACTACGTTAAGTATTGGATGATGCATTGGACAAAGTGTCGTTTTCAGGTATACAAACTACAATTTCCGATTTTTTTTCAAAGCTCAGCTTAATTTTTTTTTTCACAAATTCAATATCTGTTTTTTAAGTCTATTGTTTTATTGTTAAATAATGACGAAGTATGGTTTTTATTCTAATTACGTATTTATTTTTTTTTTACTGCTTTTAGTTATATTTGTCATAAAAATTCTTCATTTCAATATTCAAAAATAGCAATGTACGAGTAATTGGCTTAAATTGTATTGTTGTACATATATGTACAATATTTTAATAAAATAGGTAAATTTTTTCTATATTACATTGAGTATATACATATTTTATTATGAACCTCTACCTCTATATATCGAAGTCGGTAAGAAATCACCTTAATAAATCGAACCTCGCTATATCGAAATCCTCGATTATTCGAAGTTTTCTCGTTCCCCGTGAATTTCGATATACCGAGGTTCGACTGTATCTTTAACATTATTCGAACGGAAATT
Organism: Arma custos; assembly: GCA_037127475.1. Taxonomy (NCBI): domain Eukaryota; kingdom Metazoa; phylum Arthropoda; class Insecta; order Hemiptera; family Pentatomidae; genus Arma; species Arma custos. The sequence continues at coordinate 14,258,542 of CM073760.1, read as the reverse complement.
TTGTTGGAGTGCCTAAGTACAGTTGAGAATGTTCAAAATAAATGTATTCAAAGCATGAAGTGTGTTCTAGCGTTGTCGTGATGGAAGACACCTTTCCTATTGATTGAATCCAATCGTTTATTTTGAATCGCCTGCTTCAATCGCATCAGTTGATGACAGTAGAGAATCTAATTAATGGTTTGTTCAGATCTGAGAAACTCATGACGAACAATACCCTTCTAATCCCAAACCAAACACTCAGCATTATCTCTCTTGGTATCAATAGTGGCTTCACAAGGGTTTGCGGAGGTTAACTACGCTTCAACCACCATCATTTTCAGGCTTATATCACCTATTCAGAAATGTAAACTAAGTCCATTAAATTTTTCACAGTTAATTCAAGTTGGAACCTAATTATCGAGCTTCTTTTAATATCAAGACTTACACAAATGTTCATAACTGTTTTATGGAAGATTTTTAGTTCCGTACGTATATAGAGAGGTGAAATATGTTATGACAATCTCGATTTTTTCAACGAATCGCTTGCCAGGGCGAGGTTAATCTTGATCATTGAAATTTCTGGAACTAAAAGGTATAAATCAATTGTCAATGTCTATCCCTTGAGCATTCATCACCTTAAACACCACACAATTTTGATTGAACTTGTATCTATTTCGTTTTAGTTCGTACCGTTATTTCGTTTTCGAAAGTGAAAAATCAAATATGAATAATTAAAATTTTAACTGTCTTTTCAATATAACCGGAAAAAAGGGAATGCATAAATCTAAAAAAATAAGTCCTTCAATATTTCGATTTTATTACCCTTATATTTTATTTTATACCGTTTAGTAAAATAAAATCAATACATTTTTCGTATAATCAATTTTTTTAATCCGTGAACGGGTCAGGGGTTCAGTACATGGTAGAGACTGTACTGTTTCATGGACAAACCTTTCTGCAAGGAGGTGACTTGCCCTAGGCCCCTCTCAACCGCCAAATTTGTTCCCCTTATTTTGGCTACCCTATTTTCATAATATTTTATAGAGGCTGAGTGAGCCCCAGGAGGGTCCTAGATCCTATATGATCCATCTCCGGCTGCAAACAGACTAAATAAAAGTCTTGCCTGCAGCGGAATTTGAACCAGGATTTCCGGCATGGCAACTCAGTGCTCTACCACTAATCTATAAAACAAACCTCAAACAACCAATACATTTCATTATTCAACTTAATATTAAGTACTCAAAAATTTCACAACAATACTGAGTAGGTACTCATATTTTAATAATGTCACTAGCAGTGTACAAAATAAGTACTAAATGTTAATTTCTATAACAATTTCGGGTACTGGAACGTTAATATCGGGTATCTCTACTGGAACGTTAATACGTACTGTAGTAATATTGAATGATCACTTGTATATTTTGTTTAATGGTGGTTGATCCGCAGTTTCATACAGTTAGATTACTCTTTAATACTAGTTTAAATTAATTTATTTATTTGTATTTCCCTTTTTGAGAATAAGTGTAATATTATGGTCAGTACAATTTATTATATTTAATACCATTTAGTGATTGTAACAATTATATAAATCACATGATAATCTGATGAATGAAATAACTCAGCTTTTGCTTAGATTGCTGGGATAGATTAGTCATTGTAAGTGTATGCTTATACAAATCCATATGTCGATATGGATCAACACTTATAGCTGATCATTTCTAACCAAAATACCAAAGACCGAAATTTAAGTTAAACTATATATCTTTATACAAACAAGAAGCAATGTATAATAATATTGGTTTGTAAATTTTAATATAATTTATGATCAGGTAATTTATCACTTGTATTTATGTACATGATTAATCTTAAAACAGTGAAGGAGTGAAGGTTTCTGATATATTAGCTATTTCAGATATTAAAAATATTTAAAAAAAACCTGATGAACGTTCTGTACTGAACCGAAAGTATGTGTTACAGGTAATTATGTTTCTTTGATAATGATTGTACAGGAAGGTGTCTTGTACTAGGTCATACTTGAGAAATCTCCCCTAGTTTGGGTACCGACTTTATAGTGGCTGGGTGAGTCCCAGGAGAGTCCTAGATCCCATATGATCCATCTCCTACTAATAACGGGATCTTATTAACGGACCCAGAATCTTCGTAACGGCTATTCACCGCTATAGTATCGAAGTATCCCGCATCCCCATTAGCAATATAGAGTAAAATCTCATCTTTGTGTTTTCATATTTAGGAAGCTGGGGATCAATAAAGAGCGATGAGTTGCTGTGAGATGAAGGTCCCGGATTCGCTCCCAGCCGTGGCAGAGAAGAACAGCTAGAGCAGTGATTGATCGTTGGAATATGAGAATAATATTGTAAGTGTGAAGCAAAACTCGATAGAAAGAGCTGTAATATTAATGCAAATAGAAAATGCTGATAGTATATCTTAATTCATTAGCAACACAATCGTTGGCAGGATTATGCGTTTGTGTGTGAAGCAAGGCTCCACATTTGCTACATCGAGTTAGGTTAACAGAGAGTTGGGTTTTCCTAGATAAGCAGGGATAGAATCAGGAATGACAACATAAGGAATAATTTATTATTTATACAATGAATGAAACCCCGGGAAAGACGCAGTTGATATTGTATGGCCTTGTATGCAGAGTGAGTTTTGATCGAGAAATTTATAGAAGCGTTGAACACAAAGAAAGACTTCGGCCTAGCTACAACAGATTTATATCCAAGATGGGTCATCCAAGTTTGAGGAAACACGATGCAGGATATGATAGTTCTTGAGAGAGACAGAGAAGACTGGAAATTTTCTGAAAATGGAGTTGGTGGTTACCGGAAGTTAAAAAAGAAGAAGTTAAACATTTTAAACGTGTTAAATTCACACAACGCATCGCTGACCATTTACTAAATTGATCAGGAAAGGTAATATCAACCATTTCCTCATAATAGGAAGTATGATTGGTTTGTTTTTATTGTTTTTGGATTTTGATATTAATAAAATAAATATTTAACTAACGCCGACATACTCAATCTTGAATGTTTAAACTCCTAAATGACTTTTTTGAGCCGATCTCATTTACCGTAATTGACTCTCTTAAAGGAAATTGGTCATAGATAAAGCAAGATGAACCTCATCGGTTATTTTTAGTCATAAGGACCATTAGTTATAACTTACTACAAAGTTTGAACAGAATGATCTTTCATCTTCCATGATCGGTTACTTCAACTCCTAAGCACAAGTTTGTCAGCAGCGCTTAATTAAGTTTAAGTTCTCACATTAATTGACTCTACGGTTAATTGAGGATTGGATCAAGTGATGAACAGCTTAAGATCTTATGGTGAAGTTGTCTAGTGTTATGAATCCAAGCCACTTAAATTTTGTAACATATTAAGTACTTTTATTCTCCAATATTACTGAATTAAAATAAAATTGAATTTATTTCAATTTTTTCAATAAAATTTATGGAATCGTTTTGTTTTAATGATTTATATATATGTATTTGAAAATAAGCCCACGTAGGCCATTGGGAACATCACATGGTAAATAATGTATTTTTTCTTATCCAACATATCTGCAGTAAGATGAATTGGCTCTGGCCACTCTAAAACGCCAGGATTTTCTCCAAGTAACAGTACTTGCTTTATAGAAGTTGGTTGAGCGGAATCAAGGACAATTCACCTCCTTGTACAATCATTGTCCAAGACACAGTACAGTCTCCATAACGTATTAAACCCAAAACCCTTCGTGGGATATATTTATATATTTTTTGTTTTATAGAGGCTGGGCGAGCCCTAGGAGGATTCGATATTTCCACACGGTAGATCCATGACTATTTTAATATTTTTTTCGACTCCAGTTTGATTCGCAGCCTAAGCTCAACAACTCGGCGCTCTCCACAAAGAACTATCCAGTTCTACAGCTTAAGAAGAAGCAAATTCCTAATTTAACAGATCCTCATGTCCATAAACACAAAGAGTAACCACTTTGATATTCCAGAAGCCGGCCCTTTATACTCGTAATGACCAACTCACACGAGACCACTAACTGCATTCCTCCCACTAATGAAGGAGAATGTAGGGCCGACGTGTAGGGTGTAATTAGACTAAAATGCGAGAGTTTAGCCTGCCTCTAAGGTTCATTATCAGCCAAAATAACACACTCCAGTTTCGGTAACAATTTGCCACACGTTTCCTCTAACTAAAAAATAATATTATTATTTTAAAACTAGGATAAAGCTTAATTTATTTTTAAAAATGTGGCCTAATTAGAACGACGGGTGAGTGTTTTTAACTTTAAAATTTTACAGTTATCCATACCTATATATGATATTGCTCCTGAGAACAATGCCATAACTAAAAAAAAAAAAAAATATTCAATAGAAGAATTTGAAAGATCCATGTGAGATTAAAATAGTTATTTATACTGCTAGAGACTTAAGAATGCCATTATTCTTCATCCCACATTAATAGGTTTGTACCTGAGCAAAAGCGAGAGAATAATTTTTTATTTGTTTGTTCATTTAATGTCACTATATGCTGCTATGGCTAATCGGACGATGCTACAATGGGAGCTCTAAATTTTGCCTATCCAGGTTTAATTAGGATAGGGATTTTGAACGAGTACCTGACATCGTACAGGCTCGGGACCCCCGTTTAACGTCCCTTCCGAAGGACGGCGTAACTAAGGATTTTTTACTCCCTTAAAAAAATCCTAGGGCCACCTGTCGAGCTACGAACCCGCGATCTTGGGTTTAGTAGTTTGTTACGCTAACCACTAGACCACAGGTGACCTTTTTTGATTGCTTGTTTTTATTTCCCATTCTTGTTTTGTTAATTTTTTCTCTATTGTTTTTCCACGAATCTTATATCCTTTATTTCTTTTAGTATGTAGCTTATTTTCGACCATTATGTACATTGCTTGAAAATTAATATAACGTTTAGACATGGGTATATTGGGTAGTTTGAGAGAATATATTAAATATATGCAGCTTCAACAGATATATTATATTAGTTAAATAGCTACCAGCCAAAGAGGGTATACCAGCCACTGACTCCATCCAGCCATCGCAGCTCGGGTTGCCCAAATCTTCTTCTGCTCTGAATCTTTTCTTCTATTACTCTTCTAATTATTTAATACGTATCTAAATTATGATTATAATATTTCTTGTTCCTAAAACTTTTAAGGATGAAACATCTACAATTATAACCCCTATAATATATAACAAATATATTAGTGTGGACTATTTTAATATTATTGCAAACATTTTGGCTTCTAATATTCTTTTTATTAATGAGGTAATATAAATATTCTTTAATACCCTGCTATACCAATGTCATCGTGTGGTGGATGTTGTCTCCTCTGCATTGGAGCGTAGATGGTACTGCACGGTAGCCCTTTATCGATGTAGAACAGGCTTTTGATCGAGTCTGGTACCCAGGTCTCCTTTACAAAATCCTACAATTCCTTCCTCCTACATACTTTTTAATCATTCGCTCCTTTCTAACTGGCAGAACATTTAAAGTATGTCATAAAGGTTCCTACTCGTCCCTCTATTCCCAGTCTGCTGGTGTTCCTCAAGGTAGCATCCTCGGTCCTATCCTTTACACAGTATATACAGCTGACATTCCAACCCATCCTAACACCTTCATCTCCATGTATGCTGATGACACACGGGTGTTATCAATTAACAACGAACCATGTATTGCATCCCAATCCCTTCAATCACATTTATCAAGCCTCGAAGAATGGTGTCGGAATTGGAGAATTAAAATCAATTCCAGCAAGTCCCATCAAATTACCTTTACCCTTCGTCGAAAACCCATGACTTTCTGTCCCACTGTATCCTTTAATAGTACTCCACTTATCCCTGTTGAACAGATTCGCTACCCGGGACTCAACTTAGACAAACGTCTTATTTGGAACCCTCACACAAGACTGAAAAGACAAGAAACAGCTAGAAGCTTTCGACTACTTCAACACATACTAGACAAACACTCAAAGCTTCAATAATTATTGAATTATTAAATTATAATTTAATATTTCAATTATTAAACTATATATATTATAAAACAAAGTCGTCCATCGTGTCTGTCCGACAAAACCAACTTGATATCACAGCTGTTACAATTAACGAGATGTGAGAGGTTACAGTTATAAGGTACGGTTATAATTTGTTTAATTAATTTTCTGTATTCAGTAAACTGAAATTAATCTCTTGCAAGATATAAAGAAACACGAAATAAGGGCTATTAATGCTGTTTATTTTGTTTTTTCAGGTGAGTAAATATTTCGTTAACAAATTATGTAATTCTTTAAGGCTTTTCAATATGTATTGTTGATAATTCTTTTGGAAACGCAATTTAGCCTTTATTTCCTTATCCAAGGGCATACAAATATTATATTTTATATATATATATATATATATATATATATATATATATATATATATATATATATAAGGGTTATGTGTCTGTATATTTGTACATATTTTCTGAAATGAAATATTGAAGAACAGACAGATCCTATCTGGAATAATATAGAAGACAGCAGGAAATATATTATTCGATGTATTTTTTGTTCAACGACGAACCATCTCTCACCAGCTACGTTCCATCCAATTTCTAAAGCAGAATCATATTTTCCCTTTCCTTGAACGTCAGAGGGCAAAAGGGTTGGCTGGGAGACTAACCTAATAAAACTTCCACAGAACAAAGTAACTAAAATTCATTTCTATGTAATTTGTTGTTTTTATCCAACTCAAGAGGTTATCCGGCTGAACATATAACAAGGTTTATTGAGACAGCAAAAAAAAACATTTCATGGTAGCAGCAACGAAGGCTGATGAAATTTCGTTCCTATCTGAAGTGAAGTTCTTGTAAATGGTTCAAGGTTGAAGATTATAATTGAATTAGATATAGTCTGGATTAAGATACAATATTTATTAAAATAACGTACTATTTTACAGACGATCATTCTATAGTCTTGCTCGACCAGTTAAATCGTATAAATTTTGTTTGAAATTGTAAAAATTTCCAAGTGATAAAGTCACTGTTCCAGACCTTATACATAACTTAGCTCTGTTTTTAAATTTAAACAGAAAAAAATGGAATGCATACGAATGCACTTAAAAATAAAACAAGCTACATGTTATTCCAAGATTTCAATACAGAAATGCAGTGGAATAAGATAAATACATTCTTTCTATAAACTGTAATTTTTTACAGTCAACAAAACAAACTTAAATGTTTATGTGAGATCTACAAATCACGGAAAGAAAGATGTTAATAAAAATGTTGGGACGGGTTAAAGAAGGAGACTATTGTAGATGACGCCACAACAAATTCTACACGCACATAGAGAAAATTACAGGTGCAATGAGAAAACACAAAATTCAGTTCTAAGGCCACCTACAAAGAATGGACCCGAGCAGAATTATAAAAAGAATATTCGCTAATTTTGAAAAGCTGAAAATTTCCAACACGTTGATTATTGAGACTGAAAAGGACATTGAAGGGCGTTAGGAAAGAATTTCAGAATGCTCCGGTTTTTGAAAGAAAGAGCAAAGAGAAAACAAGAAAGCAAGAAAAAACAAAAAAACGAGGAAAGAATGAAAGAGATGTGGAAGAAAAGTTAAAAACGGTTGAAACAGGCGTATTCCAGAGTGGCTATATCGTAAAGAGAAAAAAGAAATTAAATAACGTTTCATGTTAAAGAGGAAAGTAGTTGACTGGAAGATCTAATGGAGGATGGAATTAGTTGGAGGGTGCATTAATAAATTAACACCAAACATTCACTTATTTTTTATTTGTGCCGACGTTTCGACCAGGAGAATAAACAACCAAACAAAAATAACTATAAAAAAAAGCAATACAGTACCATTATCCTCAATCCAAACATTTCTGCTTGTATATGTTACCATTCAACCAAAAATGGGCTTCGCCAGAGAACAAAATTTTTAATTGATCTTCTATATCAATATCAATTTGTGCTACACTCCATTCGCCGAATTCGCGGTGCAATTGATGGTCGTTTGGCTTTAATTTCTGCACAAGTTGAATCTTTAAAGCTTTTAAGCCAGGATCCTTTCGTAAAACTTGTATGAAGTGGAAGAACACAACACCAGATGCTGAGAACAGTGACGAATTGATTGATTTGGATCTTCTTCAATGCTTCCCTGTACAGCGGCTACAACTTCTCCAGTGTGAACTGTTCGGCGTCCCATGAATGAACATTATCAGTAAGAGTAAACGTGGACCGAAAACGATACATTGTTAATCGAATTAGCTCCTCTGAAGGACGACTATGTATGCCCTCAAATGGCCGAAGTGCAAACCATTATTTGGATAAAAAAATTGCAAGCGTTGCTCTGGTACAAGTCTATCCATAATGAAATGTCAAACCAAACTAAACAAAAAACAAATATCAGCTGTTAAATGGGTTGTAAAATAAAGTAATGTTGCCAACTCCAAGTTGTGAACGTCTAAAAAAAATACCCATAATATATATATATATATACATTTTTTTAGAAATAATCATTCTAAATATTAGTATTTAAAAAAAATAATAAAAGATTTTCCACTGGAGCATTTGTTTACTTTCAATATCTCTATCTTATAAGCTATTACATGTAGAGACTCTTGTCTGTTACGTGCACATTTTAAGAGATTCATAGTGATTAAACTACTCCTAAAGTTGAACAAAATCAATGCCGAACATATTTGGCCCCAAGAAGATATATTCATATCTTACACAACTCGGCATTGGAGTGAAGTTTAATGGAAAATGGCACTGGAAAGTTGGACTTAGTTGAGGTATAGCATAGAAATCTCGCTCTCATGAGCTGTTTTATCTCCAAGAATTTTTTTCTCAAAAATTTCGAGGTCAACTTGCTTAAATGATGATTTTCTGTTCTAGATAATTTAAATTAAATTATCTACAACAGTTTCTACAATTCCAAGTTGTGAGAAATTTTCAAGAGAATGTCAAAACAGATATTTAGAAGATTTTTTTCTAAACGAAAAACTGAGGTATTTGCTTTTCAAGGATCATTACCTTTTGGCTAGAAATTATATACAAATATTTTTAGTGATGTAATATTATATCGCTGTTGCCTAGAAACGGATCGAGGAGTTACGTTGTGTTTAGTCTTTTGTACTGCTCGATCAGTTAAATTATTAATATTTTCGAAAAATGGCATATTACAAAATCACTGTTCCTGACTCCTTTAATCCGTTACAAATAATATAAAACTGCTTTTGAATTTAATTGGAATGAACCGTTTAACAAAACAAAACAAGCTATGTCTCATTTCAATATTTCAATTTAGAACTGTCATTTTCATAAATGATAAGTGATATAAGATTAAACATTTCTCTTATAATTTAGATTCTTTTGTTCTCTAAACAAAACTTAAATTAAAGGTAAAACATTTTATTTTTCTATTTAATGCTGGCAATATTACTTCACTGGTCTGAGTTGAAGTTCTTCGAGCTACACCCCCTTAGGATGTTACATATTTTAAAAGGAGAGATTCTTCAGTACACAAGTATTCATTTTTTCGAAGTTTCTATTTATTCAGTACATCATGAAATATATAAAATAAAAACTCCTGTACACTACAACCCATGATGGGGCCTCTTCATTTGACGAAAATCTCTGTCCTCCTAGCGCAATTATTAGATGAGGGAACAAAAAGAAGTCGCTTAGGGCTAGATCTGGTGAGTAAGGCGGATGGTCAAGCAGTTCAAACCGTAATTCGTGGATTTTCGCCATGGCAATCTCTGAGGTGTGAGACGGTGCGTTGTCTTGGTGGAACAGGAAATGTTGTCTTTTTCTGCAAATGTGGCCGTTTTTCCGAAAGTTCTGCCTTCAGCTTGTCAAGTAATGATGCGTGGTTTGCTCATGTAATGGTTTTTCCTATTTGAAGATAATTGATTAAAACAACTCCATGACTATCCCAAAAAACAATCTCATCACTTTCCCATCCTAGAAAACAGTTTTTGATTTTTTTGGAGCCGGTTTCCCCTTTGCAGTAAACTATTTGGACTGTATCTTTGTTTCGGGAGTATAATGCTATATCCAAGTTTCATCTACAGTAATTAAACGGCGCTGAAACTCGGATTTATTGCCCCTAAACTGCGCTAAAAGACCGTTGGAAGTGTTCATTCGAACAAACGCGTCACCCAACTTGCGGACAGCTTTCTCATATCAAAATGTTGACTTAATATGTAAAAAACACGTTCTTTTGAAATATTCATAACATCTTCTATCTCTCTCACTTTAATTTGACGGTCGGCTAGCACCATCTAGTGAACTTTAGCGGTGTTTGGCAGAAAAGTTTCAGAACACCCTCGTATATTATATATATATATATATATATATATATATATATATATAGTTTTCCTTGAATATAATTGTTAATGGTTCTTTCTAAATATGTCTAAAGATACCATTCCTTAGTCACATTTTTCGGAACCGAACTCAATTATCACATATCAAAGGAATAGCTCCATAAATACAACAATACGAGATACTTCGGACATCAGTTAATATCAGAAAACGCAATAAACATTCTTTTATCGTTTCTAAGTCGAGAGCGAGCCAAATTAATAGCAATCATATTTTCAGTGATTCGTTCCAACTGACTTTTCCGACAGTCATAAAACATGACTCTGAGTGGTCTGAATAAGAACAGCTGAGATAAAAGGCATACTAGGGTATGGAAATAGCTCACTAGCACCATCTGGCGCAAAGGATCGCATTTTTGTTTTTACTGCTTGCATCGACGTTTGAAATCACTTATACCAACTTTAATTGAAATTTGGAAATGCCAATGCATTTACTGAGGTATTTTGTCCTAAAAACAAAAACAATGCATACGATTATTATATTTCCAAGCTAACTTTGTTTGTTAATTTCACGTTACTTTATGCTGTTATGGCTCAATCGGACGACGCTTCAGAGGGAGTCCTATTTTTTTTCCCGGGTATAATTAAGACAGGTATTTTTAAGACGTATCTGAGATCGCACAGGCATAGCAAAGGATTTTTTATTAGATTTTATTTTATTTTTTTATTAATTTTTTTAATATTTTATTTTTAAGAGAAAAGATTTGCCCAGAGCCGGGATTCGAATCCGGGTCACCCACGTTTCCGTCGTTTTGCTTTAACCAATTGAGCTATCCTGGCTCGTAACACGGACGATGGACAAATCTTTTCTCTTCAAAATAAAGATATTTAAAAATTATAACAGTTTATAAAAAAAATAAATTATATATAATAAGTAATATTATGTACAATGAACATTCTTTCTCGTGTGTACATCGCGAAATTGCTAGAACACGGAGATATAGGATTGGTGAAGAGAATGGATTTGTCTGGGTGTGTTACGAGCCAGGTTCGCTCATTTGGTTAGAGCACCACGACGGAAACATGGGTGATCCGGGTTCGAATCCCAGCCTTGGACACATCTTTTCTCTTCAAAATAAAATATTTTTTATTAGCTTTAAAAAATCCAAAACGGCCGCCTCCCGGATTGTGTAGCCACCATCTTGGCCAAGTAGGTTGTCCTACTTGCTAACTAGTACACAACAAGTACCTACCTATACGATTAAAGTGATTAACGGCTGTTAATAAATAGAAATATGTCATATAAATAAATAAAAGTATATTAATAAATAAACATAAATGTAATAAATAAATATGTTACAACCGGCCTCAGAATCGATGCTATTTTGTTTTAAAAAAAATAATATTATGTTGAAGGCACGTAATACTTTTCCCTTTGCTTTTTCAGGGAAATAGACGTACATATTTCGAAACTTTCATGAATATATATATATATATACATATATAAAAATTGCTCAAGCAATAATATTGTTATAAAAGATTAAAAGATTAGATTCAGCAGGCAAAAATCCTCAAAACAAATCTGATCAGCTGATTTTATAATCTTTCCAGCTGTTCGTTTATCACCTTCCTTTGACTTAGCTTTTATTGCTGCGTCTTGGGGTAAGGTTGCTGTCTCTATTTGATGAATCTGTTTGGGCTGTTAGAGTGATTTTACATATTGCATTCTATTTATAAATTACGACGATTTTTTAGTTAAGGTTCAATTGAAAAAATATTCAGAATACATCGTGGTAACACTCAAATTGTACTCTCACACAAGCTTATTTTTCACGTCTATTTTTAAAAATAACAACTCCTGGTTGGGAAATTCTTCGTAGTTCCTAGAAATGGATTTATAGTCATATTATGGAGATCCCCAGACTGGAAGGAGTCTAAAAATTCTAATCCGGTGTGAAGCAAAACAGAGCACGTGAGTGAATTGTGCAACTGAAATTCATATTAAGATGAAATAAATTTTTAAAATACGAATTAATATTGTTCCTAATAATAAAAAACCTGTACCACTACAACCCATGAACGGGTCTGGGTTCAGTACATGGTAGAGACTGTTTCATGGACAACGGTTCTGCAAGGAGGTGACTTGTCCTAGGTCATGCTCAACCGCCAGATTTCCCCTCTTATTTCGGGTATCCAATTTTTATAATATTTTATAGAGGCTCTAAAAGGGTCCCAGATCCCATATGATTCATATCCGGCTGCAAACAGACTAAATAAAAGTCTTGCCTACAGCGGGATTTGATTCAGGATTTCCGGCATGTCAACTCAGTGCTCTACCACTGGAGCCACTCAACTTCCGTGTTTCTAAAAATACTGCTCGACATATAAGTTTTGGCATGTTATGGTTTTATAGTGAATGCAGCGTTTTTTACAAGAATGCAATACACAAGAAGTCCGTTAATTCGTTGGATGTACATAAATTTAAAATGGCTACTATCATGAAAATGTTCTGGATTAAATTTGGGTTTTAGAAAAGTTAACTGGTCTGGAAAACACATATTTGTCTTGTACAACAAATGTTCAAGTTAAAAGAACAGAGATTCCGAATTAAGTTTATTTCCAGACACTACTTCTGAAGGAACATTAATGACTTATATATATATATATATATATATATATATATATATATATATAAGTTACAAGTGTCACGACACTTAAGTTTTATATATATATAAGTCATTAATGTTCCTTCAGAAGTAGTGTCAGGAAATAAACTTAATATATTTATATATATATATACATTAAACTTTATATATATATATATATAAATACTTTTTATATATACTTAATAAGATAATAAGTTTAAGAACTGACTGAAATTCGAGAATCATAAGTATATATTATCTATAACAGTCAAGAAACGTAGAAAATTTATATACAGGGTGTCCCGAATTTAAATGACAAAACTTCAGGAACTTATAGGGGACCGAAAAACTAAGACTAAAAGTCCTTTAGAGATTTGACCGTTTTTGCTTAGTTTTAGAGAAAATCGCAAAAAAAGAAACAAAACAAGTTTTCATTTTTATACTTATTTATTTACATTTATATTTATGTTAGGTTCTTTTTAATGTAAATATTGCTCAAAATTTTGTCCTCTTGCACAAATGCAAGCATTACATCTAGCACTCGCTTGATAAATTGCAGCTAAACTGATGATATTTGGTGCAGTGCATATATGATTCGGTCTGTTAATTGCTCTCTTGAGTTGATTGACACTGAATAAACTTTCTGCTTCAAGGTTCCCCATACGAAGAAATCCATGAGTGTCATATCAGGTTATATGGGTGGCCTAGGTACTATTCCTCCACGTCCAATCCATCATTGTGGATAATTTATATCCAGCCAAGCTCGAGCAACTCTGCTATAATGAGATGGACATCCATCGAGTTGGAACCACATTTCAATCCGCTGTTGTAAGGGAATGCCATCTAAAAAATTAGAAAAGTCGTTCTCCAAAAAATGTGTAAATGTGATACCATTCAATCTTCCAGGTAAAAAATATGGTCCCACCAGTAATCCGTTCCAAATTCCAAGCCAAACATTAATAGCAAATTCATGCTGAAACCTATTCTCTCTAATAGCTCTGGGATTTTCAAGAGCCCATACATGATAATTTCTTTGATTAACAATTCCTCCTCTTATAAAGGTAGCTTCATCGGTCCATATAATTTTTAATAGAAATAAATTAACATCGCGAATTTTTTCAAGAAACCAGTTACTAAAATAATCTTGAGGTAATAAATTCTGAACTTTTTGATGATGGCATGGGTAGCGATTATCACCTTTCAAAGTTCCCCATATTGCTTGCCGCGATATTGCTAACGCAGCAGATGCTCTTCGTATGCTATTCTCAGGATTGTTATCGAAGTGGCGTTGGACACAATTTCTTCTCCGATAATCTGCTCTTACTGCTGCCTGAAACTGGTCGCCTTCATTACGTATTAAGAATGACCCAGTCTCTCGTAGTCTATTAAAAGTTAACGAAAAGATTCGTCGATTAGGCACTCTTCTGTTTGGAAATGGGTGCGCATGTGGAAAAGGGCATATATATATATATATATATGTTTGTAGTAATGCATACATTACTGTTGATTTCACATGGGCGAACATAAGATAGTTCTGCAATCTTAGAGTTAGTTATATTCTGAACTAATTATTTATAGATCTCATATATAATTTCTATTTTAAATTATATATGAGATCTATAATTTAAAATATAAATTATTTTACAAATATATGTTAATAATTAAATATTTATTAATAATATATTTTACAAATAAAACAATAATACGTGAGCTGTCTAGAAGGTGAGAAAACCCACAAGAGACGGACAGAGTTGACAGCTAAATGGTCTGAACATGACAATGGTCAATAATGGCCTGTCCCAGCTGGTCAACGGTAAAATGACATAAGCCTTATATACATACATATATATATATATATATATATATATATATATATATATATATATATATATACATTATGTATATATACATACATATGCATAGGTGTAATATTGCAGGCATGTGTATGTCAAGTTAATATAAAAACATATCACTAAGGCAAATATACAAAAATATCAACATACTCGTATGAAGGTTTATTTCTATTTTATGACTTCTCCTATCCTATTCATGACCAATTCATTTCATTTTATCATGTAATAAATATTTATTCGGTAGTTTGAAAAACAGGGATAAATAAATTATAATTTTCAACGTTTCTCCAGTGAAAATAGACTTCATCGAATTATTCCAGTGATATTTCATTGTAATTTTTGACGTGTATGCTATTGCACGATCATTTAATTCAGTTTATTAATGATTATGTAACAATTTAAATTTAAATTATCTTAGTAAAAGTAATGATAAAAAAGTATTTTATGACCAGTTATTTTTGAAATTTGTAGAAAAACAGCAGTCCTTTTTTTTTTTATATTGGCGATATCTAAATATTTCTATTTAAAAATATGGAAAAATGGTGAAATGTCTTTATCACTCATCACTTAGCAAAGAGTGATGTTTAAATCCCTATAAAGCTTTTAAATTGTGTTATGAAATAATTATAGCAAAAATCGTTTATAAGAAGAAATGATATTTTTCAGATCCAAATGGGTTTATAGCATTTTCAAAAATAACAGCTCATATTATTACAAAATAATAAAAAACTAAATAATAAGCAATAAATTGAATGTTACTAAACAATTAACTATGTTTATGTATAATAACTAAGTATTAGTAATAATAAAAATAAACTATTGGTAATTATAAGTAATTATTAATTATTAAGGCATTATAATTAATTATTGCTTTGATTCTGACTGTTTATTATTAATTAAAACTATACTTATAAGTAATTATAAGTATTAGTTTAGTATTAGTAAGTGTTAGTAATAATAATAAATAATATTAATAATAATTCATAGTAATTAAGTATTAGTAATAATAAAAGTAACTATTGGTAATTATAAGTAATTATTAAAATTATAATTATTGTTGTTTTAATTCTGACTATATATTATTAATTAAAACTATACTTATAAGTAATTATTAGTAATAAGTAAGTATCAGTTAAGTATAAGTAAGTGTTAGCAATAATAATAAATATTAAGTAATAAATTAAATATTACTAAACAATTAACTACATTAATGTATTGTAAAATAAGGCAAGTTCAGAACATTTATAAATAAATAAATAATATTCAATAAATGTCATTCTCCTTTTTAGCCTGTAGCATTATTAGTCCGTTTTATTATTTTTAAATATTTTTGTTTTGATAAAATAATCACTATCATAATAACACTTAATAAAAATAAACTATAATTAATATTGACGTAAGTCAACAAGATCCTAATTAAAGTAACGTTCATTTAACATTCTTCCCCGTGTATACATCGCTAAAATAGCGAGAACACGAGGATCGGTAAAGAGAATGGATTTGTCTGACTTGGATACGACCCCTGGTAGCTGAGTGGTTTAGAGCACTGCACGGGAGATGCAGACGATCCGGGTTTGAACCTGGCCAGGACAAATCTATTCTCTTCAAAACAAAAATATTTAAAAATAAAAATTATAATAAAAATAATTTTAAAATAAAATTATATTCTCAGGTAATGGTATTGTTAAGGCTCCCATGTGTACAACTATAACAGCGTATACTATTGTTAAGTTCATAGAAAGCATCATATCGCCTCAGATAGTCCAGTTTTTTTCGGATTAATAATTAAACCAATGACAAACTAGAAAAATAATACCAACTAAATAAATGAATGTTGGCAATTGATTGATGAAAGGCGATTAACTGTCTTGTAAATTGAAATTGAAATTGCGAAGGTATCGATCTCTCAGAATAACTCGAAGCCTAATCCCAGATTAAGAAATTTAATGCCATTTCTGTTGCTCCTGATGACATTTATGAGATAATAGGGCCATTTCTATTGGTTCAAATAACACTTAAGTTAGTTATTCAACCAATAACTATGTTCTATTCAGATGATAGATCAACTGATAGAAGGGAATGACTTAAATATGAAATCTTACCGAATATCTTTTTATATTTCTGTTATTTTTTCACCCTTTACAATGTGTTGGTGTTTCGAGGTGATTTCTCATTATAAATTATATTATTAAGCCTTACAATTAACTATACCTAACCTTATTAGAAACATATTTATAATTCCATTTATTAATAAATGGAACAATTAATAATGTTGGCAATAAAACTTTACAACGTGACCATAAAATTCTATTTGACACCATTCTATTCAAATTCTACCCATATCTTATCCGAAACATACTTATCATAACTTGACTGTAACTGAAATTCATATTCATATAAAATTTTAAAAAATGGTATTAATATTTTTTCTAGTAATATAAAAAACCTGTACCACTACAACCCGTGAACGGGTCTGGGGTTCAGTACATTTTAGAGACTGTACTGTTTCATGTACAACGGTTCTGCAAGAAGGTTACTTGTCCTAGGTCACGTCTCAACTGCCAGATTTTTCCCCCTTATTTTGGGTACCCTATTTTTATAATGTTTTATAGAGGCTGTGTGAGCCCCACGAGGGGTCTAGATCCTATACTGTCTATCTCCGGTCGCAAACAGACAAAATAAAAGTCTTGCCCACAGCGGGATTTGAACCACGATTTCCGGCATGTACCACTCCGCTTTCGTGTCTCACCGTAAACAATAATACTATCTATTAAAATAACGTGGTCGTCGAACAGACATAAATAGCTTGCGGGAACACAGACAGTCTGGAAAGGTCACAAAACGTTAGTTGCTGATAGCCATTTCCAGCGGTACAGCGGCAGGTTGCAGCTTTAGCTCTATAACCAGTCCTTCGGGGGCCATTTTGTCTGTGTCCTAAACCACCGACGTTTAATCTGGATCAAAGTCTGTGACCAATTGTTCTAAATCCAATAATTATGGCTGCTTTAGGCCAACAGATGCACCTGAACTTATATGTTTTTCCTTGAAACCAGTCATACAATGGCCAAACGCACAGAAGGGTTTCGACATCCTGAAAACCACAAAACGGTTCTCAATGGTTACCTCCAGTAAGCTGGTGAGTCTTTCATACGCAAGGAGTTGCGAGATACTCAAGAAATTCCAGGATTTGCACTCGCAACCTTTGTGCTTGTAAGCTGATGCAGCTTTCCGACATTAAACGTAGTAATGATGTTATACATATTTGTTCAAACTTATTTGTAATTATTATTTATTAATTTGTATATTTTTATTTTATTTTGATTGGATATCTTACACTTTTTATGTATGGCATGAATGGTATAAATTCATCCAAAGTATATGAGGCAAAATAATACCACTAAGTCTAACAGCTTGTATAATTTTTTTAAATAAATAAAATACATGAAACTATCTAAATAAATATACAAACAACTTAAATTTATTAGTTATGTTTAATGAGCTATTTATGGAATGTGAGGTATTTTAAATTGCCCGATTAGCTGTAAAAGGAAAACATCGCCTCGAATATCAAAACTATGCAAAGGAAGAACATAGAATTTTCTTATTAAATTATCATTTCATTAAATCATTAAATTAATATTCTTTCTATAAAATTTAGAAAATAAATTTTTTTTTAATACTTCTTGAGAATTTAATTAACCCTGTAGTCACAGGGGATATTAAAACAGTATAATATTAATATTTAAGTATACTTAATTGAATCAATAAGGAAAAACATTGTAATTAGTAGATCTTAACTTCAAGGAGCCTTTATAATAGGAAAATGAAAAATCAAAATAAAAAACTACCATTTTAAATATTTTGGTACATATTGTTTAAAAATTTTATTTAATTATTTTAATTTTTTTTTCCTATCAACCGTCCCTTGACGGTTATATGAATATTTATAAACGTGTAATGGATCCTGGTAATCAAGCTGGCAAGATAATTTTTGAGTCTCTAAAGTTATTATTAAAAAAATAATTAATTTATAACATATTATGTAAATAAATATCTTACTATTAAAAAAATTAAAATTAAAAAGAATCTACTTAATAAATAATATATTATTCACTATTTTGTTAAATTAATTTTTCAAATTAAATTCAATATGATGATAAATTATAGTTAATTATAGTAAGTTACAAATAATTCCAAAATGCACAATTTTGTCAATCCCGGATCTATACATATCAGCTTTTAAGCTTCCCAAGATTAATAGAAATATCTTTAGTATATGGTATGTATATTGAATGTATTGAATAAGGAAATGTATTGTGTATTGTAATAAAATAAAATGCGGGATAAAACGAAAAAAAATAGGTTTGAATTAAAAATGAGTATCACTAAAATCTGTAGCGTAAATCTGTTTCAATTTTAGTTTGTAATATACTCAAATTAAAAATTAAATCAAAATTAGTTTTTAAAAATAAATCAATTTTTAAAATTTTAAAATATTGCATTGGTTTTTATTTGCTAATGAAAATAATATTGACACATATAAGCTAAATAACTAAATAAGGAAACAATGAAACAAAAAAGGAATTAAAGTAAACTTTACGATGCCTTATTTGGTTGTTTGATTTGTTAATATGCTGTATAAATAATTTTTAATGTATTTGTTAGTAGTATAATGTAAATAATATGTTTTTCAATGTAATGGTATAGAATGGGAGATGATATTTTTAAAAATGTATGATGTGCTTTATTAATTAAAACTAAATAAATAATTAAAATAGTAAATTTAAGTGGTTTTAACTGGAATATCTTCGAAGTCATAAAATAGATAATATCAATAAAACTGACAGTTAAGTCTAAGTGATTATCTGTCTGATGTAAACATGCCATTGCAGTAAACAAACTAGGTCATTTACTTTATTGCAGATAAGAGAGTTCATGACTTAATATAACTAACTATATTGAGTCTTTAAAAAATATACAAATACACATGCCTGGATATTTACTATCTATATACTCGAAGTTGCGACACCGCATGTCGTCATACTTCGAAGTGCTACCGTTGACCCAGCTTAAGGACACGTAGGACACATGAGACTGTCGTGACCTGCGATAGGACATGTGCTTGACCATGAGACAACGCTCCTTAAGATACAGAAAGATATTACCGTAGCGAAGTGAAGGAGGCAGGACATGATCAGGACACTCTGGCAGCTCGAGAAGGACTGTTTACTGCCGCTCGGTTGATATTGATCCTGGGAGTGCGCAGGACCAGCCCGCGAAGGATAGTTCCTGTGGTCACCAATATGAAGCGCCACAGGGCCGACACCTGTAGCGGGGTCAAGCGATAGAGGAAGTTATTGTGATATGTTTTCCTTATTCAAGGCGATGTAATTGTTTGTTTTATAAATTCTTCAGGAAATTTAAATAAATTCAAATCGATTTTTTTTCGTAGTAATAGTCGTATAGTTAATGACCCAGAAAGTTGGGAGCCATTAGCGGTAAAGTGGTAAGCATAACAATCTTCAATGTCGAAAGTCGCGGATTCACAGCCTAACAGGTGGCAGTAGGAGGTTTTAAAGGGCAGTAAATAGTCCTTGTTATATCGTCCTTCGTGAAGGATGTAAAATGAGGTCCCGAACCTGTGGGTGTAGGCTACACGTTAATGATCTCTATCCTAATTATACTTGCATCTGCAAAATTTAAGACCACCACTGTTGCAAACAAATTTCATTGCTTTGTAAACTTCCTCATCATACCCACTTCATTTATTTGTATATATAAAAATATACAAACTGTGACTAAAATAGTAGAATATGGAGAAGATACGAAGTATACTGTATGATAGAATATAATCTGTCCAGGGTCGAAAGTTCTCATCAGTAGAAGATTTTTTTTTAAAACAATATAAATTACATTACATTATATAATAAACAAACTAATGACATATAATAATTGCTTAAATTAAAAAAAATATATCTTCCAATTACCCTACGTGATCGATTAAAAGTGAACGCAAACACGAAGCGGTGGACGCGCGAATTCAACGTGAAGCGGTCACCGTGGTGGGTCTTTCCTACGAGCGCACGAAGCGTCCCGCCCCACTGCTATTCAGTAGACACTGTGCATTCGTCATGGACTGACGAAACAAATATTATTGGAAAATCCATTACTTAAATATCAAATACTCAAGAACTATGTACGGCAGAGAAGTAGAAATAATATTGTATATTTAGAAATGCATATTTATGGAGAATATTTAAGCAATATTTGTAATAATATAAATATATTTATATATATATATATATATATATATATATATATATATATAAAACAAGACAGCACCGCATCCAGTTCTCGCAAAAACATCAAGCTAACTGATCGCGTTCGCATCGGGCCTCGCCGCGCCTACATGAATTCGAACGCGTAGGTTTCGCCTGTTTGTTTTTTGTGTGGTGCCGCTCCGCTTCGCGTCGCATCAAAATCGCTCACGTAGGAAGCCGCCTAAGACTCTATTGGACACACTAACCTTATGTATGATAAATGGAGTCGAGGTATACGAAGTAGAACCAGTTTTTTAAGGAACAATTTTTAGAAAAGCGTATTTCTTCCGTATTTTATTTCTGAATATGTAATGCAATTATCTTTTGATTGAGCTGACTAATTTTTTTCCTTTTTATTTTATTAAAACTAGGTTAATTACAAGAATGATAATAAATAATAAAATGAAGATTCTAAGTAAAAATAATAAAATGTAGGGCACGATAAGTCTTGTAATGTGATTTGTTTGTAAAATAACTTCAGTCTTAAATATTGGGTGAATTACAAACCAGTAACAGAATCAGGTACTTTAAATATACAATAACATCGTGAAAAATTATTGGTGACAATAGACGGTTGCGAAATAATTACAAAAGACTCCTATATAGTACTGTTATAAGATTTATTTGGGTTTAGGGACCTTTGGGGCTCCACTAAGCCATCGAATTCCTTCCGTATCCAATCCTTATCATCCAAAATCCTCAATGCTCCTAACTTTGTTACGAATATAGTCATCCATAATGACCCCAATGTCCCATTTGTTGCTGATTTGGCAAGAACCTGATATCGATCCTTTTATGAAAAACTTTTAGTTAATTTCAATTTATCAAAAAATCTGAATTGTCAAAGTAAAAAATATTAAAATATAATTAATTTAATATAAATTGAAGCGATAATAGAGGTTGTAAGGATATTTCGGAAGAGCAATAATATATAATTCATACACAATAGTTTAATTAGAATGAAACTATAAAGAAAATGTAAAAACGGAAGAGAATTTATAGTTTGCAGCAAGCATGCCTTGAGTATTTCTTTTATTACTTATAATTTTATTTACTAATGGATCACCTAAAAAGAGTTATTGGAATTCAAAAACATGGTTTTATTAATTTTAACTACTAATCAATGGTGAAGAATGAAGAACAAGAGATGAAAGAATTATCACAACCTCCAATGAATGAAGTACAATCGATGTAATGTGTTAGTATTTGAGGCGGAAACATTTCAGTTACAATATATTTAGTTTTTTGTGAGCAGGTTATTTTAGACACGCAAATTGATGTAACTGTAAACTGAAATGTATGAACTATTTAACCCACTTCGTAGTGCAGAAAAAATAATGTGGTTATGAAGAAGACATAGGCTTTGTAGTATTTTGAACAGTATATTTATAACAACATGTTTAGTTTTTTGTGAATAGGTTTTATTAGACACAGAAATAACGGGATTGAAGTAGCTGTAAATTCTATTGTATAACTATTTAACCTCTTTAGTAGGACTGAGAAAAGATGTGATTATGATGAAGACATAAGCTTTGTAGTAATTTGAACGGGAGAGATTTTAATTGGTAATTCTTGTGACATTGTGAACCATATGAAATACATCTTTAACCTCATATATCGCCATATCGCCATTAGAAGAGTTGGTAAAAAAGTATTGGCCGGTCGGGTGGAATTGAGATGTCAGGGTTGATATATGGTCGTCTGCATCTCGAAAACATTGCAGCGGCCGTAAGTGGTTCTCATAAATACATCTGGCGGTGCATAATGCCATCTTGATTTGTACGTGCATCTTCAACTGGAGCAATGAAAGAATAACGCGTAACCAAAGTAACTCGTGCATTGTAACTGCTAAAAAATGACTTTTTATTATGAAAATGAAGGCAGAAAATCCTAAAACAATTGTGTAAACTATTACACCGTATTGAGGTCTTCTATTCAGTAAAAGGTAGACACTGTACTGTATTCTTGGGATACAGATAACAAACGGTGGACGACTTGTAAGAAAAGTATATAGTATAGTGATTTAACAGATATAACATGGATAAACAAGTGGCATTCTTATGTGAACTATGGACTAACATTATAACTTATTGCAATGGACTATAGCTAAGTTGGACACTACTCTCTTCCATTCTATAAGCTAACGACTACATCTACTCTCCTACCTTCCTACTCCTCAACATTTCATTAAACAATTTACATTATTATTGGCCGGTTACTCAACAGTTGTCCAAGGAGGTGATTTGTTCAAGATCACGCTCAACCGCCAGATTTTTTGTCCTTATTTCGATACCCACTTAACAGGCTGGGTGAGCCCCAAGAGGGTCTTAGATTCCATAGGATCCACCTCCAGCCGCTAACAGATTAAATAAAAGTCTGCCAGCAAGCTGGATTTGAACCCAGGACCTTCGTCTAGGCAACTCATTATACTACCACTGAGCCACCCCGCTCCTCCAAATATGAATTATTTTTTAACACTCATGGTAACTCGAGCATTTCGACTGTTAAAAAGTGGTCTTTATTTATGAAAATGAAGAGAGAAAAGCCAAAGAAAAGGGCTTGTAATGTAAGTCACAAGTATGCGCATTAATAATAATATTTATAATTAGTAAATTTTGATAAATAAATATCCTTGTTTGTATTAAGATTGTTCGGCAATCTTAATACAAACAAGGAATTAAACATATTCAACGGTGAGCTATCATCAATGAAAATTAGGTGACTATTTTCAAAAGCTATATAAATAAAAAACCTAAAAAAAGACGTGTACCACTATAACCCGTGAACGGGCCTGGTGTTCAGTACATGTTATTGAACATGGTAGAGACTGGACTGTTCACGATAAATAGATATTTCCCCTCATTTTGGGTACCCTATTATTATAACATTTTATAGAGGCTGGCTGAGCCCCAGGAGGATCTTAGATCCCATATAATCCACCTCCCGCGGCAAACACACTAAATAAAAGTCTAGGCCTGCAGCGGAATTTGAATCAGGATTTCCGTCATGGAAACTTAGTGCTCTATAACTGAGGCAATCCGCTCCCTATATAAATAAAAAGTAGTTTATATTTATGGATCTTCAAATAAAAGATTTTAAAAGTTATTACAATCCTTACTCGGTTCCTTTTTGTGAAATGCAATATGTAAAATGTCAATTCAGGTATTTTCCCATCATAGATATGCTTACGGAGAAGCATATAACCCGAATTACCGCAGTAGAAAAGAAATACCTCCGCAGAGTCGCTAGCAAAACAAGAAGATACCGGGAGATAAATCTAATAAGAAGAATAAGGGAAGAATTTGGAATCCCGGCTTTAAAAGATTCCTTTCAGAAACGGCAGTTGAGGTGGTTTGGACTACATTTGCTGAATGAGTCTCGATCGAGACCCAAGGTAGGTGTTCGACGCTAGACCTACAGGCACAAGGAGGAAGACCACGAATTTCGTTTAGAGAATATGTTCGCAAGTTGGGAGAGGAAAATGGTAAAACCTTGGAGCAGATGATGATGTTGGCACAGGACCAATTTTTTCAAACCCACTTTTGGGTTTCTTAAAAAGTATAAATTTTTTTCTTGCGCTTTCAATTATAATATTCCTTCATTCTCCAATGTTTCTTTTCTCCTATCTTTTGATATTACTTTTCTTTTTTTTTTGTCTACCCTTAGTTCTTTTCTTGGAATCTTTTACTCCTATGGCTTCACAACTTTCTTAAGTGTAGAGTTTTTTGGATTATTTCCTTTGAAATTTTTATCTCATTTAAATTGCATGAACCAATTCGCTTCATTCCGTTTTTCTTCTCATTATGCTTTAGTTTTCTTTATTTAATATTATTTCTTTAGGCACAAATTTCGAATTGAGAACTACAGCACTCTTAAGTAAAATTATCTTTAAATAAAGTGAGAGGTGTTTAACCGGGGATTTCACAGTTGATGGTTTCATTACGTAACGGGTGACCCTCTTGTAGAATATAAAAGCAATGCTATAATAAAGATGACGCAATTGCTATGTTAGAGTGTAATTTAAAAAGGATTTTGAGAAAAATCATTTACTATTTAATAAAATGAGTTATTTTATTAAATAGTAAATTAAAACACATATAAAATGAGTTATTATATGTGAAACAAATAAAAGAGGAGTTGGATAGGCAAAAAATCAAGGGTAAGGACTGCTTACATAGAGAGTTTTTCGGGAAGAAACTAAAAGAAGCTGGGGTTCTCGCAGGAAGGTAAGAGAGACGAGGAAGAAAATGGATTGACGAGAAGCGAGAGGAATAGTCCAGGAAGATGAGAGAGTATTGGAGTAGAAGGAAGGCGGAGAATGTGAAGAAAATTTAATTCATATCCGTGTGGTCCTTGATGGCCGATTCATGCGAAAAAAAGAGGTATTAACTATTATAATAAATAGTTAAAGTGAACCCCTGTTTATAATTTTTGTTGAATACTGTTTGAAAAATGCTTAATAATATGCAAAATTCTGGTGTGCACTCCACATGTTTTCACTTACCTCACTACTTGAATTAAAGTTGTAAAATATAAATTGAGTTTAGTTCCCTTAATTTTCATTAAATAATGGAAGACATTTTGAATTTCATTTATTTATCTACGAAATTTTTATTGTCATGACCGATCTTGAACGATAATAAAGTCCACTGAATGCAAATAATCTTGTCGCTAATTGATTTTTCTAAATGTTTGTAGTAATCCAGGGTATTACGTTTCTGTATCTCTAACCCATTTAAGAATAACACCTATTTACTGAACTTATCATCTGTGTTATATAACCCAGTTTCCATGGTTTTCTCAATTAATTCCTGAACAAAATTTTGCATACTGGTGTTTAATTAATTGATCTTTACTATTAGCTATGCAATGTCATGATTAAAAGGTTAAAATAATATTTTTTTTTCGCCTTTTTACTCTTAAATACTATGTATATTGTTTATTTAAATTATTTAACTTGAGGAGCGACGCAGGGCAGTGTGTCGAGTGCCGAGTGCCTAAACTGAAGGGCCCTGTTCCGAGCCCAGCTGTTTTAGCTATCTTATATCATCTTTCGACTTTAGCTATCTTATATCATCTTTCAACTGCCACCTTCTGACCCTCTATATGCTCACTTCTATAAAGTGGGTATCATAATACCTGGTGGTTGAGCGTGATCTATTACAAATTATCTCTCTGCACAACCGTTTTTCTAGACGGTTGACACAACCGTACGTTTTCGAGCATTTACTAAACCGATGGATAATGAAGATCCAAGGCTACAGTACAGTTAAAAAAAAATCATTAACCTTCTCTCTACAATTGGGAATGGAGTGGCTCAGTGGTAAAGCACTAAGTTATCATGCCGAAAATATTAGTTCTAATCCGATAAATGCCCAGGAAATTAAATTAATGCAGGAGTACCGCAGGGCAGTATTTTAGATCCAGTTCTGTACTCTATATACACCTACGATATTCCAAAGACGCCAGATAAACTACTTTGTTTGGACAATACAGTCATACTTTCAACCAGTACTAACCCAGACATAGCTTCTCAGAGCCTTCGGATATACTTGAATTCATTAAAAATTGGCTCGATAGGTGGCGTATAAAAATCAACTTACAAAAATCGAACCAATTACACTTACATCGAAGTAACATTTACACTTAGACTTAGATTACGCATCCCGTAAACGGACCATTCAAATTTTTCAATAAAAATTCCTTCGTTGTAAACATACTAAGGGATTCTCGTTAAAGCATGTACGGAGAAACCTCCCATTGAAGGCGTGTTTCATCTCACTGTAGTAGATCCCTGCTCCAGAGACGATTCAGTCTCCTTGTCGGATTCTGTGGTTATGTGTCTGTCAGTAATGGTTGCACCAGTATGTTTGAAAGTCCACCAAGTAGAGCACTAAGTTATCATGCCGAAAATCTTGGTTCTAATCCCGCTGCAGGCAAAAATTTTATATAGTCTCTTAGCGGCCGGAGATGGATCATATGAGATCTAGGACCCTCCTGGGGCTCACCCGGCCTCTATAAAGTGGGTACTCAAAATAAGGTGGGGAAATCGGATGATTGAGCGTGATCTAGGACAAATCATCTCCCTGCACAACGTTGTCCTTGAAACAGTACCGCCTCTACAATGTACTGAACTCCAGAGTATTCGTGGGTCGTTTTGTTACAGGTTTTTAGTTTTAATACGTTACCTGCGGCTCCTCTCTTAGACTTAGTGGACACTTGAAAAGGGCTGGACATTCGTGTATAGTCAAGGACACATAGGAAAGCTTTGTAAGTAAATGAGTACAACCTTGTAGTAGTACAGGTTTTTTTTTCAGGCCTCTAGAGTTCTTAATAGAAATTATTATTAGGAAACTGGTTAATTAAAAAAAATCAATATTATAGCGTAATTCTGTGGGGGACCGCAAAAAAATCTAATATCAGACGCATTAATTCTTTCAATCCAAAGTCCTGAGAACTATTGTCAACGCTTCTTATTATGTCTCCAAAAAAACCCTCCATAATGATCTCAACATTCCTCGACCTCATCCCTACTAAATTCTCAAACTTTCACCAAAGCCCGGCCTGTCATCCCAATCCCCATGCTCAGTCA
Source organism: Arma custos (assembly GCA_037127475.1). NCBI lineage: Eukaryota > Metazoa > Arthropoda > Insecta > Hemiptera > Pentatomidae > Arma > Arma custos. Next base: position 14,230,795 of record CM073760.1, on the reverse strand, counting down.
TTATCCATTTCCACATATCCATACAATCCACCCCGCCGTCTAAACCGGGAATGGCTCCGAGACTTGTTATAATAATGCTATTTGGAGTACTGGCACGGGCCAGATTCTCCACTCACGACCTATGTGTGTGAAGCGCCCTTAACCAGTTTCCATTGGAATTTATTCCAGTGACGCGGCTGGAAAAGCGGCACGGGCCTCCTAAACTCCTGCTTTGCCCTCATTCCTAGGGAAGAAGCTTAGTTCAGGGACCCAGGCAAATTCTAATTAGGGTTTGAAGGTGTACATTATTTTATTTATTATTATTTTTATTTTTATTATTTTTTATCATTTTTGCATTAATTTCCTTTTATTACCGCATGTATATATGTTTGCGTGTGTATATATTTTATTACATTCACTTATTTTATTTTGTTTATACCACTTTTTTGTTTTGTTATGGAATGGCTGTAGCTACATAGCACCATTATTTATTGCCCATAAGTGGCAGATTGTAATGTCTGAATAAAGTGTTTAATAAAAAAAAAATATATATAACGTAATATTCATTACTTTGCTGTGGGTGTCAATATTTGCAAACCTACCTCCTCCAGTTATTTTGTATTTTTTAAATTTATCAATATAACGTTCGTGGGTTTATGATTTATGAGTTATATTTTTTTCAAACAGGAAATCCTGAATTTCTCTTCTGAAGAAGCAGAAGCGATAAAAAACAAAACGAATTACCCGATTCAATTCAGCGCTATAATTGGTTTAGGAACCATCATTAACTGTCTTCATCAAGAGCGCTCATTAATTTGAAAACAACATTTTTCATCGAGCAATGAAAAAACAATTTTTTTTCTTTCTTGTATACTTGAGAGAAATTAATTTTTTTTCTTCTGATTATAATGGAAATATCCATTTTGGAGGATTGTAAGGAATTGTGAATATTGGAATATAATTAACTAAATCTTACTATCGTAATCTTAATTTTATTCATAATTTTCAAATTATCTCATAAATAAATGTTATTAGCTTACAAGATATTTACAGAGATAATACTAATATTTTTTTGCAATCGATACTTTGATCTTTTGTTTTAACATTTTTCATGTAAAAGGATTTCTTGTTAGAAAAGGAAAGATTATATAATAAAACATATAAAAACATATCTGAGAGAAAAAGGATTAAGTTAAATTCAAAGAGCCTCGAGTCAAAGTCTCCGTCCGCTCTACTTCTTACATTTCATTCCCAGTCCTTTCTAAAATTGCAATATATATTTAAATTTGTAACAAAATGAACAAATATTGTAAAGTGTATACACATGCCGCAGTTTTAGAAGCCGTCGAAGAGGAGAGGAATGAAGTTTATATAATAAGTGGTTGAACTCTAAAAAAGAGAAGGATCTGAGGGAATATAAAAATGCCTGTAAAAAAGTAAAAAGTATTAGAAGAAAGGCAGTAGGTACCTATTGGGAAGAAACCCGCAAGTATGTGGACCCTTACATTGATGAGCAAAAGTCTATTGCTGCTTGGGTGACATTAAGAAATTTGAAAAATCCCAAAAGATGTGGAGATAACTTCCCATTGATCAAAAGGCGACAATGGGTGAATCATTTTGAAGAATTATTCCATAAAGAGCGACTCGAATTCGTTTGGAATAAACCGATTGAAAAAATATCGAATAAGAAAGACATACCACCAGTAATAGTTGTAGAACTGGACTCAGCTCTCAATGAAATGAAAAATAGGAAATCTCCGGGGGAATCCCGGTTCTATTCCAATAGATTTAATTAAAGCAGTCCCCGTCGAACTCAAAATGGCACTAGCAGAGAATATGGCACTTCTGTTAAATGGTGGAGAGATTCTTGAAGAATGGAAGCAAGGATATATCATCCCAGTTTTCAGAAAAGGGCAAAAGAAGGATTGCTCAAACTACGGAGGTATTATGGTTATCAGCTCACTGAGTAGATTATACGGCCGAATCATTAGAAAATGAATTGATGGAAGAAATCAGCGAGGAACAGGCGGGCTTTCGGGCTGGAAGATCATCCACTGATCACATCTTCAGCCTCTCACAACTTATTGAAAAAAAAATGGAGCTACTCCGTTACATATTAATATAATAACAAACACAATTTCGGTATTCTTTTTAAGAGTTCGTTCGATTAGTTTAACATATATTGCGAAACTTTACGAATGTTGTGATATGCTTTAAAAACTGGTGAACCAGCAGTGATTTATTCCTTAAAGGTCATGCTAAATTAAATATATTTATCAAAATTACATTAAAACACAATGTGAAACTTTTCAAATAAAAATATAATAATATAAAACTAACCTACTTAATTAAGAGAACAATGTTTTAGAATAATTAAAAAAAAAATATTTCAGAAATTATACAAATGCCATTTGGCACATATTGTATTTTCGATCTTCTGTTGAAAACCTCCCGTAAGGGACTCACCTGGAACACAGATAATTCTTCTTTATTTTGGGTACCAACTTTTTAGAGGCTTAGTGATCCCCAAGAGTGTCCTTCCGGAGCTAACAGATTAAATAATGGTTTGCCAGCGGGCTAGATTTGAAACTTGAGTGAGAAAAATAAACATCCGATTTTCCATTAAGGATACTTCAGCTCCTGACAATATATACCTAAAGGACACCATCAACGAAATCCTTATACGATATGATCCCAGCGAATCCTCGAGATTTGGAAAGATTTCGGGAAGATTCGCTCTTGATTTCGCCTGACTTTATGCAGAAACTTCCCATTGAAGGCACTCCTAGCGTGGGTCATCTCTTCGTAGTAGATCCCTGCTTCAGAGACGATTCAGTCTCCTTGACGGATTCTGTGGTAATGTGTCAGTCAGGTTTTCTTGATTGTGTAAGTTACGAGTGGTAGGTTTAGATCTTATGGTAATGGTTTATTAGTAATATAAAAGGGACAATGGGAAATATAACGAAAGAATTTTTATTGAAAAATATGAATGGTCTGTAATTGGGATTTTTTGCATGAGCCCCACACTTGCGAGGCATATGTCCATATTGGTTTAAGTAGCATGCTGTATGTTATAGTTTTGTTTGTTAGTGATAGCTTATTTTTTTTTATTTTAGGAGTGAGAGTCAGTGATTCATTTTTTCCTTCAAATTAGTTACGTGTGATCCAATTCAGTCTTCTGTCTATTATAAGGCCCAAGTATTTTGTCTGTGTTTGTCTGGGCAATGGTGTATTGTAAAGTGTTAGTGAGAGGCAGTTAGAATGTCTAAGTGTAAATGTTACTTGGCTAGATTTTTGTATGTAAAGGATAATTTTATATGACGATTCTAAACTAAATTTGGAAAACTTTGTTTTAAGATCTGAAGCGTCCTTATCTATCGACAAGCTGAATGTTCTATTTTTTTATATGGGATGGTTTAGAAGGCAGATTTTACATACATATATAATTAACCAGGGAAAACACCTAGTGAGCGTGATCTAGTTCTTTTTGAGCGTATTTCTAGTTAGAAAAAAAAAACCGGTACCACTACAACCCATGAACGGGTCTGAGGTGCAGTACACAGTAGAGACTGTACTGATTCATAGACAACGGTTCTGCAGGGAGGTGATTTTTTCTAGACGCTCAACTGCCAGATTTTTCTCCCTTATTTTGGGTACCCTATTTTTATAACATTTTACAAAGGCTGGGTGAGCCCCAGGAGGGTCAAAGATCCTATATGATCCATCTCCGGCTGCTAACAGACTAAATAAATGTCTTGCCAGCAGAATTTCAACCAGGATTTTCGACATGGCAACTCAGTGCTCTACCACTGAGCCACTCCACTCCCAGTATATTGATAGAATAATGTTATATGTAGTAATTAGTACAAAAAAAACTTTCTATTATAATTCTGTTCGAATTCTAAATTTTTCATTTGGTAGCATTTGGATACTTTGTTGGATAATTTTTCATTTATTGCTTTGTTGTATTTACGCAGCAACTCTTTGTTAATATACAGTACCTCTTTTTCGTTATATAATTCCATCCCCTCTGATTTTTTTTTCTTTAACTAACTACATAAACATTATTCTTTCAATATGCTACATATTGTGTTATTCTGTGCCATCATTATTTTAATTTATTTGTATCTTGTATAGCCCTGAAGAAGACCTGAAATGTGGGTCGAAACTTCGGCTTACCAATAAAAAGTTCTCCTTTCTTTAACTCTACCCAGATAATTTTCTTTCTTTTATTTCTAGTTACGTTTATACAGTTAGTGGAATCTAGTTTAGTAGTGCACATATGTCTCTGTTTATCGGTGTAATCTTATTTATACTTATGTTAGAAGTTTATTGAATCTTTAGTGTAATAAGTACATAATATTTTCTAGTTAAACCGGTTATTTACTAACATTTCTATTTATGTGTAATTTTTTTATTAATTGTCATAATTTTTAAATATTTTATTTTGAGGAGAAAAGATTCGTATAGGGCCAGGATTCGAACTCAGGTCGCCTAGTCTCAGTCGTGGTGCTCTAACCAACTGAGCTAACCTGGCTCGTAACACGGCCAGTCAAATCCATTCTCTTCACCGATCCCATATCCCCGCGCTCTCGCAATTTTGTGATGTCTACGCGGGGAAGAATACTCATTGAACATTACTTTAATTAGGATCTTGTTGGCTTGCGTCTTTATATAATAAAGATATATAATAATATAATATATATAAATTAAATATATTATTTATAATTTATTTTATTTTATTGTGGAGTCGGTGAAGAGAATGGATTTGTCAGGCCGTATTACGAACCAGGGTAGCTCAATTGGTTAGAGCACCACGACGGAAACGTGGGTGACTCGGGTTCAAAACCCAACCCTGGAAAAATCTTTTCTCTTCGAAATAAAATATTCAAGAATTTCTATTTATGTTTTTTTTTGTATAAATAAACAAATAATTGCAATTATTTCTTGGAGACTGAGAGTTTTTTATTTATTTCCAAGACACTTAGTCAGATACAGGAATAATGCTGAAAAAATCCTTATTGGGTATATGAATCCGTTTTATTAACGAACCGGTAAACAAATGAACCAATTGTAATAGAACATTAATGAATGAGCAGGTGTCGTGCATAAAATATGAAGTAATAAAAAAGTACAAGTGAGATTAGGCCTTCCAACACGCTTATAGCATTTGCCTTAATTAAATATACTTTTAATAACTGTTTCATAGAATTAAGTTTAAAAAAAATGGATCACTACAACCCATAAAGTGTCTTGCTTTCAGTGCATGGTAGAGATTTTACTGTTTCTAGTACAACGGTTTTATAGGTTGGCTGATATCGCTATCAACTACTAGGTTTTTCCACCAATATTAGGTATCCAGTTTGTATAGTCTTGATGAGCCTGAGGAGGGTCTGTAGATCGCATGGGGTCCATCTGTAGATGTTAAAAGATTAAATAATTAATCTGCCGCGTCGGATTTGAACCGGGGACCTTCAGCATCGCAGCTCAGCACACTACGCACTGAGCACAAAGCAAAATTTAAAATAATTTATTAAAATGTGTTGACAAACAAAATGTAAATATATAAATATTGAAAAATAAAAAGAGACCTTACATAAATTGACAGATAATTTCTATTTCTGTTTTAGTATGGAGACTAAGGGCTTTTCGTTGGAATTTTTCCATGGTCTTAACAAAAATGTTAATATTTTTCTAATAAAAATTAATTTAACAATACATCGTTAAAAAATATAAATAATAATTTTAATAATATTTTAATAATAATTATAGAATATATTATTAACAGAATAATTTCCTTCCTTGTCATAAGTAAATCGGCCAACACTAAGCCTCTAAAGCTAAGATATGAGATATGACACGATCAATTATCAACTTACACATATTATTAATTAATTAATTATTATGTCTTTGGTTGTATAATAAGTACATCTTTATTTTTGAAATGTGTCACAGTGTGCAGAGTGCTGAATTGCTGTGCTGAAATCTAGCTGTGGCAAATAAATTATTCAATCAGTTAAAACAGTACAGTCTCCATATACTGAACCTTTCTTCACGTAGTCTCAAAGGATTTTTTAATTTTTTTTTACTTTTGATAAAAAATATTAATTTTTGTTTAAAAATTTTAACTAAAATTCAACGAATAATTCTTCAGATATAACTAGATCAATTTTCTTTAAAAATAAATAGCAATTCACTTTGTAGTTCTCATTTTTGCCTCATTTGTACTTTAACACCTCTGTTATCCAATACATCTACACAATATAGGCACATCAATGTGTATCGAATATCATCGACAGCAATATGTTGGAATGGTGGATGGATTGGGGTTAATGCTCCGGGAAGTTGATATCTCATACAATACTCTTTATCAGCACGCGATATAATTTATTGTCACTATTATGTCACTGGTAAATGAATTGAATGATAATGGAAGTATTTTTATTGAGGTTATCATGCAATCGACATAAATAAGAATATCATATAAAAATGACAAAATATTTCGTACATACTTTATCGGGGCCAAACTTTGCCTTTTTGCTGAACACTTACCTGAAAAAACACAAGAATACAGTATTATGTGTCATACTACTAATAAAAAATATAATCATAAAAAAATAATAATAAATAATCAAAGCATTCTGGTCTTAAAACAAAATTACAACTGTAGTGAATAAATGTTTAGAAAATGATTTATAAAAAGATTAATATTGAAAATTATACTAGCAAGGGCGACCAAACCTATTTCACACATTATATTACTGTTTATTTAATTGTAATACGAACTGTTATACCTACCTACCTCGATAATGTTGTAAAAATTGTTGTTCAGTTTAGTACTAACGAAGCTATCTTCTCTCCAGACGCATCGGAAGATTATCAGGAATTGATAAGTTTGTGAGGTTTGAAATTAGTGGGTTTGAGTGGAAATGAAGTTTGTCATGAAAAGATAGATATCGTATTCGGGCCAGATCAGCAACAAATGGGACATTAAGGATATTATGGATTACTTTTTTGTAACAAAGTACATTTTACGAAGGATTTTGGATTGTAAGGATTGAATACGAGAGGAACTCGATGGGTTAGTGGAGACCCAAAGCTATTCCGTAAGTCCAGATGGGTCTAATGATTGTCATGTATATGAGTCTTTTGTAATTAATTGGGAACTTAAAAAGTTTGTCTCGTAAATGATGAAGTAGCCTGAAACGCCGTGCTGTTTCTTGTCGTTTCAGTCTAGTATGAGGATTCCAAGTGAGACGTTTGTCCAGATGGAGTCCTAGGTAACGTATCTGTTTGACAGGGATCAGTAGAATATTTTTTCAGGATATAGTGGGGCAGGAATTCGTAGGTTTACGACGAAGGGTGATTGTAATTTGATGGGATTTGATAGGATTGTTATGTTTTGAACAATATCTTATAGAAGTCAGAAACGGTGGCTTTGGAATTTTCAAACTATTAAAAACATTTATGGTTTCAGTGCTTTAATCTAAAAAAAACACAAAATAATTCTTCGATATGATGATAAAATAATGAACCACTGATAGGATTATAATTCAATATAATTGCGAGATAGATAAGCTTTGATTTTTACTAAATTTATTTATAAACATATCACTACAGAAAGATGAACCACGCTAGGAGTGCCTTCAAAGGAAGGTTTACAAAAGAAGATCCTGTACCACCACTACAATCCGTGAACGGGTCTGGGGTTCAGTACATGGTAGAGACTGCACTGTTTCATGGACAGCGGTTCTGCAGGGAGGTGACATGTCCTAGGTCAAAGGTTATTTTGGGTACCCTATTTTTATAATATTTTATAAAGGCTTGGTTAGCCCCAGGAGGGTCCTAGATCCTATATGATCCATCTCCGGCTGCAAAAAGGCTAAATAAAAGCCTTGTTCGCAGCGGGTTTTGAGCCAGGATTTTCGGCATGGCAACTCAGTGCTCTACCACAGAGCTACATTGCTTCCCTACAAAACAAAGATCTCAGATACAATATTTGCTAATTGGCATTTGTGTATATTCCTCAATAATTTTTTTATTATTATTATTTATAATCATAAATTTTTTGTATGCTACTGCTTGAGTAATTGGTTTTCCTGGTATCATGTATGTATTTCGCATTTAAGAATATAATTCTTACTGTTACGTTTAAAATGGAAGTAATTGAAGCGTAAACTAAAAAAAAAAAAAAAAAAAAAAAAAATAGTAAATACTAAATAAAAAAAGAGAAGAAATGCAATGTTGTAAACTGTGTAAAACCTATTGCCCACTTAGCCTACATTACCTTAATCAAAATAAACAATGGCTTAGAGAGAGACGAAAGGATTTCCTAGTGTCAGGTTTAGAATTAGGATTTATATTTTACGCTCGGGGAATCTGAATATAAATGTTGTAATAAGAATAAATTTGTTTAAGGTTTATTTATTTAAATTCAACAATTTTCTAATAATATTCCTTTTTAAATCTTAATATGTACCATTCCTGCTATTTACTTGCTATGAGGCTATGATCTATAAGGCTAAGGGAGAATATAATAACATATAGAGTAATAGAAAAGTATAAAATAGTGATGGATATATAATTTAGGATAATGAATAAAAAATTACAGAACAAATGTACAGAAGGGTGATAATGTAAACAAAATACAAAGATAAAGAAAAATGAGAAGTATAAATATAAAAACGTGAGATTTAGAGATATAATTATATTTATAATTTTTCATTTGTATCTTTCGGTTTACCTTTTTCATTTTTCTTTCTTTTTGTATTTTGTTTGCATTATCACTCTTATGTACATTTATTCTGTAATTTGTTATTCATTATCCTTAATTATATACACATCACTATTTTTTACTTTTCTATTACTCTAGATGTTATTATATTCTTGGTACTGTAATTTTTTTTTATATTTTTCTCTCATAGCCCTGAAGATGACCTACAAAGTAGGCCGAAACGTCGGCACAAATAAAAATTAAGTCTTGACTTATTTGGTGTTTTTTTTACTGAACCCCATATCTATCTCCATCCTCCTTGTATTTTTTTATGTGTGCAACGTGTGGCCGTGCATTATCGTGCATTAAAAGAAAATTGGGGCCGATGAACGGGGCTAATGGTGCCACACATTCCTCTAGAATGTCCGTAATGTACGTGCATGTATCAAGGGTTAGCCTCCGTAACACATGGATCTCTGCCATAGCCTCTAAAGAAATCCCTCCCCAAACCATCGCGGAGCCTCCTCCGAACACCACTCTTCCCGTTATGTTGCACTGAGCAAATTGCTCTCCTTGTCTTCTCCACACTCGGCCATCTGCACCATATAGGCTGTACCTGGAATCATCTGAAAAGAGAACAGAGGCCCAGTCGTTCACAGTCCAAGCAGGATGTTCGCAACGGAAGTAGAGCCGTGCTGTACGGTGCACTGGGGTGAGTTGAGGGCCGGATGCGGGGACTCTGGAATGCAAGTTAAGTTCAGGAAGCCTTCTCCTTACTGGCCGCTCGCTGACATGTGTACGCCGAGAAACTACTGGATAGCGCACCTGAAAACACCCGAAGAGTAACTGAATTGAACTCCATGCCTTATCTTTCAGTTTTAATCCTCAATCCTAGAGAGAATTAAGACCTTTTTGGTAAATATATAAAGGATGGTGATCTGCTTTGACCTGGCTAACTGTAGTTATTACTCCATTTACAGAAAAATGCTCTAATCTGCATTTTTCACGTAGAATTCTAGGTGCACCGGTTTTTATGTCCGCGAGTGTATTTACATTCCTTCACCAGTTGTAACTTGGATACTAATTATATAATATTTATTATGATACAATTGCAAAAATCTATAATGGCTCCAAAATACACGAAAATAAGTGACCAGGCATCATTCAGGCTACGGCATAGGTTATTCAGTACCTGCAACACTCAACGGTTATAAGGGTTAGCATACCTAAGCGCCGGGATTTAAGCATCAGTCAATTTTTTTAGTTTTGTATATTGCTCATCATTTTTTTTAGTTAATACAATTATTGTAACAAGGTAAAAGGTTCTTTATAGGAGTTACTCTTATTGAGAAATATTTTGTATGCTGTTGAACATAAAAAAAACAAAATCTTTCTTTAAAAACAAAATTATTTTTATGCGCTTTAATTTTTTGCGATAACCAATCAGATAACCATTTAATTATATGGTATAAAATATTGTAATAATGCCCATGAAATGCTTTAGGTAACTAAAGTATATAATTTGATAAGGATTAATACTCTACTCGTCAAAATAGCTTTCCAAATACCGCATTGTACGTTATAAATATTTTAGAAAATAAAATAGGTAAAGTTATCCTTAAAAATTAAATATATGCTATCTCTCATTTTTTTGTAGATCTATAAAAGAGGAATATATCTCCATTCATTGTTTCGTTATACGCCAAAGAAATAAGGCAGCATCTTCCATGAAACCTCCAAGGAGATTATACTTTTTCCAACATTTTCGACAATTATCGTTATATTTGAACCCATTAACACAAAAACTCGGCAGATTATAAACCAAAACCTTTATCTTGAATCACTCTTTCTATTGGTTTATTCTTTAAATTTGGAGAAAAAAACCTATATTCAGTAAATATTTTTTATTATCAATTTATCAAGATACGTTTCGGCCTAGGCCATTCTCAATCTTCTGTTTAACATTGTTTCAGTTTTTTCTGAACTACTGAAACTACTCTCAAAAACCACCTCCGTCAGATAAAAGAAAAAAACACCGCTTGGATCCCTCCAAACGGCCTAACGCCAAAAGAGTGCGGCATTATAAGCAGGTTAAGAATTGGTCATACTAAGCTGACACATCTCCACCTACTTTTAGGGCAGTACCAACCAACCTGCCAAAGCTGGAACAATCTTCAAATTACAGTCAAGCATCTATTTGAATGCAAGGAATATGAAATAATAAGAAAAAATTTAAAAATTGAAACGTGTCAACTTTTCAAAAATGATAACGAGCTGCAGAGGACTCTGATGTACCTGAAGCAAACAAACTTAATCAATGAAATATAATAAGAGCAGTCATCGCTAATGGCCTCAGAAGTTGAAGCGACGTTAAATAAAATCAAATTAAAAAAAAAATTCTCAAAAAATTCAATTGTTTTAATAAATTAAATTGCTATTGCTGGTTAAATAAGGTGAAATTCAGAAGGCAATTGATGAGAAGGTTATTGTGAAGGTTATGTTTTGAGCAGATAAACCCTATATATTATTTATTTTTCAGTTTTAGAATTACGGATGAATATAGCTTACTAATAACTATTAAGAATACTAATACATATTTACTGGATGTAGGTTTTTTTGTCCAAATATAAAGAATAAATTATATGATTGAGTCCAGTTGACCTTTTTTAAAATGAATCTTTCTATTGGTTAAAACCGCATGAAAATCAGTGCAGTAGTTTTTGAGTTTAGCTCGAAAATACGCGGCCGAGGACTTTGTTTTATCATATGTATACATATAAGTCGTCGATAATAAGTTGTGTGATCGTTGTGAAAATCCTTTAAAATGTTGCTAATACTAAAGTGTGGATGGTAGTATATTTTTTTTATATGAACTAGACCTTATCATATTTACAAAAAAAAAAAATATTATTTTCATAAATGAACCGACACTAATATACTTATAATAAGATTTAACATAGCACAGGACATCTGCCAAGGACCTAACGAACCGGCAGGACAAAAAGAGGGGGCAAGAACCTGATAGGCAATTTAGGGAAGTTATTGGCCCTTCCTTGGCCAAATAGAGAACACGTGGAGAGTGAGGAAGCAATAGGCCGGGATGAGGGAATTGATAGTGTCCATAATTCAGGACCTCTTTGCCCTTCCAGTCTACTCTAAGGATCATCAGTTCTCAAATACACTCCCTCTGTCAAATAATATATGAGGTGTATTACGGTTCAAATCCCGCTGCGGGCAAGACCTTTATTTAGTCTGTTTGCAGTTGGAGATGGATCATATAGGATCTAGGACCCTCCTGGGGCTCATCCAGCCTCTTTGAAATATTATTATAATAAGGGCGGAAATCTGGTGGTTATGCGTGAACTAGGACGTCACTTCCTTCCGTTCACCCGTTCACGGGGAAGTGGTACAGTTTATTGTGGTTCAAAGACAGAAAAAACAATTTTATTCTATGGTTATCTTGGAAATATCATTTAATTTTTCAGATAGGATATAATTGCAGCTCCAGTAACAAAGTGGTTGAGCTGATTTTTTCTCAGGGTTAGTTAAGAATATTGACGGAAACGAAATCGTTTCATTCTCGCGGTCTGAGGCTTGAAATGAAGTTACAATATAAGCAATAACTAAATTCCAATCCTATTCATTTACTACTAAAATTTCACGATTAGAAGTCCTTATTAAAAAGCAACTTCTGGAGAAAATTTGACTTAAACACTCATTCGCCAGGGCTTTAGATATAATAATAAGACTTAGCGAACTCGAAGGCTCAATGCAGATACCACTGATAACAATTTTCCGTTTACCGGCCACTACCCAAACCCAAATCCGCCAGATCACTCAACAGAATCCTACCATTGTCTACCCATTTGAATAACATTACTTTACATATTAGCGAAAAGAAGGGATAGGACTAACCGAGAAGCAAACCAGGATTGCTGAGATGGCTAAGCACCACCACGGAGAGGTGGGAGACCCGTGTTAGAGTTCCGGTCCTGGTCATATCTTTTCTTTTCAAATAAAATATTTAAATAAATTTGAATAATACTTTGAGAAATCACTATTACTGATTCAGATTGCTAGCCTGGCCATAACAAAGATAATATCATAATCACTTATCAGGGAAAACAGGGACACGTATAGGGTTCTTCGTCAGGTAGATCTGTGGTTAGGGCGTCTCCAGGATCTGGCCATATTCACAGGGCAGAGCATCTGTTTTCAGTTTCCTATGCAGGTCCCTTTGGAATGTCACCTTCTGCAGGTGTCTTCTAGATTATATTGCTATCTACTTATTTGACCTGGTATTTGTAACGGTGTTTCAAAATTCAAGTTTATTTTTCTAATATAGGCGAATATTTAGTAGTTGTTTGATATTCAAACCACTACACAACAGATGGCTCCTAAAATGTTTGGCATAATTAAAATTGTTTCATTATATTTTTTTTTTTATTGAGAGTTTCCCTAAGTTGAGTTTTTCTCCAACCAAATTTTAGGATACTTTTTTTTCCAGGTATTCCTTTCAAATGCATTTTGTTTATTAAGGCCCTATCCTGACATGTCTTCCTGGATCGGTTCATCCATGAAATTCTTGGTTGTTCTCTCCTTCTTCTTCCTTCAGGGCACCAGTGTATGACCAAACACTAATCGCTTCATTGTGATTTTTTCGATAATGGTATTGTGAGCACCCATTATCTCTCGCACTACTGAATTGAGAATCCTTTCACGTCTAGAAATTCCGGCTGCCCTTCTTCAGAAGTCCATCTCCACAACTATACGTTTCTCTTAGCATCCCTTTCCAAATTTCTATTATTCACAGCCATATAACATTATAGCTGTTATAATAGCATGGAAAATCTTTTTTTTTGTAGTTGTTTGTAATTTTTGATTCCACAGTACAGAATTGAGCATAGCAATAGCTTTTCTTTCTTCTCTGGTTCTTCGGGCTATATCCCCTTAAGATGTTCCATTTTTTTGAAGAAAAGATCCTAAATATTTAAAACTAATTACATTTTTGATCTGTGGACCGTTTACCTCCAATGCGCGCCGTCCTCCGTATCCAAATATTCTGTCTTTTCAAAATTCATTTTCATTCCCCACCTAATATTCTTCTATTAGTTTCGTACCGGGCTAAGATGACTTGGTCATCTGCAAACAATAGGTGGTGAAGGTAAAAGTCATTCTGAATATGTAGCTCCATCCTTTTACATTTCCTTGACTACTCACTTGTAGCACCTTGAATAAATATTTTGAATAAGGATCGTCTATCCTCGAAGGATAGAGCATCTTTGAAGAAGTCCTTTAGAACTTGGGAATTTAAGGGATGGTTTGTGTTGTCCAACTTTTGTTTGATATACGCGATTATGGTTGATACGTTTAACAGCACCGATTAAGGGGTCATTGATATTTGCTTTTCACATGCACTCCTAAAGAAGTTTACGTGGAACGTATTGCTTTTCGTATTACGTATGGCTTTTCGAGATCAATAAATACTAGGCTAAGCTTTGTGTTTGGTTTCACATTTTTCTAAAAGCTGCCTCAAAGTAACTATATGATCAATACAAGACTTTCCCATAATAAAACCACATTGTTCTTCTGGTGTTGTTGAGTGTTCCACTATTCTTTTATTCAGTTATTCCCCTCCGTAAACCTTCTTTATAACTTAATTTTTAAAATATCATAATTTCTTTTTTGAATAATTATATTTTGATATAATCTTCAAACTTCCATTACAAGAAAGGTAGATAGATTACTTCGACAGATATTAAATATTCAGGTAACTTGTGACATTAATACTACCTGAATCAATAATTAAAGCTAAGAGGTTTCCCGAGGCGAAGTATTAATGAACGAGATAATAAAGCCAGAAAGGAGATCCCAAATGTTAATTAAAACCTAATGATGAAAACGAACAATAAGGTTTGGGAAGGGAAGAGAAGGAGGGAAAAAGGGAAATCGGGACAAAACGTTGCGTGCTCGAGGCCTGTTGAAGGCAACACTGCTTTCCCGCTAAGAGCAATCTTTAGCAGGTGGCTTAATAAACTTGGATATAATTAATTCCCAAGGCCACCGGAAGCTCTTGCTCGCTCTGGCTTTGTTATTTATTTATTAACAAGTAGCAACCAACTCCAGATTTGCTTATTTTATGAAATGGAAAATATTCGAATCCTTTCAAAACCTAAATGTTCTCTTCTAATTAGATCAGGATGTCTGATACCCATGAAGAGTTTTGGGTTCAAACATGGTAGAGAGTGTACTGTTTTTAGGAGAATTTTAATGCAGAGAGGTATTTGACCGAGATCTCGATAAACTATCATGGCTTTCCTCATTAAAGGGTAACCTAATTACAGAGACTGTGAATGCCCCAGGAGGATCTCTAGATCCCACAGGGTGCATCTGTAGCTGTTAACAGATTTAATAATTTATCTTCGATAGCCAGATTTGAACCCGGAAACATCGTTACAATGCGTATCACTCTATTTACTGCGCAGGCTCGCTACACCTAATTATCTTACTAACAAAGCTAATTGTTTAGAACAAGAATAGCTGCATCCGTAGTGAGTATACTTCTCTAATAAAATCGTTTGGGAGCACATGACAAAACTATTTTCAATTTGAATTACATTTTACTCTTCCTGTTCTCCTTTATCGTTTAACATCCCACTGATGAATGTAGAACAGGTCCGGTACTAAGGACTACACCTTGACAAACACTTAACTTGGAATCCTCATACTAGACTAAAACGACAAGAAACAGCCGTTTCAGGCTACTCCAACATTGACTTGACAAACGCTCTAAGCTCTCAATTAATTACAAAAGACTCATATACATGACAATCATTAGACCTATCTGGACTTACGGAGAGCTTTGGGTTTTTTTCAAGTTAAATTTTTTTCAATTTTATTATTATTATTAGAATTTCAATCGCTCCATATTGGCGAAAATATATAATAATAGTAATAAAGTTTTATGGACATCACATGTTTATGACAAAAGCCTCTCCCTTAGGAAGTAAAAACTGGATAAAAGGGGAGTTCAGCTCCAAAATATTATTAAAATATATGATATACTGATATAAACTTCATGTTTTAATGACCCTCCTGTATCGTTTAATAACATCCCACTGATTCCTGTAGAACAGGTCCGGTACTTAGGACTACACCTTGACAAACGCTTAACTTGGAATCCTCATACTAGACTGAAACAATAAGAAACAGCTCGCCGTTTCAGGCTACTTCAACATTTACTAGACAAACGCTCTAAGCTCCCAATTAATTACAAAAGACTCATATACATGACAATCATTAGACCCCTCTGGACTTACGGAATAGAGCTTTGGGGCTCCACTAAGTCATTCAATCCTTACAATCCAAATCCTTCGTAAAATCATCAATGCTTCTTACTTTGTTACAAACAAAGTAATCCATAATGACCTTAATGTACCGTTTATTGCTCATATGGCCCGAATCCGATATCAATCTTTTCATGACAAACTTCGTTTCCACTCAAACCCACTAGTTTCAATCCTCGCAACCTCTTCAATTCCTGATGATCCTTCGAGGCGTCTGAAAAGAAGATTGTCTCGTAACCTTCTAAGTTGAACTTTTAATTTGAGTACTACCGCTGGGTTACTTATCTTTTTTCATACCAATATGTGAAATTCATACTGTTTACTTTTTTTATTAGTATAATACAGTTGTAAATTTCATTGAATAATAAAATTTAAAAAAAATTATAATACCATTTTGTTTTCTTAGAAAACATTTACATTTCATTTTTGAATTATTGCTACTACCGGTAAAGTAAAGGATCTTGAGTTCAGTATATGGCATGCCAGTACATGTACTTTAAGGTTTCTAAGCCGACAGTTATGCAAGCAAGTGACTTGGTGGAGATTAAGTTTTCCCTCCATTAAGGGTAGCCACTTAGTATTGAGTCGTTTCTTGTGAAATATACTAAAGGTTATTTAATAAAACTCCTTATGAAACCAAAACATATTTATTCAAAGTTTTTAGAGTCATTATTGTTCAGGATTTTGTGATAAAATAAAGTCTGAAAATGCATTTTTGTCTAGAGAATAATTTTCAAAGTTATACCCTTAAGGAAGTTGTTTAAATTTCTGAACAGATGAAAATCTGTTGGATATATGTTTGGGAAATTAGGTGGGTGTGGGAGGACTTGGCTACCCAGCTTGTTTCGTTTCTCCACTGCTTGTCGTGTAACACTCCAAGTTCCTTCCGGTTAACCAATGAAGGTTTCTTATGATGATTTTTGGTTGCATATTCCTGGAGTACGATGTGGATGTAATAGTTGTATTCCATAAATAATTGTTTTAATATTAACACATATAATTCATTTTTAAGTAAATATTTATAAATAAGTAATATAAGGGTAAAGGAAAAATTGAAGTAAAATAGGAGACGGAATAAGATAAATATTTGACGAATTAGAGATCAATATGGTTGCCTTAGTTAATAACGAAGCAAGAGAACGCTCTACGTAACTTGTTTTACACTAACATTGAATAAGCAGGAAGTTTCTGCTTCTGCCGCTAGGTTGTGCTTGCGTCCAGTTCCTCCCTTCTAGGGACTGGAGCAACATAGAATTTATGAATACTTCTATACATACACATGTATTTTTTTATATGTAGAGATGGATATTATCTAATATATAAAATTGTCTTGTCACAGTGTTAGTAACAACGAAAACGACTTGACCGGTTCTTATGAAATTTTGTGTGTATATTCAGTAAGTCTGAGAATAGGAAGTAAACTATTTTTCATACCCCTAAATTATATGGGTCGGCCATTATTATTGACTATGCGTCGATCGTAGCAGTGACGCTTGATGATCCTGCATTTTTGTAAGGTCATGTCTGAGTAGTGTAAATACATGTTCGCAACCAAAAAATCGGATGGGAAAACTTTTGGTTGACGAAAAACGCACTAGATAAATCTGAGCAACAACAAGCTATTCGGTGATGCTGTTGTATTACTATCTGGTGATCTCCGACAGACATTGCCGGTCATGCCTCGCTCTACTGTTGTCGATGAGATTAACAGATGTTTAAATCAATCGTTTTTGTGACGAAATGCCGAAACACTTCGATTGAACATAAACATGCGAGTACAATTAGAAAATGATCCATCAGCACAAATATTTTAAAAACTACTACTGGATATTGGAATCGCTGATATAGAACTACATCTAAATACTTTTTTAAAACTATTACAACAGCCACAGCAACGCATGGTCCAACATAAGTTTTATAGTACATAATTTGGGTTAACCAAGTCCACAGAACAGGGATATTGGAAAGATATATTGTCATAATATTTGGTTGGAGAATATTCCAATTTCGGTGAGACTTTCAATACAGAAAATGATTATACAGAAGAATATACATGAGGTAAAAAGAGGTAACAATCTCCTAAAAGTGAGTAAGTTCAAATACTGATTTTTCTGTTCTTCGCGGACATCTTTTAAATGAAGATTGTAAATACTTCTGTAACCAATAGATTATAGATTAGACACTATGTCTCAAGTGATTTACTGAATTGCTTAATTCTTAATATAACATTATAATTCATCGATCTTTCTATAGAGTATATTATATATTGTCCTATACATCGGTAAAAAGGTGGATGATATTCGTACGTATACATCCATTATACATGATATGGATTAGCAAGTTCAGGAAGCCATAACAGAATACGGCCCCGAAGTTTCTTTTGACAGGAAAACCTGGATGAATTATTACCAACAAAAATTGGATTGAAGTAAACCCAAACTTCAGGGAAACTCTCCATAAAAAAAAAAAAAAATGGTATGTGGAATAATATATTTAAGGTAATCCAGGTAACAGAATTCCAAAAGTCATAATTTATTGCTTTACATTATCACCGTTCTTTGTAACTACCTTCTAAATATAGATTATATATACCTTCTACGAGTATAACCAATAAATTATAGATTTGACACCTATATCTTAAACTATTTACAGATATTCTTAACCTTCTACAGAATATGTATTGTATATAGTAAAAAGAAATATTTATATACATATAATCAATGTATAGGTAAATACTATGCATACATCCGTAATGAACTATGTTATAACCATATAATGGATTAACGAACTTAAGAATGATATGAATTTCAAGAATATGGTCTCGAAAAGAAGTTTCTTTTGACAGGAAGGCCTGGAAAGAAATACTGTCAAAATTTGGTTGAGAAAAACTCCACCTTTGGGGAAGCTCTCTATGATAATAATAATAATACATCGTCACTGTCTACAACTTTTGGTGAAAATGAGATAGTAACGCATTCTACAGGTTGGATTACACAATATTAAAAAAAGTTCTCAATGTTTAACGCAAGAGAATGCTATAATAAGCGATTGAAAGATAACACATAAGATACTATAACATACAGTGCGTTGTTTTTCTCTCCTGTAAAATCGCCCAAAGTGTAGAGTGTAGATAGACGGTATTGTTTTGACAATGACGACATATATATTTCATTTAAATATATTTATTATTTAAATATTTATTTCAGAAATTACACAAATGCCATTTGGCACTTATTGTATTTTCGATCTTCTTTTCAAAACTTCCCCTAAGGGATAATAAAAAATAAATCAAATTTTTATACTTAGGGGGGGGGGGCTCAATAATAAAAATAAATCAAATTCAATGAAAAATAATGAGGATGTAGAATAATATAAGGTACAGCGTGAATCCTAAGATTCATTTGTTTAAATACTGATTTATTTTCTGTGACCGATATATTTAAATTACACATTATATCCTAAAATGTTACCTATTATCTATTACCTATTACCGACTTTCTAAATTTTCAATTTTACATTTAAAAAATACCACTTCTCTCGCTATTAACTACAATTACTTAATTTCCATTATGAAATTTTATAAATCCGTATTTTACGCAGCTTTTAGCTTCCTACTAGTGGTTGATGAGTAATAATGTAATTTTGTTTTATATTATGAATAAATAATCAATACACCATTTATGTCACGAACAAAGTAATCCATAATGACCTTAATGTCCCATTTGTTGCTGATTTGGCCCGAATCCGATATCAATCTTTTCATGACAAATTTTATTCCCATTCCAAACCACTAGTTTCAAAACTGGCAACCTCTTCAATTCCTGATAATCTTCCGTGCGTCTGAAAAGAAGATGGCCTCGTCACCTTCTAAGTTGCATTTCTTATTCGAATATTACCATGGGGAAGTTTCTCTACTTGCCTTTATCTCGAGACATTATTTATCTTTTATTATATTTACTTGATGTATTCAGTTGTAAATTTCAATAAAGACGATTAAAAAATATAGGAACCGAGTAAAATAAAAAAAAAATGCGCAAGTCTTTAAGTATCAGAAAACGAAAACACTTGTCAATATTTCTCCGATTCAGGAAGGTTTAATGCTTCTCTTGTAGATTTTTTCTTTATTACAACTATTGTATGTCTCTTTTATCTCAACATACCACTCGTGTTGACACAATAAAAAAAACTACAAAAAATTAAATTTTTAATTTTTAATTTTTAAATTTTTTTTAAAATTTTTAATTTTAAAATTACTCACATTCTGGACATCCAAACTTATTGGTACAATCATTACTGACAGACACATTACCACAGAACCCGACAAGGAGACTGAAACGTCTCTGGAGCAGGAATCTGATACAGAAATGAACCAAGTTAGGAGTGCCTTCGATGGCAGGTTTCTTCATACACGCTTTTGCATTTCTATTTTAACATATTTTGTATAACACTGTGTTGTTGATTGTGTAATTTTTCTCCAGTTGTGTTCTTTTGTTATGTTTCTTTTTCTTATCTTTTTTCATTATGCTTTGTTCATTTTTCTTTTCATTTTCAACTGTAAGTTACAGGGTGACAACAGGGAAAAGATAAATAATTCTTTTCCCAGTTGCTGCCCTGCAACCATCCTTACGCTTCAGTTATTGGATGCGGGCTTAGATCGTGAAATGCTTGTTGGTGTCTATTTGCAGAATTAAATTGGGATGTGCTATATACCTTTTTTCTTCAATTTTATTGTTTCTCCTTCTGTTCATGTGATAAATGAATTTGTGAAACATCAAGACGGGGTTATATCACATATTTTTTGAGATTTTTCTGTTCCATATTTAAATTATTACCTTTAAAGTAACTTTTGAAATTCTTTATTCTTAAGTATATTACACATCATCCCATGATTTATGAACACTATATGTAGACACATAAATTACAGGCTTACTCCAACGGATTTTCAATCTCGTAGAAGTTTTTTTTAGGAACATTAGCGCGATGTTAAATATTTTTTGATTTGATTTGGAAATAGATTCGAAATTATTCAAAATTGTAATTATTTAATATACCTTTCACACACATACAATTTTTTTATGAAACTATCTGATATTAAGTGTGACAGGCCAACCATCTTTATGTCACGTAGAAATTATAAAATTATAAATTTTTTTGGGGGGGGGGGGGATTTCATTCTTATATATACCTGCCCTTCTTGGCTTTGCCAGTCTGATGTATTCGACAATATCCTATAAAGGCTGTGTATAAAGGTCAATAATTTTACTATCATATCGTATTCTCCATTTATTATTTTCTCTAAGTGGGCTGCATATGTTTATGAGAATGTTTCTCACTATTATTAACGATTTTAAATTTATGGGCTTTGTCTTTGTCCATGTTTCTGAAGCATATGTCAGGACAGGACATATTAGCACTTTTATTATGTATATGTGTATATATAAGTATTTCATGAGTCCATAATGACAACCAATAGCACCACCCATATAATTATCCAATGTTACCAGTGATCTTATGTACTAGAACCTATTTAATTTTTCAAAAATATATAAACCATTGTAAATTATCAGTCCAGGCTTCCAGGTTATCATACAGTTGATAAGTCCACAGAAAGTATACTTACTTAATACTTTTCATATCTTGAATGACTATCCTTCTAGAGTAATCTCCTCGAGAGATAGAATTAGTAAAGCTCTTCCTACCACAGCCTTCCTGATCGAAGGATCGAGGAAAGCGATAATTGAGATGATCAAGATGGCATCGCGATGAAGAGCGACCAAGTTGCTCAAACTTCCACTTCCGCCTTGAGAGTTTTCGCCCCCTCAAGTAGTAACTTTAACATCCGGTGTACGTTTTCTTGTCACATTTAATGAAAGAAGTAATATAATTTTAAAAATTATTTTAATTTGGTTTTATCATAAAATATCGATTCTCATGAAATGTACGTTATAAAATTAAAAGGATTTAGTGGGCGTCTGTTGTTTACTGTTTAAGTTTACAGATTTTAATGAGCTGTTATAAATCTTTTTTTTTAATAAATGGATATAATATATCCACTATTATTACAGTTGAAAGAATATTATTTAGTATACCACCAAATATGACCGTAGAAATATACGATGCCTATCCCAAAACCGAATTCGCATCTAATAAACAAATTGAATTCTCTGTGGTGGTATATGACAGTTATTATTTATTTCTCTATTATACCCAGAGGTAAAATCATCACATCCACATCGCATTGCTAGGATCTTGATTTCTACACTGGTTAATCTGAAGGGACCCATTCTCTTACACGACTTCGGCAGACCACATGTTTCACGACTGACAGTGAAGAAACTAACCGAACTGGGTAACGAAGTATTTATAAGGCTTATCTCCATCAGATTTCCATCAGTTCAGAAATTTAGAAAAACTTTCTTAACAGTAAAATGTTGGAAAATGATTTTCAAGTCAAAAATTCATTTTTGGATTTGATTTTATCACAAAACCCTGAATTTTTTAGTTCCGGAATTGAAAATTTGATAGTAGGTTGAGAAAAATGGGAGTAAATATTTTGAATAAAAATATCTTAATTTCAAAATTTTTTTTTTTTATAATAAATTACCTTCTTAGTTTTTAGGTTAGGTGGTAGGTTTTCCGCTCATTCAAGTATTATACAATGGCATCTAGTGTAGATTTTATTGTCATATTTCATCATTTTAATTGTAATTTAATTTTAATTATATGATATTTTTGCTGATTAATCACTGAGAAAGAAATAAAAAAAGCTTTTTTCCTGTTTTCCCAAATTATATTACAATTTATAAATGGCTAAACCGTATTTTTTTTCGATATGATTTTAATTAAAGAGATTCAAGTGTAAATCTCACCCACATTCACCAATTCGTAATAATATCAAAACACTTAAAATAATTAAGATAAATGAATTAAGATTTTAGACAGAAATATGTTAGTAACTAAAATCCATTCAATATTACTAATAATAACAGCACTGATATATTTATTAATCATTATCAAGTAAGTGATATATGTTTCAATTTTTAAAGAATTTTTTAAAAACAAGAAAATATTATAAATAGAATGGGTTAGCTGGCAATCTAAAAATATAGGGTTCTGTAGCCGAAAACAGGAACAAACAGATTTGTACGAGAAGAAAGTGTCCCTGGCTGATGTGGAAATATAGACCCAATTTCCTGAGTCGATTGTTACAGTAAAAGCATCTATATTTCAGGGCTGGTCGGTGTATCGAATCGACTCTACTTTCTCAACAATCGATTAGAACCATTAACAGAAATAGTTTTCAGATCATTAAAACTTTTTTTATAAAATATATTTATTGAAATTTACAACTGTATACAGAATACATCAAGTAAATATAATGAAACTAAATCATGTCAAGAGACACAGGCAAGTAGAGAAACAGTGGTAGTACTCAAATAAAAAGTTCAGCTGAGAAGGTCACGAGGCCATCTTCTTTTCAGACGCCACGGATTATCAGGAACTGAACAGGTTGCAAGGTTTGAAACTAGTGGGCTAGAGTGGAAATAAAGTTTGTCACGAAAAGATTGATATCGGATTCGGGCCAGATCAGCAATAAACGGTACATTAAGGTCATTATGGATTACTTTGTTTGTAACAAAGTAAGGAGCATTGATGATTTTACGAAGGATTTGGATTGTAAGGATTGAATGGCTTAGTGGAGCCCCAAAGCTCTATTCCGTAAGTCCAGAGGGGTCTAATGATTGTCATGTATATGAGTCTTTTGTAATTAATTGGGAGCTTAGAGCGTTTGGCTAGTAAATGTTGAAGTAGCCTGAAACGGCGAGCTGTTTCGTATTGTTTCAGTCTAGTATGAGGATTCCAAGTTAAGCGTTTGTCAAGGTGTAGTCCTAAGTACCGGACTTGTTCTACAGGAATCAGTGGGATGTTAATAAACGATAAAGGAGGGTCATTAAAACATGAAGCTTTTATCAGTATATCATATATTTTAATTATATTTTGGAGCTGAACTCCACTTTTATCCAGTTTTTACTTCCTAAGGGAGAGGCTTTTGTCATAAACATATGATATCCATAAAACTTTATTACTATTATTATATATTTTCGCCAATATGGAGCGATTGATATTCTAATAAAAATAGTAATAAAATTGAAAAAATAATACAGTTACTTAAACATGCATATAACACAAATCTAATATAGTTTGCTTATGTGTGTTGCGCCATATGTATTAAATATGTATGGGTCAGTATTTCACCAGATTCCTACTGTGGATGAATCTTTAATGTTCGACAAAATAAAATATTTTATATATCTGTTTAGTTTATCTAAGTCGTAATAAATAAATAACAAATATTGGATAATTCACCAAAAATCAAAAGTGAGATCCTCTGCACAGTGAGAAATACACTCACGGCGCAGGTTAGACAGTACCAGCATTACTCAGCGGTAGTTAGGGTTCGCTTGTCGAAATGCCGGATTTCAAAATTTTCGTTCCAAAGTAATTATATAATTAATAACATTTATTTTTATATAGTATTTTATTCTTTATAATGTATTATTTTATTTAAATTAACCTGGAAGTATTTTTTAAAGAAAAAAAAGGCCAGTATCACTAAAACCCATAAAGAGTCTTGGGTTTATTACGTGGTAAAGGTTGTAGTATTTCTTAGAAAACGGTTGTGTAGGGAGTCGACCTCTCCTGAATCACGTTCAACCAATAGATTTTTATCCTATTTTGGATATAAAGGCTGGGTGAACCCTAGGACGGTCAGTAGAACTCGCAAGGTCTAACTAACTCACTGAGCTGTCCTGCTTCCTATAAAATATCTCAAGAATGCATTAATCATTTAATTAGAAATATATTTCTTCAACAAACTGATTTTTTATATTTATTTTAATTTAATTATTTTTTATGCTTGTTTTACTTTAATTTTTTTCATAAAAAAATATCTAGTTTCAAATTACCCAATTCGTATCCATAATTTGTCGATTCTTATATTCCCAAATAAAATATGTATTATCAATGCAGTTAAATTAACGACAGAATGCAGATAAACATATAAAAAAATACCTGTACCAACACAACCCGTGAAGGGTCTGGGGTTCAATACATGGTAGAGACTGTATTGTTTCTTGTACAACGGTTGTGCAGGGAGGTGGTTTTTCCTAGATCGCGCTCAATCACCGAATTTTTCCCCTTATTTGGGTACACAGTTTATATAGGCGGTGTAAACACCAGGTGGGTCGTAGATCCTATAGAATATATCTGTATTTATATAATAAGCAGTATATATATCTTCCTCCTTAGAAATATATACCGTACATCCTCTCTTTAGGAATATAGTTTTCTCTCTCTGACCGCGAAGGACTGATTATATTCATAGCCCTATCGATCGAAAGCGAAGACTGAATACAAAAGCTATTGCAAGATAAGAGCTTAGGAACAAGAGATTTTAGTCTAGTGGAGATAATTTAAGATAATAATTCAGATTGAAATTCATTACTCGGGGCCAAATAGTGACTAGAGAAAACATTGGCGAGACTAAAAATTAACCGACTCTTTCCGACCCCAGTTTTTTGTGAGGATTTGTCTCTTACGTTCTATTATGAATCACTATGAATAATATTAGCATAATCTCGTTCGTCAGTCTTTTTAATCTCATAATGGTAGAAAATACTTTAGAATTTCTTTTCAGAACAAAGCTAAATTTACATTTTATTAGTTTCTTTCATGTACGTTTTGATGAAAATATAATAGTGTAAAAAAAACACAAACACGCATTAACAGGAAAAATATCTAAAAAGTATCACCTAATTTTTCAATCAACTGAGCCACCAGAGGTCGTATCCACGGGTATTCACGTATTCACGGGAAGAACGTTCTTTGAATAATACTTTTTAATTAGGATCTTGTTGAATTAACTCAATATATTATTTATAATTTATATTTATTAATTATTATTTTGATATCGATTATTTTTAAACATTTTCGTTTTCCCTGTGTATAAATCTCAAAAAATTGCGAGAATACGGGGGTCGTATCCAATTCAGACAAATCAGTTCTCTTCTCCGATCCTATATTCCTGTGTTTTCGCAATTTTTGCGATGTATTCACGGGAAGAATGTTCTTTGAATAATACTTTTTAATTAGGATCTTGTTGAATTAACTCAATATATTATTTATAATTTACATTTATTAATTATTATTTTAATATCGATTATTTTTAAACATTTTCGTTTTCCCTGTGTATAAATCTCAAAAAATTGCGAGAATACGGGGGTCGTATCCAATTCAGACAAATCAGTTCTCTTCACCGATCCTATATCTCCGTGTTCTCGCAATTTTTGGGATGTGTACACGGGAAGAATTATTCTCTTCAAAATAAAAATGTTTAAAAATAAATTACAGTTAATAAAAAATAAAAGTTTTAAATTTTAAATCGTGTTCGAATCCCGGCCAGTAGATATATACAATCTACTGTACTCTAATTCTTACACTTTACACTACATTTATGTCCCTGGTTGATAATTATTGATGAGTTTGATGTCGGATATGTTGCAATTGAATTCATTATTGATGTAAATTTTTCAGTATATAACCGGACGATGCCAGTAGCGTTTTAAGACTTGATGCTTTGTTTTTTTCGAGTTTTTTAATACTAATAATAATTTAATTTTTATTTTTTTTGCTCATTTTACTTTGAAAAAACAACGGAATTTTATAGTAAATAATAATAGTAAATAAAATAAACAGAATTTTATATAATATAAAAAAAAATCTAGTATAATAATATTTTCCGTTGGTAAGATTAGTTTCAGAAACAGTAAGGATACCAAAACACAGATGTTAAACAATTCATTTTGAAATAAACCGGAAAGAGAGAATACAATAGTAAGCTTCGGAAGGCTGGCTCAGAATCCGGTGGATTAAACCATGAATTATTAAGGACCATATTGCGTTGGTGACCTGAGGCAAGCCAAAGGATGATAAAATTGATAGAAGTATTGTGAAATACATAACTGAGCAACTGTTGAAAAACTTGCTTTACTAATGGTAAATTTGTCCTGTAAATATGTTTATTATGTTTAGTAATAATATATTTTTATAATAAATAAACATAGAAGTCAGGCTTTAGTAATATTATTTATACAATATCAATACTCGCCTGCTGGCGCTTACCGCAAGATAAAAGACAAGGCTTTTATAAAAGTTTCTCTAAAGGAATCTTTTAGATGAAAAAAAATATTCCTGTAAATTTATAGAGTCATTAATAACTAAAAAGATAGACGAAGTTCTTAAAGCTGAAAAGGGTGTTTTCAACGAACCCGTCAAAATACAGAGATGCAGACGACCCGTGGTCAAGTCTTGGCCAGGACTAATCGTTCCTCTTCAAAACAAAAATATTTAACCGGTTGAACGGAACATCTCTGAGTTTTGGTCCACAGGGGACATCCGTCATATAGAAGACTATAGCGTTGAATGTGAGAATGTTTGCATAACTTGCGTAAAATACTTCGAATAATATTTATTAGTAACGTTGTTAAATTGAATACTGTTGGTACATCACTATACTTTCGTACGATAGGGCTAACAAAAGTCAAAATTTGAAAAAAAAACATTTATTTTTCATTTGACATAATTTTTCAAATGATAAAATCAGTTTTTATTTTTTGTATGAGTATTTCTGCACAGACAGAACACCCGTCATTTTGAAGGGTATGAGTATTACTGCACAGGCAGAACACCCGTCATTTTGAAGGGTATGAGTATTACTGCACAGGCAGAACACCCTTCATTTTGATGAGTATGAGTATTACTGCACAGGCAGAACACCCGTCATTTTGATGAGTATGAGTATTACTGCACAGGCAGATCACCCGTCATTTTGAAGGGTATGAGTATTACTGCGCAGGCAGAACACCCGTCATTTTGATGAGTATGAGTATTACTGCACAGGCAGAACACCCGTCATTTTGACGGGTATGAGTATTACTGCGCAGGCAGAACACCCGTCATTTTGATGAGTATGAGTATTACTGCACAGGCAGAACACCCGTCATATTGACGGGCTATGTTCAGAAAGAGGGCAGCTTACCTCATAACAAAGGTTGGTAGAGGGTTCCCGAAATGATGCGGTCGCATGTCGATATTTTACTGAAGATTTCACAAGGACCCAGACTCGATAAAAGTGTGAAACAATGTCGTCATTTTGACGTGTTTTCCGTTCAACGGGTTAAAAATAATCACGTTTATAACAAAAATACTTTTTTTTTTATTTTCCACTATCCTATATTAATAACAAATACAAATAGTAAAAATGATATTTAAAAATATTTTTTAAAGGAATTGTATTATATGGCGTAATACAGTAGCTGGAAAGAGTAGCTGTTTCTAAGGTCCAGGGTTGGGCGATAGTCGATAGTAACTATCGATATATACATATCGATGTTCCACTATCGATTGTGTCGACTATCGTTGGATCTTTATTACCCTCAAGTTTTGAAACTCTCGGGATTATGCTGATCTGTCTCTGTCCAGTGTCGGATTCTTTTGATATTGAACTCGGAATGCCTAGAGCTTAAGGGTTCTCTTCTATATAACTTTGATGCCGCACCGGACCTGTCATTATTTAACTATCCTAAATTACTAATTACATTATGTTGGGTAGTACAAGTAGTCTCACACTTGTGCAAACGAACCGAATTCGCGGTATTGAGCATTGGCTCTTCTAGGTTTTTATAACCTTAACTTCCTCTTTAATTAGGAATCTTTTTCTACAATTCTTAAAAACTGGTAATGCTAGTTTTTCTTTCGGGAAATATGTGGCTCAAGAAGTACACCTGACTCTTAAAATTAACTATTCCGTTATTTTTCTTTTCTGAAGATTTGATTTGTTCATTGCTATTGTAAACATGTAAATTGTAATTACTTTTTTAATATTCAGATGAATTATTATTTTTTTCTCATCTTTATGATATAATCTTATAATTCATTATCCTGTAAATTTCAAATAGTAGGTAGGTAATTGAATTTAATTAAATTTGTTGAAATTCTTTATTGAATAGGATTGGAAAAAAGGAATATGCTATCGAAAAACTATCGAGTATCGGCCTATCGATAGTGCCAACTATCGACTATCGCCCAACCCTACAAAGGTCCCAGGTCAAATCCGGCTGTGACAGATAAATTTAATCTGTTAACAGTCATATATGGGGCTAACGGGATCTAATGAACGTCTTGGGATTCTTCCAGCCTTTATTAAGTTGGCACCCTTAATTCGGAGACTGGCAAACTGATCTCAGATAAGTCTCTACCAGGTATTTTGGCTCTGTATTCTGAGTTCTGACTCTTCAGAGGTTGTAGAGGTACGTTTTTTTTTTAACACGCATAAAAATGAAAAAAGAACTATTTAACAAATCTCAATTCAATGTTCCTCAATTCAACTCTGAAGAAGTCAGCAGCATGGCTGGCGAAACGTTGGTGAAAATTTTATCAACATGGTCTAAACCAGAAGAAACCAATAAAGTCTTTTTTAATGATAGTAGCTGTGGAAACCTAAAAGAGTATTTATTTATGTTTTATTATTTATAATTATCACTTAAATACCTATATTTTAAATACTAAAATTTATATTTGTCACGATAAAATGTTGGATTGAGAGTAGATTATAATCTAAAGTTTTATTAATTTGAGCATTTGTGATTAGTGAATTGATTGACAAACAAACTAAGCACTGGAAAATGATCCAATTTAAAATTAAATTAGGAAAGTAAAGTGAAGAATAATGTTGAGTAATCATCATAAATAATTACTCGTGGCATCACAAATGAGAAAAATTATATTTAAATATTTTTATTTAAGAAGAAAATATATGCCCAGGGCTGGAATTCGAACCCGGGTCTCCCGTGTTTCTGCCAAGGTGCTTTGCCACCTGAGCTCTCCTGGTTCGTACCTCGGTCAGGCACATCCTTTCTCTTCACTGATCCCATATCCCCGTTTTCTCGCAAATTGCGATAAATACAAGGGGGAGAATGTTCATTGAGGATTACTTTTATTAGGATCTTGTTCACTTTATTATGTATTAGTATAATTTGTTTTTTTATTAATTATTATTCATTTTCCCCTTCAAAATTCTTCACGTTATAGTTTACTTAGAATCCATCCCGTTCTTGCTGTTGTTTATTATCTGGGTTTAACCGGGGGGTTACCCCCTACCATATTCTCCTGCAGTGTTTTGAAGATTATCAGCGATTTTTCCTTTTTGTATAGAGCTAGCTGTTTGTTTTTGATTAGGAACCTGTTTCCCTTGGGAGCTTCACTCCCTCGACTGGTCCTAGGCGACATCGTCTTGATGTGGTGGACCAGCTTGCTAGTACTGAGAATGTCTCAATCGCTTTTCTTTAATTCTTTTTTTTCATGTCTGTTGTTTATAATGGTCAGCGACTTTTGGTTATCGATTTAAGAAAAGAGTTATTGCAAACATATTTGGATTCAATAAGTAGTAGACACAGTACTGTTTCCTGGACAAAGGTTGTGTAGGGAGGTGATTTTTCCCCACCAGATTTCTCCCTCTTATTTTGGGTAAGCACTTTATAGAGGCTGGATGAGCCCAGGAGGTTCTAGATGCCTTAGAATCCATCTCCGGCCGCCAACAGACTAAATAAAAATCTGCCATCGAGCTTCTCCTTCCAACGTAGAGGCTTAGTTTCCTATTAAAGCATGTTTTTATTCTTAAATAGTTCTTGAACTGCTCATAGCAACAGAAAAACAGATGCTAGCAAGGATAATATTATTTCCTGTAAACCTAAAGGTTATGTAGGTAGGTGATTTGCCCTAGATCACGCTCAATGGTCAGGTTTCCCCCCTTGTTTTGGGGACCCTCTTTATAGAGGCTGGATGAGCCTCTGGAGGTTCCAAGATGTTAGTTATAATAATAAACATATATACAAAGGATTACAAAGCTCTGGGTATTACAAATTAACCGATAACGCTCAAGCGATTTTTTTTACTTAGTATCTTTTCATAAATCCTAGAGATTATAAATGCAGCCGAAGGCAGACCGTAGTGAAGGGTCACTGAGGAGGCCAAGGTCCTGCAAGGACCATATAGCCGTTAGCTAGATAGGTAGATAGATAGGTCGATAGATAGGTAGATAGGTAGATAGAGAATATAAATGAGTACGTAGATAATAAAGAGTTATAAAATTAAAAAAATCATTTTTCAAAAAAGTTTTTTTCGTTTGTATGTACAGAAATATTTGTACTCGATTTTCGGCTATTTCAAAACATCGAGTTAAATTGAAGCCTTGCACACTTTTCAAGGCTGATGGCGTGTTTGTTAGTTTTTAAACTATTATTTACTGTTTTAGTTCGAAAATTTACCTATGGATGTAACTTTCATGTACCCCCGTTTTTATCATTTAATAGTAATTTAATATAAGTAAATATTTTATGATAATCCTCTATGGTATCTGAAATAATCGTAATTCCTCACTGTATGTAATTATAGTGTCCAAAATAATAAATTATATTTGTTTAGTGATGAAACTGTATTTATAATTCTTAATCTAGCATACATTTATTATTAAGTTATTAACATTCTTATTTAGGTAATGATACATACAATGAACCTCTGGAAAATAATCTAATTTAAAATAAAGTTATAATATTAAAATTAATAATATGGATAAAGCGATTAAATAATCTTGGCCTCACAAATCGACAGAATTATTTAAGACCTGGCAGATTTGTTTCCTTTTAAAGCGTTTTATTTAGTTTTTAATATGTATTCGTAAATAGCTGTTGAATTTCTCATAGCAACAGCAAAAGGGATGCCAGCAAGGTTAATATTATTTCCGTTACGCGAAACTGTTCTCTATTCCTTTTCCCTTATAACGCGTTTGCACTCCGGCGAAAATATCTGAAAAATGCAAAAGGGTTTTCCTTTAATTTCAGGGACGCTTTTTCCGCCCGATTCGGCTGAGAAAATTCCTCTTATTGGATTATAAAAGGGCGCTTGGAAACCCGGAATATATCACCGTATATTCAGAGAGAAACATCAAACGGTTTTTTTTCCTTTGGTTTGTGTAAGCTTAGAAGCTGAGGATTAGGCGAGGTGTATAACTGCTTCTATGCCAAGGGAAAAATCAGGTTTCACCTTTATAAAACATTTCTAGTTCCCATGCTTATATTATCCTTAAAAAAGGAAAAATAAATTTTATTTATTTGTAAAAAGGAAATACTTATGCCCTAATACAAAGCAGAATGAATTAAAAACAATAAAAATTGCATTTCAAAGAATGCAAAACTATGACATTACACCACAGTAGTGAAACCAGAATGCCTAGCACGCAAGTGAATGTCTAGCACACGATTATAAGTTAGACAAACTAAAAATATTAGAAAGAAGAATTTGAGGAAAATTTTAGGTACTATAAGAAATACAGAAACCTGGAAATTATAAAGCAATGATAAATATATATCAAAACGTAGAAATAATAACAAAACCAATAAGGAAAATAAGTTTTTGGACATTTGTACAGAATGGAAGACTTTAATGGCTTTAAGTATCTCTGGGAAAAGAAGTTAACTACAGGCTACAGGATCCAAGAAATTAAGAAAGATGTAGAAATACACAACATAAAAGCAGAAGCAGCAGCACAGAGAGATGTCTTCAGAAAGATAGTGTTAAACTTGCGATTCCGTGGTACAGGTAATAAGAGAACGTGCAAGAAGTGGTCAGAAGAAAGAAAAAAAAGACATGGTGAAAAGATTTTGGAGAGAATTCGGAGGAAAAGAAAGCACACTAAAAGAAGGAATTGAAACAAGAAATTAAAATCCATGGAAATAAAATTGTTTTTATTTTATAATCGACAAAAATTGGGAGGAGGTACAAATAAATTCTAAATTAGTAAGAAACTATATCGCACTTGTATTTATCAAGTGACATGAGTCCAAAAACTACATTTTTAGAAAAAAAATTGAAAAACTATTAGTGAGCTTGGAGTCCTCCAAAAGTGCCTTCTGAAAGACAAGCTCTGAAGCTCGGTAGATACAATTTTTATGAGTGATAAAGATATATTTACTCATTTTTTTCATGGTAATAACTCACCACCGATATAACACCTATTTTTTTAATTTTGTAACTCAACAAATACTAGTGAATTATTAAAAACCAAAGTTTAGACACTCATCGCAGTTCCTCATCAAGCCGTCACAGTCACACCGCTTTCATAGAAATATCAAATTATTTATACTGAAGGGAACATTATTTATATTAAGGTATTCGCCCGCCGTCGTGGGTTCAAATCCCGCTCCCAGGCAGACTTATATTTAATTTGTTAGTGGCCGGAGATCCTACGGTATCTAGGACCCTCTGGGGCTCACCCAGTCTCTATAATGTGGGTACCCAAAATAAGAAGGGGGAAATCTGGCGGTTGGCACAAGACAGGTAGGACAAATCACCTCCCTGCACAACCGTTGTCCAAGAAACAGTACAGTCTCTAACATGCACGGAAGCCCAGACCCTTCACGGGTTGTGGTGTTTCAGTTTTTTTAATTTGCTTTTATTTACCCGTTAGTAGTACATAGTATCTATACGTATTTTTCAAAATGAATTTGATTAGTAAAATTATGAAATTGGTTGAATAAAAATATGAAATTGGTTGAAAAAATTATGAAATTCACTGAAAAAAGCTATAAATAGCTTTCCAACTACCACATTGTACGTTATCATTTATTTAGAAAACAAAATGAGTATAGTAAGCTATCCTTTAAAGATAGATATATGCTATCTCTGACTTTTTTGTAGATCAATAAAAGAGAAATATTCCACCATGCATTGTTTCGTTATATGTCAAAGCCATTTGGCAGCGTCATCGAGGTGGCTATACGTTTTCCATCAATTCCAACAATTATCGTTATATTCCAACCTATTTACACAAAACCTCGACAAATTATACTTAAATTTTCCTGGTGAACCACTCTATCTATTTGTGAAAACCGCATCAAAATCCGTGCAGTACTTATTGAGTTTACCGCGAACAAACACGGTCAAGGACTTTGTTTTATAATATCAATAGTTACTCAACTTTGAACAATGTTTTTAAAATTCGAATATTTACATTTTATAATGATAAATATCTTTACCACATTTCATCCACCTATACCATTACAGACCGTGAACGGGCCTAGGGTTCAGTACATGGTAGAAACTGTTCTGTTACTTGAGCAACGGTTGTGCGGGTAGGGAGGCGCCAGCGCCATTTCTATCACTGAGTTCCTCCAAACATTACATCAACAAAATTATTTATTTTTACATTACATTATTCGGTTAAAGGAATATTTAAAATAGCTATAATTCGTTACATTTAAAAAAAAAATACATCTATAACTACCCGGTTTAGTTAAATTATAATAGAAAATACATTTATTGTACCTCTTTTGAAAAATGAATTGAAGTTGAAAGGATACAGAGAGGGAGGACTAAAGAGGATTAAGGATAATAAGGATAGGCCCTTTGTCCTGGGTAAAGGATGCGGAGCGCTATAGAGAGGATAGGCCTTACCAATAGCCCATAGTATGTCCTTCCTCTTGCCAGGACCATCCCATCGTATAAAATACTTATATAAATTAATAAAATTCTTTATTAGAGGCTATTAAAAACACAAAAACCCTTTTACATATTATTTTTCCTACACACAAAAAATTTAATAAATAGGCAGCCTGTGATTGTTATTGTTGTATTTCTAAATCAATTATTGTCAGAATTTTTAAAATTGTAATATGTAAATTAGTTTGTTTATTTAACGTCACTTGCAATGGCTAATCGGACGATGCTACATAGGGTGCTCTAAATTTTGCCTATCCAGGTTTAATAAGGATAAGGATTTTTAACGACTACCTAGCATCGGGTCCCCGTTTAATGTCCCTTTTGAAGGACGGCATGACCAAGGATCTTTTATTCCCAAAAAAAATCCTAGGGCCCCTGCCGTGCCACGATCCCCCGATCATGGGCTTAGTAGGCTTTTATGCTAAATATGTAAATTTAAATAATTAATATTAGTAAGACTCTCACCTATACTGACACTCCGAACAGTCATTATATACATTTTCAAATATTTTATTTATTAATCAAAACTTATGACGGACAGCGCAAGTTCGATACAAAATATCGATAATTTAATTTAAATAATGATTAGTATATATTTTTATCAATTGTTCTTTTGATGGTGATTATTTTTATTTTGAAGAGAAAAGATTTGCACTGGTCGGGATTCGAACCCGGGTCGTCTCTATCTCTAGTGCAGTGTTCTAAGCCACTAAGTTACCAGGGGTCGTATCAAAGCCAGATTAGTAAATAGTTATATTATTTATACCTTGTATTTATCCTCATACAAGACTGAAACGACAAGAAACCGCACGACGTTTCAGGCTACTTCAACACTTACTAGACAAACGCTCTAAGCTCCCAGTTAACTACAAAAGACTCATCTACATGACCATCATACGACCTATTTGGACTTACGGAGTAGAGCTTTGGGGCTCCACTAAGCCATCGAATTCCTCTCGTGTCCAATCCCTACAGTCCAAAATCCTTCGTAAAATCCTCAATGCTCCTTATTTTGTTAAGAATAAACCCATCCATAACGACCTTAATGTCCCATTTGTTGCTGATTTGAACCGAACCCGGTATCTATCCTTTCATAACAAACTTCATTACCACTCAAACCCTCTAGGTTCCCGATCTTCCTCTTCAATTCCCGATAATCCTCCGAGGCGTCTGAAAAGAAGATGGCCACCTTACTTGAACTTTGATTTGAGTACTACCAGTGTGTAGTTTCTCTACTTGTCATTATCATGTCATTATATATCACATAGGCTATTTACTTGTTGTATTATTGTAATACAGTTGTAGATATCAATAAATAAATTAAAAAAAAAATTACCTTGTATTTGTATTTACATAGATTTCATTTCCATTTTTAGTATTATTATCATCGTTACTTCCAATTATTTCATAAAACAATACATTTAAATGTTATGCCAAATGAAATCTTTTATGGTAAATATCCTTATATCCATATCCTTGAAGAGTGCCCACAACATGAATGTTATTTTAGGAACTTGGAAATGGAGAAAAAAATTCAAACGATTCTGGGTGAAAATGACACAAATTATAAAACAATAATTGAATTTCTCAAAAAAGAAAGTGTATTTCGTAAAATCTAATAGACTAAAAATTATAGATTAGGATACTGAAGACCTTAGACGTTAAGTGTCCATAAATAATCAACTTAACCTAATCTTTTATGGTAAACGATAAGTTTAACTAGTTATTGATGTTTTAAGTTATTTATAGTAACGATTGTACAGCTATTGAAATTAAATATTATAATTCATATATCAATCGAATTGTATCCTGTAAATAAAGTTGATTGAAACAAATTTACAAAATATCAATAATGAAATTTAAATATTGATTAGTATATAGTTATTTTATTTATACCTAGTAATTATATTTACATACTTTTTTTTACATTTTTAACATTATTATCATTGTTAACTTCATTAATAATTAGATCATTTGTACTTCAGTACAGCAATGGTCATGTTTCAATGCATACATTAATTTTATTTAAAACTAGTAAATATATATCTCGAAGTAAAGTCGTAGTCATAAATATTAATAATAGCATGGGGGTAATTATCTTCAATGACTATTTATGACAGCCATAAATAAATAAGATTATATAGCGTCTAAAAGGACTAAACATAATATTTTTTTAATTTCTTTTTCCTTTGAGACACAAAAACATAAAGAACCGTACTAGTGTTATGAATTATGAACGATTTTGGTTTGTTTTACGTCTCTAAAAGGTCTCGCCAGAGATCTCGATTCAGCCTCCTCCCCAAATACCCCTCGCTGCCATGGTCTCCACTTCCTGCAACCATCTTTTTTTTGGTCGTCCTCTTTTCCTCCTTTCCATAGGGTAATATTCCAAGATTATTTTTGGCCATCGCTCCTCTGCCATTCTTTTTAAGTGCTACATTATATTTTACATTACATAAATATATACTAGAAACAACTTACTAATATTTGCGTGCAAAAATTTGGTCTAACTTTTATCATCAGAGCATATTTTACTTCCCTAACCCATGCTGTTTATACATCTTTAGTCAAACATTTACACATAGGTATTCTTGGAATTTAATAAGTATTGTTTAGTGTGCTGGGAAGAAATAGGAAAATTGTATTGTGTCTGATAATTTTTTTTTTCCTTATAACTTCATTTATGAATTGTCTTTCGCATGTAAATAATCCAATTTTATTTCAGGAAATAAAGCCAATTATTTTATTTATTTATTAAATAAATTTTTTTCCATCAATATCTAAGAAACATGCGAGGTCTAGGTTACACAGTACGGCATAGATTATACAGTCCCAGCATCACTGGAAGGTCGTGAGGGTTAGCAGATCAGAGCGCCGTGATTTCAACATCAGCCCTTGTTTTTTTAGTATTCGACATAGGTCATAATAATTGTTATATCTTTGCACGGGTAATAAGGCATATTATGCCTACATGTTTTGTCTGTCTAATGCATTTTATTATTTTTATTATTACATAAAAACAAAACAAAATATTTCTTTAGATAGGAATTTATTTTTACGCGCGTTAATTTTTTACGATAACCCATGTGATGCTCATTTAAATTATATGATATAAAATATTCTAATAGTGCCCATGAAATTCTTAAGGTGACTAAAGCATATAAGTTGATAAGGATTAATACTGTACTCATCTAAATTGCTATCCAAATACCGCATTGTACGTTATCAATTTTTTAGAAGATAAAATAGGTAAAGTAAGCTATCCTTAAAAAATAGATAAATGCTTACTTCGACTTTTTTTTGTAGATCAATAAAAGATAAGTGTATCGCTATACATTGTTTCGTTACATATCAAAAGGATTAGGCAGCGTCTTAGATGAAACTTCCCAGGTGGCTATACTTTTTTCCATAACTTTCAACAATATTGGTTATACTACAAACAATTTATACAAAATTGACAAATTATATACCTAAACCTTCTTCAAGAATTACTCCGTCTATTGGTTAAAACCGCGTGAAAACCGTTTTTGAGTTTATCACGAACAGACAGACAGACGCGACCGAGGACTTTGTTTTTTAATATGTATAGAAGGTACACAAGTAGATAATAATAATAATATTAAGAATAAATAGATATTATGATTATATTTTTCGTTTCAGAAGGGAAAATATTAGATAATATTTTTTTGTTTGAATTTTTTTTCGGGAGTGGTTTTTACTATAAATTATTTCAATATAATTTGCATCCTAAAGTACTATTCTATTTACCTGGAGGTAGAATTGTACAGAACTAAAGCACAATTTCTTCTTCTTCGAAAAGCAGAAAGTAAAGAGATAGCAAAAGTGGTGAAACTGGGACAAACACGAGAGGATCCTTTAACAAGGCAAGTCTCAGATTGCCATCTTCAGACCTGAAACCTGTTATCTACGATCTACAAACTGCAATCTATAATCCACCATCTACGTAGAGGATTCTCACTGAGATTCGTTTAATTTCCTAGCATCTTTTTGCAACCAGTTCCAGTACAAATAATCCAAAAGTCAAATAAATAGTTTCTAAATAAAAGAGTAAATCTTTAAAAAAATAATAATAATGCAATTGGGAAAAACCACAATGCAAAGCCTTATGTTTCAAATCCAGTAATATACCCACTTATCAGTCGACGTTTCGCCTATTCAGGCATTATCAAGACACAAAAACAAAAAAGGATTATGTGAATCACTTCTCGAAGATAAAGGTGCAATACATCCCAACGATCAACAGCCCAAACAGGCTCCAAACATGAGACAGCACCCCACCACCAAGACGTTCAACATACAACTGAAAAGAAGGTAATACGCAACCAGCTGGGAAGGTTATAGAATCAGCTGATCCACAAAACATACCAAGTAATACTAACCTATTTAAATTTATGCACATTAGCAAAGTTAGCCAATTTTTTCTTTTAAAATATTCAACGTTTTCGAATAATATTGGTTCAAATTACAAATATTATTGGTACAAAATATAAATATTTATTTAAACCTCCTAAATACACCAATTGTACAAATGATACAATTATTCATTCCGATCCATATATCATAATGCTTAGTAATATACTGTTGTATAGATTTTTGTTTGTTTTGGGGATAATGTGTCTATTCCATATTACCGAGTTGAGAATTGATATGGTCTTTTTACCATCTGAAATTCTTCTTTTTATTTCCATATCACACGCACCATCTCAATTTCGGAGCCAAGATATTTTAAATCCCTAACTCTTTTTAGAACCTCTTCTGGGTTCAGTTCTATATCCTCATTATTGGCTGTCATGTCTTCAGTTTTCTCACTAATAACTAGCCCTCTTTTCTGGTATTCCTCAGTTAATTTCCTTAACAAATATCCAGCATCTTCTGTGCCTTGGGCAAAGATGACCTGGTCGTGAAGGATAAGTTATATATGTAAAGGAGATGGTTGGGGGGTGCAGTCAATAAGAACACCAAATAAGTGAAGTACTTATATTATGTGCCGACGTTTCGACCTACAGTGTAGGTCATCTTCAGGGCGAATGATGGGAAGCGTGACCGTTACAGATCGCGGCTAGAGTGTACTGGGATAAGTTATATAGATCGTATTTTCTTTCAACTGAATCCCCATGGGTTCGCATTTCCTTCTCCATGCTTCAAGACAAATATCAAGATAAATCTTGAACAGAGAAGGAGAGGCAAAACATTACTGGAGCTTTAATTATTATTTAATCAAATAATTATTTGAAAAATCTCATTTTTCAAGGTGCAGTTTCGTTCTTCTTTTTTTTTTTAATCGATTCATTCCATTTCTAACAACTGTCTTGAAAAAGTGCAATATTTAGTTTAACGGCTAAAGTAAGTCATGAATATTGGTTTTGCGATTTGCTAACTTTTGCCTCTATCCGTTGCTAGGAAACGCCGATAAAATGTTAGATCACTAAAAAAAAATTATATTATCCTCTCACTCCTTGTCTCTTACTACTCTCTACAATATATTATTTTACCGGGTTTGCTATATTTCAAATTTTATTGTATGAATTTTTCAATATTGTTAACTTAAATATTCTATTTTATTTTTTGTACATTAGTTATTATTAAATTATCGTAATAAACAGTACATGTATCGTATGATATATGTTTAAATTTATATACCTATAGTAAGTACTTCTTGTTTTGTTTTTTGAATAGTTTATTTAGTATCTAGTTGGAGTTTAGATTATAAGCTGTACGACAAGAAACGTCGTACATTTGTCTACTAAATGTTCCGGCTAATTTAACGTTTACTAGACAAACGCTCTAGCTCACAATTAATTACAAAAGCCACATATACATGACAGTCATTAGATCCATCTGGAATTATGAAATATGAACTTTGGGACTCCACTAAGCCATATAATTCCTCTCGTATTCAATCCTTATAATCCCAAATCCTTCATAAAATCCTCAATGCTCCTTAATTTGTTACGAACAAAGTAATCCATAATGACCTTAATGTCCCATTTGTTGCTGATATGGCCCGAATCCGATATCAATCTTATAACATAACAAACTTCATTCCCACTCAAAACCACTAGTTTCAAACCTAACAATCTCTTCAATTTCTGATAAACCTCCGAGGCGTCTGAAAAGAAGATCTTCTAAGTTGAACTTGCTATTTCAGTACTACCATTGGGTAGTTTCTCTACTTGTCATTTAATGTCAATGTATACATTCACTCTTTTTACTTGTTGTATTAGTATAATGCAGTTGTAAATTTCATTGAATAAATTATTAAAAAAAAGATAATTATAAGTAAATAAGATTATGATTTGTGTGCATATATAGGATATACTATTTTTAATTATTAGATTTTAAATACTGATTAAAATTATAAACTTGAGTTCAATATAGCTGATTTTTGCGGCGGAAAAAATAGTTTAAAATAATACAATAATTTAATTACTGATAATAAAGCATAAATATCCTTTTTGAACATTTTTATTTTCATACCTGTATAAATAAAATTTTAAGAAAATATGTTTATTTTGAGTGTTAGAACCCGTTTGTTGGAATTGCTTCTACTCGACATAGGACTACATGTCAATGAAGGGAATGTTTCCCATGAGTGCCGTCTTGTGTACTCCATTCCTAAGTCTCTGAATATATTTCAGTTTAGTCTATCTTTTCCAGAAAATATTCTAGCTTCAGTTTGTTATTTACTGTGTATTTTTGTTTTAATATGTGACAGTTATTTAGCGGTAGTCAAATTGGCCTTGCAAAATAATTTGAAACAAAAAAGAAGTCATCAATTTAAGGACGACCTTAGTATCTTTACCTAGTACGCAATCAACATTACGAACTAAGAAGATACGATTTATTATCTCGTTAAATCCCTGGTACTGAATTTAACGAGATAATCCGATATATAAGTGGCACTAATAACTGGTAATTTGAAAGAATGAAGTAATAAAATAAACGTGTAATGAATTTTAATGATACATAGATACATGCAATCCTTTGATTATGTTAAATTTTTAAACTTAAAATTCCTGCATTAAAATCAAATCATTTATATATCATGTAATTAATATTATATCTTGTCTAAAGCATGACAAACAGCCAAGGTCTGAAAGGACTAAAAAAACTATTTTTAAATTTTTAAAGAAAATAAAAAAAACTATAGAATAAAATAAAAAATTAATTTATTTATTTATGTAGCCCGGCAAGTGGCCCTAGGATTTTTTTAAGGGAGTAAAAAATCCTTGGTTACGCCGTCCTTCGGAAGGGACGTTAAACGGGGGTCCCGAGCCGGTACGATGTCAGGTACTCGTTAAAAATCCCTATCCTAATTAAACCTGGATAGGCAAAATTTAGAGCTCCCACTGTAGCATCGTCCGATTAGCCATAGCAGCATAAAGTGACGTTAAATGAACAAACAAACAAAAATTAATTTAACTATGGGAATAGTGTTCATCTAAAATAACAAACATGAACAGAAAATGAGACATATATACATTTGGTAATGGAGCTACATAGTAGAAATCATAAGGTATTTACGAAAATACCAAAAACATGTCATGACCAAATACAATGCGAATAAAGAAAAAATAACAACAAATAAAAACTTAAAATGTAAAGAGGTTTCAATAAAAAAATACTAAAGGAAAGAATGTCATTATTTCATAATGATCCATTTAAACTAATAACTAAACCTGCTTTGGAAGCATCTGTCTTGGAAGTGAGGAAATGCTGGAAAAATAAAAGGTTCGACTGAGAATAGGAAAGAAATATGGGGCATATTAAGAGGGATTGGGTTCCAGTTGGTTGAAGAACTTGCGAGAAGGAATGGGTTTAGAGTTTCAGTGGGAAAGAGTATAGACATGGGAAAGGCGAGATCTTGTTTCCTGGCGCTAGGCTGATGATTTTGATTGGGCGAGACCGCAAATATAGAAAGGGTGTTGAGAGCTAATGGATTGGTATAAGAAAGGACTTTTTAATTGTTCGTGGATGCATCTATTATTAAGCCCAACATTTATAAAAGCCTTATTAATCCTCGCAATGCTTTCACTTTATTTATATTAAATGGGCATATGTTTTATATTTCTGCGCAGAGAAATCGTCTAATGTCTGTGTGGTACAGCCTTTTTTTCCCACACCGAATATTCACCGATATACAATATTTTCGAATAACTTAGTACTTCATTCTTTACAGAAAGTTAGCAATCAAGTTTTAACATACTGAATAGTTTAAACTAACCACAGATCTTCACTTGACTAGAGGAACAAACGACTTATCTATAACAGTATACTAAAACCTATTTGGACATATGGAGCAGAACTTTGGGGTTCAGCAAAAAAAGTTCACATACACAAGATACAAATAACATAATCCAAAATTCTCAGAATAATTATTAATGCAACATGGTATGTTTCGAATCACACTATACACAACGACATGAACAAACCCACTCGTTCTTCCGCTTTCCTACTCCCTGTTACCTGGATTTGATAAAAGAAGATTAAAAAGACATTGGCCAAGAGACCTACTGAACAATTGATATATATATATATATATATATATATATATATATATATATATATATATATATATTATTTTTTTTCCAAAATAACTGGATGATCATAGAGAAAAACGAAGAGAAAGAAACTTCATTCAAATTTGCTAGATGCGCAATTGCGCAGGTGCAAATAAAAAAATAGTTGAAACTATAATCATACCTATTATTTGTAGATGGATGATTATTTCTGATGATAATTTCTTAAATAACTTCGAGAACGAAAAATAAGCCCGCATTTAAGCGCTTCTTTTTCGTCATATAAATTCTAGTTTTATGTTAATTAAACTGTTTTCCCGTAAGCGGTGCCCCCCGTTTTGAATTGTATATAGTCAGCGGCCTTGTGCCGGCTTTGCAGAAACCGCCTTCAGTGGACTCAGATAATGTAATTCCTTGACATACCTACGGGTAATAGAAGGGTCAAAATTTTCCATGTACATATTATATTGTTTTGTATGTTGTAATTCTAATTTAATAAAATAAAGGAGGTTCAGAAAAAAATAAAATAAAAAAAACTATTCTGCCAGCTTCTTGAATTATTACACAATGTTATAAACTAGCACCATATATTGCCATTTTAGCCAACTATTTCACTAATAGCACTACACCCTTGACAGCTTCGATGAGCGAGCGTAAAGTGATCCATCTTATGTGCCACTGTTGGGGAAATGTCTGTGGTAATGGATTGTGTGGGGGTGGAGGGAGAGATAGCAAGAGAGAGATAAAGAGACAGAGACAAAGAGAGATAGAGAGAGAGAGAGAGAGTGTGTGAAATAAAGATGGAAGGAAGGAGAGAAATAAAGACACAGATAGAAGTAACTCAATATATAAAGACAACAGGGACAAGACTAAACGATGAGGAGAAGATAGATACTCTACTTTTTTTGTAGATTCATTTATTTAAATTACAAATGTATTATAACAATAAAACAGATAATGGACGAGATAAAGGCAAATAGAAAAACTACCAGCTGGTAGTTCTCAAATTACAAATTCAACTTAAAAGGCTATGTTCCCTAGTTGGATCTAAATCACTAACTTGTAAAAAATTCTCTTTAGTGAGCAAGAATTTTAAACAAAACGTTTCAAAATAAATAAATTAAGACATTAGCACATTAACAGTAGTACTTCTTTTTTTTTCTAGTCTAATTAGTTAAAAATATATTTTTTCAAGAATTACAGGGAGTTAAAAGTCTTTAGTTCAGTACATGGTAGAAACTGTACTGTTTCTCAGACAAAGGTTGTGCAGGGAGGTTATTTGATCTAATTCTTCAATTTTTAAATACAGTAATTTAATCTCAGAATGAATAAACTCGTTGTATAATTATTAACTATAAAAATACTTCCATTTATATCGGGTTCATAGTTCGATCCAAACTGAGCCAGTCCATTGTTCAAAGTATAGCAAATAAAATGTTCTAATTGACAAACTAAACTTTATAATTTCAATTAATTTTGTTATACGTAGTAATAAAAATCTAAAAAATACATAAATAAATACATGTTGTAGTGTATTAATGAAATAGGAAGTGTTAATTATTTTAAAAGCGAATTATTATCTCATTTCTGCATGTAAATTGAAAACTGCAGTGATTTATTTTACAGGAAACTACATAAATTGAATAAATTAGATAATAATTTTAAGAAATGCTTCGATGTGTGTAGGTTCAGAGCAAGGCAAACAATGAGAGTGCAGTACAGTGGACGAATCTGCACGGACCAGAAGTGTAGTGTCCAATGTAAAGATATTAAAGTAGATTCTTA
The DNA here is from genome assembly GCA_037127475.1 of Arma custos. Classification (NCBI taxonomy): domain Eukaryota; kingdom Metazoa; phylum Arthropoda; class Insecta; order Hemiptera; family Pentatomidae; genus Arma; species Arma custos. The sequence goes on along the minus strand of CM073760.1, from coordinate 14,185,820 downwards.
GAATGTTTTATAATTTACAAATTATAATTATTTTAATGAAGGATACAACTTGTTTGGGGGTGCAGTCATTAATAACACTAAATAAGGTTAACTTAATTATTATAAGTGCAGACGTTTCGGTCTATTATGCAGGCCATCTTCAGGGCTAAGAAGGAAAAATAGAAAAGTAACTATAAGAACATTGCGGTACTAAGAATAATATAATAATATATAGAATATAGATAAGTGGAGAAATATAGCATAGGATAGTTTATAAAAGATAATTAAGAATAACAAAAAGGTGTGAACAGAAAGGTGATAAAGTAAAGACATATAAAAAGTAAGGTAATTGAGAAAGTAAAAAGAAAGATACAAAATGAAAAATATAGACAAAGTTACAAATGTAAAACTGGTGATACATACAAGCATGGAAAACTTACTAATACAGGCAATGATATAAAATGTATGAAAATAAACGTATAAGAAAGTTATAAAATACGAATAAATATGGCGTAAATGTATAAATATAGAATAAATTAATAGAAAGTAATGTATATGTGTAAAATCACGTTAAATAGCAGGTACGGATTTCAAATGTTAGATAATTTATGTGTGGGAAGTAATAAATATAAATACAATAATATATTGTTTATGCAGAAGAAATGTATATGAAGTAAAGATAAAAATACTAGTATTTAAATGACGATAAATTTATATATTTAATTTTTTTATAAATTATAAATAAATAATAATAATAGATGCTATTACAACATGTGATGGGTTCCATGAGGTGAAGTGAGAAGTGGGTGTGAAGAAAGGACATTTTTTTATAATTATTTTAATCGTTGTGATTTGGAAGCCATAGATCATAAGTTGATATAAAATTAATAGAGAAGCTGTGAAGGTTACAAAAATATATTGTGTGCTTAAACTTGAACTTTATTTCTTGCGTTAAAATATTATCAAATTTGACTCCTTTAAAATCTTGTTTTTGGCATTTAACACGTATGTGAACTAAGGCATCGTTATATTAGAAGTGAATTATTATCTCATTTCTTTTTCGAAGATGAAATCACCGTGATTTTATTTATATTCTATAGATAGCTATAAAATTTGCTAAGGAAAAGCAAAGGGGATTAAAGATGCACAAACAACACAAAGCAATCCATAGGGAAAATAATACTGTATATGTATAATAAGAGTAAAGTGCCTTCGTTACGGTCAAAGGAAAAATAAAATATTTTAACATTACTGAAAAAGTTTGTATACAATAGAGGAATATTGTTTCAACCAAAGGTTATAACTTTACAGCCCCATATATCACGAATGTCTCATTTAATTCGCGTGAGTATCACAAGTCAATTCACTTAATGCATGGCCAAACTACACGGTCTACTTTATCATTAATTATATGGATTCTTACTAGCAATCATACTTACCATATTAAGTTCCCATCCATTATACGCCCCCGTTCTCATGCCTTATAATAGTTCTTAAAGATTAGAAAATTGAAAAATATAGTGATGATTAATGGCCTCAAAAAAAGAGCAGGGATTACCTCTACCAAACACTCTCATTTTACAAATTGAAGAATTTTTAATTTAATTATATAACTGTAGGTATGTAACGTATTAGTGGAGGCACAACTCCACTTTATTGTGCTGCGACCACAAATCGGACGATGCTACATTGGGGACCCTAAATTTTGCCTATGAAGGTTTAATTAGGATAGGGATTTTTAAGGATTGCCTGACATCGTACAACATAGCCAAGGATTTTTTTTACTACCTTTGATAAATCCTAGTCACCTGCCGGGCTACCCGCGATCTTGGGCTTAGTAGTTGCCTATGCTAACCACTGGACCATAGGTCGCATCCAGTTCAGGTAAGTATTGGGTCTTTTATACGAACTATACTTATTGTTTATGCAATTGAGATTAGAATTATTTGATATTAGGATTATTTACAGTGTTTATGTTTACAGATTGTAATGAGCTGTTATTAATCCACTCTTATTTTATCATCTTTACTATCATTGCAATCGAACGAACATCAAATGTGACAATGGAAACCTGCGATTTTTGTCTAATATTTTCTATACATTTGAACTTCGACCCACGGAAACTTAAGCTGTAAGAAACATTACCACCGTGTTCGGGGAAAGGAAGTTGTGACGAACGAACATTCGCCATTGCTTTTAAATTTTTTTCTATAGAATAAATAAATAAATCATTTCTGATTTTTAACCAGCGACGAAACTACCACATCTGCATCATAGTGCAGGGATATTGAAATAATGAAAAAAAAAACAACGACCAAATAAGAATCTGCATTGACTTATCAGATATCAGAAGGGACCTATACTCTAACACGACAACGCCAGACCTTTTTTTTCAATGACAACTGAAGTTTTTCCGCGCCCGCCTTATTCGACAGACTTATCTTCAAAAACTTAACTTATACCCGTCTACATTATATATAGACAACTTGCATAAGGGTAAATTTTTTAAAAATTGTTTTAAAGTCAAAAACACATTTTCAGAATTTTTTTCAAGAATCGGCCAGCGAGGACCACTTGAATATCACTTGATAATTTTCCTCACACTCTCCGCCTTCCTTCTACTCCAATACTCTCTCATCTTCTTGGATTGTTCCTCTCGCTCTTCCTTAGTCCATTCCCTCCCTCGTCTCTCCTTACTTCCTGAAGAACCCCGACTTCGTTTAGTTTTTTCCCGAAAAGCTCTCTATCCAAGCAGTCCTTATCCTCGACTTTTAGCCTATCCAGCTCCTCTTTTATTTGTTACACATATCCACCTATACCCTTAAAGCTTAAGACTTGATTTTTTGTTCATCCACTTATTGTTCATTCTGACCATATGGCCATAGAACATAGTCTCATGATCCTGATGACTCTTTCAAGATCTTCCAAATTTTTGTATATTTCTTCGTTGGATTTTGGCCTATACCCCTCTTGTGTTACTTTGGGTCTATGAATCTTCCTCAGAATTTTTCTCTCAATCTTCAGGACCTTCTCCAGACTTGGAAGGCTGACTGTTTCCATACCATACAGTATTACTGGTTTTCAGACATTATTTCATCATAAATCAAGAATTTTCAATTCTGGGATTGGTAATTTGCCTAGGACGGGATGAGTATAATGTATAGAAAATCAAGGTAAATATGTTAAATTAAACTGTTTTGATTTCCTAAAATTGTTTTAATAAATAACCTTTGCTTTGAAAACGAACGTTTAATATAGATATGTTATGTCAACGACCTGAAGCAAATTAAAAAAAAAAAATGGTTTCATAACAAGGATGTTTCATCAATGATTCCTTGTTGTTATCAATGTAAGCTTCATTGTCCTTCCCTCTTCTTTTATATGTGTTTATACTTGCTCTAATATTAGGATAGAAAAAGTTTATAGGTAGTAGAGATGTAGTAGATTGTTTACAGTATGTAAGAGAGTAGTCTCTAAGTTAGGTGTAGTCCCTAGTCAATAAGTTATAATGATAGTCAATAGCAATAAGTCACCTAGTTAGTTCATAAGAATCTCTCTTTTATATCTCTTGTATATCCATTGTTCAATATTTCAATAAATAAATATATATATATATATATATATATATATATATATATATATATATATATATATATATTGGTTTCTACTTATCTTGACTGTTATGGAAAATATATTGTATTTTAGTTCTTGAGTTTCAGTCTTTCTTGAACTTCTTAGGCGACGTTTCGAGACTAGGTTAGTCTCATACTCATGCCCTGACAATGAACAAATGAGCTTTTAGTAAAAACATTAAATAGCACACTAAAATAGATGTAAAATGACCTGTGTAAGTTGTAATAGATAGGATGTACTTACAAGTTCTAAAGAATGAATCAGTTTTTCATTAATCAGTTGCCTCGCAAAACAGCATAAAATGTTTGTATTGCAATTGCAGTGAATAGGTTTTTGGTATTCACTCTGGTCGATACATACACTACACAAGCCAATGCCCCAAAAGATATAAAATTAATACCGCTAAAAACCTAATAAATCGCGCGAGAAAATTATCATCCCCAATACACCAAAAACAGCCGAAAACAACGTAGTGGACCTCTTATTAAAGAATGGTTATCCACACAGCCTCCTTCGCAATTTATTAAAAACAACAAAAACACTTTCTAACCAAAACAACCTAAATGAAACCAATCCTAAAAAATACTATACATTACCTTATATACCAACACTTTCAGAAAGACTAGCAAAAACACTCGCCGGTAATAAAAGTAAAAAAGACTCCGCAATTACTTTCAAAAACACAGCCACTGTGTCAAGACTATTTACAAAAACCAAAGATTCGGATAAATTAGAGCTAAAATCAAATCTCGTGTACGAAATACAATGTGAAGATAAATGCGGTAAATCCTATTTCGGAACATCGGAACAATACTTAAAACGTAGAGTGTACCAACACAAATATAGTTGTGATTCAATAATAAAAAACCCCAATAAACCAGATCAAACAGCTCTCACTACACATTTTAGAAATACACAACATACCTTTAAATTTGATAAACCTAAAATAATACCAAGAGAAAAATAGTTTCAAACGGAATATAAAAGAAATGATAGCTATAGAGAAGTATAAAAATCGCGCTGTAAACAAAAAATCGGATGTTCAAGTTCTTAGCTCGTGTTATGCAAATTTAATTAATTCATAATATATAAAAATAACAATATCTAATATGATTCAACAATTAAATAAACTGCTGTTCCTAAAAAATGGATTACTTACTCATTGATCATAGCAATTGCAATACAAACATTTTATGCTGTTTTGCGAGGCAACTGATTAATGAAAAACTGATTCATTCTTTAGAACTTGTAAGTACACCCTATCTATTACAACTTACACAGGTCATTTTACATCTATTTTAGTGTGCTATTTAATGTTTTTACTAAAAGCTCATTTGTTCATTGTCAGGGCATGAGTATGAGACTAACCTAGTCTCGAAACGTCGCCTAAGAAGTTCAAGAAAGACTGAAACTCAAGAACTAAAATACAATATATATATATGTATCTTACAAGTCGTCCACCGTCTGTTGACTATATGAAACGACCCAATACTTATGACAATAATAATGTCCATGCGGCAATCCTATCCGATCTTTCAGAACCAAAATGTCTCCCATCATTGTCCATCCTTTTCATCCTACGTTCCACTACCCGCCCTTTGAGCACGAGACTCTATTATATAATAGAGATTAAATGAGATTAATTTTCATGAGTTGCAGTTGCGTCATTGTCCGACCTTTGTGGCGATATAATGTTGGTCGAAGGTAGAGCTATGTAAATATCATGTGAAAATAGTTCTAGAGAGAGTAGGCGGAAGGTAGGATTATTGAAATCTATATTTAGAATTGTATTAATAATGTGAAAATATATCTATACTATAGCTTTGCAAACTATTGCTATTTAAATAGTTATATAAATTTATATACAAAAAAGAGACTCTATAACTCATTTCTTATAACTATCGCCCTGTATTTCTCAGAAACCTGGTCCGTTTCAGTTGACTCGGCAAGAAAACTGCTTTCAATGGAGATGGATTTTTGGAGGCGTAGTTGTAGGATATCAAGACTACAACACGTTCCGAATAACCGAATTAGAGAAGCAGTAAACAAACCACTTAATATCCTGTACTCAAGTGAAACGAAAAAACTGAGTTGGTTTGGTCATGTTATGAGGATGGCGGACGACCGATGGCCTGAAAGGGTAAAGGATTTCTGGAGAAGGGCAGCCGGAATTTCTAGGCGTGGAAGGATTTCCCATTCAGTAGTGCGAGGGATAATGGGTGCTCAGAATACCATACTCGAAAAAATCACAACAAATCAATTAGAGTGGTTTGGAAACCTCATTAGGATGGATAATAATATAATACCCAAAATGACATTGCACTGGTGCCCTGAAAGAAGAACAAGAAGAGTACGACTGCGAACTTCTTGGACGAACCAAGTCCATGAAGACATGGCAGGAGAAGGCCTTAATGAGAGGAAACATTTGACGAGAAAACCTGGAAAAAAATTTTACTCTAAAATTTGGTCGGAGGCAACCTCAACTAAGCGGAAACTCAATAAAAAATAGGCTTAATAAAATAGGGTTTCCGTTGTTTTAGTGAATAAATCATCTGATTTTTTTTTCGTTGGTTTTGTTTAAAAATCACTTTTACTACTGGGACCATTAGCGAGGAGCGCTCTTCTTATATTTTATGAAGTAGTTTCGTAAGTTTTAACACTTCAGCGTCTTATGTATATTATTATTTTTTTTAACGGTAGCCGTGTTTCAATATTAGTTTTTTTCTCCATATTTGATACTTTTATCATTCAAACTGATACTTGACTGTGATTTTTGTATTATAAAAACTTTGGCGGTTTGGTTGGTACAGCCCTAAAAGTTGATGGATACGTGTCAGCTTCGTATGGCCGATTCTTAGCCTGCTTGTTACGCCGAATTATTTTGGTGTTAGGCCGTTTGGAGGGATCCAATCAATGTTTTTGTATTTTATTTCTCCCACTCTTCGTCCCAGTGCTCTATAATTTAGCGGATATAAACTTTTATCATTCCGGCAAAACTATTGCTCTTAAGAAGGGAACGTCACCGCTTTTTACTGCTGCTTTAGCCCCCGAATCGGCTATATCGTTGCCACTGATGACTACTTGCTAATTCATATTTTGAATTTTTCGTAAAACTGTCTATGTTGTCTAGAGTTGATTTAAGGCATTTATTATTGATTGTGAACGAAGCTACAGATGGTAGTGCTGAATTGCTTATGGATATCAGAAGTATAAAGTGCTTAAAACAGTTGCTATGTATTGCCGGCACCATGAAAGGGATGCGGAGCGGAGAAAATGTGTCATGTCGGGACACATGAAAGGGAATATTCTTTGGACAAAGAACAGACCTTTTGGGTCCCTTATGGAGTTTTATGGTCCAAGATGTTGGAGAAGGAAGGAGAGGGGGAGAGAAGAAAACTCTTGAAAAACGAGGCTGAAGAAGGCACTCTAGAGACGAATGCGAAGCAGGAAGGAGCTACTCTGGAGACGAGGCCGGAGAAGCAAGGAGGAGAGATCGGGCAGGAGATAGACCCTGCGGATGATGGAGTTCCCGAAGCAACAAAATGAAGACTGACCTGTAACCCAATCTACCCCTGTCCACAGATAAGTTTAAATTATTTCCTGTAATGTATTTTATGGCAATCCTTTTTATATATATTAAAATCTGAATCATTAACCTTGTTGAAACTGAATAAATAAACGATCCTTATTGTAATTCTTTTGGTGCTTACATACCCCAGATACACTATTTATTTATAAATAATATTTTGAAGGTATAATAGATGAGTAAATTGGTAAACACAAGAACAGACCTTTGGCGAGGAACCCAATTAAGATAAAGGCATATAAATAATAATTTGAGTACTCATCCTAAATGAGACTCTGGCATCCCAAATATCAATATATATATTCAAAATAAATTTAAGAGTAGAAACATAGCACAATGCCTTGTGGTATATACTTGTATTGAGAAAAGAAGGAGAAAATTAAAGAAACAACGGAAGTATAGAAGAACCTGTCAAGGAAAACACTGGAGAATTAAAATAGAAGTAGATGGTAAGTTGTTCTTTATATTTCAAAATGGACACTTTTGCTAGGTACTACGATTATCAAAAGTTTTTCGCAATACCATGAAAATCGCATTTGATAAAATTAATAAATATTCTATTTTATATGAGAATTTAATAACATGACAGATGCACAGTAGTGCTATGTTTTAATCAAATTTAATTGATACCGCCCCTTCAAAAAACGACACAGCTCAATTATTGGCATTTTAGTTAAGCTTTCAGTATTGGTTGAGGCTTTTTAAGTCAGTAACGACGTGTTGGATATTACATTTCCCTTATGTTTTCGTGTTTTTTTTAGGTGAATCTTTTTTTTTTAATCATGAATTTGATCAAGAGGAAGAAATTGGTCCAGGTAGCAGCCATGAAAATTCTCTATAGAGTGGGAGAACTTTTTATTAGTAAGCCTATTTCAATTAATTTTTAAGCCTTATTCAACATGAATTTAATAATGTTTGAACTTGAAGTGTTAAAGGAATTTGTTTGTTGTTTGTTCATTTAACGCCACTTTTTGCTGCTATGGCTAATCGGACGATGCTACAGTGGAATCTCTAAACTTTTCCTATCCACGTTTAATTAGGATAGGGATTTTCTACGAGTACCTGACATCATCGGGAGCCCCGGTTTAGCGTACCTTCCGAAGGACGGTGTAATTAAAGATTTTTTACTCCCTTTAAAAAATCCTAGGGTCACCTGCCAAGATACGAACCCGCGATCTTGGGCTTAGTAGTTTGTTACGCTAACCACTAGACCACAGGCCGCCCCTAAGTTAAGGGAATTATGGCATAGGTTAAAATATAAAAAAAAAATCAAGCTGTTGAAAAATTTGTAATGGTTAGTTAAACAATATCAATACCATCATTACAAAATGAATGCTTTCCAAATTTACAAAAAATTTTAAACTCACTTGAAACTTTCAAATGCCTCTATAGCAAAATTAGATTTTTGAGTCATGTCCTTTACTTGGTATGTTTAAAGTGAACATCTTAAGTTGAGGATGATAAGAAGAAAAAATATAATATAAGTAATATTTTACTGTGTTTTTTATAATATATTCGTCTTTATTTCTATTGCTCAAGAAATGTTACTAAACTTGGTTTCAATCCTGACGATAAGGAGAGGATTTCATCTTATATTTGTTCATCAGAAAAGTAATCTCTTTAGCCAAGAGGGAATATGAGGTAGGATAAATTGAGTTGGTTCTAGAGTACTATAGGGATATGCCCTAGTCTCTAGTGTTATAATTTAACTCTTCCTTTTTTGGTTGCTTACCTGTTGCAAAGAATATACAGGATCTCTCTCTCACTCTCTCTCTCTCTCTCTCTCTCTCTCTCTCTATATATATATATATATATATATATATATATATATATATATATAAACCATAGGTGGAAAAATTCCGAACAAAACCACATGTCAATATTTCGTCGGTTTTTTTTTTTTTATATTCTCTTGTCTTCTGTTTTTTTATGTTGCTTATAATTATTATTATTATTTTTCTTCTCGTGCTTCTTGAATTTTGTGAGCGTATTTTGCATATTTGTTTATTATTTATCAGCTGTTTTTATTTAAACTTTTCCAGCTGTGATCGTGTAACCTCACTTATGATTCAGTAGTTGCATTTGGGCCTTTGTTGTAGTGGTTTGTTTCATCTATATAGTGTCTTGCTGCATTTTAAGGATAGGATGTGATTTGTTCTTTTTGCTTTAGTTTTATTTCTCATTTATTGTTATTCTCATTCTATCATAATTCACTTGCTGGACTCCCTAACTTACTTGTACAATCACTACTGAATGACCCATTGCCATAGAATGCGACAAGGAGACTGAAACGTCCCTGGACCATGGATCTACTGCAGTAAGATGAACCGCGCTAGGAATGCCTTCGATGGGAGGTTTCTCCGTATACGCGTCCATGTGAATCCCATGGTGGACGTTTTCAAAAGAAGATCGCAGATAAAATATGTGCCAACAGCACTTGTATAATTTCCTTAATAAATATTTTTATTTTGTATACACATTGGCCTACTAAGGACCACGTCATTTTAACTGCCTTTTTTCTTCTTAACATTGGCCCAGTGTTCCCTGATTTGTCTCCGGTGCTGCTCCCTTCTTCCTTCTGTCCATCTCTTTCCCGTCTTCGGCTTTGGCTTTTCTTGAACACCCACACAATTATTCAGTTTCATCCTGCGGTTGCTTTCCGAAACACCCTCAGAGGTAATCCTCAATCTCCTGTAAATCTCTTTCTACCTCGTCAAACCAAGCAAGTTTGGTCTTATATTCCTTTAAATATGTAAAAATTCGATTCGCCAGTCTTGTGGGTTTCATTATTAACAGGTGGCCATAGAATGATACTCTCTTTTTTCTCATAACATCCGATATTTTCGGAACACGAGTGTAAAGCTCACTGTTATGTCGTCACCTGTATTCACCTTGGTCTTTAAGTGGGCCATGAATTTTCCCTAAGATCTTTCAAATAAAGATTTTTATTATTATTCTTTTTCTGTGCTGAAGATGAGATAGGCGAGGTATTTTTATTATAATGCGTAGTGGCAGGTGTTTTTGTTGTCCGTTCTGCTTAGAGATTTTAGTCTTTTAGGTTGGATTATTTAAATTATTTTCTTTGCCTGTATTTTATGCCTTGTTTGAGCTTTTGCTCTTCAATTTTAATACACGTATTTTTAAAATAAATAAACTAAAAACAGTATTATTGATATCTAAATTATCCCAGATATATTATTTATCCCCTTAACAGCAGTTAATCGAACCTTCAGTGTCTGAAACCCCCTAAGGCTTACCCCTAGGGCATCCCCTTAACAGTAGGTCCCCTTAATTGGGGAAAATATTGACGGTTGGTAATGATATAGGACCAATTAGCATTCTGGTGGTAAGGAAAATCGTATATATCAAAAATTGATTTACCGTTTTATTATAATGCAATTGGGAAAAACCACAATGCAAAGCCTTATGTTTCAAATCTAGTATGTAATACACACACTTACCAGTCGACGTTTCGCCTATTCAGGCATTATTAAGACACAAAAACAAAAAAGGGTTATGTGAAGCACATCTCGAATAAAAAAGTGCAATACATCCCAACGATCAACAGCCCAAACAGGCTCCAAACATGAGACAGCACCCCAACACCAAGACGTTCAACATACAACTCATAACATAAGGCTTTGCATTGTGGTTTTTCCCAATTGCATAATAATAAATAATAGTGTTTCTTTTGAGTTTTTGGCTCTATTTTATTGATTTGATTTGTGGTATAGCCGTTGTTCCACTTCAATTCTTAATGGATCGATTATATTTTAATTTTATTCAGGACTTAAAGTCATTAGTAAATAAAGAACATAAGGCTTTGCATTGTGGTTTTTCCCAATTGCATTATAATAAATAATAGTGTTTCTTTTTGAGTTTTTGGCTCTATTTTATTGATTTACCGTTTTCAAGATTGGTTTACTGATTCCTCAAGTCAAGAAGAGACCGGGTGAGAAATCTAAGAATAAGGGAAGAATTTGGAGTTCCTGCATTAAAAGATTCCTTGCAAAAACGGCAGCTGAGGTGGTTTGAGCACATTTGCCGAATGAGTCACAATCGAGACCCAAGGAAGGTGTTCGAAGCTATACCTACAGGCACAAGGAGGAAGACCACAAAAAGGCAAAACCCTGGAGCAGATGATGATGTTGGCACAGGACCAATAGGGCTGGCTCAGTTGGGTAGAGGCTCCTCCACACTGAAAGGTACACGTAGGATGGGAAAGAAGAAGAAGATTTACCGTTTTCTTGCAGCATTTTAATAATACTATATTAATTTGTTAATAACTTGGCTTTTAGAAGTATAAGGCCAGATTTTAGATTAGAACAGCTTGATTTGACAAACAACTCGATTGATTACGAGAATGTGTACTTATGATTACGAGGATGTGTACTGCTCAATAAAATATTCTGCAATTATTTAACCTCTTTACAGTCAGAATCACACTGGACATTAATTCGGATAATCAACTCTTTGCTATAATAACTTTAAAACAATTTATTATTTACATATATGTGTCTTCGTCTCTAGAGTGCCTTCTTCAGCCTCGTTTTTCAACAATAAGGGACCCAAAAGATCTGTTCTTTGTCCAAAACATATTCCCTTTCATGTGTCCCGACATGAAACATTTTCTCCGCTCCGCATCCCTTTCATGGTGCCGGCAATACATAGCAGCTGTTTTAAGCACTTTATACTCAATAAAATAAGCAATTCAGCACTACCATCTACAGCTTCTAGGGGGGGGGAGTGGCTCAGTGGTAGAGCACTGAGCTGCCATGCCGGAAATCCTGGTTCAAATCTCGCTGCAGGCCATGACTTTTATTTAGACTATTTGCAGCGGGAGATGGATCATATAGGAACTAGGACCCTCCTGGGGCCCAAACAGCCTTTATAAAATATTATAAAAATAGGGTGCCCAAAATAAGGGGGAAAAATCTGGCGGTTGAACGTGACCTAGGGCAAGTCACCTCCTTGCAGAACCGTTGTCCATGAAACAGTACAGTCTCTACCGTGTACTGAACCCCAGACCCTTCATGGGTTGTAGTGGTACAGGTTTTTTTTTTATCGTTTTCAATGTAAAAAAAAATTAATAATTTAAATACATTTCAATTTATTATATTTCACTGGACTAAATACTTTCAACATAATAAAGTAAGAAAAGATACATTATCCAGTCATACTTCATTATTTATTATTTCTTCATATGTTTCGACATTGAGTCATTATCAATTGTTAAAATTTATGGTTATATGCATCAACTTATAAACTTTTAGTTAACCATGGAAATGAGTATTACCTAGATGAAGAAATTTTTCAAAATCAATATTATATTTAATGCATTTTAGAGAAAAATTTACTTATAGCTTTATAGATAATGTTTTGGTGCATAAAACCATAAATTTTAACAATTGATAATGACTAAATGTCGAAATGTATGAATTTTTCTAACTTTATTATATATTCTTACTATATATATATATATATATATATATATATATATATATATATATATAGGCGTAGGGAATTGGCGACCCCATCGCCCAGTCTTCGGACTGCAATCAGCCACTGGTCCTCCAGGTTGGGGGTGGGCATAGGGTCAATAGCCCTATCCCGTAAAAAATTAAATATTATGAAACCTAATATCAGCCTCGGAAAATCGGACCGCCTCAACATGGCAAAGACTTCGGCTTTGTGTAACGGGACAGAGGTGGAGAAGGCTGGTAAAGGCGGTCAAAGATCTACAAGGTCTGTAGAGCCAACAGGAAAAAAAAAAAAAAAAAAAAAAAAAAAAAAAAAAAAAAAAAAAAAATATATATATATATATATATATATATATATATATATATATATATATATATATATATATTGATATATTGTTCAACAGATTAAAGTAAAGCTTATAAAATTATGTCTTTCATATTTCATAATTCATTTCAATCCAAACGCTAATTTATGCAACAATTTACATAATTACATAAGTTGTATAAATACCAAATTTCAGAATATTTTGGTTATATTTTGGATATTACTTTTAATTTTATTATATGAATGTCATTATATAAAGTATTTTTTGTCCTCATATACTGAAAATGTTTGTGGCCCGAGTATGACTTTTCAGTTGTCTGAGACCAACCGCTTTGCATTTATACATGAGACAAAATGAAATAGTAAAATTGGATTCAAGATGTGTAAATGCTGCCCTCAAGTATCCTTCGATATTACCCACTGAGTCATGAAGAACAGATCCGATACTTAGGACTTCATCTTGAGAAACGTTTTACTTGGTATCCTCCTACTAGACTGAGACAAGAGACAAGAAACTGCTTGGCGCTTCAGGCTATTTAGAAAACGCTCTAAGCTCTCAATTAATTACAAAAGGCTTATAAAACTTAATATTATAAGACATTTGAAATTGTGGTGTAAAGGTTAGAGGCTCCGCTTCCCCTAAGAAACTTCCCCTAAGAGATAATAAAAAATAAATCAAATTTTTATTTATTAGCGCTCAATTAATTACTCAATAATAAAAATAAATCAAATTCAATAAAAAATAATGAAGATAAAGAATAATATCAGGTACAGCAATGATAATATAAGATTCATTAGTTTTAAAACTGTACATTACATCCGATAATGTTTAGCGAATTTCTAAATCCTCAAGTTTTCAAAAAAAATATATGCATTTACCTCTTCTCATTAACACCCCTTCTATCGCTATTAACTACAATTATTTGATTTCCATTTATTTAAACAATTTTTTGGGGAAACATGTTCCTAACAGAAACGTTAGAAATATTATATAAATCCGTATTGTACTCAACTTTCAGCTTTCTACTGATTGTTGATGAGAAATAATGCAATTTATTTTATATTATTAATAAATCATCAATGCGCTAAATACTTTATGGGTTAAAGATAAAAAACGAGACTGAAACGACAAGAAACTGCTCGCCGTTTCAAGCCACTTCAACATTTACTAGACAAACGCCATTAGCGCTCAATTAATTACTAATCAATTAAAAACTCATATACATGACAATCATTAGACCCATCTGGACTTACGGATTAGAGCTTTGTGCCTCCAATAAACCATCGAATTCCTCTCGTATACAATCCTTATAATTATTTCAAAGTACTTCATGCAATCCTTAAAGCCCCTTGATTTGTTACGAATAAAATCATCCGTAAAAACTTCAATGTATCATATGTTGCCGATTTTACTCGAACTCGATATCAATCCTTTCATAAAAAACTTTATTCCCACTCACATCTACTTGTTTCAAGCATAGCAACCTCTCCTGATAATCCTCCGAGGCGTATGAAAAGAAGATGGCCTCGTGACCTTTTAAGTTGAATTTCTTATTTGAGTACTTCCACTGGATAGTTTCTCTCACCATTATATTCTTGTTGTAATATTATAATACAGCTGTAAATTTCAATAAATAAATACTTTTTTTTTTAAATGATTCAAAATGTACTTATGCGTTAAAATCTGATAAATATAGTTCCTTTACTATATGTAAAGATGTAAAATGGATAAAATAAAACAGTCTTAATAGCGATTCTGTGAAATAGTTTACGGTTAAAACTGCAGATACCGCATAAGGAAAACAATGGAGAATCTGGATGCGTACCAAAAGCTCATGGGAATATAGCGAACGGTTTTGGTAAAGTTATTGCTTAGTAAGTTCCGCATAGTCTAGCAAGTACTAGGAGAACTAGAACTGGGAGAAGAGGAATAATTTGCCCTAGAGGGAGGAAGTGGGAGGAAGAAGATTTATACTGCAGCTTCCTAATAGACTTTTAGGGGTTAAAAAACATTTCACTGCGGTATTACTTGTAAAGATCCAACAAAACTAAATAGTTTGTCTTATGCATTTAGAGAAGAATCATCAATATCTTTTTTTCTTTCAGCTCTAGAGATTCGTATTCTCGTTAAAAAATCGTTTAGAGTATATATTTACAGCTCCGGTGAATAAGTGGTGAAGTCTAATTTCCTATAAAATGAGTTTCTTGCACTTAAGTGAGCGGAATCGAGTTATTTTCGTAGTGGCTAAGTCATACGGGGCTAAGTAAATACTGACTTAAATAGGAGTTATTTTACAACTCCATTTCAAGCCAAAAACTACGAGAATGATACGATTCCGGTTATCTGAAAGCAGTTAACTCTCTCTGGACAAAATATGGTAGATATATATTCATGCCTTAATAGTGAAACTAAAGATTTAAGTGAATTATACCACCTGGTAATCTAATTATAGAAGTAATGCTTATGTGATTAGAAGAAAATCGTAAAAGTGTCAATTTTTGGACAAAAAATATTTTTAAATCTGTATTTTTTAATTAATATAATTGTTATTTGTTCTTGTTTTTTTTTTTTTTACAGATAAATTTTGACTCATAACGTTTTTACTTATCTATAGTATGGTTGTTGTTTTTTTTATGCATACAACCAAAAATTGTTCATGATTGAAAATGACTATGATAGTCGAAACGTTTTAAAACTTAATAAAAGAAAGTTTTTATTGACTGGATTATGGGCTTTTCCAGTAAAATACATGTCCATTAAAATACAGCATATAAATATAAATATTGCTCTATGAATGGAATTTTAACCTGTAAACTAAAGTTGGTTAAAAGAAATTGTATAATTCATGCACAGGCCGCTAGTTATCGCCGGTCTCGAGCATGTTGCTGACGCGAAGCTACAAGTTTACCCGCTACCAAAATTCGATATACGCGACTAAAGAAGTTTTCACATGTATTGTAGTTCTGTATAACCATATTATTATTAAATAAATTAAAACAGTTACTTTTTAACTTATGAATGTAAAAGAAAAATAGACACAAATACTATTTTGGAACTCTGGCATTTACACATATTGTGCATTAACACTTGTGTACTTCCTCTAGATACCAGGCGATGAGAACATCCAGGTAATGGAACACCTGTCGTTATTAAAACAGGACCTCCTTCGGAAGATTCATCTTCGCTTGTGAATAGAACTTTATGATGTATGAGTTGAGAAGGAGGAGGAAATGCAAGTCGGGGAAGCTCGCGGAATAATGGAGGTTCATGAAAGTTTAAAACCTCCCTTACAGCCGCCTATAATAATACTCCAGGTCTTGGAGACATCTGCTTGACTAAACAGCAACTGGGAATCGTGGTTATGCTTTCTATTGTAGCGTATTGAAGGTGTGGTATTATTATTCTATGCAGATCTTTAAACTTTTCTCGCTTCGAAAAATTGAATCAGCAATGGAAAAACATCGCACATGTGTCGCAGCCTGTAATATAGAAGGCTGAAAGGATCTTTCAATGAATAATGAAATATTGATAATGAATATTTGCAGGTGTTCTTCGGAGCTTGTAATGAGGCCATGGGTCGACAGCTGACTACAAAACAATGGGTACAAAACTGGATATAACACGAATCACTCATGAAGACATTGATTGGTTCTCTTACTACAAGTACTGGTAACCTCTTATAGTACCACAGTATCCTCATAAATAACATATTAATATAAGAATTTATATACACTGAAATATATTTTAAATATTTTTCAAATTTTATAAAATATGCCATGGAAATTCCAGATGTAGAGTCACTGAAGGAAAACCAATGTAGGTTGTTAAGTCTGTTATAAGCCTGAACAAACTTCAGGTCACCTAATCGGGATTCTCTAAATTTCATCTTGAAACGTGTTAGGAGCAAATAAAATTGTGGAATATTGTGGAGCCTATAAAGAAATTTAAAATCATAAAATTTAGAAACTATAACATTCAACAACTATTGTTTACGGTAAATTTTAAGAGTATTAAGGGATAATATGAATAATCGTTAATTAATTCTATCATTTACTAAAAAAAAATCAAGAAAACTGAGTAACTAAAACTATGTTTAGTAAATTAATGTAGAACAAAAATCAAATTTAACAAAAAAATATGTGAAATTGGAATTGATATTAGTTCAAACGATACAATAACACATATGATAAAAAGAAACTGAATTAAATTTCATTAAAAAATTATTAAATTCACACCATATAATGTAATCCATATATCCTCTGTAACCACTACGACCTGTCTGGGGTTGAGTACATGTAGAGAATGTACTCTTTCATGGACAACGGTTCTGCAAGGAGGTGACTTGTCCTAGGTCAGGTCCCCCCCCTTATTTTGGGTACCCTATTTTTATAATATTTTATAGGGGATGGGTGAGCCCCAGGAGGGTCCTAGATCCTGTATGATCCATATCCGGCTGCAAACAGACTAAATAAAATTAACTGCCTGCAGCGGTATTTGAACCATTATTTCTGGCATAGCTACTCAGTGCTCTACCACTGACCAACTCCGCTCCCCAATCCATATATACATCATCATAATAAACACCAGGGTATGTAATCCATATCGAGACAAAGTTAACGGAGTTGGTTGTAGCATTCTCGAATTATAGTGTTCACTGAAAGGTGTTTTAATTAATTTTAAAATTGATGGATCATTTTTTTACTTAAAATTTACTTGTACTTAGAATTGGCCACTTCCCTGTAAAAAAAATATCAGGGCTGAAATAAGAATCCATTAGTAAAAAAAAGTTTTACTGCCGTTTATAAAAATTATAAAACTTATATGAATTATATTTCTTTTCCATAAGGCCTACTCGGGACCACGTGCCAATTTCATATCTTCCCATTCTGTTTTTTCATCTGCTGTTCCATCCAATATTTTTTTCATTCTCATACTTAGTTGCTTTTTCCATTTCTCGGACCACTTTGTCTCAGGGTAATATGATCATATTGCGTAGTGACTTAGTGGTAGAGCGCTGCGTTGCCATGCCGAAGGTACGAGGTTCAAATCCCGTTCGCTAGCAGACGTTTACTTAATCTGTTAGCGGCCGGAGATGGACCCTGTGGGATCTAGGACCCTCCTGGGGCTCACACAAACCCTAAAAATTGGGTACCCAAAATAAGCGGGGGATCTTATGGTTGATCGTGGTCTAGGACAAATCACTACCTTGCACAACCGTTGTCTAGGAAACAGTACAGTCTCTACCATGTACTGAAATCCGGACCTTTCATGAGTTGTAGTGGTACCGTTGTTTTTATTATATTATACATAAAAAAAATATACTTTTCCTGATATCGCTTATAGTTCCAGTATTTTAGGAATAACGTATATAAAAATCTAACATATCGTTTAAATGTTTTTTTTTATATATGAGGTGCTTGAGATCAATATCCGATAACTTCGAATTTCAAAAATTAACTTTTTCATATTTTTCGCTAGTTTAGTCAAAGAATGTTATCCTTCCAACCTGAAACTTCAGTTTTCGAACCGGATTAAAACCATGAAAATTTTCGTGTTGGACAAAATTGCTTTACTAAACTATATAAAAAAGTCAATATTTGAAATTCTTAGATATCAGCTTTTGATCCCTAGCGCGCTCATAAACAGTATTTTCATTATTTGCTTCCTAGCTATATATATTACTTCTAACTCAGACCTTTATAAGACAAACTGCTACAAAGTGTGCCCTTGAGCAGAGGACCTATTAAGCAGCCTTAAAGAACCACGGCCTTATTAAGATTTTCTCATTAGCGTAACTCAAATGGATGTAATTATGGCAAAACACTCTCAGTATACCAGTTTCTGTAGCAGTGATGGAAGTTTAAATATGGAATCGTTAATGTGAAGTACTTCATAAATTAACATAACATTCCTCTTTATTTGATTACATAAAATAGTCAAAAGTTACAAAATTACTTAGTAACAAATAAATAAATACATTAAACTCCGCTTATTGATCGGTTATTTGCGAGGACCTATTTTAAGGCATAGAGGTCAGGGTGTCCAAGTAGATTCGTCCATGGTTAATACTTGGATAGGTGACCGTCTGTATGGAATGACCAATAAACACCACGTAAACCGTTTTTTTACTAATAATTTAGCAGATATGACTTCCTCTCCCCCCCTATTATAAGGGACCCATGAGCCTATTGGACGCAATTAGAGTGAACAAATCTGCCAGAAGAAATTTTATTTATTTATAGCTATTGTCAAATCCATTTTTCAATAGTTCATTTTCCTTTTAGAAAAAGAAAAAAGGATATGACAACTAGAGAACGCAGGTGGTATAATTCAAGTGATAGCGTCGCGAACTTTGAAATGAGATTGTAAAGTTTTTATAGCTGAGTAAGAAACGAATTCCTAAAAATATTGTCAGCGCTGTATCGATAAGTATACGTCTGAGGAATAGACCGAAACGTAGATGTGAGGATTGCGTTAAGAGTGATCTGACAGATTTGGATTTGGGTCCGTGGATTGTAGTTCGTGAACAGTGATTGATGGTATTGGAATCGAGCCTAAGGGTTTCACCAAGCCTCGTTATTACAACTATTAAGTACTTATATTCTTTTATGAATTTCTAAGCAATTTATTTCTACAGCCCAAAAACCTGTATGAAATGCGCTCAAGTTTTCTTTCAATTAAAAACTACAGAAGAAATTTGTAATATATGGGAATCTCGTTCAATTACAGGTAGTGGTGTAAATGTTTGACAATATAAGTATGGTGATTTTACACCACTGCCTGTAATTGAACCTAGATTCCAATATATTACTTTCTACAAAATTCTTCTGTATTTATATTTAAGCATCATATTTTTGAGGTTAATCATAAAAGTCATCCTCACAATAGAGTTTGGGTGAGTCCAAGCAGAGTCTGCAGGCCGATGTCTTTTCAACCATGTTCCGAAGCCTATTTTTTTCATGGATTGTAAAGATGCATTTTTTTTTATTAGCTTCTCATAAAAAAAATACACTAAACTTTTCGTAATGGAAAAACACTGTAGTGAATATACAATGTAATAGATACAACTTATAGCTTGTGCAGGGCGGGGTTAATGTTTCGCAAACAACCAATTCATCAACTCCATTAGGTTCTCCGTCATCGAACAACTTCTTAAGAAGTTGGCCTCCTCAACAGCCACTTCTTCTTCTTCAAGAAGATTTATTTCCCTTCTTAATTGCTTGCTTGCTCCCGTGGTCTCAGTTTCTTTCCGCCTTCGATGATGTATATTCTCCGGGTTCTTGATGTACAAAAAATGAGGAAATAATGACTTTAAATTATTATCAATTTTAGAAGCTAAATTAAAATAGACTAGACTATTTAAGAATTCATAGGACATTACATGAAGCGGGGTAGCTCAGTGGTAAAGCGCTGAGTTGCCATGGCAAAGGTACCGGGTTCGAATCAGACCGTTGCAGATAATTTTGTCTTTTAACAGCGGGAGATGGTCACACTGTGTTATGGAGACCCTCCTGCACTCATCTAGGCTCTACAAAGAGGTAATTTGAGTTTGAGTGTTGTGTGATTGATAGAAGTTTGTAAGTAAAGATTGGAGATTTTAAATGGTAAGCTTTATTATTATTACTATTATTATTCATGTTAGAGAGGAAAATGGTTGACTGGAAGATCTAATGAAGGATGGAATTAGTTGGGGGGGAGTTGCAGTCATAAATAACATCAAATAATTAAAACTTATTTTTTATTAGTACCGACGTTTCGACCTAGGTTGTAGGCCATGTTCAAGGCTATGGGAGAAAACAAGCTAAGAATAAATAACTATAAAAAAACATTGCAGTAACAAGAAAGAATATAATAACATATAGAGTTAATAATACAGGTAATAATATAATATGTAAAATGTTTAATTAAGAAGCGAAAAACCATTCTCCAGTCCAATTATTTATTTTTTTATTTATTATAAAAACGTTTCGACCCCTTGGGTCATTCTCAATTTCTTAAATGTCTGTCATGATTCATAGAATATGTCTGTAATTCACCATATAAATTTATTAACATCAACAACAACAAAACTATTAATAATTATATTAAAAATTGTCCTAAAAAACTGAAAAATTCAAGTATAGATACCTACCTCATTTGGACGTCTATAATATAAAAATTATTGGAGATACATTCTTCTCCATGGTCATTATTGCTCTGCATTATACTTTGGACTGCACTTATTCTTAAACACCTTGATATTTCATTGAAAAATTAAATTGTAAATCTATAAGAGTTTATTTATATGGTGAATTCTGTAATTATATGGTAATTATTCTGTAATTATAGTATTTATATGGTGAATTCTGTCATGATTCATACAATATGTCTGTACATATTGTAAATTGGAAATTGAGAATGACCCAAGGGGTCGAAACGTCTTTATAATAAATAAATAAATAAATAATTGGATTGGAGAATGGTTTTTCGCTTCTTAATTAAATATCATCAATTGTAGTCCAGTAAAACCTATATTATAATATGTAAAATGTATGATAATTTACTAATAGAGTGTTATATAAGTAAACATGTATGAAAATTAGTACAAAATATGATGCTAAAATATAAATACAGAAGAAATTTGTAGAAAGTAATATATAGTAATCTAGGTTCAATTACAGGCAGTGGTGTAAAATCACCATACTTATATTATCAAACATTTACACCACTGCCTGTAATTGAACGAGGTTCCCATATATTACAAATTTCTTCTGTATTTATACTTTAACATCATATTTTGTATTAATTTTCATACATATTTACTTATATTATATGTATTTATTGCCATACATATTTACTTATATAACACTCTAATAGTAAATTATCATACATTTTACATTTCATACTATTACCTGTAATTTAACTAGGTTTTCAATACTTTTAAATCTCACCACTTTACATTTATACCTTTTCATTTTTTATCTTACTGTTTACCTTCTCATGTTTCTTTCTCTTTGTATTTCTTTGCATTATCACCCTTCTGTACACATATTCTGTATTTTATATCCGTCGCTAATTTTTTTACTTTTCTATAACTCTATATCTTACTAATATTATAAATGTGAAAGTTCGTATGTTTGTCTCTCTTTCACGCAAAACCTACAGAACGGATTTGGACGAAACTTTACTGTAATATAGTTTATACATCAGAATAACACATACGCTATAGCAAGCGCGGATTTATGGGGGGGGGCGCACGTGGGCACCTGCCCTCTCCGACAGTTTTTCCATTATGAAAAATTAATTTTCCATTATGAGAATCCATTATAGTACATAATTAAAGGCAAATCAGGAACTTAGCATCTTGAAATTTGTAGATAGGTTCTTTGTATAATATAAGAAAGAAATTTGGATAATTCCACCTCCAAGAGTTTCCCCTTTAATTTAATAGTGGTTCGAAGATTGTATAGAATCTATCAGTTTTGAAAAAAAAAATTCATTTAATATAATATTTCCCAAACTTTATGTGGCAGACCAAATTTCACGCGAGCGAAGCCGCGGGCAAAAGCTAGTGTTATTATATTCTTTCTTGGTACTGCAATGTTTTTATTGTTATTTTTGTTTTGCTTCCTTTTCTCTCATAGCCCTGAAGATGGGCTACAAGGTAGGTCGTAACGTGGCACAAATAAAAAATAAGTTTTACTTATTAGGTGTTATTTATGACTGCACCACCCCCCAACTAATTCCATCCTTCATTATTATTAATTTTCTTATTAATAATAAGTAAAAAGTTTACAAGGACGGAATGTATTTGTATTGAATATACAGCCCTTTTACTTATTGCCCTTGAGTGGACCAGCTGGTATTATTTTATTTTTAATAAATACTTAAAATAATATGAATGAGAGGAAATAATAAATATAAGTCTAGCACTTATTCAGTGTTTTGTTTGACTGCACCCCCCAACTATCTCCTTTCTACAACTTAAAATAATACTTTAATAAGTACTTTAAAATTAAGTACATGATATTTAAAGATGTTGCCATTTTTGTTAGTTACGAGTAATTCCAATTATAATAGTTATTAAAATTTGGGTATTTCAGATATTATTTTTTTATCCTGGTATTTTTATTTTGAACGGAAAAGATTTGTCCTGCCCGGTATTCGATCGATCCTTCAAAACAAATCTTTTCTCTTCAAAATAAAAATATTCAATTTAACATTAAATAAAAAAAAACCTGGTAGTTAGCGTAATCTAGGACAGATCACTTCCCTGCACAATCGTAGTCCAAAAAACGGTACAGTCTCTACCACGTACTGAGCCCAAGACACTTCATGGGCTGTAGTGGCGGAGGGTTTTTGGTAGTTGTGACTTACCTGGTACCCTAGGCTTGTTAATCGCCTTATAGGATTGTTTGAAACGCGATCACTGATAACTGTGATAATGACAACACCTAGGTATTTATTCATAATTATGAAACTTGAAATATACGAAATGCAATAGTAAAATTCTAATTCTAGACCCATCTAACCACGTTCCTCTTCTATAAATGTTTTCCTAACACTTTTGACGAAAAAATGTTCATTTATATGCTTGTCAATACCCAGTTGATGAGTTTTTTCAAATAGTTTTGTCTTTACAAGTATTCTGAACTTCTTGAAGTATTTCACAGCTTTTTTTTTATTTATTTTATTATATTTTATATATTATATTATATATTTTATTATAAATATGCTATAATAAAAGTAATAAGACAAAAAAACAAAGTTAAATTCAATAAACAATACAGAAATTTACATAGGTAATGAACAAAATTAACAAGACAAAAAATTTAAAAAAATAATTTAATAGCGTTTAGAAAAATAACTCAAATGAAAGAAGCGATAAGAAGGCGGTAGGTTTCATGGAGACCGGCTAAGTCACAAGTACCAAGTTTTTATACATAATATTGAAAGCATAGATAAGAGAAGCCTAAAAACTTGAGAATTTTGTTGGGATCTTTGTATAACAACTATTGAATTAGCAAGAAAGAAATTTGATAATGTTTTACGGTAGAGAATATTAGACAGCGGTAACTTTTCCTGTCTTTATTAGAGAACTCATTAAGGGATATAGATCTCACAACCAGCTTCTTTTCAAACTTCTATACAGATACTTAAATAAAAAAGTTAGTTATGTTTGAGGAACTAAGAAGTGCAAGGAAAAGAAGATATAAGAACTAGCGGTGACTTCGTTTTCTCCAGGGAAATCTTGAAACCTTCTCTTTCCAAGAGGAATACTGTCGGAAATCCTCTGCCAGGATCGATAACAGAAAGCAAGCATACATCCTGGCTGGACTGTGATAGGAGTCCACGAGGATCCGAGCAGAATACCAAGCAGGACCAATGTCGATTCTCGTAGATGACGAATAAGTTTATCGAAGTTGGAATCAACTCAATTATAGTCCTGTCGAAAATATTAACTTTGGGATTAGATATTACATAATTATATTAAAGCTAGGTTTAAATGGTGCTGCAGAATAAATAAAAATGTATAATATTACCTTAAATAGCATGTCTTAATTTTATTATTATTATTATTATTGTTCTTTTTCTCGGTTTCTACCGGGGAATCGACCTACCCATAAATAAGTCATGGGTTAGGCTAGAAAAATTAATAAGTAATATTCATAATTTTTCGAAAGATACTCGCAGTTCTGAGTAAGACTGCTTTCTGCATTTGATCCAGAATATTATAATTAAGGTTTAATTCTATTATTCTGTTTAATGTAATTTCTGGAAGCAGTTCGTTTCTGGATGTAACTAACGGCAAAACTTTTGCTTTATCAAGCTTGTATAACTGCTTCAATTCCTCTGCCAGGTCCTGATATTTTCTAAGTTTTTCGGCAACCACCTTGTGGAGGTTATCTCCGCCGGTACTCTTATTTCAATTGTATTCACACATTTTTCTTCTTTTCAGCAAAATATCAGACTTGTGTGAGGAATTGTGTGAAGGGTTATGAAGGCCTGATCCCAATAAAGCTTGACGTGACCTTTTTGAATTATTTGTTGAGGGCCTGTACCTGTAATAATGGTAGGTCTTGACCACAGTATTAAATTTCTTAGCCAATTCTCGATTTACAATTTTTGCCACATGTTGTACTAATAATTATTAAGGTAGGACGTATCAGCTGGATTTTGCATTCTGAATCTGTATGAATCTATGCACAAGTAATGTTATTAGAATAATAATAATAATAATAAGGCTTAGCGAACCCGAAGGCTCGATTCCGATACAACCAATCAAGAGAGTTATTAAAATACAATTGGGAAAACTCAACTCTCTTAAATCCTGTTCAATTATTAAACATTGAACGCTCTATTAATTCAGAACTTTCATAGAATAGCTGTTTTTCTGCTGAGTTTTTCAATCGATGCATATCCAACTGACTTTAAATATTCAAATAAATAATTTTTTTCTTTTTTAAGTTTCCTCATATTTAAATTAATTTTTTTTCTGTTTCAGACTACTTCAACATTTACATAACTATTAAAAGACAGAATTGGATTTACGGAGTAGAGCTTTGGGGCTCCACTAAGACATCGAATCCCTCTCGTTTTCAATCCTTACAATCCGAAATCCATCGTCAAATCCAAAACGTTCCTTACTTTGTTACGAATAAAGTCATCCATAACGACCTTAACACCCCAATATTTGCTGATGTATTAAATTCGTAAATGTAAAACCTATTTTAAAACACGCATACTTCTTCAAGTGATAGAGAAAATATAAGATAGAATTAAAACGAACTTTTAATCAAAAATTTCTCCTTATCGGTTATATTGAGATATGAAAATCCTCAAAGCCAGAGGATAAAATAAATTTTATTTGAAGCCAATCAGGAACTGAAAAAATAGAAGAGAATCAAACTTCGATATCAGATTTCTATTTCAGAAGATCAAGGAGGCTTTGCAATGATTGAGTATCATTCTGCTTAACTCTTTCTTGATTTAATCAATGGGAAATATCTTTCAATTTTGTATATAATAGGATTTTTTAAAAGATCCATGTTCATCCTACTATTTCTTCGAAGTAATATTAAACGCATGAAATATAAAAAATATCTTTTAATAATATAACTATTCAAAGGAGTTTAGATAGATTTGCCCAGTTAAAGTTAATAAATGTTCTACTTGACAAATACCTTTTGGTATTAGTATCACTTCCATACCTAATGATATTTATAAATACCTTGTCTTTGCACATTATTATTCGTTTTATATATATTTTTTTGAGTTTGAAATATTTTTATTTTTCTCTTTAAAAAATAACAAAATTATTCGTTTTAATTCGTACAAGTTTCCATTATCCAATATTCATCCATTAACAAAGTTTTGAATCAGGGCTGCTGTCTTTCATCCCTTATACTCATCCCTTATTACATAGAAAAAGCCCTTAAAGCTGGAAAAGATCATGCGGTGGAATGGGTACTCAAACCGGGGACGATGCCATCTACAATTTGCAGTATGCCGATGGTCAAGTAATAATCGCATCGGATCCGGATGACATCAGCTATATGATGAGGAAGTTGCTGAACACATATTCCAGATGGGGACTGAATATTATTAAAAATAAAACAGAGTATATGGTTTTCAACGCTCCAAATTTACCACCTGAAATCGATGACTGGACGCTTAATGCTTGCAAACAGTTCAAGTATCTTGGATGCTGGCTCTCTTCTGGAGGATGTAGTGAGGGTGACATCGAACATGAAGTAAACATGGGGAAAAAATAACAAGTTCGATAAATTGCACCCTATGGAGTAAGGAAATAAGATGGGAAACTAAAAAGAAGATCTACCATTCCTTAGTAGAAAGCGAAGCCTCTTTCGGATCAGAGGTTTGGATACTCACAAAAAAGGCGGAGAATAGGTTGCTTTCAATGGAAATGGATCGAAAGAAGACGTGATATATCGAGAACCAAGCGGATCTCAAACGCAGCAATTAGAGACAAGGTCGGATGTCAAAAGAACATCCTTTACCAGATCGGAACTAAAAAGATTAAAGTATGGCCACTTAATGCGGATGTACGAAAACCGCTGGTGAAAGAAAATTCATAACTATATACCAATACCAGAAAGAAGAAAGCTTGAAAGACCAAAGAGAAAATGGATGGAGGACGTGGAGGAATGCATGGCAGCCAGAGGACTCCGTGAGGGGGATTGGATGGACAGAGATCAGTGGCTTTTGGGTATTGGGGATCTTAATCCTTAAGTTGTAAAAAAAAAAAAAAACACCAAAAAATATCCATCCATGTATTTTTTTTGCCTTTCTTATTTCGACCATTCTCAACACTCTGTTTCAGTTATTTAAATATATTCATAATTTTTTTAAAGCTTTGCATTTATTTTTTAAATATAAATATACATAACACTAAAATAGAGCCAAAAACTCAAAAAGAAACACTATTATTTATTATAATGCAATTGGGAAAAACCACAATGCAAAGCCTTATGTTTCAAAAATACACCCACTTACCAGTCGACGTTTCGCCATGAAATGAGACAGCACCCCCATGTTTGGAGCCTGTTTGGGCTGTTGATCGTTGGGATGTATTGCACCTTTTTCTTCGAGATATGATTCACATAACCCCCATTTTGTTTTTGGTGTCTTGATAATGCCTGAATAGGCGAAACGTCGACTGGTAAGTGGGTGTATTTTTGAAACATAAGGCTTTGCATTGTGGTTTTTCCCAATTGCATTATAATAAATATACATATTTACACTATAACTTTCATTCAACAGATGGCACTGTAACTCATATTAGTTACGCGGTTTCTGGCACTAATAAAATTAATATTTGTTATTATTATTAACGTTATTATTTTCATTGAGTCATCTTCTTTAACCTTTGCCTACATACATTACATTTATTTTAGATTTAATTTATATTTCTATGTTCAACTTATATTTTGAAATTATTTTCGTCCATAATTCTTTTTACATAATTTAAACAATAAATTGTTTATGAATACTTTCTTCTCTAGGACATTCTCGATTTAACTGTAACTCATTTCTAATTAACTCTCTACACTGTAATAAATATTCCTTTCATTTTTATTTTTTGAAAAATTACTTTCACCCTAATGATTTTTAAGGTATACTTTTATTTTTATTTCCAAGTTTTTGTTTATGTATTGCTGCAATCCTATCTGGTTTATTTTTATTTGTTTAAAAATTTCCCTAAACAACATGTTTATTATTACATAATGTTTATATCTATTAAAAGTTATTTCTTCAAACTCGTTTTATTGTATACCCAGTTTTTTTCTCCCCTGCTATCATATATAAATTAAGCTTTCAGTTAATGGAGATCATAATGGATTAATTATGAAGAATAAACCATTCGATAAGTAAAGAAAACATCTTTGGCAGTTCACTTTAGAAGTATTCTGGAAACTTCCCAGAATCCCACTGTGGAAAATGTAACTTCTGTTTTCTGCAATGGCTTCGAGTTGACCGAACCACCAGACGAAGAAGAAATCACTGACTCCATAAAAAAATTGAAGAACAATAGAGCTCCAGGATCTGACAACATAGCCGCGGAACTGCTAAAGGCTGGTGGGAATGAAGTGATTAAGGATATTCGTGACCATCTTCATACTATTTGGATTCCCAAGACTATGCCTGAAGAATGGTATAACTGGCATAACTCTTTTGAACTGCACGTATAAGATCCTGTCTAATATCATCTATCAGAGGCTATTTCCGCATGCAGAAAGAGAGGTAGGAGTCTACCAAAGTGGTTTTATGAGAGGCAGATCAACCACTGATCAAATCTTTGCTCTGATGATCCTGCTTGAAAGAGCGCGCGAATATAACATCACCACAATATAACGCACCACCTCTTTATTGATTTCAACAGTGCATACGATAGTGTCATAAGGGAGAAGCTGTACTCGGCTATGGTGACAATGAACATCCCCCTTGAACTGATACATCTTACAGAGCTGGTGAAGATAGGATCAAGATGTCAAGTCAGACTACAGAGAGACATGTCAGAGACTTTCACGACCACAAGAGGCCTGAGACAGGGAGATGGCGTTTAACCTAGCACTAGAGAAGGTGATAAGGAACTCCGAAGTACAAAGAAACAGTACGATTCTTACCAAGTCAGTCCAAATTCTAGCCTACGCAGATGATATACACGTAGACGTCATAGCAAGACCACCTTCTTGGCTATAGAGGCAGCATGACGGAAAATGGGTCTTTGAGTCAACCAAGCAAAGACCAATTACATGGTTGCTGACCCTAAAGGCCACCATCACCTACTCTTAGGTTGGAAGGATACATCTTTGAAGGCGTGAATAGTTTTGTGTATCTAGGTTCCCTTGCGTGTGCTACAATATGCCCTGTCAGGAGGTTCAGAGACGAATAACGACAACAAACAGGTGCCATTTTGGCCAAGCCAAAATACTAAGAAGTCATTTGCTGGCAAGAAAATCTAAGATCGCTCTGTACAAATCTTTAATTAGACCTGTACTGACATACACTTCAGAGACATAAACTGCTTTATATTAATTAGTTATAAATGCTGTATTAAGCATTTATTGAATTAATCTTCTAACTTTATTCTTTGATTATAATTGATTACGATACAAGAAAAAAGAGGAAAGAGGAACACAGAAAACTCAAATGTTAATAATAGTTTTTTGTCCAGGGCCGAGATTTGAACCCGGATCAACCACGTCTCCGTCGTGGTTCTCTTTAACCAATTCAGCAACCCTGACTCGTAAAACGGCCAGACAAATCCATTCTCTTCACAGATTCCACATTCCCGTGCTCTCGCAATTTTCCGATGTATACATGGGGAAGAATGCTCATTGATAAAATAAATTATAGTTAATAATAGTTGCTTTAATAGTAATGGTGACGATATCACAAAAATAAATAAAAAGGTTTATGTTTCTTAATGAATTGAAAAAAAATATGATTATAAGCATAGTTTCTTATAATTATTTAAATACGTATATAAATTCAAATCAATATATTTCTTGTTCCTAAAAAGTTTAAGAGTGCAAAATCTCTAATTCTGTGTTTTATGACCCCTGAATGTTCTGTTCCAATCAATATATTCTAGTCAATCAATTATTTTGAAGACCAGCATACATTGTTTTTCTCCATATTTTACATTTCACACACGTATAGAGCAGTTAGAAGAATAATAGTTTTACGAACTCTAACGCTTTAAGCTTTTGTTGGAAAAAAAAAAAGGGCAGAGCAATAAAAAAAACTAAGTTTTTAAAAAACTGTACCACTTTAACTGATGGAGGGCCCTTGGGCTCAGTAATTGGTAGAGACTGTTCTGTTCCAAAGCAGAAAGAGGTGACTAGACCAAGATCACACTTGACCACCAGGTTTCCCCACCAATTAAAAGATTCCCCTTTACAGAGCCTGGGTAAGCCCCAGGTGGGTATATAAATCGCATAGGGTCGATCTATAGCTGTTAACATAATGGATAAACTGTCTGCCACGGCTTGATTAGAAATCTATCAGATTAGCAACTTTGTCATAATATGTGACTTACCCTCTTTAGAACATTAGGTGTAATTGATTATAATTAATACTAACTATTAAGTAAATAGTGTAAGAGGCATTGAACAGGCAGCTTAAATGTCACCTAGGATGGGAACCTTTATCCTTAAGAGACAGAACAGAGGCAGATGTAGGCAAGAAGCAGGCAACTCAACATGTAGACTGTCACATATAGCGAAAGGGCTCCCTTTTCTTTCTTTGTAAGTCGATTTATAAGTTATCTTGTAACTATGATCAGTACACTATAAAAACCTTTGGAGAAGGCAGGGATATGTTTCTTATTCATTAATGAAATAGAATTATTATATCGCAAGTATAAGGATCTCAGGGTGGTGGCATATATATATATATATATATATATTACTGGAAAATTATTTGATTTGTATACATTTTACTGCTCGACTTGCAACAAAGGAGGGAGATCGATACACGGGACAATTCAGAAGAACGTATAATCCTTTTCAATATACAGCCTCCTTATTGAATCGAGATGCGTATTTTAATCGATGTAATAGCTCCATTCGATACTTGAAGGCATACCGAGCCCGGCTCTACAGAATATATTCAACTAATACTGAATAAAGTTATAGAGGTCTTCCTTGCATTAGACTACAATTGAACGAGGCATGAATGCTTATTGCAGATTGCATGACTTCTCATGATTATGGCATTATTGACGTTTCCTGGAAATCTACTAACAGAACATTTCATAGCATTATGGCATTATTATCATACCACAAATAGCATTATGGAAATATTCAAAGAAGGGTATTAAAGAATATTTATATTACCTCATTAATAAAAGAATATTAGAAGCCAAAATTTTTGCAATAATATTAAAATGTTTCACAATAAATTGGGGTTATAATTGTAGATGTTTCATCCTTAAAAGTTTTAGGAACAAGAAATATTATAATTATAATTTAGATACGTATTAAATAATTAGAAGAGTAATAGAAGAAAAGATTCAGAGCAGAAGAAGATTTGGGCAACCCGAGCTGCGATGGCTGGATGGAGTCAGTGGCTGGTATACCCTCTACGGCTGGTAGCTATTTAACTAATATAATTTATCTGTCGAAGCTGCATATATTTAATATATTCTCTCAAACTACCCAATATACCCATGTTTAAACGTTATATTAATTTTCAAGCAATGTACATGATGGCCGAAAATAAGCTACACAATAAAAGAAATAAAGGATATAAGATTCGTGGTAAAACAATATAGAAACAATAAACAAAACAAGATTGGGAAATAAAAACAAACAATCAAAAGAACTGCCAGTACCTCATTCTTTTTAAGTTAATTACTTAAAGACTCCCTGAAATAAAACGAACTAATTCCACTAAGTGACCTACATCCTCCCCATTCTAGACCCTGTGTCTCTTTTTGTTCAATTTCCCATATTCTTGTTTTTTTATCGTTTCTTTCATATCATATCAAAGTTAGTTTTTCATACAAGACTGAAAAGACAAGAAACTGCTCGACGTTTTCGCCTACTTCAACATTTACTGGACAAACGCTCTAAGCTCCCAATTAATTATAAAATACTCATTTGCATGACAGTTATCAGACCTATTTGTACATACGGAGCTGAGCTTTGGGGCTCTACTAAACCACCCAATTCATCTCGTATCCAATCCTTACAATCCAAAATCCTTCGTAAAATCCTCAATGCTCCTTATTATGTCACAAACTCATCCATCATGATCTTAATATCCCATATGTTGCTGATTTGGCCCAAACTAGATACCTATCCTTCCATGACAAGCTCCATCCAAACTTGAATCCGCCAGTCTCTCAATTTGCTTCCCATTCTATTCCGAGCGTCTGAAAAGAAGATGACCTCGGGACCTTCTACTATAGAACTTTATTGGAGTGCTACCGATGGGTAGTTTCTCCACAATATTATTACAGTTGTAAATATCAATAAACTAATCTAAAAAAAAAAAGTTCGTTTTACTAAAGGATTGACGGAAGGGTCTTTAACATCATCCATAGAAAAAAAATTTAATCAATTTTTGAATGATCAACATGGAGCAATAATAAGAACTGACACGATATTTACTTCACCACATTAATTTAATAGATTTATTACCTAATATATAATAAAAATTAATAGAAAAAAAAGGCAGTCTTGTGTACAGCCGGCAGAGGTGAAACTTTGGAATTTAGAATCGAAATACTATTAACCTTTAATAATGCTAGTTGTAATGCAATTGGCCTTAAAGAAGACCTGTAATGTGGGTCCAAACGTTGGATCTTTAATAAACAGTTCTCCTAACTTAAGAACAATTTTTTTTTTTACATCCACCGGGACCATTTTCTTCCTTTCAAATTTTATTAAACTAGCCTGCTTTTTTGACCTATTAGAAAGGGGGAAGCATGGAGAAGACGTACCAATGCGGTGCTGGCAAGTCTATTCAAGACCCCGGACGTGGTCAAAGTAAGGCTTGGTAGGTTGCGCTGGGCTGGCCATGTCACCAGAAGGGCAAATGTTGAAGGGCCCAGAATAGTATTAGAAGAAAGGGTTCAGTGGAGAAGAAGTGTAGGGCGACCCAGATTGCTTGATGGAGTCAGTGAGGACTCCAGGAGCCTACTCAACATCCGGAACTGGAGGGCTGCTGCACTGGACAGGGAGGACTGGCGAAAAGGTATTAAGGAGGCCAATGCTTATGGGCTGTAGCGTCATGCAAGAAGAAAAAGAAGAAGATTCAATAATTATATGAAACTATGATTATAGCTCGGTATTTTCAATTCATTCAAAAACATAAACCTTTTATTTATTTTTTGTAATATCGTTACCATGACAATAAGAGCTATTATAAACATTTGAGTTTTCGGTGTTGCTCTTTTATATGTAATGTCTTGTAATACAAATCGTAATCGAAAATTAAAGTTAGAAAATTAATTTAATAAATCCTTCACACAGGGTAGCCATGAATATCGTCCCAACCATCGCAAAGTATCGAGTGTGAAAACAACAATTTTCGTTTTCGACTTATAGCAGTTGCTTTAGGATTGATAATTGATATAAAATTCATATAGAGGCATCTATCAGTCACAAAAACAATGTAAAACGAATGTCATTGGTTTGACTATAGGCACTAATTTTTATTGAACCTCGAAACTGTTTTTTTTTTTTTAATTCTCCTCAAAGGAGGTAATCCAAAAATTCGCCCAGACACATCAGGGTCGCCTGCAAGACCACGTTAACGCCGAGGCCGCCCATATCCTCGACATCAATGCACTAATAAGAAGGCTAAAGAGAAGGAAGCCCCATGAACTAATATAAAGTTGTGTTTTATGTTCAGAGCTAGATACATTTGTAGCTCCTTAATTGTGAAAAATAAAACTATATTATGTATATATGTTTTAAGTGTGTTATTATTATTATCAGAAAAAATAGTTGTTAATAAGCTCGTAAAGAGCTTGATTGTAATATAAATAAATACAAACATCTCCTCAAAAGTGCCAAAAGTACAAAAGTAGATTTTCACATTCGATAGTTGGAAATGGCAGGGACGATATGTTACCTGAGGATCTTCTCTAGAACTTAGCGGACACCTAAGAAGGGCTGGGTGAGGACCTGGTCTCTTCGAGGTCACATAGGAAAACTGGTTAAAGAAATAAACCCGAAGCATCCATTTATTAAAAATAAAACTTATATTGAACCAAAATAATTACACCTAACATTTAATAATGATAATAATAATATTCCGAAAGTCGTTAAGAAAAATAATAATTACAACTACAAAAGAATTCACCATCAATAATAATTATCCCAAAACCACTAATAAAAATAATAATTTCCATATGAAACAAGATCCATCATCCATAACAATAATCATATAGACCCTAATAATAATTACCATTTAAGTCCCATCCTCTCTAACCATAATTCTATAAGCACTAATAATAATTACAGTTTAAATATAAGATCTGCCATCTATATTGTGGTCGAATCGCGATGAACAAAAGATGAAACATAAAATATTTAATTTTCAGAATTGAGTGGCTCTATCAACAACTGAACTACCATCTGGCTTTACATGAAATCTAGTCTGACTACAATATATCAGAAAATTCATATCTTCCGACTCCATCTGGCTTCTGATCGGGTCCCGATACTTCTCCAGCCTGGACAGCTCATCTTCCTTCCAGTGGACCACGATCCTGCTCGCCGTGAGTACCAGTTCTCAACTCTCTCTTATGGGGGAAAACGAACGGGTATTTAACGGCTCACTCGAGCATAAACATTTTTACCTCTGGATCCGGGAGGTGCTGCTACTGGTGGAAATAATTAGAAACATATTCTATAGAAATTCTATTTCTAATCTATAAGAAATATAGAATATATATATATATATATATATATATATATATATATATATATATATATATATATATATCATATAAGAAAAAATATGTCTGTGTAATTATATAGAAATATAGAAAAATATTAATTAAATATTCGATTAGCGCCGGTATCAATCAAAACATTATCGAATGAATCATTCATCATAACTACCTTCACCGAAAGCTTAATTAATATTTCTTGGTAGCTGGATAAGAAATAACCGAACTAGAGAAAAAATGTACATACATTTTTTTTTAAAATTTAATTATTAATATTTAAAACTTTATTACAACAATACAACAAGTAAATAGGATAATTGATACATAATGGCATGAGAATGACAAGTAGAGAAACTACCCACTGAAAGTACTCAAATCAAAGTTCAACTAAGAAGATCACGTGGCCATCTTCTTTTCAGACGCCTCGGAGGATTATCGGGAATTGAAGAGGTAGCTAGGTTTAAAACTAGAGGGTTGGAGTGGTAATGAAGTTTGTTATGAAAGGATAGATACCGGGTTCGGTTCAAATCAGCAACAAAAGGGACATTAAGGTCGTTATGGATGGGTTTATTCTTAACAAAATAAGGAGCATTGAGGATTTTACGAAGAATTTTGGGCTGTAAGGATTGGATACGAGAGGAATTCGATGGCTTAGTGGAGCCCCAAAGCTCTACTCCCTATGTCCAAATAGGTCATATGATGGTCATGTAGATGAGTCTATTGTAGTTAATTGGGAGCTTGGAGCGTTTGTCTAGTAAGTGTTGAAGTAACCTGAAACGTCGAGCGGTTTCTTGTCTTTTCAGCCTTGTACTAGGATTCCAGGTTAATTGTTTGTCGAGATGCAACCCTATGTATCGGATCTGTTCTACAGGCACCAGTGGGATATTATTAAAGGATACTGAAGGGCAGGAAGTCATTGGTTTACGACGTAAGGTAAAAGTGATTTGATCCGATTTTTGAGAATTTATTTTAATTCTCCAGTTTTGACACCATTCTTCAAGATCAGTGATATTGGATTGGATGCTTTGGGATGTAATAAGTGGATTGGTTTTAACTCATAATACACATTTACTATCAGCATACGTGGTAAGGTGACTGATAATACACATGTAGCATCAGTATACGTGGTAAGGCGACTGATAATACACCTGCATCATCAGCATACGTGGTAAGGATAGTATTAGGATGAGTCGGGATGTCATCTGTATAAACTGTATAAAGGATTGGGCTTAGGATACTACCATGAGGAGTATATACAATAAGGGTAATGGAGGAATAACATTTAAATGGTATAAAATAAATATGATATATATTATACTTTGAAGAATAAGAACTTACATGTATAAAAAATTATATACAAATATAATAATAATTAATATATAAAGATAAAAATCATGCTAAAATGAGGTTCATTGGACCAGAAGCAGTGAAAAAATTCTTCAAGCTCTGTTTGGGAAGCCTCCAAAACATTAGTTGAAGTAAAAGCATTCAGGGTGTCCTTAGTTTTTTAAAAAATAAAAAACTTATTGTATTCATCCGTAAAACCAAACACAACCAGAAAACCGTAAATATCTCGAAGAGAGAACATTGGATCATCTTGTCCTGCAAGGACCTTGATTCATTTATGTTAGGTGATAGTGTGAAAGAGATCAAGAAAGCATAGTTGAAAGAGTGACATGCTGAAGACAGTAGAAATGGTTATGGTTAATTATTAAAGAAAGCGTTTAGCCATCATTGATTATAGCAACCAAATTATTATTTGGCCAGTTTTCAAATAAATTATCTCACCGGTTTAAAGTTGGTCGAATTGAACTAACAGGCGAATAACATCTGTGGCCCAGCCTTCGAACCTGCAATCACCACAGTATTTATACTTACTTATACTTTGTATAAATATTATATATCTTAATATAACTATTATATAGTGTATATTACTTATCTTTGTTTTTAAAAAAACACTCAATTTATTTATATGTGTAGATAGATATATTGGTATGTATTAAAAATACCGATGAGGTAGAATAATACTAAATATAAAATATAAACCAATTCACATTCTTATAAAAAATAAATATCATAATTAAAAGAAATTTGATATTTGAGAGTCATTTATTTTTATTGTTATTTATCATTTATATTATATCATTATTCATGAAACAGATAATAAAATATGTAATAATTAAGCTTAGAATGCTTAATATACTTATTTATTATGTAACTAGGAGTGATTTTGGTAAGTAACCTAAGCACAAAGCCAACGAAAATCTTATAAAGATGTATTGAATTTGCACCACTACAACCCGTGAATGGTCTTGTTAGGAATATACTGCTTCTAAACCAATGGCTGTGCAGGAATTTGGTCTTAACTATATTGGTTAACTGTTTTCAGATAACATAAATCGTATCATTCTCGTAGTTTTTGACTTGAAATGGGATTATAATATAAAAAATAACTCCTTTTCAAGCTACCGTGTTCCTTATTCACTACGAAAATAACTCGTTTCTGCTTACTTAAGTACAAGAAACTCATTTTGGAGTAAATTAGACATAACTTCTTTTTTCACTGGGGCTGTAGATATTTTCCACCCGCCTATAATAACTACAATTATATATGCATTATATACATATATATATATATATATATATATATATATATATATATATATATATATAAAACATATGTGGTGTAGTCTTCGAACCTGCACCCAATACAGTATTTATATTTACAGTTACTTGCAATTTGTATAACATTATATATCTCATTAAAATATTAGTTAAAACAATCAAAGAAATTATCATTAAAATATTCACTATCCATCGAAATAAGTCGAATGGGTCCGCTAGAGCGCAGCAGCGTACAGAGGTGCACTGAATATGCTGACGCTAGCATATAATAGAATTAACCTATGTAATGAGCTGATTCTTCTCCATGTTTCACGGTTTAAGGACTTGTATTCCGGTATTCAAGGGGAGAAAGATGAGTCCTGAAGTTGGGAATGTTTCTTTCTACTTTAGTTTTCTAGTTTGTTATATTTTGAAGCGCCCTTAACCAGCTTCCATTGGCGTTTAATGCCAGTGACGCGGCTGGGAAAGGGGGCTGGGGCCTCCCGGACTCCAGCTTTGCCAGGAAGAAGCTCAGTTCGGGGACCCCAGGCAAATTGTAAATAGAGTATGAATGTGTACAGTATATTTCTTTTATGTTTTATTTATTATTATTATTTTTTTTTATTACACATATATAAGTATATATATATATATATATATATATATATATTTTTTTATTTTTTTTTTACTTTATTTTTGTATAGATTTTTTCGCTTGTATATATTTATTTATGCATTTATTTCGTTTATATCATTGATTTTTTATTGAATGATTGTAAGCTACATAGCACCATTACTTATTGCCCACAACAGGCAGATTGTAATGCTTCAATAAAGTGTTTTTCTTCTCTCTCTCTGAGTTTGTTATATTCTGGATGTAGCAAGATAATAGTTTCATTTAATGGTAGAGCCTATCCGCCAACTATGCCAATCAAGTATATCATATTTATTCAAATACTAGCTTATGCCCGCGGCTTCGCTCGCGTGAAATTTGGTCTACCACATATAGTTTCGTGAAAGATCATTTTAAATAAATAATTTAATTATTTTTTTTAAAATATAAGCTACTGGTTCATCCAAAATTTCAAAACTGACGTATTCTATACAACCTTTGAACAACCCCTATTATATTAAAGGGGAAACCCTTAGAGTGGAATTATCCAAATTTCTTTCTTAAACTATACGAAGAACCTATCTACAAATTTCAAGATGCTATGTTCCTAATTTGCCTTTAATTATGTACTATAACAGGGGGGGCACATGTCCCCGTGCCCCCACATAAATCTTCCCTTGCTGTAGCCTATGATGTATAACCTATTTTGCTTAGTAAGTTTCATCCAAATCCGTTCATTAGTTTTTGCGTGAATGAGTAACAAACATAAATACAAACATTCGCATTTATACGCGTACTATTAATAGGATATCAAAAGAATAGTTTCACTCATGTTCTTTCTGTTATTTTAACAACTATTATCATGTGATTTGCCTTTAATTATGTACTATAATGGATTCCCTACAGTACCTAAAAAACAGGCGGGGGGGGCACGCACCCCCTTGCGCCCCCTTAAATCCGCGCTTGCTATAGCCTATGTGTTATTCTGATGTATAACCTATATTACTGTAAAGTTTCATCCAAATCCGTTCAGTAGTTTTTGCGTGGAAAAGAGACAAACATACAAACTTTCACATTTATAATATTAGTAAGATATAGTTTAATAATTAGAATATTGAATTATTCATATAGCATTACTGCTAAATACCGAATCATTATAACTAGTTTTAAATATAGTAAAATGTAGTATATATCGAAATATGTAAGGACTGCAAAGCGGTTACATAAAGATAGAGTTGCCCCTTCAGTAGGCAGTGGATACTTCCCGCACGACAGTTCGGTCGTACCGGCTAGGAAGCT
Source organism: Arma custos (assembly GCA_037127475.1). Lineage (NCBI taxonomy): Eukaryota > Metazoa > Arthropoda > Insecta > Hemiptera > Pentatomidae > Arma > Arma custos. Next base: position 14,146,388 of record CM073760.1, on the reverse strand, counting down.
TCTTGCGCCGTTGTCTCAGTTCTTTGCTATTTTAACTGTAATAAGAAAAATACCTATACCATATCTAAATCTAAATACCAGTACCTAAATATCTCGAGCTGGTACAAAAATATGTGTTTTTGGCTCGATTAATTAAAAATAAAGTACGTCATATCACCCTATCTCTTACGAACTAATTTAAAAAGTAGAAAAGAATCTCTAGGGAACTAGCAACAAAGGCGACAACTTAATAAGCTAAAATATTGTAGCCCAACATGTAGCAGAGGTCATGATCAGATTAGTGCACCTTGGATTCTCCACAGTACCTAAAAACTGTCGTTGGGGCACGTGCCCCCGTTCGTCCCCCTACATCCGCGCTTGCTATAGCCTATGAGTTATTCTGAAGTATAACCTATATTTATATTATATTGGAAAGTTTCATCCAAATTCGTTCAGTAGTTTTTGGGTGAAAGAGAGACAAACATACAAACTTTCGCATTTATAATATTATAAGGATATGTTTTCTATTTTTTTTTGTAATGAATCGATCCGTATAATTATGATTACTTTCGTTTTGATTATTATTATCGACAGTTGTTAGGTGTAACCTTTTTGTTTTTCACAAAATTATATTTTATGAGATGTTTTCATGTTTTGGATTCGTTTCTTTCCCACATTTTGTTTGGTATCCACTGATGTACATTGTTTCCTACCCAGCCTCTTCCATGTGACTACGAAGTCTAAAATAGGAGCTGCAGGTAACAGTAGTAATACAACCGTAAATAACCATTATATAAATCAAGATTATATCAAGAGCCATTACAGCCCCGGTAAATAAGTGGTTAAGTAGAATTTTCTCAAAATTCCGTTACTTTTATTTAGGGAAACGAAATCGCATTATTTTTGTCTCGATTCTACTTCCCTCAACAAAAATATTTCTCCCATGACGAAATTCCAGTTAACTACTTATTCACCGAGCTACAGATATATCTTAAATTGTATAGCAAAAATCGAACATAAATAGGAGGTGAATTAACATATTATCTCATTTATTTTTCTAAGAAGAAAATGCGAAAAAAAAAAGAAAAAGTGTTTCTGGGAGTAACGCATGAGGTGTCTCTGGTGTCCAACCAGTTTTACTAAAGTAAAATAAAATATTGCATCAATAAAAACTTTTTTATACTGTAGGAAGATGTTGGTGTATAATATATATAGTATGTGTGTGTGTGTGTAGGGCAAGGTAAAAACGGAAGAGTGCTCTTGAATTATCTACGGCAGTAGTTGAACCTGAACAGGCTGTTGAGGTAGAAACGCCCTCCTTCACATCAAGCCACGATAAAAGCGAGCGGCTAGGAAATTATTAATTTCAGGTGAGGCGCGAGTGACGTCAGCGAAGTGGAGGAGGCAGGAGAGGGGGGAATTAAATCCTACCTCGAAGCTAAACCTCATCAAATGGAAGCTGCCTCTCGCCCTGCTCTGTCTGTCATCTCGCCTGTCGTAACATCTGCCTATAAAGCAGGTTTATTGTAGCCGCGTTAACCGTAAGTGGGATCTCGATTATTCCTGGTAATGGTACGTAGGTAGATGAACAGGTAAGCAGAAGGAGGGATTATTGAAGTGAAAACTTCTTTAGCACCATTTAGTGACTTTCCGCGATACTAGCGACTCCTAGAGGAATGTGTATGAGTTTTACAATTTTGTTGAACCAAGTTTAGTTTAAAGTTTCGGATTCCATTGATCCTTAAATAGTTGTGTAATTCATACTAATAGTAAATTAAACCGTCAAGAACTCATTAAACTTTTGTTTTACTCTAAGAGATATTATTCATTATTCATAGTAGATTGTCTTGTTTGATGAAACTATTGAAAGTAAAAATGATCTAAGTATTGTTAAACGAGGGGCAACCTGTGATCTAGCGGTTGGCATAACAACCTAAGTCCAGCTTCACTGGTTCTTAGCCTGGCAAGTGGTCCCTAGGAATTTTTAAAGATAGTAAAAAATACTTGTTTATGCCGTCCTTCTGAAGGAACGATAAACGTGGGCCCTTTACTATTTCAGGTACTCGTTAAAATTGCTATCGTAATTTAACCTGGATAGGCAAAATTTAGAGCTCACATTGTAGTACCGTCCGATTAGCCATAGCAGCATAAAGTCACCTTAAATGAACACACTATCAAGTATTGTTGAACTGAACGATAATGAATAGTTGTCAGGATTTTAAAATTATTCAAAGAAAGAAATTAGCCAAAAGGGTCCTGGACCCTAGCGGACCCTTAGGGGGGCGCACGGGGGCAGGCGCTCCCCTCCCCCGACAGTTTTATAGGAACTGTGGAGAATCCATTATAGTACATAATTAAAGGAAAATAACATGATCATAGTTGTTAAAATATCAGAAAGAACAAGAGTGAAACTATTAGTTTTGATATACTTAAAATATCAGAAAGAACAACAGTGAAACTATTTGTTTTGATTTACTACTAATCTTACTAATATTATAAATGTGAAAGTTTGTATGTTTGTCTCTCTTTCACGCAAAAACTACTAAACGGATTTGGATGAAACTTTACAGTAATATAGGTTATACATCAGAGAGAGAACTTACAGAGAGAGAACTTAAAATGTTTAAGCAAGCGGGAATTAAACTTTTTAAGTCAGAGTTCAAACACTGGTTAAACACCCACCCTGGGAGAAGAGTCGTGGTCTGACCGGAAAGATGAACCTTCAAGGTATGATTCTCTATTTTTACGGTAGTCTGACTAGATTCAGGATGTAGTCAGATAGTAGTTTCAGTTGATGATAGAGCTAATCAATTAAATTTATCCTATTTTTATTTAGTTGTAGCGACTCAATCACTGAACAAATGGGGTTGTGAATATTTTATTACATATTAATTATTATTGTTATTAGTTCATATGGAGTAGAACTTTGGGGTTCAGCAAAAAAATGTCTCATACACAAGATACAAATAACACAGTCCAAAGTTCTCAGAAAAATTACTAATGCACCATGGTGCATAGTAGAAGATATTATATCACACTATACACAACGACATGAACATTACCACTATAAAATCATATATTCATAACAAATCCATAGCATTCTACTCATCGACACAATCACCCAAACCCACTCGTTGATCCGCTTTCCTACTCCCTGTTACCTGGACTTGATAGGAAAAGATTAAAAAAACATTATCCAAGAGACCTACTCAGCTATTGATATTTTTATTCCAAAACAATGATCTTGTAGAAGAGCGAAGAGAAAGACATTTCCATCAAATTTGCTGGATGCGCAATTGTGCAGGTGCAAATGAAAATTAAATGAAATGGATGATATTGATTATTAAATGAATTAAATGAGATGGAATGTTATGTATTTGTTGTCGATGAGTGAATGTTCATGTCGTTGTGTATAGTGTGATTCGAAACATACCATGGTGCGTTAGTAATTTATCTGAGAATTTTGGACTGTGTTGTTTGTATCTTGTGTATGTGAACTTTTTTTTCTCAAACCCAATGTTCTGCTCCATATGTCCAAATAGACGATTAAAAGCGAACGCGATGCGGTGGACGCACGAATTCAAAGCGAAGCGGTCGCACAGCGGCTCTGTCCTTTTCCGCGACCCACCACTTTTCAGTAGACACTGTGCATGACTGACTTAAATATAAAATACTCAAGAAGTATGTAATAAGGCAGAGAAGTTGAACTAATACTGTATTCTCAGAATGGCATATTTATGGAGAATATCCCAATTTGTTTGAGGAATTACGGACCCAACCCTTATTATTCAAGGAATATTGTGGAATATTGGCAACAACGTTTGACTATATTGTGAAAGCCATTAAACCTGTTTTACAATTTACTAATAATAATTTTTAGGGACCTATTTCTGTTGAAGAATGATTAATGGTGACTTTAAGGTAATAAAAAAAATATATTGGTGACTTTAAGGAAAGAAAAAAAAATATTGGTGACTTTAAGGTAAGAAAAAAGGAAAAATGTATATCTTTTATATTTATTACTAGCTGACCCTGTTGTAATAGTATTAAAAAATATTAGTTAAAGTTTGAATTTAAAAGGAATAATGAATTAATGAAAACACGGATTAAATAGATTTTTGATTTTACATTTTATTCATCTTATATCTAACTATTATTATATTATATAATAAATACATAATATACAACACTTATAACTGAAGATTGCAAACTTGGATATACACTGTTCAGATGTGCCCTTACAACATCAAGCGTCACTGCTACGATCGACGCTTAATCGATAATAATAACTCCGAAAATTTCATGGTTTTCGGTCGTTAATCGAAATAAAATATAGCCTATATTTTAAGGTAGACAATGTTACGCATCTGTGCCGAATTTCATTAAAATCGGTCCAGTAGTTTCGGAGATTAGCCCGGAAAAACATCGTGACCGGAGATTTTTATATATATATAGATAAGATTCCGGTCATTTGATACATGATCGGACTGAACTCAGCTTCTATTAGACCTACAGAGCTGCGGTTGGGTTCAAATTGTAGAAAATAAATCTTTTTTAAAAAAGGTCGATTACGTTTTTTAGACAAATAATTGTTTTTTTTCTAGAAATTTTTGAATTTTTTTTCAAATCCAAAAAAATAAAATACAATAAGAAAAAAAAAATAGTAGAAACCTTCCCTAGAGTGTACTGAACTACTTTCCAAAGTTTCATGACAATCGGATGATTGGTATAGTAATGCATAAAGGACAAACACACATACATTCATTTTTATATATAAAGATTAAGAAGTATTAGTAGTAAGTATTATTTTTTTGTTTTATCCTCCTAATTTATTTATGTACAATACAGAACAAATAAAAACTTATATCAAACATATAACACTTGTAACTGAGGCCATCTTTTACTCTAGGGTATGTTAATTATTTTAATAGTTTTAGTATTATAATAATTCACACAGAAGAGTTATCGAAGTGAGAGAAAACTTTAAATTGTATTTTTATCAACATCCACTACAAAGAGTGTAAAATAGCAAAAAACAACGTGTAATAAATTATTAATTAATAAATAAATGTGTTGTACTTACTTTTAGTCCCAGTTATTTCAGCCAAATCTTCCAATCAAGATAATAATCGGTTGTGATAATTTTTATTTATAGGACGTTCTTGTTTATATCTTAGACATTTATAATTATATAAATTATAGATATTTATAATATTAAAATAATAGTAATAATAAATATTTACACAATGTTTACAATAATATGTATATATATATATATATATATATATATATATATATATATATATATATATAAACAAGACCGCACCGCATCCAATTCAAAATATCAAGCAAACTGTGTGTGTGTGTGTGTGTGTGTATATATATATATATATATATATATATATATATATATATATATATATATATATATACACATATATACATAAATATTGCACATGCAAACTGAATAATGCTGCGATGCAGTGCGGTAGGCCTGAGGAGACCACTCTGTTAGTTGGCAGCTAGTTAGCATAAAATAATTAGCTGCTGGTGCAATTGGGTCGAGTGCTGTTAGTGTCGCTCTTAGGTCTTTACCATTAATATTAAAATGGTAAGTAAGTAGATCACCTCATACTCGTATTACCAGGTATTAATAGTGAACTACTAGGTAGATGTAGTACACTGCAAAGTATAATATATTATAGGATATGAAGAAGTTAGTGGACTAACAGCAGAGGTTCTACATAGTTGGAATGCCAATAGGAAGAACACAGAAGTGGAGAAGTGCATTTCAAGATAAAGCCTCTTAATACAGTTATTGAACGGATATTTGACTAGCAAGAGGAAACTAAATTTATTGTCATATATTCCTCTCTGGTGTGGGGCTCATGCAAAAATCTCACTTAACGACTATTCAAATCATTCAGGAAAAATTTCTTCGTTAAATTACTCATTGCCCCTTTTTCATAACTAATAAATCATTACACAAAGACATGAAGATACCGCTTGTGATTCACTAAGGAAAAACTACAAAAATTTCATGACTCACATGCTGGACACCCAAACATATTGTTACAAACATTGCTGACAAACACATAACCACAGAAGACTGAAATGTCTCTGTGCAGGGATCCACAACAGATAGGGTTGCCAGATGTGTTCGAGAAAAAAACTGGACAACTTTTTAATTTTTTTTATTAGCTCATAAATATTATAGAAAATTACAAAAATGCTTACAATCTACTTTTGGATATATTTAGCATTCGATGACACTGCCTTTAACGAATTTTTATTGCAATAAATGGCCTATTTGAACACAGTGCAACAAGTGCAAAGTCCATCCAGTAAGTTGAACATATAAAAAGGGAAGTTAAGCCTTGGACTACATCCAATCGTAGTAAACGCCATGAAGAGGTGTTCATTGCTCGTCTTAAAATAAGACAAAACCGGTTTACCCACGCACATCTAATTACAAGGGATGCACCTCCGATATGCCCTAAGTATAATTGACCTACATTTTTTAAAGGTCGATATTGACCACTTAAAGTGAAAAATCAATAAATGTTTTTTTATTTCTTCGAACTAGGCAATTCAGGCCTATTAAGTGGTCAATATCGACCTTCAAAAAATGTAATTTTCTCTGGACCCACATTTCTTTTTTTTTTCTGAAATGTACAATACAAAACATGGAAAAAATGTACATAACATTGTTTTCTATCTTTCATAGGCCAAGTAGAAGAAGTATCTGAAGCTCACTACTTCAGTATGCTGTCTTCACAGAAGGTTTTTATATGTCCAGACATTTTCTGAAAGGTTCAAAATACCTTGATTAGTAAGATATTTAGACTAAAAACTCTTAAATAGAATAACTTAATGCTACATTACTTTTCCTCGTTAAGGAGGTATACTAAAGTAATCAACTTTGAATGTTTTTTCTACTTAAACTGTGAAAGATAGAAAAAAATGTTACATACATTTTTTCCATTTTTGGATTGTACATTGCAGAAAAATACAAATAAATAGGGGCCAAGAGGAAACTACATTTTTTGAAGGTCGATATTGACCATTTAAAGTGAAAAGCCAAAAAATGATTTTTTATTTCTTCAAACTAGGCCCGAATAACTACAACTTTTACCTGAATCATTTTTCTGAATTTTGTTTCGTTTAAAATTTAAAAACATTTGATCCACTTGAAATGGCACACCCTGTATATATTTTAATATATACAAAGATAAATAATTATAAATTATAATATTTTTTTTCTAAAGATAAATAATTATAAAAATCAAAAATCTACAGGCGTTGATGACCCCAGGGTTTTACGCCTCTAAGCAACTACGAACAAACAAACAACATCTAGTGCTTTTATTGAAAAAAAAAACAACGCACAATTTACTTTTTACAGTATTTACAGAAAGACGATTTCTTTCGACAGTCCATAAATTTCCCAAGACGCTAAATTTCTTTAAACCAGACATCCAGACGGTCAAGAAAATCTGGGTAAACCGGACAAACATAAAAAAAAAAGACGGACTGTCCGGTCGAAAACCTAACTACAGTGAGATGAACCACAATATGAGTGCCTCCAATGGTAGGTTTCTCCATCCACGCTTCCTCGTGAATCCCTTAGCGGAGGTTTTCAAAAGAAGATCGCATATACATTATGGCCGATGGCATTTGTATAATTTCTGAAATAAATATTACTACTATCTATTATTATTATTCTGTTCATATGCTGAAGATAGGCGAAGTATTGACAAGTGTTTGTGTTTCAAGTTTTGTTTAGAGATTAAAGGTTTTTTGATTGAACTAGGTCTCAGCCTGTATTTTATATTTTATGCATTTTTCGAGCTTTAGCTTTTCAATTTTAATACACGTATTTTTAAGAAATAAATATATACAAATCAGACTTACTGATATCTAAATTATGAGAGAGAGAGAGAAGAAAACGCTTTATTGAAGCATTACAATCTGCCTCTTGTGGGCAATAAGTAATGGTGCTATGTAGCTTACAACCATTCCATAAAAAATCAATGATATAAACAAAATAAATGTACAAATAAATATATACAAGCGAAAAAATATATACAAAAATAAAGTAAAAAAAAAAAATTTATATATATATATATATATATATATATATATAATAAAAAATATAATAATAATAAATAAAACATAAAAGAAATATACTGTACATATTCATACTCTATTTACAATTTGCCTGGAGTCCCCGAACTGAGCTTCTTCCTCATGAATGAGAACAAAGCAGGAGTTCGGGAGGCCCCAGCCCTATTTTCCAGCCACGCCACTGGCATTAAACGCCAATGGAAGCTGGTTAAGGGCGCTTCACACACAGGTCGTGAGTGGAGAATCTGGCCAGTTCCAGTACTCCAAATAACATTATTATATCAGGTCTCGAGGCCATTGCCGGTTTGATATCTAAATTGTAGCAGATAAATTATCTATATCGATATCTATAAATGATTTAAATTTATCTGGATCAACTACAGAGAGATGAACCACGCTAGGAGTGAGTTCAATTGCAGTTTTCTCCATCAACGTATCCACGTGAATCTCTTAGGGGATGTTTGCAATAGAAGATCACAGAATGATATTATACAGAATACAGCAAAGCATTCATAAATGGGTTCTTCAATTATTAAGAAATAGAAGAAAAGTGTTTCAAGCAAGTATACATGTCACACAACAATCTTCAATTGAGTAAAAGAGAACACTGTGTTTCTAAAGAAACACACGAAAAAAGAAAGCAAAAACTAATAAGCTATCCCACTTGTTTTAAACCTCTTTACTTAAAGTAACAATATAAATAGATGTTCTATTATACGAGTAGACCAACTCGAAGTTGAAGAAATTGCAAATAGAAGATTAAAAGTAAGGAAGAGTTCTGAACGAACAGAGTTAAGAAGGAGAATAAATACTGTAAGTACTGATGCTATAGTAACTAGTCCAGAATTTAATCTAGATCAATTATTCTAAAACTCGTCACATATATTGGATGGATAATGGCCACTCCGCTGGTAGAGCACTGAGTTGCCATGCCGGAAATCTTGGTTCAAATCGCGGTGCGGGTAAGACTTTTATTTAGTCTGTTTGCAGCCGAATATAGGATCTAGAACTCTCTGGTGGCTCACTCAGCCCCCAAAATATAAAAGTAGGGTACCCAAAATAAGGGGGGATCTTGTTCATTCGTTGTCCATGGAATAGTACAGTCTCTACCACTTACTAAATCCCAGACCCGTGGTACTTTTTTTGTTGTTATATTTATTGGATGATTCCTAAACACTTTGCAGAGAGATAGTATAGATCATGTATAACGAGAGTGCAAATGAGAATTCAAAATGAGTTGTCTACCTGAACAGACTTAATGATGCTCTTAGTTAATGTATGGAGTAAAAATATATTTCCAAATATCTCACATCTGTATGCACAAAAACCTGTACTTGTGTTTCAAAACCCATGAAGGGTTTTGAATTCAAAACATGTTAGGAATGTTTCCTAGTTAACGGTTCTACGAGCTCATTCGGACGAGATCACACTCAATTTTAAGGTTTCTTCCACAAAATTAAGTTTCAGGTTTTCAACCCAAATTTTCTTCCAAATTTCGACAAAAATGTAACACCATGCTCCCTTTAGCTGAAAGAATGTCCACTGAAATAGGAAAGCTGAAACTGGTCAGATTAAACAAGATTCAAAATGACATTCCTCCTTGGACCAATTTAAAACATAATTTAAACCTGAAACTGACAAAATTTAGGAAAGAAAGTACAAAGCCCGTAGAATATATAGAAATGTTCAATAAAATAATTAAGTCTTTACCAGAGCAGTTACTAATATTCAATGACGGGTCTAAATCGGATACTTTAACAGGTTCCGCCTTTGTCACACCCGAAGCTACCGACAAATATAAGCTACATCAACTTAGCTGTATATATTCAGCAGCCATCGGAATGGCCATCTGATATGTCATGTTATTTGGTTATGACCTGTTGAAAATGTGGTAGTAGTACTCAGACTCTTTCAGTGCCCTAAAAGCCATGAGTAACATGTGCCCAGACTACCCTGGGATAGAATATATATTAAACCTTACAAAACAGCTACATGATGTTGGAACATCGATACATTTTATCTGGTCACCGGCACATGAAGGTATTATAGGCAATGAACTGGCTGATAGGGCAGAAAAAGAAGCTTTAATAATAATTTTCTTTGTAATTATTATTGTGATTGTTACTAAAAAATTATTATACTACTGTGTGTATTATTATACTGGCATATATTATTATTATATAGACATATATATCACAGATTTCTCTGGCGCCAAATTAACATTCCGGAATTAAAATTCAAGGGATGTGTAAATGTTTTACTGATTTAAGAATTTTCTAACAATTCTGCAGGTGTCCAGCAGAACTGCCTTTTGTGCCAATTTTAATTTTTCTAAATGGAGGCCAAGGTCTTCTGTATTCTCCCTTGAGCTTTTCAATATCAGACCATTCGAGATAATGACTATTGGAAATATGAGCACTTTCTCCAAATGATAAAGTGATTTTAACTCAATAGACAGTTCTTGGTATTTCCTAATTTTTCTGGCTCTGGTGTTCATTACGTTTGAATCACATGGGACTGCTATTTCTATGATTCTACCAACTTTATTCGCTTTTTGGATCAACAAAATATCCGTCCGGTTATTATCCTGTGGTCCGTGATTATTTGCTCATCCCAGTAAATTTTTATTTCATTATTTTCTAAAAAAATTTCCGGCTGATACCGATAGTAAGGCACTTCATCTCCGCCCAACAGTCCTTGATATACTTTGGTGATATATTTTCGCCACATTGTTATCCCTGATCATGTTGTCCGTCCCAGCCAGTGCTTCGCAGCCATTTTCCACATGCTGTATGGACTCATGGGTTCGAACAGAGGTGACATTTATCCATTATCAGGTTCTTAAGAATGTGCTTTCTGTAGGCTCTAGTAGCAATTACCTGGTCCTGTATGGCTACGGAAAACCCTTCAGTCTCTCCGAACAGTTGCTCTATCTTTAACCATTCAACTGAGAGTTCATTGTCAATCTCAGGCTGATACAGCTGATGGTAAACTCTGCCATGTAGTTCCTTCTCCTTCCAAATCGTCTCGTAGTGATACTCTTCATTAATATCATGGAGGATAGGGTCTTTAAGATTTAGGGCAGTGTAATTTTCGTCTAATTGTCTCATCATGCCGATTACTGACGATGTACTTGTCATAAAGTACTCCTTCATGGATTTTACTTGCTTTCTGCATGAATATTCCATTGAAATTAGCCCACGGCAACCTTCTTTTCTGGGAGAATAGAGTCTAGCCACAGATGCCTTTGGGTGATAAATTATCACTATGACTATGATGAACTATCACTACAAATATGAATTACCATATGTCATCATTGTGCGCACCGTGCGATCCATCTTTTGTAGCCAATGTATTTATGGCATTGATTCTATTTTTTCCATTCAGCTGACTTTTTAGAATTAGTTGCAGTATTTTTTAAACTTGGCAGATATTTCGCTAAATACACTTTTCTTGGATATTTTTATAGCTTGCTTGATGCCCAGGTATTTATAATATTCTCCCATCGATTGGTGCCTCAAGATAGCTCCTGAATTAAGTTGTATAGAGGTTCCGTCCCTTATATTTCCGTTGACGGTAGCGCACTTTTCGATACCAAAAGACATACAGATGGAGTTTGCTGAATTTTATTACTATGATTATTATATTATTAATATTATATATTATTATATTAATATTATATATTATTATACTAATGTATGAATTATTATACTTGTACTATGTTAGTGTTACTAAAATTATTGTTACTAAAAAATTATTACTTTACTAAGGCGTTGATGAACAACAGGTTTAACGCCTCTAACTTGAAACAACCAAACCAAACCAACCACTGAGCTACAAGGGATCGTATCCAAGCCAGACAATTCCATTCTCTTCACCGATCCTATATCCCCGTGTTCTCGCAATTTTTGCGATTTATACACGGGGAAGAATGTTCGTTGAGCATTACTTTAATTGGGATCTCGTTGACTTATTTATTTTTTTTTTTGTTTCGAATCTCCATTTATTTATATAAACAAATATTTACAATATATATATATATATATACAATACATAAATATATATATATACGGAAATAATTATAGTACTTTTTCTACCCGGAGGTATTTTAAGCAATACATAGAATGAGTCCGCTGAAGGCGGGTTCTCTAAACCGGCCAAGGCCGCTGATTCTATACATTCAAAGCAGGGAGAGACGCTTTAAGGGATTAGGTGATAGGAAGAAGAAAGGGGGGAGAGGAAGGAAGAAAGGAAGAAAGGCTTGGACAAGGGAGTCCTCATCCCATCCCTAGGCCAATGAGAGCACGTCGACCAAGGGGACACTGCCTTGCCACCTCCCAGGTCTGGGAGGGGGAACTATGTCTCTAAAGAGTGGGTTGCTACACGCCTTCAGCCCATCAAAAAATTTGATGTGCCTCCGGCTAATGTAGTTCGGTATAGACGGGAGTTTCAGCTCCTCATAGATTTTAGTATTACGCGCCCTTTGGAGCGACGTGCCTTTAACTATACGCCTAAGGATGGAGTTCTGGAACTGCTGTAGACTTTTTAGTGTGGTTTTGTAAATATGTTTAAGGAGCGGCGCACCATGGAGCAGCGTTGGTCTAATAATCGACTTATAAATTTGGCATTTAAGCCGTAACGACAGTTGGGGCGAAGTGAGGAGGTGGTAGAGCCTATTGGACTTTTGTCGGGCCAGTTTCAGCCTCCCCCTGACGTGACTCGAGAAGGTAAAATGCCTATCAAGAGTGACACCAAGGTAGAGGATAGAGTTAGATACACGACGATCTTCATCTTCAATTGTGAAGGTCGTCGGGAGGCGCTTTTTTATAATTAATTATAATTTTTATTTATTAATCTCTTGATGGTGATTATTTTTAATTACGAGAACACGGGGATATAGAATATAGGAATAAAATATTTAAAAATTATAACAATTAAAAAAAAAAATAGAATAAATATTTTGTTTGCCAAAGCTGGTCTCAAATTCGAGAGTATGAGATAAGTAACCCAGCATTCTAAATGGAGCTACATCTCCCCTAGTAATGTTAATAAAGGCTACACAATTTATTTACACTTTACTATAAATAGATCTGTCTCCATCGTGTTTCGCTATAGTAATTTCTATAGCTGAGGGGAACAACTCAATTTACAGAAATTTAAAGTACAACGAAAAATGTCGATGAATATTTCTTTCTGGGGGTGGAACTATACCTAATTGGAAACCTAAATAAAGGCGAAAATAAAGATATAAAAAATGATGACTTTGTTAAAAAGAAAGCGCTTAACTGCTTTTCTTTCGAGGCTCCATAACTCTCTCGCGGTTCTGCCTCGGGAATGAGAACGTAATGCTTTGGATTTTACGACTACTTCAATTTATATTAACTTTATCATATTTCAACTCAGCCTTGGGGGAAAATATATTTTTCAAAGCCTTTATACGTACCGCGTAGGTATTTTTTCGTTTATAAATTTGTTATAAAAGATAATATTATTTTTTTTTAATATTGAAAAGGAAAAGGTAAAAAGAGACCTTATATAAATGTTAAGACCTTATATAAATGTTAAGACCGTGGAAAAATTCCAAAGCAAAGCCCTTAACTCTCCAAAACAAAAACAGAAATAGAAAATATCTGTCCAATATTCAATTTCTGTTTTTGTTTTGGAGACTTAAGGGCTTTCATTGGAATTTTTCCACGGTCATAATATTTATGTAAGGTCTCTTTTTACTTTTCCCTTTTAAATATTAATATATTTTGTTGAATAGCCATAAGTCCTCTGGTTTCTTGATAATGTTCTTCTTTTCTTGCACTTTTACTTTCAATTTTTTCTATGGTCTTTTGTCTTAGGTTTTGTGTTGTTTACTATTATTTTATTTTTTCCTGTTGTGCTTTTTGAAGTTTGGTGAGTGTATATTGAATTTTCAATTTCTGAATTATTTATCAGGTCTTTTTATCTAACCTTATCCAGCTGGGGTCGAATAACCTTCCTTATGATTCATTAGTTGCATTTGAGCCTTGGAGGCGGTGGGATGTTTCTTGGGTGCATTATTCATGTTTTGTTTTGCTGTTATTCTCTTTCTACCCTGAGTATCCTGAATCGGCGAAATATTGGACAGATATTTTCAATTTCTGTTTTTGTTTTGGAGACTTAAGGGCTTTTCGTTAGAATTTTTCCACGGTCTTAACACATATTTTTTTTTTAATGAACTCCATCAAATCATTACGTTTTACACTGTTTCGGACGATAGATATCAACAACTCATTCATATTTTTTATTATCTCATCAAACTAACTTTATTAATAACTTAGAGTGGTTTGGACACCTACTGAGAATCATGAGTAAGAGAACATCCAAAATGACTATGCACTGGTGCCCTGAAGGAAGAAGAATAAGAGACCGACCAAGAATTTCAAAACGAAGATCAAAGTTAACTTAGTCGAACGCAAAACAACAATAATAAGTGTAAGAGAAGACAATATATTACAGCAAAAACAAAATAGGTCACGGTGTGGACAAGAGGTGACAAAACTTCAGGTAGAAAGGGAAAAAGCGACTTCTGCGCAGGTCGTTTTGAAAATCACTGATCTATTAATTGATTAAATAATATATACAAAACTATTAATAATTTTTAGAAGAAAGTTTGCCATGAAATGATTAATATCGGATTCAGGCCAGATCAACAACAAATGGGACTTCATTATGGATTACTTTGTTCATAACAAAGTAAGGAGCATTGAGGAATTTACGGAGAATTTTGGATTGTAAGGATTGAATACGAGAGGAATTCGATGGCTTAGTGGAGCCCCAAAGCTCTACTCTGTAAGTCTAAATGGGTCTAATGGTTGTCATGTATATGACTCTTTTGTAAATAATTGGGAGCTTAGAGTTGTTGTCTAGTAAATATTGTAGTAGCCTGAAACGGCAAGCTAATTTCTTGTAGTTTGTTGTAAATACACTCCCGGCACGAGGCAGTTAGTAGTATACCGGGCAGTGTGATAAACTTGTGTCAGTGAACGGTGACAGTCTTGTGAGTGTAATAAACTGTTTCTGTTTGTTACTGTGTGTCAGTTTTCTGTATTTGGAAATTCTTACGGTCGGTGGACTTTGATTAGTGAACTGTAAGCGTTAATTAGTTATTGTAAATTGTAGTGTAATTTTAGTGTATTTATACAAATTTATGTAAATAGTTTATCTATTTAGTATTAGTAATATCTTATAATATTTTAGTAATTAAATAGAAGTTAGATCTAGGTTATCATCTTTAGAATATTGTTATTATTGTAAATTTATATTAGTCTACTAATTTAATTGTTTGTAACTTCATTGTATTCTTTCTCTCACTTTGTTAATAAATATTAGTATTTTGAATTTAGGAGTAGTTTGATCCATTTTAACACCCAGTAGCCTGTAACAATATCACATAGAAATAATATCTTTAAAGTCTGTAGATTTAATATTATAGCTATATAAATATATATATATATATATATATATATATATATATATATATATATATATATATATATATTGTTACGGGCGCGGGAATTGGCGATTCCTGGAAGAGAACAAAGCCCCCTTGTCGGCAGAGATGAAAGTGGCCTTTCCGCGAAACTTCGCGATCCGTCCCGTATGTTCTAGATCTGGCATTCTGGCTATTTGAACACCATCTCGGCGGGAGTTGAGTCAGAGTGTTAAAGCACACGGTACGGTTAACATCGGAAACAGTGATAAGCCAGTGTAATAAGTCAGTGACAGTTTGTGAGTGTAATTTTGTGACAGTTTGTTATATTTAGAGATTCTTACGGACGGTGGACTTTAATTAGTGAACTGTAAGTGTTAATTAGTAGTAGTTAATTAGTTAAGTAGCAGTTGTAATTTTATGTGCTTTGTACAAGCTTTTGTAAATAGTTAAGCTATTTAGTAATAATAATATCTTATATTATTGTAATATTTAAATAGAAGTTAGGCCTAGATTATGAATATCTAAAATATTCTTATTGTAAATTTATTTCAGTTGATAATCTATTTGTTAGTAATTTCCTTGTTTAGTTTCTTTGTTAGTAATTGTTAATAGTTTAATTGTATTCTTTTATCACTTTTGTAAATAAATATTAGTATCTTTAATTAAGGAATTGCTTAATTCATTTTTAATACCCAGTAGCCCGTAACAATATATATGAAAGAGATGCGGTGTGGGGGAAATGTGTCATGTCGGGACACATGAAAGGGACTATTAAAATTGTGTTGGACAAAGAACATAACTTTTGCTCTGGAACCTTTATGGTCAAGTTCCTGAGAAGGAAGGAAGAGGGGCAGGAAAACTCATAAGATAGACACAGAGAAGCAGGAAAGTCACTCTGGAGACGGGAACAGTGAGACGAGGCCGGAGAAGCAAGAAGGACTTGAGACACAGACCCTGCGGAAGATGGAGAGTTCCCGAAGAGGCAAAGTGAAGACCGACCTGTAACCCAATCTACCCCTGTTAACAGATAAGTTTAATTTATTTCCTGTAACGTATTTTATGGCAATCCCTTCTATAGAGCAACACCTGAATCATTAATCTTGATTAACATTGAATTAATAAACTATCCTTATTGTAATTATCATGGTGCTTACATACCCCAGGTACACTATTTATTTATAAATAATATATTGAAGGTATAATTGGTAGACACAAGAACAGACCTTTGGAAAGGAACCCGATTAAGATTGAGGCACATAAATAATAATTTGAGTGCTCATCCTTAATGATACTCTGTTATCCCAAATATCAACCTGCATATTCAAAATATATTCAAGAGTAGAAACATAGCATATATATATATATGTATCACTGTAATTAGTAGAGGGGGGATACGATTCGGAGGAAGGCTTCAACCCTTAGTGAAATACCGGTCCTTCCTGTTCCCTCTTGGGTACTAATGGTCGAACCTCCACTTCATCTAATTGGTCATCCTGGGGCAGCTATGATAGCTCTTGGTTCCGATTGGATGATTCAATAAAGTATAATTTTATAATCCAGTATAATTTGTATATATATATATATATATACCTATATATGTTTACATAATTGTCAAATTAAACAAGAATCATTTATTGCTAATCAAACAGGATATTTTCCGATTATAGGATGGTCGCTTGATATGTCTTATTTTTTTTAATAAGATTTGTTTCAAATGAGCTATCATTATAATTATAAATATTATCCTTACTTATAACGCCCTTCGGAGGGGTCGTATAATGGATTTCCACAGTAGTATTGAACGATTTGCCCTAGTAGTTTAAATAGCCGTTAAGTAAACAATTAAGGCTTTATTTTTAAATATTTTTATTTTGAAGAGAAAATATTTAATAATAATCATCATCAAAAGAACAATAAATAGTAATAAATTGACGTTTTGATTTGAAAAATGAATAGTTACATTGGAAAACAAATTTTCCTATTATAATTTTTTTTTTAAATCTGCAATAGCTATAAAATTTTATATCAATTTGCCAGGTCTGTGCTTCAAATAGGTACTAGTAAATAGTTTAATAAAAACCACATTTAAATAGCTTTTTCTAAAGAATTGACTAAAAATATAATAAAGTGACGTAATAAAATATAGGATTGCATAGCCGGTAAATATATCAAGAACAAGTCGAGATATGAACACAGAACTGCCGCCTAGAACAATAATACAAGGAACCACCGACAAGTGTTGTTTACCGCACGAGCCCATTCTCAGCCAAGTTCATCTTCAACGGGACTTTCTTTTCAAGTTTCTTCAGGACTTCCCAGCTCCAGTAATAACTTGATTACTTGCTTTAATTTGTTCTGAGAATGTTAATATATTTTTCTATTTTTTTTATCTTCACAGTTTGAATATACTTTATTTAATAAATTAAAAATTATTGATATTTCAAGTGTGATTTAAAGAACTATTGTGCATTTCTAATTTATATATGTAAACTCACACACAATCGGTTTACAATAAGGGTAAGAGCAAGAGCAAGACCGTGTAATTTTTCAGAAATATATTAAAAGTAAATACCTGTACCACTACAACACTTGAAGGGTCTGGGGTTCAGTACGTAGTAGAGACTGTACTGTTTCTTGGATAACGGTTGTGCAGGAAGGTGATTTGTCCAAGATTTTTCTCCCTTATTTTGCGTGCCTACTTTACAGAGGATGGGTGCGCCAAAGGAGAGTTCTCGATCACCTATCCATCTATGGCCGCTAACGTGTTAAATAAAACCTGCCAGCGGGCGGCATTTCAGCGCTGGACCACGATGGTGCAGGAATGTAATTTGTCCTGGATCGTTCTCAACTATCAGATTTTTCTCCCTTATTTTGGCTACTCTCTTTAGAGAGGATGGGTGAGCCCAAGGAGGGTCCTAGATCCTATATGAATAGTCAAAGGCTGCTAACGGACTAAATAAAAGTCTTGCCAGCAGCGGGATTTGTACAGGACCTTCGACATGGCAACTGAGCGCTCTACCACTGAACCATTCCTCATACATATAATTTTTGCGTGATAGTGCACATCAGACACAGACACACACACTATATAACATATAATATATACAGGTAAAAAACATAATATACATCAGAACAATCATTTTTTTTTGTTTATTCCAAGTTTATATATTTTAAGCAACTAAAATTTATAAACAGAGGAGAGTACTTATAATAAACTTTTAACGGATGTTCCATTGCTTAGAAACAGAAGAATCTTCATTAATCATATTAAGTGTCAGTTTGATTCAAAGTTAAATAGCCTACAAAAATTAGAATTTTATAACAACATTTTTGCCATCATTGACACAAAAATAATTTATTATCTCCGTAATATGAATGTAATAAAATTAGTTTCAATAAAAGTATTAATGTTTCGAACAATTATTCCTGAGTTTTATTCGAGTTTTCATTATATTTTCAAGATCTTTTTAATATCGATTTACGTTTAAAACTCCTTAAAAGGACAAAATGATTCATTAGAACTAATACAAAGTATCACACCTGCACACTAAATACATGAATAAAATAATATTATGGATTGGTTCTATTCTGCCGTCTAAAACGCGAAAACCTTATTGTTCTTATTTTTACTAAACATATTTTTCATTGCATTATTAATTAATTTCTATGATTATTTTTTTCATATAAAATCTGACATTTTATTTATTATTTTTCTCTCTAGTGCTTGAAGTTTAAATGAATTTTTCAGAGCATGCTACTGACGATATTATTGACTGAATCAATTCGCTTTGAATGCTCAGATAGAATCAGTTCGAGCTGCGAGTGCTTTGAAGAGTAGCTAGTGGTTTTGACAGCTTTAGATCAAACTATTAAATTTTACCTTCAGCAGGAAACCATTCATATATACACACAGCATCAAACACAATATAAATAAATAAATAAATATATATATATATATATATATATATATATATATATATATTTATATACATATATAGTTATCTGCTTTCAGATAACCGGAATCGTACCCTTCTCGTAGTATTTCGCTTTAAAGGGAGTTGTAATATTAGCAATACTTCCTCTTCCACCCAATGGCCTTACTTAGCCACTTATTCACTACGAAAATAACTCGATTCCGCTTACTTAAGTACAATAAACTCAATTTGGAGAAAATTAGACTTAACCATTTATTCACCGGGGCTGTAGATGCGAGTATATTATCCTGTATTCGAAAGATATTGTAAGTAGATTATTAATTTGTATTTACAAAATGAAAAATATCCATGTGAGCTTGCAAATATCAGTTGTACTGTAAATTGTCAATTAAAAAAATAATATTTTTATAATAACATGTACGATAACCTGTACCACTACAACCCCTGAACGGGTTTGCGGTTTACTACATGGTAGAGACTGTATTGTTTCATGGACAACGGTTCTGCAAGGAGGTGATTTATCATAATCACGCTCAACCGCCAGAATATCCCCCTTATTTTGGGTGGTTAGGTGTGGTAGTTGGTCTCTTCATTTTATAGGGACTGGATGAGCCCCTGGAGGCTCCTAGATCCTATATTATCCATCTACAGCTGCTAACAGACTAAATAAAAGTCTTGCCACCAGCGGGATTTGAACCAGGATTTTCGGCATGGCAACTCAGTCCTCTACCACTGAGGCATTCCGCTACCCAATGCTATTGCTGGCATTTATGAATTTTATTCGTACAGAATAAATAATTTAAATTTAAAGAGTTTAGAACTTAAATTACAAGTAAAATAAAAAAAATTCGTTATGAAACAATAAGGAGAAGTAATAAGCTGGAGAAAATTCAATAATTGACTAACGCAGCTACTTTATTCCAGCTGTCAAATTGAATACTTCTGTTTTAAAGTTTTTCCTTTGAAGTTCGTTATATGTCAGTTCCTATTAGTGTTTTTAAACAGTTATTGTTTTTTAATAAGTTAGAAAATCTCCATTGAAGTTTTCCTGACTTAGAAATAAAATTAAAATATGAAATCGCTTGTCTAGTGTCTTCGTTTGATCTCGTAAGTTGAAAAGGAAATTAGTTCGACTTGATTGAAAATTAATAACATTATTTCCTCTATTGTTACAAGACTGGTGATTGATTTTTCAA
Organism: Arma custos; assembly: GCA_037127475.1. Classification (NCBI taxonomy): domain Eukaryota; kingdom Metazoa; phylum Arthropoda; class Insecta; order Hemiptera; family Pentatomidae; genus Arma; species Arma custos. Next base: position 14,125,689 of record CM073760.1, on the reverse strand, counting down.
TGAACTTTTTAATTTTTGTAAAAAAAATAAATATTTAATTGATACTAATCAATTAATTTGAATTTAAAAAATGTGGGACATAATGTGGGACATAAGGGAGAAGAATTAAATTAATGGATCACATTTCAGCGAAAACGTATATATTAAAAATAACTATACCACTATATTAAATAAAGGGTTTTGTGTTCAGTACATGGTAGAAACTGCATTGTTTATAAGGCAACGGTACACAGTGGGTGAAAAGCCCGAATTCGTGGCCGAAACATCAAATTACCTCTGATCGGAATAAAAATTGGTTATTAAAGAAATTGGTGATACCCTATCTCCTTAAATATTTATATCAGTTCTCCATGATCTGATGCAAACTATGAATTGACAGAACAAAGGAATAAAAATTCTTGGAGAATGGATGAACCATTTAGAGTTTATTTATTAGAGTTACTAATAGGAAGATGCAAAGAAGGAATCCTAACTATGGCAAAACAACTGATGGCAGCAGGAGAAAACATAGGTTTCAAAATAAACTATAAGAAGTGTAAATACGTAACAGTAAAGGTTGATGGAGATTTAATAAGAGGAGAGCATCTTATAGAGAAAGTAGAATCATTTCTATACCTCGCGCATCTTATTTCAATTAAAGGGCAAATAGAAGAAATAAACAGGCGATGTACTCAAGGATGGCGCGCTATCTTCAAGTTTAAGGAGATATATAGTTCCTCTATGAGCTTGGGAGTCAAGAGGAAACTCTGGATGAGCACTGTACTTCCTGTCATGACCTACGGTTGCGAAACATGGATAATAGGCAAGAAGACTAGCCACAAGTTGAGAGTAACAGTCAGAGGTTTGGAGCGATACCTCCTCGGGATATCTAGAAGAGATCGAAAACCAAATAAGTGGATTAGATCAAGGATTGACCTCCAAGATATTATGGAAAAAGTCCATTTAAGGAAGTGGACCTGGACCGGACTTGTCATCAGAAGGAATGCTGTAACATGGACCAGGCAGCTTATGGATTGGTATCGAAGAGAACACACGAGGAAGAGGGGTCGTCCACCGACATATTGGGACAAGGAGATGAAGAAGAGCTGCGGTGATAATCATAATTAAATAATCATAAATCACAATTATATTTTATATTATACCTCCTATATTTAACGGGATAGTCGTCCATTTCGTATAAAATAAATCTATTTCGGGTTTGTAACCAGTGAACCTCAAAACCCACATATAACAATTTTTGTCAAGATCTGACATCTTTTTAACATATATGTCCGCCATATTGGATCGGCCATTTTATTTACAATAATTCGGATTTAGGATTCATAATCAGCGATAAACCCCTATATACTAATTTTTATTCCAATCAGAGGAAATTAGAGGTTTGGGCCCGAATTCGGGACACGTTGAAAAAAAAAATCATAGCAGTCAAAACGCACGTTTGGAGCAGCAAATTTCGCATGGTTATACCATAAAATAAAGGCCTAGATGCGAAATGCCGCAAAATGTGGCAAAATATATAACTTTTCGATTAGTTGAAAATATTATTATTTATTATTTATTAAATTTTCATTTGCACATCGTAATTGCGCACCCAACAAATTTGATTGAAGTGTATTTTTCTTCGCTTTTCTACATGATAAAAAAAAAAAAAATATGTCAATTGTTGAGTAGGTCTCTTGGCCAATGTCTTTTTAATCTTTTTTGATCAAGTCCAGGTAACCGGGAGTAGAAAAGCGGAAGAACGAGTGGGTTTGGGTGATATTGTGTCGATGAGTGGAATGTTATGTACCTATTTGTTATGAATATATGATTTTATAGTGGGAATGTTCATGTCGTTGTGTATGGCGTGAATCGAAATATACCATGGTGCATTAATAATTTTTCTGAGAATTTTGGACTGTGTTGTTTGTATCTTTTGTATGTGAACAATTTTTGCTGAACCCCAAAGTTCTGCTTCATATGTCCAAATAGGTTTTAGAATACTATTGAAAATATATTTTTAAAATCTTATTACTGCATAAGTTTATACTGCATTTCAATAATTAGCACATTAAGTTTAAACTCAACCAACGTAAAAATATTTTCAGAAGTCGTATCCATTTCTCAGAATTAAAATTGAACACTTCACTTGATAATTATCGATTTTAGAAGTAACCGTACTTTTGGTTCGTTTAGCGCGCGACTCAAACACTCTTCATTACAACTTAATCATCAAAGAAGTAAAATATTTATTGTATTTATCTTGCTCACAATACTCATTAACAGAATAATTAGCAATTTGCATATCAATAAGGCTCTGTTATCACTGCAATAATGCCAAGCTATTTATTCTATATGCTTCAACAAAACTATTCAATAAATATTATATAGTATTATATTATTATTATTACTTATATGTTCTTATATAAAAATTTTGTATTAATTAGTACAAAAACTTAATAACCTGCAACAACCATTGTTAGCAAAATCATTTTTATTGTAAGGGATTATCCCACCAATCTTTAAAAATATATAATTTAAAATAAAGTAAAACAAAATATATATAAAAAAACATGAAGGCTAACTTCCAACTGAAGCAGCAACGAAGTTATGGTGGAAAGGGTCTCTCTTTTGCAATATAATGCACCAATTACTCCTCTATCTGACTCACTGCTCAAATATCCCCATTTCGAACATTTATTATTTGGGGGTTTGGACACGAATTCGTACTTTTCACCCAATGTGCGGTAGTAAGAGAGGTCATCCTAGATCACATTCAAATTCCAGATTCGCCCCCCAATTTAAGGTTCCCACTTTATAAAGGCAGGGAGAGCCCCCCATGTTACCTCCGTGGCTGTTAAAAGATTTAATAATATATTTGACACTGCCGGCTTCGAACCTTTAACATAGACGCTCAGGTCCCTGCACATTGAAATAGACAAAATTGATTACTCTCCTTCATAATTCAAATAAACATGCTGTGCGTCGAAAATATTGGTATAATACTTCAGTAGTCACTTAGCATCAATTCTCTCCATTATATTAATCAAATCATCTATGATCGGTCCTGGTCATATCTTTTCTTAATATATTAATTTAAAAATTATAACAACTAACAAAAAATAAAAGAAATAAATTGGGTTAATTAATAAGTGATTATTTTTTTAAATCGATGTGATAAAACTTGTTTATTTGTCCTTAACACCATTGAAAATATAATAAAACCTAGCTTATCGATTTCTCGTTTTATCTGCTGTTTATTCTTTTATTATTTTGAAAACGATCATAATAAACCTGATATTAAACATAAGGGCAGAATGATTGTGACATTTTATAGCTGATTTTATGACGTACTACAATAAAATCTTACTTTTTATTTGATGGCGTTTATTTAAATATTTATAAAATCTTAGGATAGATGCGATTCTTATTACACTGAGCTAAATAAGTCACGAGTCATAAAAAAATGCATATTACTTTATAAATTTGTTATGTTTAATATTTCTTTGAGTGCCTCCTACCCTATGTAGAGCAGAAACTTGGTCCATATCAATGTGGATTTAGACAGGGAAGAACTACAACAGACCAAATATTCTGCCTCAGAACAATTCTTGAAAGAGGAAATGAACACCAAATTAAAACCCACCATCTTTTCATGGACTTTAAGGCGGCTTATGACAGCAGTAACCGGGAGGAACTGTACAAGGCACTTAAAGGATTCAATATCCCGAATAAGCTAATACGCCTGGTGAAGCTGACCATGGGTGGTGTGAAGTGTACTGTGCAGGTCGGTGGGCAAAGGACAGAAGAGTTCTCTTCAAGAAAAGGACTTCGCCAAGGCGACGTGCTACCATGTCCCTTGTTTAACTTGGCACTTGAGAAGGCAGTTAGGGACGCTGATCTGCCGATTAGCTGGGTGGTTTACAACCGCATGGTCCAGCTCTGCTTCTAGTTAAGCAGATGATGTGGACATCGTGGGGAGGTCGTTTCAGTCTGTGAGAAAGGGTTTTTTGGCTCTGTTGGATGCCACCAGAAAACTCTGGTTAGAGGTGAATGTAGGTGAAGGAAACTAAGTACATTGCCAAAGGAGAGGACCCGCAACCTGGCGAAACCATCAATGTTGGCCCCTTCAACTTTGAGAAAGTGGCCCAGTTCCACCAATAGTTTTGTACAACAAATTTAGAAATTACAAAAGCTCTGAAATCTAAAAAAACCCCTAAAAAATGATTTTTCATTGGAATATTAAGTAAACCAAATATTAATTTACACAACAACTAAAGAATACTTTTGCACTCTGAAAAAATTAATCGATGAAAGCAAAGGTGAATATCACACCTACACACTATATGAAGCCAAATACCTTCATTTGTACTAAAAGGACTGCCTGCTTCAGTAGAAGTAGGAGATATAATCGAGGATTTGAAATGACAAAGCGTTGCAGGAATTAAAGCTACACAATTTATAAAGTGAACAGAAGAAGGGGATCGAATTAAACTCCCAATACACGTAGTTACTCTTCAAAATATGGAAGAAATCAATAAAATAAAAAAAGAGTTAAAAATTCAAAAGAAGCAACTCAATGCTTCAGATGTCAGTCTTATTCCCAATAGCAATATATATATATATATATATATATATATATATATATATATATATATATATATATATATATATAGCAAAAAACTGCCACAGAACTCCAAAATGTCTAAAGTGCGCCCTAGACCACGAAACAAAAGACTGAAGCAAGACGATGACTTAGCTTTCACCAATTGCAATCAAAAACACGCGGCAAATCATCCGGAGTGCCCCGTTCGGCTTAAGAAAATCGAAGCCAAAAGAAAAAGAAGTGTTTGGAGAAAGGATGATTAAAAAAAATTCAGGCAAAATATGAATATAGGGCATAAGACATCCCTCTCTACCAGCCACGAAGGAAGGTTTCAGTACAGCTTCAGAAATCAACGATAATTCAGGTATAGGACTGTTCAGTTTTATTAAAGGCCTTAAAGACTTGTTCCAAACATTCAACGTACCCCATATTATAAAAACGATTAAAACAACAATAGGAAAATTAAAAGCATGTAGAGACCCCATAGAAAAAATTAGTACCTTAATTGAAGGGTTCATGGAAATTTCCCCTTAACTAAAGGAACAAGTTCAACTTCTTTGAGGTCTTGCTGAATTTCACAGATCAATTTTCCTCCTAGATGTCGTAAAATTCAGAATATTTCGTATGAAAGAAATAAATTAATTAAGATATGAAAGAAAAATGAGATTCTTTGCTTCTCCACTGTGTTGGCGACTGGGACAATTTCTTGATAGACAGTTTCTCTTGGGAGGATTCTCCACATTTAATATATAATAATTATTAATTTAATTAATAATTACAGTTGTGGTAACCACATAGATATGATTCTTTAATTGATTAGTGATGTATTCTTTAAAGGTATAATGATTAGGAATTGATACATTATGTATAATTAGGTATATAGTATGATTTGATTGGATGTATCCATAGTGATAAGTATAATTATATTTGTAGCTATTATTTACAATGTATTCATGTATGGAGTTTATAAGAATTAGAATTATATGTGTACGTGTCTCTTTAAGAGATAGAATTAAGTATTCGATATTGTTGATTGCTAGATTGTATATTAATGCCGTTTCACCTCTGTACCGGGATGTGTATATCTTGCGTATTAGCAAGTTTGTATTCAAATGTATGAGTCTCCGTTTTTAATTGGCCGATAAAAGAGAGAGGGAGGTAAGATGAGGTGGAGGGGGTAACGTAAGCCTTTGGAGGCATAATTGTTTGACTGGACACTCTATCTCTGAAACTTCAGACTGACGGCCCGCTCATCTTACCTTCTGCTCATCTCAAAGGCTTGTATTAGAATAAATTGTATAATCGTATTAAATATTAATAAGTGATTGCATGTCATAGTGTTGTGTGATTGCATGTCATGTGTATATATATATATATATATATATATATATATATATATATATATATATATATATTTTTTTTTTTTTTTTTTTTTTGTTTCTGTTGGCTCTACAGACCTTGTAGATCTTTGGCCGCCTTTACCAGCCTTCCGAGGCTGATATTAGGTTTCATAATATTTATTTTTTTACGGGATAGGGCTATTGACCCTATGCCCAACCCCCAACCTGGAGGACCAGTGGCATATTTTGAGAATATATTTTATTTTGGGGTTTCTCGTTTGTAATTGGCCTTATTTTCTCCTCCTTTAGGTCCACGGACATTATTGAATTTATATTATATCATTTAGGGAGAAGGGTCATTACATAGTATTGATAATTGAATTCAGGTAATTATACTTACTAATTAATAAGTTGGTAAACATATAACTGCCTTTGAAATGGATTCAAACATACAAGTTTTTTATTATAAAAGTAAATTCTTTATTGACTTTTATACTACTTATCTTCAATAATTAATCAAAGGAACTCCTGGTTTAATAAGAACTTTAACTCTTTAAGGAAATGAGACATAGCAATAATTATAGTCACACTGCATTCGACATGTTTTAGACAATGCTATAATTTTGCAACAATCTTACAAACAATCAAGCATTGTTATGAAGGCTGCAATCGATTGTGTACCTCGAGTTTCGTTAACAGGGGATATGAGAACGGAAATGAAACAGGCTGCGGATTTGTTCTCAGCCATCTAGATCGGAATCCAATACCGTGGTGGTGTTCCGCTGCCTCCTTGATTAGGGGAACTTAATGGATTCTAATCAGCTGAGAGCGGTGATTAAATGGCATTGGTGGCCGGTAGGTTTCCACCATGTATCAATAGCAAATTAAGTATATTATATACTGTGAAATAATATAATTAATTAAGAAAGGACAGCAACTAACTGTTTTAAAAGAAATATATTTCTATCTATCTATCTATATATATGCCTATTTATAATATCAATGTAAGATATATTATAAATATAAGATAAATAAATATAACATAGGTAATGCACATAAAATTTTGAAAAATTAAAATTAAAATCTACTAGTACAGCCCATAAAGTTTATTGAGTTCATTACATGATAGGAACTGTACTGTCTGTAAGCCAACGCCTGTTCAGGGAGAGAATTTGAACGAGACTAAACTCAACTGTCAGGTTTATCTCAATTTATAGAGGGTGTTTGGTTCCAGGTGTTTAAACGTTTTATTTTGTTCATTTGCCACTGCCTGCTTTGAAACCTACCTTGTTCAAAACTAAGCGAATTATAGGAGGAATTTGGTACTGTATTGTTTGCAAGCCAACGATTGTGCATGGAATTGATTTGACCAAATTTATACTCAATAGTAAGGTTTTCCTTTAATTAATTGAGCCTTTTAACTGATTTTATTTTAGTGGTTTGCCACAGACGGATTTGATCCTGTCAACTCGGATTGCGGATAACTCGCCTGCTTCGAGAGACCGAGCAAACGTTTGGAATTTGAAAACGGATCAGAATCAATGATGAGCTTTTGTATCAGAGGGGATGATAATGAAGTGTGTATCCTTGACTATGATAATAAAATAGAACAAAAACTATCTATCAAGTTTGATATCAAAGCTGTGTAAACATAAAATTACCAAGAAATGAATTATCCAAACCTGTCCATTCTTAAAGCAAAAGTAACGAGAACAACATAGCAACGTAAAAAAAAAATTAATTTTAATTTTAATCACTTCTTGCAACAGCACAAAGTGATATAATTTACCACCTATCCAATCAATTACCTATCCTAAATAAATTGTATCTATTTTTTTCCATAGCTTTTCTTCTTGTATTGAAATGGATTTTTAATGATTTAAAATGGATTGACTTAGCAAAGTAACTCAAAACACGTATAGGAAATCAGTCGGATTTATGAATTTTGTAAACATTAAATTAGTATAAATCGAAACAGTTAATTTGGACCATTCCTAAAGCACAAATAACTAGGACTTAATGTACAGTAAACACAAACAAGACCATTTAAAAAATTTAAATAAAAAATATCATTTGTTATATATCATATATTATATGATACTCATTGTTGATAATTGAATTAATGTAAAGATAAATAATAATGATTAGGTTGGTAAACACATAACTGCCTATCAAAAGGATTTCATTAAACAAGTTTTTTAACATAAAAGTAAATCCATGATTGACTTTTTTAATACTTATCTTCAATAATTAATCAATGGCACTGGATGAAAAAGAACTTTAACTCTTAAAGGAAAAGAGACATAGCAATAATTATAGTGACACTGTATTAGACTTCTTGTAGACAATGCTATAATTTTGTAACAACCTTGGAAACAATCCAGCATTGTTATGAAGGCTACAATCGATTGTGTACCTCGACTTTCGTAATACCATTAGTAGCCAGCCGTTTCCTCTGCCTTTCTTTTTACAATTTTTATTTTTAACCACTCCAATCATATCAAGAAATATACCTCTTAGACCAATATTGAGGAGTATCGTAAAAATTAACTTGAAAATTACTTCGATTTAAGAATTTCGTTAATATTAAATGATAAAAAAATGAATCCTCCAAACACATTATTAGAATAATAATGTAATTAGAAACCTACAAAACCATTTGAAGATTTTACAAAAAATATCAAATCATTGACATATGTTATTCATAAAACACCACAATTTCCCCAAGTAGCCATTTTCCATATCTAAAAAAAAATCTTATCTCGGTATATATCTGTGGCACCTGTGCATAGTGGGCTATGTCGAATTTTGTGAATTTCAGGCTATCTACTTAGGATCGTAATTTTTCTGAGCTTATTTTACGTTCAAGAATGGAGTATCAGCCCACGATTCACAAAGGAATATCCTTCATTGCAATGGACGGAACACTTAGCGTGTTAGACACAAGGAAAGAGAAAAAAATACGATTCCAAGTAGATAGCTCGAAATTCACAAAATTCGACTTAGCCCACTATGCACAGGTGCCACAGATATAATGCTAGTGTAAGAATATTATAACAATTAAGTAGTTTGCCTGTAGAACTACAAGATATGAAAGGTCTTGAGTTCAACACGAAACTGTTCTCTTTCTAAGACAATGGAGTGTAGGAAGGTGATTTAAAAAAAATCATAAAAAGTGTACATTATGGTTAAAAAAAGCTAAAATAAAAGAAACAAAGGATATAAGATTCGTGGCAAAACCATAGAGAACGGGAAATAAAAACAAAAAAAGAACGGGAAATAAAAACAAACAATTTAAAGAACTGCCTGTAGCTAATTCTTTTTAAGTTATTTACTTAACGACTTCATGAAATAAAACGAACTACTTCCACTAAGTGACCTACATCCTCTCCATTCGAGACCCTGTGTCTCCTTTTGTTCAATTTCCTTTATTTTTGTTTCTTTAAGTTCGTTTTTCTAAAGGATTGACGGAAGGGTCTTTAAGATCATCCATAGAAAAAACAACAATTTAATCAATTTTTGAATGGTCAAACGGAGCATCATAAGTACTGACCTGATATTTACTTCACCACATAAATTTATTTGATTGATTAACTGTTAGGCAATAACAATTAACAAAAAAATAATACAGCTGGCAGAAGAGGAAACTCGAGACTTTGGAATTACGTTTTTCTTTTTTTAATTTTGAATTGAAAAATTATTAACCTTGAATAACAAAAAAAAAATAGTTGTAATGCAATTGACTTTAAAGAAGACCAGAAATGTGAGTCAAAACTTTGGTTTTCCAATAAACAGTTCTCCCAACTTAAGAACTTTTTTGTTGGATTAATTTATTGATATTTACAACTGTAATAGTATTACAACAAGTAATAATCTGCTAATATGAACAAATGAAATGAAAAAAAAAATTGTGGAGAAACTACCCATCGGTAGCACTCCAATAAAGTTCTATAGTAGAAGGTCTCGAGGGCATCTTCTTTTCAGACGCCTCGGAGGTTTATCAGGAATAGTATGGGAAGCAAGTTGAGAGACTAGCGGATTCAAGTGTGTATGGAGCTTGTCATGGAAGGATAGGTATTTAGTTTGGGTCAAATCAGCAACATATGGGATATTAAGATCATGATGGATGAGTTTGTTTGTGACATAATAAGGAGCATTAAGGACTTTACGAAGGATTTGGGATTGTAAGGATTGGATACGAGATGAATTGCATGGTTTATTAGAGCCCCAAAGCTCAACTCCGTATGTCCAAATAGGTCTCATAACAGTCATGTAAATGAGTCTTTTGTAATGAATTGGGTGCGCTTAGAGCGTTTGTCCAGTAAATGTTGAAGTAGGTGAAAACGTCGAGCAGTTTCTTGTCTTTTAGTCTTGTATGAGGATTCTAAGTGAGACGTTTGTCCAGATGGAGTCCTAGGAACAATTTTTTTTACCTCCATCCGGACTATTTTCTTCCTTTGAAATTTTATTAATTTAGTATGCTTTTTGATCTATTATAGAGAGGGAAGCATGGAGAAGACGTACCATCGCGGACCTATCAAGTCTATTCCAGACCCCGGACGTGGTCAAAGTAATAAGGCTTGGTAGGTTATGTGGTTGCCCTGGGCAGGCCAAAGTAGAAGAAGAGTAGGGCGAAACAAGCTACAATGGCTGGATGGAGTCAGTGAGGACTCCAGGAGCCTACTCAACATCCGGAACTGGAGGGCTGCTGCACTGACCAGGGAGGAAATGTGTAAATGAATCGAGGAGACCAAGGCTCATTGATGAGCTGTAGAGTCATGCAAGAAGAAGTCTGTTTTTTACATATATTGATACTCTGAACAATAATTATATACTTGATGAAGTCAATTATGTCAGTAGTTAGTAACGAAACCAGACAATGCCCCATCTCGACAGCCCTGAAGAAGATCTGCAATGTGGGTCGAAACGTTGGCTCTTTAATAAACAGTTCTCCCAACTTAAGAACAATTTTTTTTTTACTTCCACCCGGACCATTTTTTCTCCCATAAATAATTATATAGTATTTTATTTATTCATAAAAAATATGATAGACTGGACAAGCTCAATACAAAATGTCAATAAATAAATTTAATTAATAATTGGTATATATTTACATCACTTGTACCTTGTCTTTGTATTTACATTTATTTTATTTTCAATAAACATTTATTTTATTGTAACTTTGGGGTTCAGCAAAAAAAGTTCACATTCACAAGATACAAACAACACAATCCAAAATTCTCAGAAAAATTATTAATCCACCATGGTATGTTTCGAATCACACTATACACAACGACATGAACATTCCCACTATAAAATCATATATTCATAACAAATACATAACATTCCACTCATCGACACAAAATCACCCAAACCCACTCGTTTTCCGCTTTCCTACTCCCTGTCACCTGGCCTTGATAATAAAAGATTAAAAAGACATTGGTCAAGAGACCTACTCAACAATTGATATATTTTTTTTTCCAAAATAACTGGATGATCATGGAGAAAAACAAAGTGAAAGACACTTCAATCAAATTTGCTAGATGCGCAATTGCGCAAGTGCAAATGAAAATTAAATAATAATAATAATTATTATTATAATTGTTAAGTTCAACAATACATAGTTAATTTTGTACTTTCAATCATTTCATAAAGAAATCTAACTATTACAAATAATTTTATGTAGGGAAAACGAAAAGTTGAACGAGTTACTGATGTTTTAAGTTATTATGAGTATTCTTTGCACAACTATTTAACGATATTTTATAAAAAAACATAATTATTTTATCTTATTTCAATGCAATTCTAATCTTTAGATTAATGTTGATTAAAATAAATAGTATATCTCATGCACAGGCCACAAGGTTTCGCCAGCCACGAGCATGTTGCTGAAGCGAACACACAAGCTTATCCCCTACCAAAACTCGCTAAACGTGCCTAAAGAAGTTTTCACTCAAATAAATATTTATTGAGAGAAATTATACATGTTCCATTTGGCAATTATAGTATTTGTGATTTGTGATCTTTTGAAAACCTTCCTAAGGGACTCACATGGAACACAGATAATTCCTCTTAATTTTGGGTACCCACTTTGAAGAGGCTTAGCGATCCCCAGGAGTGTTCTTCGGGCGCTAACAGATTAAATAATGGTTTGCCAGCGGGCTAGATTTGAAACTTGAGTGAGAAAAATAAACATCCGATTTTCCATTAAGGATACTTCAGCTCCTGACAATATATGCCTAAAGGACATCATCAACGAAATCCTTATAAGATATGATCCCAGCGAATCCTCGAGGTTCGGAAATAGAAAGGATTCGGGAAGATTCGCTCTTTATTTCGCCTGACTTTATTATAGGATTAGGGAAGATGTGTTTTTCTCGTGTGTACCTTCGTTCTGAGCCCAGTTTCATCTCGTCTATTTGGTACTCAAGTCCGTCTGTGGTTGTATTTTAGAAAAAATATACTCACATATCAATGTATTGTTTAAAATCAATTTTCGTTTTACATTTTAGTAACTAAAAAATTTATCTTAAACATAAATATTTTGTACTTGATTCATAACGTTAATACTTCAGCACCCTGATGTACCACAAGGTGATGTTTCAAGCCCTATCGTTTATTCACTTTACATCTACGACAACATAGTCCTTCATTCTTACCGCCGAAATCTTATTGCATTAATAAAGAATAAAAACATGGATATGGTTTGGAAAATGGTTTCACAAACGGAAAATTAAAATAAGGAAAAGGAATCGAATCACGTTATTACCGTGATATAAAATATAGGTTTTTGATTTATGTCACTTTAAAAATACTAGTGCGATATATTATGCGTCTTTTTTGTTCTTTCTACAAATAATTGGTAGAGAAGGTTAACTTTATCCTGAATATGTAGCTGTAATTTCCTCGACCCATCATTTGTAGCATCCTGTGTGAATATATAAAATAACGTGGGTGAGATACAGCATCATTGAAGCAATATGTTGAAAGTTTGGAATTTACATTTCAACTTTTATTTGGCACATGTTATTATGGTAAATCTGTTTAATAATAAGGCTTAGCTTACCCAAAGGCTCAATGCCGACACCACCAATCTCTGCTTACCAACTTCTGTCCACGGACCATTACCCAAACCCTAATCCGCCAGATTACTCCTCAGAAGCTTCCCAGTTTGTGTAACACTAATAAACATTTTAGGAATTCGTTCGCTACTAAGCCCTGCAATTTTAAAATATTATTCGGTAGGAGAATATATATTTATGAGTGCGATTTTGGCCTAAAAGACTAAAAGCCACCGATATTCTTTCACTAAAAAACGTCACTTGACGCGAAAAGAAATCTACTCATTCACTTATGTATGTTAATATGTCACATCACAAATTAAAGTATCATTTATTCTTTATATTCGGAAGGCATATAAATTTTAAGACTTTAGTCAGATAAAAATTGCTGTTTGGATCAATCAATCAACCAAGACTATTTGTGCTAAGAAGTTGCTAAATTGTGAACTATCGTAGAAATATATTCAAGTTAGCACAGATAATTATAGATGAGTTGAACTAAGAACTGACCTCTAAACTCTCCATTACAAGTTACTTGATAACTTAGCAATAACTGAAATTACTAAGTAAACTCGAAGGGTAAAGTTATGGAGTCTCGTAACATAAAGTAGACCGGAAACTAGCCAGGAAGATACAAGAGAGATGAGAGACCAGAAGGGAAGCGACCACTCGATCTATCGAACAGATCACGGGTGAATCGATCCTTTCAACATCGATATCTGCGCCTGCCATACTCGCCCTATTGGAATCCCGGTTATTGTTCGCCCTCAGTTTGTTCATCCCCTTATCTGCTTTCCTCGCTCTTCTTTAATTAAACCTAAAACTCGACTCAATATTCTTTTCAATTTAAAAAAACGTTTATGCTTCGTTCGATTAACGTATTTCTTCTAATATTTAATTTAATTCGTATAAGGGTTAATCTAATTTCTTTCGTTAATTTTCATTTATATATGTAGGTGAGTGAGTTTGCTCAGTGTGTAGAGAAATGAGTTTCTATGATAAATGTCCTGGGTTGAAATCCAATTGTTGCAAATTTCTTCTTCTCTTTTACTTTATCATACGCCATTTCTAGCATCGAGGAGCTTGGAGGCTATTTTGTTTACCTCGAATATTTTTTTCTACCTGGTTATTTACCGGACGATGGAGGCCCCGTATCCACGGGACAACTGGTCTGAATATTTATGTACCCTCAGGAGAAAGGATGACCAAGCTATAACCCTCGGTCCCGGGTTTCCCCCAACCTGGAGGACCAGTGGCTGATTTGCATTCAGATGGGTGATGGGGATGTCCTCTACCAAAAGTCGCTAAACGCGGCTAATGAAGTTTTCCAAATACCATTAGGTAGAAATTGTATCTGCTAATTTCTTTTGCAATTCCCCTGTAAGTGATTAATGTGGAAGCGTGTATGGCTCCCATTGAAGGCACTCCTAGCGTGGTTCATCTCACTGTAGTAGATCCCTGCTCCAGAGACGTTTCATTCTTCTTGTCGGATTCTGTGACAATGTGTCTGTCAGTAATAATGTAAGCAACAGTAAGTTCGAGTGTCCAGTTAGTGATTCATGAAATTTGATGTTGTCGTACGTTGAGATCTGTGTGTAATGATTTATTAGTAATGTAAAAGGGACAATGTGTAATTTAACAATGGGTTTAAAAATGAAAATTCGAGTAATAGAAAAACACAGCATTACTATTGGTGTTGAAATTATTTTATTAATAAACGTTTTAAAATCTTGAAGCTTTTTTTATTTTAACTTATGTCGTTATTCATATAAAACTTCTTTTTTTAAAAAATATATTTATTGAAATTTACAACCGTATACAGAATACATCAAGTAAATATAACGAATGGTAAATCATGTCCAGAGATACTATCCATCATACACAGAGAGAAACTAACCAGTGGTAGTATTCAAATAATAAGTTCAACTTAGAAGATCACGAGGCCATCTTTTTTTCAGACGCCTCGGAGGATTATCAAGAATTGAAGAGGTTGCGAGGTTTGGAACTAGTGGGTTAGAGTGGAAATGAAGTTTGTCATGAAAATATTGATATCGGATTCGGGCCCAATCAGCAATAAACGGAACATTATGGTCATAATGGATTACTTTGTTCGTAAGAAAGTAAGGAGCATTGAGGATTTTGGATTGTAAGGATTGAATACGAAAGGAATTGGATGGCTTAGTGGAGCTCCAAAGCTATATTCCGTAAGTCCAGATGGGTCTAATGATTGTCATGTATAACGATTTTTTTAATTAATTGGGAACTTAGAGCTTTTGTCTAGTAAATGCTGAAGTATCCTGTGACGGCGAGCTGTTTCTTGTCTTTTCAGTCTAGTCTGAGGACTCCATGTATATAAAACTTCAAACTCAAACATGACACAACTCGATATATGACTTTATTAATAAAAAGATTTCACCATATCACATAATGCATAATGCAGATATATTGTTCATGAAATTAAAAGTTTCAACCAATACAATTGCTACTGAAGGCCTCTTATTATTATTATTTTGGCACTACACTCCTGCAAGGATCCGGGCCTCCAACACCACAGCCGACCAATCTCTGCGATCCTACGCTATCCTCCTCCAGTTCTGTATACCCAGCAGTTCTAACTCCTCTTCCACACCATCCAGCCATCTGATCCGAGGACGTCCTTTGCTTCGTTTGCAGGCTGGTTTCTCATTGACGATTCTCTTCGGTACTCTGTGGTCTGACATTCTCTCCTGATGTTCCATCCATCTAATTCTGGCTTTCTTTATCAAGGCCCATATAGCTCAATCAGCTCTTCGCTATTTCTTCTCCATACCCCATTTTCGGCCACTCCGCCCCAGATAATTCTAAATATTTTCCTATTCGTGAGTTGACCATAAGTTCTGATTTTTTGGTCAGAGGTCACGTCTCGCACCCTTACATGACTAGCGGTCTTACAATCGTTTTGTATAGTTGGATTTTCATTCTTTTAGAGGGCGATTTAAACTGAAACACTCTTTGTAGTATTTCCTGCTGCTATTCTGGCTTGTATTTCACTCTCTATTTTTTTATCAACTGTAACCAAACTTTCCAGTGAAGGCTTAACTTGAAGATATAAGTTATGAGTCATGTTCTTGCTCTTTTGAAGTTTGATAAGTCAGAAAGATCTCAATAACAGAAAAGAAGAATTTGTTTTTATTCTCTTCAGAAGAATTATAGTGACACATCACTAAAAGAAGCATTCTTGTTGCCTTTCTTGCCTCTTCTCTTCTTACTTTCATTTTACAACTTTATTCTCTATCTAGTATCTTGTTTCTACTGATTAGATGATCGTTGTTTTCTGATCTATCAGTTGCCTTATCGTATTGTTAGATACGTGTTGAATTCTGGAAACGACACAACAACGTCTCCATATACCCATCTCTACGGCCAACTACTTTCTTTCCTCCGTTTGGTGATCAGTAGAGGATAACATTTTCAATCATTGAGTTTATTTTTATTATATCTTTTATTTTGTTTGGAGGCTTACCTGTTCAGTCCACAGAACAGAGTTAAGACACCCAATGATCTGTCTGCTTCTTAACATTTTTTCACTTAGGTCTGATTTTACTTTAACACTTATTTTATGAGGAAGCGGAGTGGCACAGTGGTAGAGCACTTAGTTGTCATGCCGCAAATCCTGGTTAATATCCCGCTGCAGGCAAGAATTTTATTTAGTCTGTTTGCAGTCGGAGGTGGATCATATGGGATCTAGGACCCTACGGCTCAACCAGCCTTTATAAAATGTTATAAGAATAGGGTACCCAAAATCTGGGGGGGTGGGGAATCTGGCGGTTAGGCGTGATCCAGGATAAGTCACCTCTTAGCAGAACCGTTGTCCATGAAGCAGTATAGTCTCTACCATCTACTGAACCCCAGACCCGTTCACGGGTTGTGGTGGAACAGGTTTTTTTTTTTTTTTATTTTACGAAATTTAAATGGATTAGTTGGTACATATATATATATATATATATATATATATATATATATATATATATATATATATATATATATATATATATATGTCACGTTTCACAGTAAGAAGATATGTGACGAATGATAATTTGTTATAAAAAATAAAGTTAAGCCCAGATGCCGACCGCTCTTGACAAATGGACACTGAATTGTTAAAACCGTGAGCCATGGATCCGCAAAGTTCTTCCGAGTCAGCCAAAAAGCCCATGAATAAAGTATCACGTCGGCTTTCGTTACACGAAACAAATCTCAACAAAAGCCTCTACAAATCTTTAAAAAGTTCAGGATTATTTCTCTGGTACTAACTTGAGGTTATTCCTACGAATTTTCAGACAGATATGTGTATAGAATGTTTTAAAAAAAATATACCACTATACTTTCAAAAATATTTCAAATGTTCATAATCATATGTTTTCACATATATTGACACTCCGAACAATAATTACATATGTGCATAATTTTACTTAATTTATTGTTCTTTTGATTGTGATGATTTTAAGAGAAAAGATCTGTTCTGGCCGGGATTCGAACTCGGGTCTTCTGCAGTGCAGTGCTCTAACCATTGAGCTACCAGGGGTCGTATTCAAGCCAGACAAAGCCATTCTATTCACCGATCCTATATCCTATATACACGGGGATGTAGGATCAGTGAAGAGAATGAAATTGAGGAAGACGCCTCACCTAGAGCTCTAAATGCAAATCTGTTTTCAGTTAATTCATTTTGTATTTTATGGCAATTATCTATATCTGAATAATTAATCGTAGTTTCTTAATGTATATATTAAATGACAGTCCGAACAATAAATTTCATTAATAAAGTATATTCATTAACTTATTTGTTGCTTACTTAACCCAGACGCACCATGTATTTATTAATACTATATTGATGTTTTAATTAAGGTATTAAGTCAAATTATTAGTAAATTAGTAAACACACAACCAAACTCTGGGAAAAAATCTCATTCAGAATAAAGTAAGGACTTTTAAAGAAATAATAATTTGAGTAATTAATTTAAATATGTGTAAAATATACTAATATATATATATATATATATATATATATATATATATATATATATATATATATATATATACGTACATATCTTGTTCTGATTCATTTTATAAACAAATCACCAAACAACTGCTTAATGAAAGGGACGTACTTCAAAACGACGAACAGAAAACAGAATAGATCTAATTAAACTCCAAGAGTTCGGATCGTTTCGTAAAATCGGTTTCCTGTCGCTCAATGAAAAGGACTATACATCCGATTTAATAAGCCAGGTTGTGTAAGATGTCAGTTATACAACCTCGTTGTGCAACGATCGCTCCGAAACACGAGTTCTGCCTCAAATGACATTTTCGTTTGGAGAAGTTTGTTGTCGTCATTGCCAACACATGTTGTTTCTTCTGATGGATCAATATTGTACTGTTATCTTTAAAAAAAAAAAGTTTAGTAAAGAAAAAAGACGAAGGTGGTGGTCAATCATATGATAAAATATTGCGTAATTACTCAGTTAAATCATGAATTTCGATCCACAGTTCATGTATTCAGCTATGCTCTGTATTATATACAATAAGTATGATAAAAACAGCATTATCCTTTACGTCATATGTAATATAAGAGTCCTGTTAATGACATATGATGCGGGTGAAAATGTAGGGATTAAACTTACACCACCACTAAAACCCGTGAACGGGTCTGGGTTCAGTACATGATAGAGACGATAGGGTGATTTGGTGGTGCAAGGAGGTGATTTGTCCTAGATCACGCTCAACCGCCAGATTTTTCCACTTTATTTTGGGTACCCTATTTTTATAACGTTTTATAGAGACTGGTTGAGGTCCAGGAAGGTGCTAGATCATAAATGATCCATCTCCAGCTGCAAGCAGATTAGATATAAGTCTTGCCTACAGTGGGATTTGAACCAGGGTATTCGGAATAGCAACTCAGTGCTCAACCAATGAGCTAATCCGCTCCCCAAATTCTTAATTAAAATATAAAAAGAAAAAAACATAATCTGTAATATGATGCAATATCAAATAATTTATTGTGCTTCGTAATCAAAGAAAAAAAAAACTGTACAACTGCTACCTTCGTCTTCGATTAACTATAGGTAGAGAATATAATGTTTCTAAGACAACGGTTCTGCAGGGAACTAATTTTTTCTACAGATCACGCTCAGCCAACAAGTTTACCCTATTTACAGAGGCTAACCAGCTTCCATTGGCGTTTAATGCCAGTGACGCGGCTGGGAAAGGGGGCTGGGGCCTCCCGGACTCCTGCTTTGCCCTCATTCATGAGGAAGAAGCTCAGTTCGGGGACCCCAGGCAAATTGTAAATAGAGTATGAATGTGTACAGTATATTTCTTTTTTGTTTTATTAATTATTAGTATATTTTTTTATTATATAAGTATATATTTTTTTTTACTTTATTTTTGTATATATTTTTTCGCTTGTATATATTTATTTATACATTTATTTTGTTTATATCATTGATTTTTTATGGAATGATTGTAAGCTACATAGCACCATTACTTATTGCCCACAAGAGGCAGATTGTAATGCTTCAATAAAGTATTTTCTTCTCTCTCTCAAAAAAAAATAATTTACAGAGGCACAGGAGGGTCTTTTAATCTCGCAATGTTCATTCGAGGCTGAAAAGAGATTTAGAATTATCTGCCACAGACGGATTTGAACCCGGGACCTCACATCAGTTCAGAGCTCTACAGAATGAACTACTGCGCTCCCAATACAATATGCTTACGATATGGGTTACTCGTGAGAATTCCCGGCACTTTTTACCAACCGAGATATCTAATATATCGTCGCTGTAAAAAAAACTACCGCTTATGTACACTTTGGATGATTTTACAGGGGAAAAAAGCCACGCCGACTGTCGACTTGGCAATTTTTTTCATAACTATTGAAGAGAAGTATCAATAAATGATACTCTGCCATGTTGCTGGCCTTAATACCTGACTTCCTTAGTGTGTCAACCTGTAGAATGCGTTACCGTTACTGCGAAGGAGCCAATGCCCATTGCTGGGCTGTAGAGTCATGCAAGAAGAAGAAGAAGCGAATTATTATTATTCTAATAATTTAAAGAATTCATGCCCATGTCTAAATTATATTATTTCAATAATTTTGCTGACACGCTATTTGGACATATGGAGCAGAACTTTGGGGTTCAGCAAAAAAAGTTCACATACACAAGATACAAATAACACAATCCGAAATTCTCAGAAAAATTATTAATGCACCATGGTATGTTTCGAATCACACTATACAAAACGACATGAACATTCCCATTATAAAATCATATATTCATAACAAATACATAACATTCCACTCATCGACACAACAACACCCAAACCCACTGGTTCTTCCGCTTTCCTACTCCCTGTTACCTGGACTTGGTAAAAAAAGATTAAAAAGACATTGGCCAAGAGACCTTCTGAACAATTGATATATATATATATATATATATATATATATATATATATTCAAAAATAACTGGATGGTCATGGAGAAAAACGAAGAGAAAGAAACTTAATTCAAATTTGCTAGATGCGCAGGTGCAATTAAAAAAATAAAATTATTATTTTAAACTGTATTATTTAAGAAAGGTTCAGTGATAGAGCACTGAGTTAGAGTGCCGAATGTACCTAGTTCAAATCCGGCTGCTGACAGTCGGGGATGGATCCTTTGGGATTCAGGACTCTTCTGGAGCTCACCAAGTATCTATAAAGTGGGTACCCAAAATAAGGGAAAAATCTGGCAGTTCAGCGTGATCTATGACAAATTAGATCTCTGCACAATCGTTGTCCATAAGCAGTATACTCTCCACTATGTACTGAACACCAGATCCTTCATGGGTTGTTGCAGTACAGTTTTTTTTTTATCCTGTATTAATAAAAATATTGCTATATGTCGTACCGGGTGTTATTATGAAAATAAAAATATATTTTCATAAAGAACAAATGACCGTTTGTTAGAAATAGGTCATTTAGGTAAAAGGTTAGACCCCATGGTCAAGCTGAGTCAAGAGATACCAAAGAGGAGGGTCCAAGACTCCACCTTTGTAAAGACACCCTGAAAAGATCCCGGAAGAAGAAGGATCGAGAACACTGAAGGAGGCCGGACTGGTGCAGGAGTATCCGAAGGCGGTCAGGCCGTAGACCTACCAATTGACGTAAACTACCCCTTTTCCACAAGAAATGTTGAAATTTAAGCTCCATATGTATTTTATGGCAATCCTCTAAGTATATCTGAATCATTAAGCATACTATACTTCTAAATGCATATATTTAATCAATATTGAAAAGGAAAAGGTAAAAAAAAAAGGCTTTCCGTCCGTATAAGACCGTGGAAAAATTCCAACGAAAAACCCTTAAGTCTCCAAACTAAAACAGAATTTGAAAATATTTCCAATTTCTGTTTTAATTTTGGAAACTTAAGGGCTTTTTTTTTTGGAATTTTTCCAAGGTCGTCATATATATTAAATCATTAATCTTATTTCCAATTGTTTTAATAAAGTATATCCATTATAATTCTTTTGGTACTTACTTAACCAAGATGAACTTTATGCAAATGAATAATATCTTGATGGTTTAATTAATTAGTAATTTGGTTAACACGCAACCAACCTCTGGAAAATAATCTAATTTAGAATCAAGTTAGTCCCAAAAAACAATTAGAATATTTAAAATATAATTATGACAATAAAACGTAGCAATATAAGTAAATAAATCCGCTAATGTTAAATAAAAACATAGCGTTATTATAATTATAATTATAATTCGTTTATTATTTAATTACAGTTTTAAACAATTTTTTAAGTTGTAGAAATATACTATTTAAAAAATCTGTACCCACTACAAAACTGTAGTGGACTAGAATTTTCTTAAGTACTACTTTTGGTCTTGAACTGATTACACTAAAGCGGAATGCTTCAAGACTAATTTACAAGATGGCCTGAGATCGATTGTCATTAGCTAAGAAACCTTATTAAAGTTTTAGTGCAGTCATAACTTGTTTATGGCACCTTTCTGGCATGCCAATCATCTTGTCTTGAGTACCAGCACCTGCATCGAATCCATTATTATATTGAATCGATTCAGCAAACAAGCAGAATGCTTTAAAAAAAAAAAATTAAATCACATTGGCATTTGGAGTTTGTCTGAAAATTATTCGCCAGTTTTCAAATCAGTTGTCATCATTTTAACAAGTTTTCAAATTAATTTTTCTCTAGTATATCAGTTAGGGAGCGGATTGGCTCAGTGGTAGAGCGCGGAGTTTTCGTGCCGAAGGATTCAAATCCCGCTCGCTGGCACTTTTATTTAATCTTTTCGTGGCCGGAGAAGGATCCTATGGAATCTAGAATCCTCCTGGGGCTCATCCAGCCTCTATAAAGTACACGAAATAAGGGGGAAACATTTGGCTGTTCAGAGTGCTCTAGAAAAATCACCTCCCTGTACTTAACGGGTTGTATTGGTACTGGAAAAAAAAATATAATATCGGAAAGTTGTATTCTGAAGTACAGAAGTAGTGACCCGCGAAGGGTTAAACTCAAAAGCAGTGCTTTTTTGTGGCTTAAAGAAGTCAAAACAGTAACATTGTGATTTTCCAAATTTTTATAGTATTTACAAATTAACAGATCGAGTACAACGAAATATAAAACATAAATAAGTTGCTGGATCCGTTGCTAGGCAACACCGATAGAATATTGCATCATTAAGAACTTTTTTCTTTATAATAGAGAGATAATTTTTTTTTTGTTTATTTATTTATTGAAATTCACAACTGTATAATAGAATACATCAAGTAAATACAATGAAATAATGTCACGAGATAAAGGAAAATAGAGAATCTACCCAATGATTGTACTCGAATAACAAATTCAACTTCGAAGGCGACGAGACCATCTTCTTTTCATACGCCTCGGAGGATTATCAGGAATTGAAGAAGTTGACAGGTTTGAAACTTGTGGGTTTGAATGGGAATTCAGGTTTGCCATGAAAGGATTGATATCGGGTTCGGGCCAAACCAGCAACAAATGGGACATTAAGTTCATTATGGATTACTTTGTTCGTTACAAAGGAGCATTTAGGATTTTGCGAACGATTTGGGTTGTAAGGATTGAATGCGAGAGGAATTCAATGGCTTAGTGGACCCCCAAAGATCTATTCCGTAAGTCTAGCTGGGTCTTATAATTGTCATGTGCATTAGTCTTTTGTAATTAATTGGGAGCTAACTTAAATTTTAGAAATCGTTAAGTTCACGTTTTAGAAATATAATAAAGAAATTATGTCAAATAATGTTAATGTTGAAATATAAAAGTGATAAATAATATTTATTTTTATTTTTTCTTCTACTGCGTTGTCTTTACTTCAAAATAAAACAAGCATTTTATTTTATTTATTAATATTAGATAGCTACTTTGTCAAATTTTATCAAAGTTCACATAGTAGAGCATGGTTCTGTCTAAGTAATACGAATTTATTTAGGAATATTGCTAAACAGTCTCAAAGGTATATAATAAGAAGCAATACATGTTATTGTTGTTGAGAGGAAATGCTGTTAGAAGGATTCAACTTTAATATTCTCTCAGACGATAAATATTATTTAATGCTAGGGAAGCCATGGACTTTGAAGTCCGAGAAACTAAAGCAGCTGAAAATACCTGTGTTTGCCTTCAGTCACCTGTTGAGTAGTCGCGTGCACACCTGACCTCTGAATACAATAGAACCCCAGTTAAACGGGAATCTATTATAAATATTTAATTAAATTATGTTATTGTAAGGAATCAACTAGTTTAAGAATGTATCTTATCAACGGAACCATTAAACATAATACAATTGTTATGAACAACAATTATCTCCAAACAATTAAATTATTCCCGCTCAAACCCACTAGTTTCAAACCTACTTGTTCAACGCACGGCACTCCCCCAAGACTTTTTTTTTTCATAACCCCTAAATATGTTTATTGTTGTTACTGGGTTTTTGTGCCATAAATGTGGCACATTTATTTTTGGAGTTCTTCTCCTTTAGTATAACTAGGGGCACATTTAATTTTTGTGTTTATAAAAGTGAACACAAAAATTAAGTCTGCCCCGGAACTTAAACAAATAAGAAATAAAACAAAAACAACAAAAATTCCTATCACCTCAACTCCTTAAAATGTAGTTATACTACAGTAATAGGACACCTGTGGTCTAGTGGTTAGCGTAACTACTACTACTAAACCCAAGATCGCGGGTTCGTAGCCCGGCAGGTGGCCCTAGGATTTTTTTAAGGGAGTAAAAAATCCTTAGTTACGCCGTCCTTCGGAAGGGACGTTAAACGGGGGTCCCGAGCCTGTACGATGTCAGGTACTCGTTAAAAACCCCTATCCTAATTAAACCTGGATAGGCAAAATTTAGAGCTCCCACTGTAGCATCGTCCGATTAGGCATAGCAGCATAAAGTGACGTTAAATGAACAAACAAACAAACAACTCCAAAAATAAATGTGCCCATAAAAGAGCACAAAAACCCAGTAACAACAATAAACATATTTAGGGGTTATGAAAAAAAAAAAAAAAAAAGACTTCTGAAAAGAAGACGGCCTCGCAACCTGTTAAGTTAAATTTGTTATTTCAGTACTGCCACTAGGTAGTTTCTATCGTTGTCTTACTGTCTGCAATTGTATACATTTTATAATATTTAATTATTTTAATATTAGAATAGAATATTGAGATGCCGGAAACAAAAATGCCCAGAATCAGGAAGCTAGGTGGTAGAGGACCCAAAGGAAAGGCCCCGTACTAGATGGCTAGATGATGTGGAGGCCGATCTTTACCAGCTTGGAATCAGACATTGGAGAAGACTTGGAATAGACCAGAATGATTGGCAGGCAGTGGTGGTTGAGGCCCAGCTCCTAGTAGGACCATACTGCCAAGGATAAGTTATTAATATTAGAATACAGTTAAAAATTTCAATAAAAAATTTAAAAAATCTCATGCCTCGTTCACCTTACCTACATGAAGATTTATAACGATAAGATTTTTTTTTGTTTAGAAAATTGTTTCTTATGTAATAAATTTATTCCCAACTAGACTATGTTTCAAAAATTATATTCGAATTTAAACGTACATAGAAGTTATTAAAGCCACAGAAGTCATGATAATTGTGCCCTTAATGGAATGAGCAATAGCTAAGAAATGCCTGGGATTCTTGGAGCGCCTGGAGTGCGGGTGGAATTCCACTCGGAGGTCCCCCGATGGGGGACAATTTAATAATGTCCGATGAGTGGTTTGCCACTCTCGAGTCTACTTGAGTTCAAGTCCTAAATATTTTATTTTTAAGTGTACTATTATTTATTTCTAACCAGCTTGACCTTACCACAAGGAGGTGGTGTCACTTTAAAGGTATTTAGCGATCATTTTTACTAGGAATGTTCAACCCAAATGATTTCCAGGCTTCATTCTAAGCGAACCTCTTATATGCAATCTAATATGATCCAAATTAGCCATTTAGGCAGTGAAAAATATAAAGTTTTATGAGTATTTTATCAATTATTAATTCATCATCATCACAATCCTTCCCTCACCTACCGCTGTGCAGTGTGAGGATCCTTCTTACAGTGTCTAGGTCAAGTACCTCTTTCCTCAAACAGTTCTCTTCTTCGGTTCCAGTCCATTCCTCTCCTCCTGAAACCATCCCGAACGTTGTCTACCCAGGATATGCTAGGCCTTCCTCTGGGGCATTTTCCTTCTGTGCGGGTCTCGTAGGTTTTCCTGGCGATTCTATCTGGCTCCATCCTAAGTAGATGTCCGAACCACTTTAATTTGTGTTCCTCCAGGATAGCCTCCCGCTGATTTTCTTATCGAGATTAGCTCGTATTGTTGTGTCCCGTATCTTCTTTCTCCTAGTTTTCCTTTCTACTTTTCGCAGGTACCTCATTTCCGCAGCTTGTAGTTGACTTCTGTGATTTCATTTTCAGTGATTTCTTGTTATAGACGGTCATTTTGGTCTATCAGCTCCCTTTTTCCCGAGAACCCCCGTCGGACCATATTAAACAAATTCCCCGCTGCTCCAATTCTTTGAACCACTTTTTCGTCAATGCGTCCACTTTCGTTGAGATGAGCACCTAAATATTTAAAACACTCAACTTGTTCTAATCTCTGTCCTCCAAACCTCGTTATTATTCGGGGTTTCTTCCGTATTCTCATGCATTTAGTCTTCCCCGTGTTAATTTTCATGTTTATTGTCCATAATTCAATTTATATTTGCTCATGTCTCTCCAGCTTCTTCTTGGTGGTCCAATATTCTTTCTTTCTCGTGGCACCCATTGCAATATTCTTCGGCAAAGAATTCACACAGCGCGGAATTGCGAAGTATGCACTCGGTTAATATTATTAAAGTGATTAAGATGGAGTTGTAAAGTTGCTGGGCTTAGTAACGAACGAATTCCTTAAAAGTAAATAAGCTCTGTGCCGACTAGGAAGCATCTGAAGAGTAGACTGAAACGTAGGTGGGTGGATATCGTTAGGGGTGGTCTTACGGATTCGGGTTTGTGTAGTGGTCCTTGGACGGAAGTGTGTAAGCAGAGAATAAAGATCGGCATCAAGTCTTCGGGTTCGCTAAGCCTTATTATTATTATTATTTTTAATAAAATAAACGATAAGAGGTTCTAGAAGATAACACCTGAGCTGAACCTATGAAAGGTGAAAATAGAATAAATGGAAACCAGAAAAGGACGAGAAAAAGGAAATAAGAGAAAAAAGAAAGACTTAGAGAAATTGAACGCCGAAGGAGGAAATTGAGGTCCCAAGAAGGAGAGGGCGTTAATATTTGCTCTAGAGAAGAAATAAAAAAACAAAGGATGAAGGAGATGGGTTCAATGGAACTCTTTTCCTGAATTAGGTGTACTTTAAGAGGAATCTGAAGAGGGGAAACATAATTTAATAGTTGGAATAGGTTTCTTGTTTTGGAAAGTCACTGATTATCTTATTTCAGTTAGTTTTCCTTGTTATAAAAAAATATCTCACTCTCTTTAAGAACATGAAAGAGGAGCGACTTGTTGGGGCTAGCTCAGTTGTTGTACAGCAGGGTGGTTATTGTCCTGATGGAGTCCCACACTATCTGAAGAGTTTTTGTCTTAGGTGTCTGTTGAGATTTCAACCTTGTACAAAAAAAAAAACTCTATAAGAAATAATTAATTTTCCTCAGTCAGTGTTGAACAAAATTATTTATTATTTTCACCCAGTATATTGGATAGCAATTTCATTTAAAAAATATTGTTTTTCCCGAAATTCCACAGCTATGTTCTAATGTGTCGTACATATTTCTACATCTCTCTCTCTCTTTCTCTCTCTCTCTCCTTCTCCTTCTCAAACATCTCTCTCTCTCTCTCTATCTTCAACCTTGTATAAAAAAAAAACTATTATTATTATTTTTAGTTTAAATATTTCTTTTTAAATTGTTTTCTGTCATTTCTTATATGCTTTATGATTTGTAACATTTAGCCTTCTGGCCAGATAAATATTATGTTTAATTTTCTGTTCATATTTGTTATTCTAAAGGGACTTAGTCCCAGAATAACGTTACTTTTCTATTCTATTCTATCTATTGCTGTATTGCCCTCACTCTCCAAACAATGATCTGAAGGATAGTTAGGATCCTAGATCTGATTAATTTTTAAATTTTACCCTCAGATCATTACAACTGATGTACAGTTATACTATAATCATATCATACAATACCTCGAATATGACATCTGCTCGGTAACCCTCGGTACCTGCAGGTGCATTTCACATTCCTAAGATTTTAAACAATGTCGAATATAACACAGTAATTTTCCATTGTATTAAATTACTTTTTTGTACTTATATCAATGAGTTTCTCGGTTTTTTTGTAACTTAAATAAAAAGAAATCCATAAAAATGTACTGTACTGAGTACTGTACGACAGTAAACATTTAATTAAAATTATAAATAAGTAAAGGTGCATAGGAGCAATCAGATCTATTTAATTTAGGAGATTCGAAGGGTTATTGAAGAGAAGACCGGCCCTAGAGTTGCTGAGCCCTGACAGACAAAGTACTCCCTCAACCATTCCTTAATCCACTTAACAGGATTGGGAACTGTACTCTACTTCTGCCTCTGTCTGGGAACAGGATTGGAAATAGGATGGCGAAGAGGATGGGGAATAGCATCAGGACGCGTCGTGGTTCCTCCTATATCTGGGTATCAATGTAGTACTTTCTTTTTCATAGGGTATATAAAAAAAATTACCGTATCTTCAAAGTCGAGATTTAAAAGGACTGTAAATATTTTAGTACTTGCCAATAGTTAATAATTCCTTTATAGCATTCGCTAAGCTTGTTTATTCATCATGCGACTCCTTCAAAAAAAGCCTCATTTTAGTTATTTGTTTCAAAGAAAAAACATGACAGTGTCCCAAAGAAATTCTCATAATTTTAAGGTATTACATTAAATATGAAGAAGTGTCCATGAACAAGTGTCCGAGCACTTCACGGCGTCGGTTTGAAAAATTTAGTAGTGGAGATTGGGCGTTGCAAAGAAAAGGGCTCCGGGTGACCATTTAGGGATATTGATCAGGTTCTGCAGGAAGCTGTTGAGTCAAATCCATCTTCAAGGACTAGCAAATTTGACAAAAAGTGTGGTGTTTTGAAAGACACTGTTAGTCGCCATCTACGCTCCATTGGGAAGGTAAAAAGGGTCTGGATTGATCTTAGTCCTCACACTTCCCTTCGAACCAAAGAAAAGCATAAGGAACTTCACGGATTCGAACTATTGCCTCATCTACCATGAAGTCCAGACCTCGTACCATTGGATTACAACTTGCTTTGATACACGGGACATTTTCTTCAAGGGAAAAAATTTGATAACTTTGCGAAAGTTAAAATTGCGACCCAAGAGTTCTTCGATAGCCATCCCAAGGAATGATATCAGCTTAGGATCGAGCACTTGGCTAGTAGATGGCTAATGACGGAAGATAACAATGGACTATAATTTGAATATTAATTGTATTTTATATCAATTGACACACACCCTAGTGTTTGGGAACAGGTTAATGCTTGTCTAAATAATAGGATTTGTAAAACTTTTTTATCTTTCATTCGTATGAAGACTACAGGGAAAATATGAGGTAACTCGTACAAAATTTGTTAACACTGGTTTCTGATAGATTTTTCGATAACCAACACGATGATGTGGTCAAAATCTCTCTTTCTCGAACACATCACCTCCTTTCAGTCCAAACATTCCTCACAATAGTTCAGTATCTACCACATAATGTACCTAAAACCCTTCACGGGTTCAACTTTTACAGGTTTTTTCTTTCACTAAAGCTGAGTAAGGCGCTACTACCTTCAATGGAAACAGCAAGGAAAAAAAAAATACCTCACTGAGGTCTTTATTGAATTTCAAACGTCGACCACGTATCAGCATAAGAAGAAGAAGGAACACGGAAGGCCTACAATACTTTAAAATGATTCATAAAAAAAATTTTTGACACGACATATAGCCAATAAACCGAAATTAGCATCCCCACGCTCACGTGTTCTGGGATATTTCCTTCTAGAGGTATCGTTTATAAATCTCTTACGTTACCTACATCATAGTTAACACGATGATGTACTCAAAGCATATGGAAACCGAGTTCGAACGGCACAAAACGGCTGAAAAGGTATTTTCGTGAAAGTGACAAACTAGTTCGGAAATTAGTAGAAGATCGGGTTGGTAGTCACAAGAATTGTCTTCTTATCTAACAGTTTCTATTAGCTGGCCGATCTCAAATACGAAATTTCAACTTTTACTATACTCCGACTGTGTCTACCTGACATCCCTCTTGATGTAGGTAAAAATAGATTCATAAATTGATAAAGATACAAATGATATGCCGGAAAAAAACTCAAGAAAAGAAAAGGCTATACTGAACCGTGCAACACGAAGCAATGCGGAGAGAATAAAAGAAACAAATGAATATCTGAGAACGTGTTGTTAAACAACCAGCAAAAATCTTTAATTCAGAAAAAAAATCAGGAAAAAAACTTAGGTTTCTGAATATCAGAAAAACATACGCCGCACTGTGGAAAAGTTTGAACGTGATTTAACTTTACAAGACAATAAGCCACCTAAAAGACAACGAAACGTTCGAAGTGATGAGAACATTGCAGCTGCAGCAGCCGGTGAGCCAAATTTGTCGATTTCACGACGATCGCAACAACTCGGGCTATCTCAGACGTCGGAGAATATTGCGTAAGGATTTGGGATTGCATCCTTATAAAGTCATATTGACTCAAGAACTAAAGCCAAATGATCACAGATTGCGTCGAGAATTTGCTGACTGGGCCCTTGAGCACATGGAACACGTGATTTTTTCCAAAAAAAAATTATCTTCACAGACGAGGCACATTTATGGTTGAATGGCTTTTTTAATAAGCAAAATCGCCGTTATTGGTGCGTGGACAACCCAGAAATGTTACATGAAGTTCCGTTGCATTCCGAAAAACTCACTGTCTGGTACGGTTTATAGTATAGCAATATATTGGCTTTGGTAATATATTTTTAATACTTCCAACCGAACGAGATGAGTCAAATGCTGCATCATGAAACTGCACACTATACTACATATAGTAACACCCAGAAATAAAAAAAATATGCATTCGAAACCGAGAAATCTCTATTTGAAAAACTATCACTCATATTGAAAGACCCTTTACATCAACAGTTTTTTTTCTGTGTTTCTTACTACTCCGGAAATGCAAAGAATTTTACTACTTAAATGATATCGTTTTAGTCAGTGTTAAAAGCTTCATGTTTTTAATGTTTTTATTAACTTTTGTTTAAATGTTCTCTAGAAGTTTTAGTAATTATTCCTCAGGTAGTCGCTTCGAGCTGAGTCACAACAGGTTTCCAATTTTCTTTCATTTCCCTTTTAATATTTTCTAAAAATGCCAATTATCATGAGCTTTTATATGGAAAAAAGGATGTATACTTCGGTAATCACTTCATTTAGAAATGAACGATTCAACAAACATATATGTCATCTGTGCTTCAAAATGTTGGCTGAAATGTTGATTTCGTAACCGAAATTTACATTTCCCAAAATTATAACCTTTTTTAAAATACAAAAGCGCATGATTATTTGTATTTTTGTTGAATATTAAAAAGGAAACAAAGCTAAAACTTGGGACTTGAAGTGACAAACGGTGGAACTGATATCATATGTGTATATCAGTGTGTTTTGTTTTGTATTTTATTCTTTCTAGTATAGCCCAGAAAAAATTAGAGATAAGGCTTATAATTTAAAAAAAAATAGAACTGTAAGCCAACCCCATACTTTAATAACTTCCAATCTGATTACTGAGCATACGTCCCTGAATTAGTTTTACCTGAAACTTTGTTCTCGTGTGTGTGTTTTAAGCTGGCTCAACATTATTTATTTCTTGATAAAACGATTATAGAAATCTACTCATAACCCATTATTGCATTCTCTTTTTCATACTACAGCTCACGATAACTTTTATTTTTGGAAAATATTAGAAATGATTAAACTGTTAAAACTTGTAATTCAACTCGAAGTGACAGCCGCCGAACTGATACCGATTTAAAAACAAAATAAAAAGAAAGAAATATAGTATATAGTATAAATATATTTTCTTAAAAAGAAATACTTATCTTGCAACTTCCCTTGATATGGCTTCTTAATTGACGGAAAGAGGGGAAAAGAGGACACGAACTTGATGAAGGAGGGAAGTGGCTTTATTGGAAGTCGATGGTCAGGAAATGGCGTGAGGGGGGTGGAGTCTGGTGGAGCACCAACCCCTTCGGGACAAGACTTTAAACAGCTTTCTCCAAAGTTCAATATAAGGGCTTTTGATATTGCCAATTATTTAGTTTCCAAGAGAATTTTTCAATTAAAGATGTTTTAACGAGGCAGTCTATCGATCTAGCTCTTTGTAAAAGATCTTGAAGGAAAAGGAAAACTTGAATTGAATCAAATAGTTTAAACAAATAAGGAAGCCCTGCGTCATTTTCCGGATAATCCAATAAATCGTGTAGCTTAATCAGAGGAAAGCCTGTAATTTAAGCTTGATATCAAATAAATTACCTCCCTGCACAAATGTTGAATGTTGCAATATTTCAAAACCATTTTCTTAATCGCTAAAGAATGCAGATTGAATCTAAAATAGTATGTATTTCTATTACTGTTTCTGTTTGTTCATTTAACGTCACTTTATGCTGCTATGGCTAATCAGACGATGCTACATCGGGAGCCCTAAATTTTGCCTATCCAGGTTCAATTAGAATAGGGATTTTTAACGAGTACCTGACATCGTACAGGCTCGGGACCCCACGTTTAACGTCCCTTCCGAAGGCGGCGTAACTAAGAATTTTTTACTCCCTTAAAAAATCCTAGGGCCACCTGCCGGGTTACGAACCCGCGATCTTGGGCTTAGCAGTTTGTTACGCTAACCACTAGACCACAGGTGACCGTATTTCTATTATTTATTAGATAATAATCTATAGTTATTCCCTCTGTTTTACTTTTTACTAAAGGGGTTTCCCATTTTTATTTTTATTACTCATATCCTATGATATCTATGTATGATATATATATATATATATATATATATATATATATATATATATATATATATATATATATATATATATATATGAGTTTTTATTCTCCCCTATATACCATTTTAATTACTATTAAAGATTTAAGAGATGTTTTTTATGACCTCCACCCGGACTATTTTCTTCCTCACGATGTAGTATAACAATTCACAAGTTATGAAATAAAAATTGCAAATAGCTAAAACATTTATGTATTTTCTCAGGAATCGTTGATAATTAATTTCTAGAGATTGCTAAGTATGAAGAAAAATGTTATTGATCTGAGATTCTCGGGTTTAATCCCGTTGTGGCAGATAAATTAAAATCGCTATTGTTGATTGTTCATTCATCGTCACTTTTTTCTGCTATGACTAACCGGACAATGCTGCATTGGGAGCTCTAAATTTTGCCTATCCAGGTTTAATTAGGATAGGGATTTTTAACGAGTACCTGACATCGTACAGGCTCGGGGCCCACGTATAACGTCCCTTCCGATGGACGGCATAACTAAGGTTTTTTTACTACCTAAAATCCTAGGGCCACCTGCCAGGCTACGAACCAGCGATCTTGGGCTTAGTAGTTTGTTACGCTAACCACTAGACCACAGGTCGCCTCTGCCATGTATCCGCTAGGGCGCAGCACCTTACAGGAGAATACTGAAAATGTTTACGCCAAAAGGATTTAACTTTTTTTTTATTTTTCCCAATAAGTCAGAGTTCGAAGGCTGTACTACTGGTGGTCTGACCGGAAGAATGATGAACTCTGATTGTAGAATATCTCTGTTTACTGTAGTCTGACTAAATTCTGGGTGTAACCAAGTGGTAGTGTCAGTTGATGATGAGTCAATCAATGAAGACAATTAAATATTTTTCTCTCTTTGTTTTTTGTTTGCTTGTAACGATTCAATTACCTAACTCATGGTATGATGAATACTGTATAACATCGTAGTTATTAGTTCAGTTATGATTATTAATATTAATTGCTGGATCTCTCTGGATCTTTTTTTATTATAGTAGTGTTTTGTTTTTGATAAGAGGATGTTTTGGGTTTATTCCTTTTCCAAGTTTCCTATATGTAGCCTTGATTACACTCTTTTTCCCAACTAGCCTTTTCCAGGTGTCCACGAGGACTAAGAGATTTGCCGCCGGTAACAACGTATTCCGTTAATAGCTATAGATTGAATGTTATTCCTGGGGCTCACCCAGCCTTTATACCCATCTTCAACTCTATATGCAACTCTGTATGTTCTATATGTAAAGGATGGCATCCTAGTAAATTATTTATTTTATTTTATAGACGTTCCGACAAGGGTTGCCTCAACAAGTCAGGGCACAATTCCATGTCTCCTGATCCATGCAATCATCCTCCTGGAGTCCTCGACCAGCCCTCTCCTCCTGGACTCCCATCCAGCTGCTTCTGGGCCGTCCGCATCGTCCCCTCCCAGGTGGAACTCGGTTTGGCCAACATTCAAACGCCATTCTCTTCACATGACATTAGGCGGCGTGAACCGATCCTTTCATTTATAGATATAACTAAATCCATCATCTGTCGAATTTCTTGGTTTCTTACTTTATCCAGGCACGGAGACACCTCCTCCAGAAATCCATATCAACCGCCTGCACCTTTGGGTATAGACGGGGACTAATAGTTCAGGTTTCGGAGGAATATGTCAGGATGGTTTCCACTATGGCTTTGAAAATACGGCGTTTGTTTTCTTTAGATATTGCTGTATTCCAGAGGACTGGATGCAGCATTCTGGTAGCCATTCGGGTTTGATCCATCTTTCTTCTGAAGTCATGCTCGGATGACCCGATAGTAAATTAAAAAGTTTTAAAAAACAGTATGGGCATGGTCTACATCTAACCGCAGAAGTCGTGGTGAGGGAGTTGCCAAGGTCAGCTTGAAACTGGGGCACACTCGGCTCACTCATTCATATATTATTAACAACTGGCACCTTCTTCATGTCAATGTTGTAATGCCATTTATACAGTTAAAAATAGTTTTGACGAATATTAATATTGCCATACTACAGTAAATAAAATCTAGTTTATCAAAAGCACTTGATGAAAATGAAGTTGTAACCACTTTAGTATTTTTTTTTAAATGGTCATGCATTATTTAAATTGTATATAAATTTTATTTCATCGACCATTTTAATGAGTGTGTGTGTAAGAATGAGTTTGGATGTGTGTTATTTATCTAACATAAACACAAAAATTGTATAAAATAAACCATACACGTTGATGACTTAAGAGTCTTTGCGCCTTTAACACCAATAAACAAATAGTAGTTAAGCTTGATATTGGCTAAATCAACTCCTTGTAGAACCATTGGCTTAGAGATAATACAAGTTCTACTATTAACTCATTCCAATACACTTCATGGAGTGCAAAGTTTTATTTCCTTTAATTAATAAGCAAGTTGACAAGATATATAATACTGACAAGGATCTTTATTTACGATCAGGAAACATGCCCTTATTTACGATACTATTACATAGAGCTATAAGCGGCTATATTCGACACATTTATGGCCCCAATATGCCTTAGGCTCTCCCTAGATGTGGTAGCCCCACCCCCTAAGTATACTATTGATAACACCCTAAGAACTATCTAGAGTCCTTAGAGGCACTAAAATAACACTAAAGACCTACCATAAATGTATAACCTAGGTCCTGTTTCTATCCTAGCTAACGAGGTGTGTCTGATCTATATCGCCACAACTCGTATTCCTACTTCTCATGGCATTGTTAGTGTTGAAAGCTTGACGATAAGCATTATATCGTTATGAGGCTGTTCAGATGTCCAAATTATTTTTCTTTTTATACGATTAAAAAAAATCCTGAAAATAAAACGTGATTTTAGAAAAACAAGTACACCAAATATTTATGTTGGAAAGACTTGTGCCCCATCATCTTTCACTTATATAAAGAATCTCTTGAATTATTGTCTAGTCAATAAAAATTTCGTTTTTATTTTTCTCTTTTTTATCCCTTGTATGGTGGGGCCCACTAGTCCTATTTGATAAGGTTAGTTAGTTAGAATTTGTCAGTTTAGGCTCAGTGATAACCTAACCTAAGCTGTACCACTACAACCCTCGGAGGTCTGGGGTACAGTACATGGTAGAGACTTTACTGTTGAGCAGGGAGGTGATTTGTCCTAGATCAGCTCAAGATTTTCCCCCTTATTTTGGGTACCCCCTATATAGAGGCTGGGTGATCATATGATCCTTCTACGGCCACTAACAGGCTAAATAAAAGTCTCGCCACCAGCGGGATTTGAACCAGGATTTTCGGCGTCACTTAATGGAAGTGAGTTGTAGTAATTATTTATAGATATATTCCTGGAGAAGGAGAAAAAAAAATTAAAAATAAATATAACAAATCTATTGGTATACATACGATGGTGTACATATGATACCTTATCATATTTTTATATTTGTTTAAATTAAAAGCGAACAAAAAAATGCATGGAATATAAATAGGTTGCAACAGGGATAATCCCTAAAACAAAGCTATAAGCCTCTAAATACTGGAATAAAAGAAACCAGTAGACGTGTCGCCTATGCCGGAATCATCAGGACACTTCTCAAGGAAATTACATCAAAGAAGAACAAGAGCAGCACATCTCATACCGACAGTACTAACAAGCAATTTTAAACAATAAACAAATTTTCTTTTAGGCTTCCACGACCACTATTATTACAAAAGGCTTTGTTTATTTCTTCTGGTTTAGACCGTGTAGATAATTTTTTCGCCAACGTTTCGTCAACCATGCTGCTGACTTCCTCAGGCCTGGTTTCTCATCTCAGCCCTGAGGAAGTCAGCAGCATGGTTGACGAAACGTTGGCGAAAAATTTATCTACACGGTCTAAACCAGAAGAAATAAACAAAGTCTTTTGTAATAAACAAATTGTTTGTGGAGCATCTTGGAGCAAGGTTGCTCACAAGGTTTTTCAACCTGTGGGTCGCAAAGCCTCTGTGGAGGGGGGGGGGGTTGCGAGAGGTCGAGAGAACTCAGTAAAAAAAATCATTAAATTTTAAAAAGGTAGATATATAAAAAAAAAGTTAACAAAATGATACTTGTTATGTTATTTATACAAACACAGACTTGAATTCCAAGTGTAACATCGGAAGATAATTCAAGCAGATTCTCTTTGAGCTTAGTTGCAAAATTTGCCTCATTTATAGCTGCATTCAAAAACGGATTTAGGATCCATCTTTGCCCAGTGTTATCCGATATATCTTGCGCTTAAAAGTAATGACGCAATTCTTTCTTCAAATTATCTAACACCATTGCTGTAATGACATTTTCATCCCGCCCTTGAAGACTTTTATTTAAGTTATTTAATCCTTAGAGCTATAAATATTCCTGGCCCAAACTGTCCGCAGGGACAGGGCTCGGCTATCGCTGACCATCGCTGTAGCCTGAATACTTTATCGCCACACTGAAGTATTCAAAGCGCAAAAGGAAATAAACTATAGTAATTCTTTTGCAGAAGAATGAATAATTAATGACTGTTATTTTGTATTATTAAAATTAAAGAGGAAAAATCAGCCGCCAGGCGGCCTTAGTGGCTTGAATGGTAGAGCGCTGTCACGGAGAGACAGAGGATCCGGGTTCGAATCCCGGCCGAGGGCCTATCTTTTCTCTTTAAAATAAAAATATTTAAAAATCAAAACAATTGACCAATAATTACACTAAATTTTTGTTTTGTACCGGTACAATTTCTATGCAAAATATATGCTTTATATATGACTAAATATACCAAGTGAAAAAAATACTTCTTATACCATTTTAGCGTTTTCCTTACTGAATTGAGTGCACTTAATGTCATGTTAACTCTGTCTACAGCACCCATCTTGGAATTATAATCGGTAACGGTTTCACGATGGTTCCTCCTGTGCGGTAATCCTTCTTCTCAGTTTCGGCGAATGTAGCTTTATGTGCAGAAGACAACATCCAATCCTCTTCCCGATTCCTTTCCTATTGCCAATAAAATGTCAGTCGACCGGTATCAAGTTTCTCCAAGCTTCAATTTTTCATCCATGGGGCATTTGTCTCCCATTTTGGCGAACTGCGTTGGTTTTCCTGTTGTGTAGTAAAGTACACCATAAAGTGGGCTTGTGTACCAACTATCCTTAATCACTGTATGGCCTTTTCCGAGATACGGCTGAAGAAACGTCATCCCAACATCAATGCCTGTTCCACTTTTGATATTTGTTTTTTGGCCGATATAAATTATAAAATCCAGTACATAATTGGTTTTACAGTCACAAAGGACAAACGATTTAATCCCGAACCTACTTCATTTGGATGTTATGAACTGTTTGAAATAGCATCTGCCTTTGTAAAGCAAAAGACTTTCATCGATGCACAGATTTTCGTACGGTACGAATGACTGTGAAAAGGAAGTTTTTATCTTATTGATAACTGGCCGTATTTTTACTAACGGATCGTCCGTGGTTGAACTATTGTCTTTTAAGTGCAACATTTGTAGTAACATGTACCGATTCCGTGACATAATTTTGCGGAAAGAACCGCCTTTCAGCAATTCGTCGACCAAAATCCTCCTTCAACGAAAGTTTCTTCGAACGCGGCATTATCCGCTTATGTTTGTAAGTCATCAATTGGCCACGTATTCGATTTAAAATTATATGCCTTACTTACTTAATTGTATATTTATATCAGAATCCTAATCATGCAAACGGATTACATACTTTTAACATACATGAAAAAAAAAGGTCGGAGGGTCGCAAAATTTTTTGATACGAGGGGGGTCGTGTCATGAAAAAGGTTGTAAAACACTGATCTAAAGCAATTCATCTCCCTGCACAACCGTCGTCTAGGAAACAGTTCAGTATCTACCACGTACTAAATCCAGGACCCACCATGGGTTGTAGTAGTACAAGTTAACGCTTTGTTTGTGGGACCTTTCCTATTGCAACCTATTAATAATAAGATTCACTATGTATTATGAAATATTTAACTTAATTCCTTCCATATTATTATAAATGAAACTGTTAAATATTAAATAAAATGATAATCAATAATTATTAAGATCGATAAATTGAACATTCTAGATCAAATAAATTCAAACAAGCATAGTAATGATTTCCAATTCCTGGGCAAACAGGATCTGAAATTCATGAACGGATGGTAATGCGGTGGTGTTTGGTCGAGAATGGTTACGGTTCCTCAGGTCCATGAATATGTATCTGCCCCATCCCCGGTCGCCAGGAAGGCCTCTTCGCTTTAACGGCTGGTTGAGGATACGATCGCTTAGGGAAGATCTAACGGGTTCTGTATCAACTTGTTAGGAGCCTCTTCAGGACATGAATTTATTAGATCGAATCGATTAGTAAAGAAGACGAATGGGATATTAGTCTTTATAAAGCGGTATAAATGATACAATCTCGAATTATTTCAAAATAGTTGGCTTAGAAACAATACAGTCCCTACTCTGTACTGAATCCAATTTCCTTAATAGGTTGTTGCAGTACCGGTTTTAAATCAAAACTTTTTTTTTCAAGTGTTCACATTTTTCATTTAATTAGATTTTAAAAAAACAAAAACAAATGGAACATTTTGGTGGCCAATCCAGGTTGCTCTAATTAACGTCGTTGCATTTTAAGATTAAAAAAAAAATGTAAAACTTGCACAACTACAACCTGGTCTGGGGTTCTGTACTGTTTCTTGGACAACGGTTGTGCATGGAGATGATTTGTTCTAGATCACGCTCAACCGGCAGATTCCCCCCCCTAATTTTGGATACCCACTTTATATGGACTGGGTAAGCCCTTGGAAGGTCCTGGATCCCATATGATCCATCTATATTACATAAAAGCCTGCCAGTGAGTGGAATTTGAACCCAGGATCTTGGGAATGGCAACTCAGCTCTCTACTACTCAGCCACTCCACTCCCTAAGAAGTCTCTTAACTAAAACAAAGGAAACAAAAATAATTGTCAATATTTTACCCAGATAGGCATCTTCAGGAGAAAAAGAGAATAATATCAAATGCAAAATCGAGTTACTATATATTAATTTCTTTCCGACCCGAAGATATCTGAATGGACGAAACATTGGCAGGTACATTTGTTTCCTATTTTTTAGTTTAGAAAGTTAATTCTTCTTGGTAGGATTTTTTTTCACTAACGTCTTAACGTATATAGTATGTCTTTTACGAGCTTATGCTCTTCTATGTGTATCGCTTTTTAAACTCAGAAGGAGGATTTATTATTTTTTCCCGACAAGTATTGCCCATTCCATTGAATATTTAACATGAACAATAATCACGAAGAAACTGGTTTGATCAGTTAATCAATACCTTCCATTTTGTTAGGATTGCGTAAGTTCTCCTCAGTCTGGAATATTCATAAAGGCATCCTATATTTTTGTGCAAGTTAAACATAATAAGTGATAATAAACTGTATATCACAAATTAATTAATTAAATATGGAACAAAAATATTATTTAAAAAAGATTTTTTTCTGATTTTTACATTAGTAAAATACAGAGAGTTTGGTTAGAAGTTTTACTAAAATGATAGTACATTAAAATAACAGAATATTAAACACACAGAAAAGAGAAAGTAGATAACTATAATAATAAACATTGCAATGAAGATAAAATAAAAAATATGGCCATGAGTCGACACTACATGAAAATATGGGAAATTCTTGAAATAAAACTTATATAATTCAAAATTATTATTTTGTGGGAAAACAAACGTATATGTATCAATGGGTCAGAGCTGTTCTAATACTTAAAACTCTGATATCGTATATAAAATAATATCATTGTTTTTTTTAGGATTCAGTACTGTAAAAGTATTGTGATCGTATAAAATATATTTACTTATAGGTTCTGTATAAAATAGGCAGTCGAAAAGAATGTGGTTTAAATCGTTACGTGATTTAAGCATAGAGGGCAATTGTCTTCAGTATTAATTCTATGGGTTGTTTTAATGGCGTAAACAACTATTTTTTTGGTGGGGGAAACTCTAATTTGGCTTAGGAGCCTTATTCTCTCTACGGGTAAATCTGGTGTCAGGTATGGCTGAACCGAGTTTATACAGAACAAATTTTCGTACAAAGCATTGTACTGAGAGCAAACAGCTCTATTTACTAAATAATTAATAATGTAAAAATCAGAAATAAATAAATATAAAATCATTATATTAAAAAAAATTTTTTTTTTATATTTTATATTCCATCAGAATTTCATTATTATAAGAAGAATTGAAGATATAAGAAAAGAGTATTTGCATAGGACCTCTCCTAAGTGATTCTGGAGATCTCTGAATACAATGAGGGATGGAACCTTTACCAAGCATACATACATAACAAACAGTTTTGTTAAATTTATGATATATGTCTATTATTTACTTTTATATTTAAATAATACATATGTTTATGTAATATATAATATGCTCACTCTGGGCCTCTTTGTAGGTTCCACCGGCTAGGACGACTTGGAGGATAAGCCCTGCTCTCCTTTTCAGCATTCACCCTCCTTTTCTGTAAGATAAAACATATTTAATCAACTAAAAATTAAAAGTGTATTCTGGAATAACTATTTACATTTGTTTTGTAACATGTAGCTCGAAACCGTGATTGATAATGTGGTTGATAATTAAATTCAAGTAATAATTATGAATAACTAGTAAATTGGTAATGGAATAGTATGGTGAGCCTCTGTGCTGAGATGAGTAGGCTAAGATGGTTTGGCAACGTGGAAACAATGGAGCCCTACAGGCTGCCTAAAGTAATGTTAATTGTTATATCGGGAGAAAACCGATAAAAGGACACCCAATCGTCGGTGGATAGATGACTTGGAGGAAGATTTGGGAAGGATTGCAGGAAGCCAGTGAAGGAGCCTCGCTGGATACCGTGTAGTAGAGGCCCAGATCCTGCAAGGACTGTAGTGCCCAATAGTGAGTGAGTGAGAGGGTTTGAGTAAATTGGTAAGCATATTTGAAGAATCTTTTTCTCTACAATTTGATGTTGTAGTATTATCAATTAATACCTTATATGATTCTTGATAGCCACGAAGAGGAAATAAAGATTAAAGTAAACTCATTTTACAACTTTCTTTTCGTCACTGCCATAAACCTTGCTTTCTAAAGATATTTTTATTGGAGTTTGTTTTATTAACTCCGATACTACAATAAAAGCTATGTTCGCCGACAATACAGCCGTTTTCTCCCAACACAATGCCATAATAATAGCCAGAAATACTTTGCAGAGCCACCTGGATAATCTCGAGCAATACTTTACCAAATGGAAGATTACTCTTAACATCGAAAAATGTACCTCAAAAGTCTTTACCCTTAGAGGCCCATCAGACCCACCTGAGCTAACCCTCGTAGGTAAAAAAGTGAAAGGGAACCCTGCCAGCGAAGCTATACGATACCTTGGAATTCACCTGGACCGCCGCCTAACCTGGAATACTCATATCAATATTAAATTAACCCAAACCTACGCAAGATTATCGATGCTCTATCCTATCGTAAATAGAAAATCTAAATTAAAATCAGAAATAACAATTCTCATTTATAAAACAGTCCTAAGGCCATTACTGATGTACAGCTGTGAAGTCTGGGGAGCAGCATCCTTTACGAAAAGAAAAAGATTGCAAACTTTTCAAAACAAGGTTCTAAGAATCGCAGTGGATGCCCCATCGTTCATCAGAAACAGTCAACTGCACCGTGAACTACAAATAGAAACAATAGACGACCACATAAAAAAAAGATTCAGAAAATTTCATAGCCAACTACCAGCAGTTAAAGGAGCACTAAATTACAACATAGGAAAGCAGACATCATCTCGAAGACTAAAGCCCAGGTTACTGCAGGACATCTTATTATAAGTTGTGTAATTATATATTTCTGTGATATTACTACTTTAAATTTATTTTACATCTATTTTAAATGTAGATTTTTTAAATTTTTTATATACTTTTATATGTCACAATTCACTGTTATTTACATTTAACCAATAGTTATAACGATGTATTTAGTTTGGGGTGTCTATTGTACGAGACTATACCCCCCAAAATCAATTGCTATCAACAATAAACAATCTATACTATAACAACCATGTAAGGCCCACCAGGCCGTATATAACATGAAGATTTTTTTTTTTATAAAAACCCTGATTGATTGGCATTTTCTTTTTTTAAGTGACGCAAATACTGTAACTTAAATTAAAAAAACTTTATACTGTTTACGCGGTTTTACGTTTGTATAGAATCGAACATTATGCGCCTGATGCATTCTTTAAGTTCTAAGAATTTTCACTTTTCAAAGTATACTCCATTTGATATTCAACTGATAATAATAGCGCATTTTAAAAATACTTTCCTGGGAAGTAATGAATTAACAGTAAACATATTTAAAAATCAGGTCACGGTTTACATGTGTTCTTTTTTAATTAAGATAACAGCTATATGGACACTTTTCCAGCTATACATATTTATTTGTGCATTAGAAGATACATAATTTAATCACACGCAACATCCAGAAACCTCTGCATGACAAATCGTTCATAGCGTGTATTTGGCCAAGGCCAGAATATTTAGTTCTTTATAGGATGTGGTTATGTTTAATAACATTCGTGTACATTCCAACTAATTGCATCGATAAACTAGAAGGTCAATTATATTATTTCGTGTC
This sequence comes from Arma custos, assembly GCA_037127475.1. NCBI lineage: Eukaryota > Metazoa > Arthropoda > Insecta > Hemiptera > Pentatomidae > Arma > Arma custos. The sequence continues at coordinate 14,082,404 of CM073760.1, read as the reverse complement.
ATATATTTATTATTTTACTATCTTGGCTCAATATTTTTAACCCTTTAACTGCTACAGATGATATATGCCGGCGCAAGGGAACGTGCCCCTTTTGCTAAAGACGATATATGCCGTCGCACTGCTTTTCTATCTATTTGCTAAAGCCGATTATAGAAGACGCGACACTGTAATGTTGGTCTTTGTATAGAAACAGGCTTTGAATATTTTTACACAAAATTAATTTATTAATTTATTGTATTAAAAAAAAGTTTTAACTCCGCCAGTGTCGGTCCATAGCCCGAATCAAAAAGGAACAATGAAATAAGTTAACAGTTAGTACTAAATGGGCGTAATGAAGGATAGAATGCAGGTAAAAAGTATGTAGGACAGGCCGATAGACGGACAGCCGGCCCACTTAGGGATGTGATAGACGCAAAGCTCTTCACTCGCAGCAGTTAAAGAGTTAATAATTAGCCATAAAGTACATGTCATAATAGTAAGCTAAAATAGACCTAACCTGTATCACTACACCCCATAAAGAGTATTGGGTTAAGAACCTGGTGGACTCTGTACTGTTTCTAAGCGAACGTTTGTACAGGGACGTGGTTTGTGCGTGTTTGTTTTTCCCCAAATGATCCCCTTTGTTGAGGCTGAGACCCTCCTGGTTTAAATATCTGACTGTGGCCCGTACGTGGCTGTTGAAAGATTAAGAAATTTATCTGTATTAGGTTGATTTGAACCCAGACCTTCATGCTATGCTAGCAACCCAGCTTTCTATACACGGACCTATCCCACTTCTAAATATTCTTATACCGAATTTAGATAATTTAATTATATTGCTTTGGACAGATAAAATTAAAGTAGACTTAACTTCTTGGCTCTATTTTTCTCTTAATTTATTTTTGGACTTGGTAAACATAGTGTGTAAAAATGTAAAACTGCTACGCTCCACATCAATCCTCACGTTCGTTTGCAATGTGATGATACCTCTTTACGTTTATGTTCTTTACAGGTTATTTAGTGTATTTTACGAAATAAATAAAGTATTGAGGTTCCTAATATTTGAAATTTTAGATTTCTTAGGATCTATTTTGAATATTCATGTCATTCCAATATGTTTTTTTGTTTTTTTTTGCAATCGATACGATTTTTTCAAAAATATAAGTTTAGGGTTTTTTCGAAGATAAAAATTCATGATGTACTACGTTTTGGATCAATTTTTTAACATCTTCCCAAAAGAAATAAATAGAAAGTGTAGTTTTGAACTTTATTTAGGATTGTCCGTGGCACATCAAGTACCACCACCATCCGGGAGGAGCTTCGGCTTCCCTCGGTGCCCTAGTAGGTCGGAGGCACATCAAATTTTTTCATGGGCTAAAGGCCTGTGCGAACCCCCTATTTAGGGACATAAAACCACCTCCCAGATCTGGAACAGTGTCCCCTTGGTCGATGTGCACTCGTTGATCTAGGGATGGGGTGGGAACTCCCTTGTCCTTATCCTTTATTTTCTTCCATTTCCTCCCTTCTCTTCTTATGTTTTTCCATTCTTCCTTTATCTCCCCCCTTCTTCTTCACTTTCTTTCCTAATCCCGCAAGCGGTCCCTCCCCGTTTTGAATGTATAGAGTCTTGTGCCGGTTATGCAGAAACCGCCTTCAGCGCCTGAGGCCACCTGAGCTATCCTGATTCGTACCTCGGTCAGACACAATTGCGAGAACACGGGGATATGGGATCAGTGAAGAGAAAGGATGTGTCTGACTGAGGTACGAACCAGGAGAGCTCAGGTGGCAGAGCACCATGACGGAAACTTGGGAAACCCGGGTTCGAATCCCGGCCCTGGAGATATATTATCTTTTCAAATAAAAAAAATAAAAATTATGAAAATTAATAAAAAATAAAATAAATAAATTATAATCATGTACATTTTAGTAGCAGGAAAGTCACATGTCCAAAATCACAATCTACCTCCAGGATTTGTTCAAATTAAGGGTACCAATTTTATTGAGAACGGATGTACACCAGGGGGGTCTCCAGATCCTACAAGATCCTTCTTTGTTGGCTTTGAACTTGCTTTACAAAAATAATTTAGTATATAATCACTTCCCTTCGTTAATGAGATATTTAATCATTCAGTAACCAATCACATTGAGACATACATATTCAATTTATTCATCTACAGCCCCCTCTGAATTAGTGGTCATGTCTAGATTTGTTCAAAGAAAGTTGAGGGAAGGAGAATGTTGCTATTTTCGTGTTGCATAAGTGGCTTATCGGGATCATGATCAACCGCCAGTTTGCCTCAATTAATAGTAACCACTTTATTAAGGCTGATTGTGTACCATGAGGGTCTGCATTTCACAAGGAGTTTCATAGATGGCTGCTAAAAGATTAAATAATTTGTGTCACAACTTTATTTTTTTGGGATCCTCAGCACAGCAACTCAGTACATCATAAAAATAAATATGTTTTTACACACGCAATATTTGGTTTGAAAAGAAATAGGTTACTGAGGTAAGAAGGGTTTTCCCACACGTTCAAGGTGGGTGGAGAAATAACAAAAAGGAGGGATGTCGAAGACTCCACTTTTGGAGGGACTCTCTGAGAAGATCCGGAAGAGAAAGGATCACCGAAGATGCAGGAGACCGAAACCGGCTAACGATGATGGGCGCTGAAGATTCGGAGGCGGTTAGATCGAAAAACTACCTATGGACGTAATCTACCCCTGTTTCACAGGTAAGTCGTAATTTAAGTTGTGTTATGTATTTCATGGCAATCCTCTATTACATCTGAATCATCAAGTGTAATCCTCAATGTATATATTGAATCATTATTAATCTTGTTTAAAATCGTATTAATAAAGTATATTTATTTTAATTCCTCCGGTGCTTACTTGACCCAAATGCACTACATACTTATGAATAATATATTGATGGTTTAATTAATTAGTAAATCGGTAAACGCGCGAAGGATCTCTGGAAAAGAATCCAATTAAGACTACAGTTAGAAATAATAATTTGAGTAACTATCATAAATGATAAATCTGGCATCCAAAAATCAATTAGAATATTTAAAATATATTTAAGCGTATAAAACATAGCACTATGATGAAATGGGATAAAATCAACTATTCATATTTTAAGTCAGTGGGATTTGTCTGATCTTCCGGGGTAATCTTAATAATAATTTTAAATATTAGAGCTCTCCCTCCGACCCTTGACATTTCCGGAGAGTCCTGGAATTAGTAAGCGGGATGGAGATGGGACCCGGGAATATGAGGGAATATGGAATGCCTCACTACTCTCATCTTCATCTCCACAATTGGAAATTTTAATCTCTCTTACAGCCAACTCTTTAATCTCTGTCATACTCTTCGTGAGAATTTATTTCTCTTTAGAATATGTATGCTTACGTTTCCTTGTTTTCGTTTGCTAAAATTATGATTTATATACCTTTGAGTAATAGCCTCTAAAAGTCACAAGCAACCCTTTCCAATTCAAATGTAACCCTTCCCAAGTGAGTTGAAACCCTTTCCAAAGCAAATGTAACTCTTTACAACTCAATTGTCACTCTTTTTATTTCAATTGTAACCGTTTCCATTTCAATTGTCACCCTTGAAAATGTTTTGAAAATTTAACGTAATTTTAAACGAACAGTGTTAATCTGATAATATTCAGTTCTGTTTACATTTTTTAATATTATTTACTTCTTGAGAAAAAACAAAACAAAAATTTAAAACCTTTTGTTTTAAATTTTTTCTTTAATTTTTGTAAACAATAATATTATTATGTGTATTATTTTATTACCATGAAGTTATTGTTGTTAAGTAAAGATTACATGTTTTTACCTTTTTTTAAATAAACTTTCTGAGAAACAAATATCAACTATTTGTTTTTTTTTAATTGTTTCTCTCATTTTTGTCCTAACAAGAGTCCTAAAAAAAGTTGATTTTATCCTGGCGAGTTCTTAGGCCCTAAATTCGCTCATTCCCCAGTACGTTAAATTTTCAAAAAATTTTCAAGGGTGACAATTGAAATGGAATCGGTTACAATTGAAATAAAAAGGCTTACAATTGAGTTTTAAAGCGTTATATTTGCTTTGGAAAGGGTTCCAACTCATTTGGAAAGGGTTACATTTGAATTGGAAAGGGTTTCTTGTGACTTGGAGACGGTATCATTTGATTTGTAAAAGGTTCAAATAGACTTGGAAATGCTGTATATTAAAATAAAATTACTCTCAACTACTATCAATAAGAATAATTCTAAAAGCAATAATAAAATAATAACTACAATTTTAAGCCAAAATTCACCATCAATAAAATAATGGCTAATAAAAAATAATAACGATAATTTAAAATAAGATTCACTATCCCATCTGCTTTGTGATCGAAACGTGCAAAAGAAAAAAATAAAATATTTAATTGTCTGATTTTATTGGCTCCATCAACAACTGAACTACCATCTGGCTACTCCCCAAATCTAGTCAGACTATGGAAAAACAGAGACTCGTACCTTGACAGCTCATCTTCCTTCCGGTCGGACCACGACCCTGCTCGTCGGCTGTACCATTTCTCAACTCTCACTTATGAGAGATACGAACGTCTTAAAAAGGCTTACTCGAGCTCAAATAAAATGGTTTACCTCTATGTTCGGGATGTGCTGCCCTCTTGCGGACAGAGTTGGCTAATTTCATTCTCGGTCGTGGGAATAGTTGAAAAAATCCCTGACTAATGTCCGGTGTCTTTTAACATAGCTCTGGCCATGGGAAATGATTTGTGAGCAAGTCTCAATCACAGATGAGAGCCTTTACAACATAATTTCATAATATAAATTACTATTTAATTGATGCTTTTTTAAAATTTAATTTATTACATTCGTTATGATAATAAACACTCTTCAATCACTGTTCTTGAAAATGGTGTAAAATAAATTCCCACAAATCCCGTTAAATCACATTTAGCGTCCTTCAGAAACAAATGACTTCCTGTCCTCCTGTATGATATGTAACATCCAAATGATTCATATAAAACAGGTCCGGCTGATTAGACTGAACTACAACAAACTGCTGGCCGTTTCAGTCTACTTCTACACTTACCAGACAAACGTTTTAAGCCCCATATTAATAATAAAAGACTCTAATAGATGATTCCTTATATCATTCCTCTTGGATTCTCAATCCTTACAATCCAAAATCCTTAATAAAATCCTCAGTGCTCCTTACTTTGTTACGAACAAAGTCATTCATAATGACCTGTCCCATTTGTTGCTGAAATTGATTTTGCTCGAATCCAATATCAATGCTTTCACGGCAAACTTTATTTCCACTCAAACCTAGTATTTTAAAACCTAGCTACTTCTTCCATTTTATCAACATTCTGTTCACTTGATGTATCATCATTAAACAGTCGTAATATATAAATTTTAAAAAAAGTTTTGTTTTTTGTTTTTTATAGTTTTTATTTTCTATTTCAAGTTTATACTTTCGTTCCAAGAAGATAACTATTGTGTACAGTAAAAGTTACGTATTAAATGTTTTATGGAAAAATATATGTTTTCTTTCAATGATTAGGAGCGGAGTGCCTCAGTGGTAGGGTACTGAGTTGCCCTGATGAAAATCCTGGTTCGAATCCCACTGCTGGCAAGACTTTTATTTAGTCTGTCATATGAGATCCAGGACCCTTCTGGGGCGCCCCTAATCTATATAAAGTGGGTACCCAAAACAAGGGGGAAAATCTGGCGGTAGAGCGTGATCTAGGACAAATCACCTCCAGGCATACAGTGAATAATCAACTATGTACTCCACCGCAGACCCGTTCACGGGTTGCAGTGGTACAGGTTTTTTTTTCAATGACTAAAAGAAAATTAAATATTTTATCTTATGTCATAGCTTATAACGATCATCTGGAAACTTCAAAGGTTAAATATAATGTTATCGTAAACAAAAAATATGTTGCTTTGTAATGTTCTAAATAAAAAAAATAATTATAAAAAATGTAGGTTAAAAATCGTAGATCCGATTTCAAAATGGCTTGATGCTGTGAGTTGTGAAATCTGTATATGTGTGGAAATGTATTATCCTGTCTGAAACAAAACGAACCTTCACAAGAACTTAATGGAACAACCAAAGAGGTTATAACAGAATATACGGGAGTCACGGCTTTGCGAAGGCTTGATGACAGCAGGATATTCGAACCGGAAGAGTTAGCGTCGATCGCTAGTGATGATGAAGACACAATAATCACTGGTGAAAATATTCGTCTCAGGTTAGAAAAGTGTGTCAGGCGTATTTATAACGGTGATGATGAAGGGTCGAATTCGGGAGGTCCCGATCCTCGCTACATTCGTCCGCAACCGTCAAAAACCTCGGCAGATTATCAAGGTTTCAGGCCGTCATTGGGGATTTTGGAAATGCCGAAACCTAGAGCATCTGATGATGAGCAACAGGCTGTAATCCGTGGTTCGACTCCTCCTAAAGTAGAACCCACAGACCATGGTTCAACTCCTCCTGAAGTAGAACCCTCAAAACATGGTTCTATTCCTCCTGAAGTAGAATCCATAAGCCGTGGTTCAACTTCTCCTGAAGCAGAATCTTCTCAACAAACAGATTTGCGGTCAATATTGAAGTTGAGTCGTACATCGGAAGAATGGATAGCGAAGGCAGATTCCACGCCGAAGTCCGAAACACTCAAAGATAATAGAGTTGATTCAGATGACAACGAATATGACAAAAAGAAGTGAATGAATGAAATATGTCTATAAAAAGATTATTTATCATGCATTTTATTAATAATTGTAATAAAAATCAATATATTAGCCTGGTGGCTGTTATGCATTTGTCAAATCGCCATAACATTAAAAACATAAAAATTCTGAAGGGTAATACTCAATAAAATATATTTTTTTAACTTATTGAGATTTACTACTATATTGTATATAATAATACAAGTAAATATATATTATCAAAGATATACGCCAAGTAGAGGAATTACCCAGCGATAGTACTCAAATAAAAAATTCAACTTAGAAGGTCACGAGGCCATCTTCTTTTCAGACGCCTCGAAGGATAATCGGGAATTGAAGAAGCTAGGTATGAAGCTAGCGGGTTTGAGTCAAAATTAAGTTTTCCATGAATGGGGACAAATCGGCAAACACAGGAAAATAAGATCATTATAGATGGCTTATACATAACAAATTAAGAAGCATCAAGGATTTTATGAAGGATTATGGATTGTAAAGATTGAATGCGAGAGGAATTTTATAGCTGAATGAACTCTACTCCGTAGGTTCAAATAGGTCTTATAATAGTCATGTATATGATTCTTTTTTGATTGATTGGGAGCTTCAAGTCATCGATCATCCAGTTCCTGGGTTTGAATTCCGTTCGCTTGAGACTTTTCTTTAATCTGCATGCAGCCGGAGATGAATCCCATGGGATCAGGGCCCTCCTAGGGCTCAACCAGCCACTATAAAATGGGTCATAATAGGGGATAAACTTGGCGCATGAGCTATGATCTAGGACAAATAACCTCCCTGCACAACCGTTTTCCTAGAAACAGTACAATATCTACAAATTACTCAATACTCCTTTTATTCATCATATTTCATTTGTTTTCTTTCCTGTTCTGCCTAAAAAAACTGCTTTATTTTCTTTGGTACTGAGATGTTTATTGTTATGCTTATTGCAATGATGATGTATGTTTTTTTTCCTCTGCCCTGACGATGGGTTGAATTTTGACTAAAACTTCTGACCTATAAGGGATCATTCTTCTAGATGCATATCGATCTAATTTCTTCGAATTAATCGATGGATCGTAATAATTATCGAGGCCACAAAGCAGACAGTTATTGAGAGTCCTTTCTGATTAGTTTCATCAGCTCCTAGATCCTGATGAGTTTTCCTTAACAATGATTTACGATTATTGGCTCCTTCACTGGCACTAAGATAGTTTGATGGTATTCCTTTCATTAGAGTAATTGCTGAGTTCATCCAACCTCCATCATTCTTGGCAAAGACAACCCTACCAGATATCGGAATGTAATCACACTATCGATAAGGCAGCTGTGTATTTCTTTATAGAGAATATCAATATTTTAAAACTTTTAAAAATGAAAACGAGCATTTTAATCTTCTTAATCTCAATTTATTTTAGATGTGAAATTACCTTGCGGGGATAGTTCAATAATTTTAAGTAAATTTATTTTTTTAATCATCAACGTACATAAGCACCGGGGATTCACCCAGCCTCTGTAAACTAGGTACTCTTATTTGGAGTATAACCAGACGGTTGAGCTAGATCTGGTGCAGACTTCCTTGTACAACCGCTGGCCTAGAATTTTTTTAATTACCTGCCATACAGTAAATCCTCTTCATGGATTATATGGTACACATTTTCGAAATTATTATAATTATAAATAACTGCTAATGTTATTTTTACAATCATTAATCAACAGATATTTTCACCAGAAGATATTAGATATATCGAATTCATTTAGGGCAGGTTACAATTTAGGTAATATTTGAAATTAGGATTAAAAATTTACAAAAGAGAACGAAACATTGAAGAAAGGAAATTACAGCAAAACTTTCAAAAAATATAGTAACTAAAACTAGAAACTTTAACTTATTGATAAATATTTTTTATTTTGAAGAGAAAAGATTTGTCCAGGCCGGGATACGAATCCGGGTCACCCGCGTCTCTAACGCGGTGCTCTAACCAACTGAGGTAATCTGGTAGCCCAGTGAATAGAGTGCAAAGTTTCTATTTTTCTATGCGAAAGGTTTCGAGTAGTAATCCAGCTGTGGGATATAGACTAATTAATATGTTAAAACCCAGTGGGATCTACAGCTAAATGAGTCTCACCCACCCTTTTTATTCAGGTTTTAAATGAATTTGGGCGAAAACCCTGGCTTTGAAAGTACCTTCCTGCACGACCGTTAACCTAGAAACAGTATAGTCTTTATTTGCTGAACCCAAGACACATCATATGTTGTAATTTTATAGGATTTTTTTGGTTGTTTTTTTTTTTAGGTAGAAGAGAATTGCCAACCCCAATAGCTCAATAGATATAGCTACCCTTATTGAATCAGGAACGGCTCTTATCAGTAATTTAAAATACTGCTGCCTTAGGAAAGCTCCTCAGATCAGGCAGAATATATTATTTCAAATGATAATAATAAAAATATTTATTTAAGAAATCATACAAATGCCATTTGGCACATATTGTATTTTTTGGTGTTCTTCGGAAAAACCTTCCCTAAGTGATTCTCTTGAAAGCGTGTATGGAGAAGCCTCCCATTGAAGGCACTCCTAGCGTGGTTCATCTCACTGTAGCAGATCCCTGCTCCAGAGACGTTTCAGTCTCCTTGTCGAATTATGTGGTAATGTGTCTGTCAGTAATTATTTTAAATAATATAAATATTAAACTGAAACGTTCAAAAACAGTTGGCCGTTTCAGGCAACTTCAACACTTAGTAAACAAACGCTTTAAGCTCCCAATTAATTACAAAGAACCCATGATTATTTGTGTCTCTGCTAAAACAAAGAATCCTTCTCGTATTCTTATCACCCAAATTCCTTAATGATCCTATTTTGTTAAGAACAAAGTCATCCATATTGACCTTCATTTCCAATTTTTTACTGATTTGGCCAGGATCCGTTATCAAACCTTTCATGAAAAACTTTATTTCCACTCAATCCTATTAGTTTCAAACCTAGCTATTTCTTATATTCCCAGTAATCCTCCGATCCGTCTGAAAAAAATATGGCCCCGTGGTCTTCAAAGTTGAATTTGTTGTTTGAGTACTCCCACTCATTTAAAGAATTAATCAAGGATAACTAAGAGGCATAAAAATAATGATACTAAAAGCACATTGATAAGTATGAAAAGATGACTAGCGAAGTGGTAAAGTGTTTCAGTGCATAAATCCTATAATAATCCTAGTTTAAAATAATTATTTTATGTTTTATATTGAAATCATATTGTTCCAATTGCAACGCAGTTAATCCAAGACCCTTAGTTGTAATGGTACATGTTTTTTTTTATTATAATAATAATGATAATCGCATGTCACCTTGACAACCACGACCTTGACACAACAGAAAAATAGATAAGGAAAATCGAAAGAAAGAGGAAAGGAAAATGATTAGGAAAATTCTGAAACCAAGATGGACCGAAAAAGGAAAATGTCTACAGGAAACATCTAAAATTGAAGAATATTCTATTATAGAGATATACATAAGGAAAAGACATGTTAAAGCCACGTAATCAGCCTTCCCAATCACAGATTTAGAAAAAGTGTAGTAAAAAACGACCCATGGTAACTCAGTGACCCAGGCCAAATCTTTTCTCTTCAAAACAAATATATATGCATATATTTGTTTATATATTTATATATTATAATGCAATTGGGAAAAACCACAATGCAAAGCCTTATGTTTCAAAAATACACCTACTTACCAGTCGACGTTTCGCCTATTCAGGCATTATCAAGACACCGAAATCAAAAAGGGGGTTATGTGAATCGCATCTCGAAGAAAAAGGTGCAAAACATCCCAACGATCAACAGCCCAAACAGGCTCCAAACATGAGACAGCACCACGCCACCAAGACGTTCAACATACAACTGAACGAAAGTAATACGCAATCAGCTGGGAAGGTTATAGAATCAGCTGATCCACAAACCATATCAAGTAATATTAGCCCATAAAAATTTGTACATATTAGCAAAGTTAGCCAAATTTTTCTTTTAAATTATTTAAAGTTTCCGAATAATATTGGTTCAAATTTCTGCAATCTGTTTTATAATTTACCGAAATGTCAATCCTTTGTGCAATCTGCATGGCCTCGAACAACTTCCTTCTAGAGCCATCACTCTCTTTGTAAATAACTTTAGCATTCTCAAAATCAAATTGATGCTTACAAGCTTTGCTATGCTGGACCAATGCTGTGTTAGGTTCCTTGCCACCAATATTTTTACAATCATATTGATGCTGATACATTCTTTTGTGCAACAATTGTGATGTCTTGATAATGCCTGAATAGGCGAAACGTCGACTGGTAAGTAGGTGTATTTTTGAAACATAAGGCTTTGCATTGTGGTTTTTCCCAATTGCATTATAATAAATAATAGTGTTTCTTTTTGAGTTTTTGGCTCTATTTTAGTATATTTATATATATTAGTTGTTTGACAAAAGCAACGATAACTGGGACAAAATGGAGCGAAGAAAGAAAAGCTGAATTTTCGAAAAGAACAAAAACCTGGTGGGTAAATAAGAAACGTGAACCATCTTCACATAGCGTCCTCCACTTTGTGAGTTTTATGACTAATAATAATGGCATGCAATAATAACCCGTCTTGTTACCTAATCAGGTGTAGTCGTTAAAGCCAAAAAAAAGAAAAAAAGAGATATAGTTTATAAAAGTATTCTTTTCAAAAGTATACTTAGCATGTCACCTCATAAATTACATGCATGCGCTAAATTCTCTTCATTTTCAATCCTGAGAAGGCTTGGTCACGTGATAGGCAACGATGAAGCCAGTGAAGTACCCAACGGCTACCAACATATTCCTGTGGATGAATATCATACTCTCTTCTAGAAGATTCTCGAAGAGGCTCGCATTGGCCGGCGTGATCCCGCAGATCGAGCACGGACCTGGACCGTACTCGATCTGCCCCACGACCCTCAAGACAACCAAGCTCGCCCCGACGGCAACGGCCCATCCTATTCCCGCCGCGTTGGCCAGGATCCCGGAGAGGACTCCAGCGGTGGACCCGATAATCAGCTGACCCTGGATCGTCGTCGACGCCAAAATACGGAGAAATCCGACCGGCGCTTTCTTCGAATGATCTGGTTTTTTTTCTTCCTTCCTCTCAATTATCTCTCTTGCTTGCTTCATCGCCGTTATGGCCTGCGTCGAACTTGACATGGCAGACAAGGTGGATTCGAACTTTATAAACGAAGTCAAAGTGTCCATTTTTCCTAAATTTCTTTCCAACTACAACCGATTTAGAACAAGATTCAAAATCTTACAGTTTTTAATTCACTTCACTTGCCACAGATTTAAAATTTCAAAGGAACATAATAAACTAACCTATCGTATTTATCGTATTGATGTTCATTGATAAACGATTAATTCATATTTATAGTTTCATATTTCCAATAAATTTAAATTTATGAGTTGTAATTAATTTGAATCAAACTGACAAAATTCCAAAATATTATATATATATATCTATATATATATATATATATATATCACTGATAAGAATTAAAGTGGATTTTTTACATTTTAAAAACATTATTTCATAAGTATTATTTCTATTAAGAGGTTATAAATATTATCAATATGTGTTTATTTAACCAAGAATTATTACTTAATAGAAAGATAGCAGTAATTGGGCCAATCTTCAATCTGTTGTTTTCAACGCAACTACCGTGTACTTATACATTTTCCTCTAACTAGCTTACGTAACAATTTACTTTCTCAACTGTTTTTCTATGGTCCCCTGATATCTGAAAATCAAAGTTCAATCTCTATGGCAATATGGCAATTATAGTGAGTAAACAATATCTTCCATTCTTATTCATTAATAATTTCCAGGGTTCGTCATGTCATTCATGCAATACCCTGTTGCAAACTAAAGCCTTCTGTGTTGACAATTGCTGGCCACTTTTCGGTTAGTTTGATTCACTCGATCCAATTGTTCGCAGTAAAGGTCTTCATTCGCATAGTTACCGGTAAATGGCATTAAGCAAATAGTTGAATAAAATAGTTTTATGACAATATATATACAGGGTGTTCCATTTCAGTGGATCAAACGTTTTTAACTTTTAAACAAAACTAAATTCAGGTAAAAGTTGTAGTTATTCAGGCCTAGTTTGAAGAAATAAAAAAACATTTTTTTTGTTTTTCACTTTAAGTGGTCAATATCGACCTTCAAAAAATTTAGTTTCCTCTTAACCCCCATTTATTTTTATTTTTCTGAAATGAACAATACAAAACATGGAAAAAATGTATGTAACACTTTTTTCTATCTTTCATAGGTGAAGTAGAAGAAGTATTTGAAGCTCACTACTTCAGTATGCTGTCTTCACAGAAGGTATTTAAGTGTCCAGATATTTTCTGAAAGATTCAAAATACCTTGATTAGTAAGTTATTTCGACTAAAAACTCTTAAATAAAATAACTTAATGCTACATTACGTTTCCTCGTAAAGGAGGAATACTAAAGTAGTCAAGTTTGAGTGATTTTTCTACTTAAGCTATGAAAGAAAGAAAAAAATATTACTTAAATTTTTTCCATGTTTTGGATTTTACATTTCAGAAAAATAAAAATAAATGTGGGTCAAGAAGAAACTACATTTTTTGAAGGTCAATATTGACCATTTAAAGTGAAAAAACAAAAAGGATTTTTTTTTCTTCAAACTAAGCCTGAATAACTACAACTATTACCTGAACCATTTTTCTGAATTTTCTTTCGTTTAAACGTTAAAAACGTTTGGTCCACTTGAAATGGGACACCCTGTATTTATATATTAGATCTACGATTATGATGTAGAGAAGATAGAAGCTCTAAGATTATAATGAAGAGAAGATAGAAGCTCTAAGATTATGATGTAGAGAATATAGAAGCTCTAAGATTATGATGTAGAGAAGATAGAAGCTCTAAGATTATGATGTTGAGAAGATAGAAGCTCTAAGATTATGATGTAGAGAAGATAGAAGCTCTAAGATTATGATGTAGAGAAGATAGAAGCTCTAAGATTATGATGTAGAGATGACAGAAGCTCTAAGATTATGATGTGGAGAAGATAGAAGCTCTAAGATTATGATGTAGAGAAGATAGAAGCTCTAAGATTATAATGAAGAGAAGATAGAAGCTCTAAGATTATGATGTGGAGAATATAGAAGCTCTAAGATTATGATGTAGAGAAGATAGAAGCTCTAAGATTATAATGAAGAGAAGATAGAAGCTCTAAGATTATGATGTAGAGAATATAGAAGCTCTAAGATTATGATGTAGAGAAGATAGAAGCTCTAAGATTATGATGTAGAGATGACAGAAGCTCTAAGATTATGATGTGGAGAAGATAGAAGCTCTAAGATTATGATGTAGAGAAGATAGAAGCTCTAAGATTATAATGAAGAGAAGATAGAAGCTCTAAGATTATAATGAAGAGAATATAGAAGCTCTAAGATTATGATGTAGAGAAGATAGAAGCTCTAAGATTATGATGTAGAGATGACAGAAGCTCTAAGATTATGATGTGGAGAAGATAGAAGCTCTAAGATTATGATGTAGAGAAGATAGAAGCTCTAAGATTATAATGAAGAGAAGATAGAAGCTCTATGATTATGATGTAGAGAATATAGAAGCTCTAAGATTATGATGTAGAGAAGATAGAAGCTTTAAGATTATAATGAAGAGAAGATAGAAGCTCTAAGATCATGATGTAGAGAATATAGAAGCTCTAAGATTATGATGTAGAGATGACAGAAGCTCTAAGATTATGATGTGGAGAAGATAGAAGCTCTAAGATTATGATGTAGAGAAGATAGAAGCTCTAAGATTATAATGAAGAGAAGATAGAAGCTCTAAGATTATAATGAAGAGAATATAGAAGCTCTAAGATTATGATGTAGAGAAGATAGAAGCTCTAAGATTATGATGTAGAGATGACAGAAGCTCTAAGATTATGATGTGGAGAAGATAGAAGCTCTAAGATTATGATGTAGAGAAGATAGAAGCTCTAAGATTATAATGAAGAGAAGATAGAAGCTCTATGATTATGATGTAGAGAATATAGAAGCTCTAAGATTATGATGTAGAGAAGATAGAAGCTTTAAGATTATAATGAAGAGAAGATAGAAGCTCTAAGATCATGATGTAGAGAATATAGAAGCTCTAAGATTATGATGTAGAGAAGATAGAAGCTCTAAGATTATGATGTAGAGAAGATAGAAGCTTTAAGATTATGATGTAGAGAAGATAGAAGCTCTAAGATTATGATGTGGAGAAGATAGAAGCTCTAAGATTATGATGTGGGGAAGATAGAAGCTCTAAGATTATGATGTAGAGAAGATAGAAGCTCTAAGATTATGATGTAGAGATGATAGAAGCTCTAAGATTATGATGTGGAGAATATAGAAGCTCTAAGATTATGATGTAGAGAAGATAGAAGCTCTAAGATTATAATGAAGAGAAGATAGAAGCTCTAAGATTATGATGTAGAGAATATAGAAGCTCTAAGATTATGATGTAGAGAAGATAGAAGCTCTAAGATTATGATGTAGAGAAGATAGAAGCTCTAAGATTATGATGTAGAGAAGATAGAAGCTCTAAGATTATGATGTGGAGAAGATAGAAGCTCTAAGATTATGATGTAGAGAAGATAGAAGCTCTAAGATTATGATGTAGATAAGATAGAAGCTCTAAGATTATGATGTAGAGATGACAGAAGCTCTAAGATTATGATGTGGAGAAGATAGAAGCTCTAAGATTATGATGTAGAGAAGATAGAAGCTCTAAGATTATAATGAAGAGAAGACAGAAGCTCTAAGATTATGATGTAGAGAATATAGAAGCTCTACGATTATGATGTAGAGAAGATAGAAGCTCTAAGATTATAATGAAGAGAAGATAGAAGCTCTAAGATTATGATGTAGAGAATATAGAAGCTCTAAGATTATGATGTAGAGAAGATAGAAGCTCTAAGATTATGATGTAGAGAAGATAGAAGCTCTAAGATTATGATGTGGAGAAGATAGAAGCTCTAAGATTATGATGTGGAGAAGATAGAAGCTCTAAGATTATGATGTGGAGAAGATAGAAGCTCTAAGATTACTTACTAAGACCCCACAGGAGGGCGGTGGCGGCGATTTGCTTGTCTCGACACGTTGTACTGAATATGGAATAAGCAAGATTTTACAAGTCACAATCGCTGAGCTTCTTAAAATATTATCTGCCTATATTGATAGGTAAAGTCAAGCCAACATTTTAGTTCTTCACTATGGAAGGCAGATAAATTTTCGTAGACACCAGCTTACGAATTGTGGACCCCAATTTTTTGTCAAGCCAATGTAGACCACCGTCGAGTCAAAATAAAAGACTCCATGAATCCTCCGCAAAACACAAAACAAAACTTAGAAGTGTTGGAATGTAAACCTGACCTAACTTTGTGGATATCGGAATAAAACGCTGTTTATTGCGCTTTGGATTGTTATATATGATCTCAAACGAACAAGCAATTAAAATCTTCCGTTTTTACGATGAAACAATAATATGCATGTGGTGGATTGGTTAGCTTTCTTTTTTTCTTCTTTATCTTTCCCAAAACAACTTCTAATTACTTTCACAATCTGCTATAAATGTTTTCGATGGTCGCCAAAAGTTTCTACCTACACGATTGTGTAACTCGGATCTGTTTCTATTGAAGTTGTGGGCCTGCGTGATCGATCTGTGTCGAGTAATACATAAAACCTAATTAATTAATAATCTATAAAAATCACCTATTTCCTAACGTCCAAAGCATTAAGCTAAGCACCGTTAATGTTTATGATAACAACAGTTGCGTTACTACATTTGTGAAACTCAAAAATATCAGCAGGCCTAATATATACTGTCGTATAGTGTATTCGATGTATCGATTATAAGTTATATCACAGGTTATATTTGGTAACACACATATGTTTTGGGATTATGATAAAAATTGTGATTCTGTAATCATTAAACGTTTTCCTAAGTTAAATACCAATGTATTTCATTTATGTTGTAAGGCATTACATGTACCTCTTCTTATATTCAGCTGCAAATGTTCTTGGATGGTCGGCAAAGGTTGGGGTTACGAGTAGCACAATAATGTGTTACTCGGATCTTTGTTTTTTCTAAAGTTTTGGATCTGCGTGATCGATCTGTGTCGGGTAAAACATAATTACTCGATTTAAGTCTGGAAAATCACCTAAGGCACTTACTAAAGCCTAAAGTATGAGAATAAACTTCGTTAATGTATAAAAGAACTGTTGAATTACAGCGCATGTGAAACTCCAAAATCTCAGAATGCTGAAAAAAGTATTGAGCTTGTAATTTCACCATGAAATGAAAAACAAGTTTAAATTTAATTATTTCCGGGTAAAAAGTCACTCTAACCTTAAAATGTCTTTGGCAAGACCTTTTAGTTCACAATTAGCTGGTAAATGACAAGGAATATTACGATGCCCAGAAACGATATTACTTTACCTTTAATCTAATACAGAACACCTATTCCTCATCATATGTTCTTAATTATTTTGTTCTTACAAGGGCAGTCAAAAGTAATTTCACAATCTAACCAGTTATTTAGAAACCAGTTATTTTTATTGGTGTGAAATGGATACAGCAATAAAAATAATAATAATATCCGGCGCAACAACTCGTCACCGAGTCTGGGCCATCTCCAGCATTCTCCGCCAATCAGCTCTTTCCTGCGCAGTATTGCTCCAGTTTCTAGCATTAAGAAGGGTACGTGCATTCTCCGCTACCCCTTCCATCCACCTCACAGTTGGTCTCCCTATTCTCCGTGTGCCATGGATTTCCACTGTGAGAATCTTCTTGAGAATCCGAGTGTCCTCCACGTGACCTGCTCATCGCAGTCGGCCAAGTTTGATTGTCCTGACAACATCTGAGGTCTTATAGAGGTCGTGTATATCTCTGTTTTATGGCCTTCTCCATATTCCTACCACTTTTACTGGTCAAAAAATCTCCCTCAGGATTGTCCTCTCGAAGATTAAGAGCCTTTTCTCGTCTGCCTTTGTTAGAGCCCATGCCTCTGAGCCATATGTGAGTACAGGTCGAATCAATAGATCATGCCTGCTAGTTAGTTGCTTCCCTAGGCTCTAATAGCACCTATTAGCAGAATTAATTCTTCTTCTTATCTCCTGAGCTATGTCATAGAAGAATATTATGATTTGTAACGTGGTGTTAAATAAACTTTTATAATGAATACGATTGTAAGCAAAATTGATTTTATTAAGACTATTTAGGGGTTCAGGACATGGTAGATATTGCAATGTTTTATGAACAACGGAAACTCCAAAGCTAAGCCCAATGATTGTCATGTATATGAGTCTTTTGTAATCGATTGGGTGCTTAGAGCGCTTGTCTAGAAAATGTTGAAGTAGCCTGAAACGGCAAATGCTAAACACTGAATTTCGTCGATCGTAATATCATAAATGATAATAATAAAAATATGTACTTCTGAATATACCAAATGTAAGTACTTATTACATTAATAATTGGACTAGAGAGGTTTTCCTGAGGATTCCAATAATTCCAATTTATTTTCCTAAAATCCAATTATGTTACGAGCTCTGAAACTACAAATATTAACGACCATCTTATTTATTCATAAAGGAAAGTAACTTTATTTCCTCGATATACCAGTTTTCCTCAACGGTACATTTTATATTTTATTTTATTAGCCCTCAGAAATACATAATATTAGACGTAAGGTTCTTTTTCTGTTAAGTAAGTATACAGCAAAATAATATAAATAAAATAGATTATTATACAGTCCAAAGTTTAATTGATAAAACTTCAGATAACCATGGAGAACATTTAAACTCCAAGTAGTAACTTTTAAAATAGTTATTGACAATTTTTAATTAAAAAAAAAGGTATCTATACTTATTTCAGTTTTTCAGGACATATTTTTTATGACTTTTGTATTTACTGTATTGTTAATTTTTTTTATTCTGATAATTTATAGGTTTGTGACATGATTATTTTATAATAATGGATTTGAAAATAGGAGAAAAAATATTCAAAAAAATTGAAAATGACTCTAAGAAGTCGAAACGTCAAATAAAAGAATAAAATGACTGAATAAAGTTTTTTTTACATTAATGAAATATTTGCAAAATAATAATTAAAATTAGAAAAAAGGCCTAAAATGATCAATTAATGTAAAAATCTATAATATTTTTTTTATTTCTTTTTGGAGGAGGGAATATTTCATTTTATCCTTCTGTCCCTTAAAAAATCATCTTAGTAACTTTATTTTGAAGTCTAACGTAAGTTCTCTGCTGCGAAATTCTCTGTTCAACTTCATATACATCTTGCCAGTACTATTCGTATCCTGTATTCTTCTGAGCAGTTATTAAGTGCCCAATTAATTAAATTATTTTACTCTCTAATTTTTTTTTATTACCATAAACAAGATTTACATTGGCTTGCGGTTTCTTTGATAAAGTTGATCTTCTGAAAAAAGTGCAGATTATGTAAGAAGGCCACTATCATAATTTTATCATAAACTTATCTGATATTATTTATCACTTTTCCGTTTATTTTTATTCTTCTGTTTTTTTTTCTCTAATGCATTTTCGTTGTGATTTCTTCTGATTAAATATTAAACAACCTGACTACCACTACAAACCATAGGTTCCATACGTAATATAAGTACTGTTTCTTGGATAGCGGTTGTAGGGGGTGAATTGTCCTAGATTGCATCCCTTTGTCCTAGAACTATCAGATTTCTCCCTACAGGAGGGTCCCAGATCCTAAGAAGCCAATGTAAATCTTGATTATGGTGATTAAAAAAAATAAAGAGTAAAATAATTTAATTACTTGGGCACTTAATAACTGCTCAGAAGAATACAGGATACGAATAGATCTGGTAAGATGTATATGATGTTGAACAGAGAATTTTACAGCAGAGAACTTACGTTACACTTCAAAATAAGGTTACTAAGATGATTTTTTAAGGGGCAGAAGGATAAAATGAAATATTCCCTCCTCCAAAAGGAAATAATATATATATATATATATATATATATATATATATATATATATATATATATATGTATAATACTGAGTGCGAATATCCTAGGTTGTATTTCTGTACCTCCGTTAAGTCTAAAGCGAATACACATTAGCAGGCATTCATTTAACGTTGCTAGAGGATTATCCCTTTGCTTCGCTGGGCATAAGTAATGTTGGAAAATCCTTCGATACTCGGTGGGCTGTTGTTCTAAATCCTTACCGAATGCCCATTGTTCCAGGTGTAATACACACAAACAACATGACAGACATTTAATCCCCTTATTATTATTTTTTTTAAACTAGTAAATTTATAATTAAAAAACTCCTCAAGGTAGTATCCTTTGTCCAATCCTATATACAGTTTATACAGCTGACATCCCAACTCATCCTAATACTATCCTTACCACGTATGCTGATGATACATGTATATTATCAGTCAACACCAATCCAGTTATTGTGTCCCAAAGCCTCCAATCCCATATCACTGATCTTGAAGAATGGTGTCAAAACTGGAGAATTAAAATAAATTCTCAAAAATCGCATCAAATCACTTTTACCTTACGTCGTAAACCTATGACTTCCTGCCCTTCAGTATCCTTTAATAATATCCCTCTGGTGCCTGTAGAACAGATCCGATACTTAGGGTTGCACCTTGACAAACGATTAACCTGGAATCCTCATACAAGATTGAAAAGACAAGAAACCGCACGACGTTTCAGGCTACTTCAACACTTACTAGATAAACGCTCTAAGCTCCCAATTAACTACAAAAGACTCATCTACATGACCATCATACGACCTATTTGGACTTACGGAGTAGAGCTTTGGGGCTCCACTAAGCCATCGAATTCCTCTCGTATCCAATACTTACAGTCCAAAATCCTTCGTAAAATCCTCAATGCTCCTTATTTTGTTAAGAATGGACTCATCCATAACGGCCTTAATGTCCCTTTTGTTGCTGATTTGGCCCGAACCCGGTATCTATCCTTTCATAACAAACTTCATTACCACTCAAACCCTTTAGTTTCAAACCTAGCTTCCTCTTCAATTCCCGATAATCCTCCGAGGCGTCTGAAAAGAAGATGGCCACGTGACCTCCTTACTTGAACTTTGATTTGAGTACTACCAGTGGGTAGTTTCTCTACTTGTGATTATCATGTCATTATATATCACACAGGCTATTTACTTGTTGTATTATTGTAATACAGTTGTAAATATCAATAAAAAAAAAAAATAAAAATAAACAATTAAAAAACAAAACAGTTTTGCAATATCCTTCTCAACGGTCAGATTTTCCCTAAATTATAAATACCCACATTATAGAGGCTGTATGATCCCAAGCATATCTTAAGATCATTCAAGGTCAAATAGATATGATGAATAAACCTAATTATGAGATAAATTCTAGTAATAATAAATTGTAATTGTACAGTTTATTCAACAGTAATTGAATTGTTGCCTGGAAGAAGGGTGCATGTTACATTTTTCAAAGTTTACGGGAGAGCCAAAATAAGAGAACGAGCCATTTAATTAGGTAACTGTCACATACGCCCTTCTTCAGTTTTATAGATTTTGCACTGACACCATTGTAAGTAACACTAGTATGGCTAGGATATCTTCACATGCACCCCTTTTTTTATTACATCTTTGTCACTTGAGAGACCGATCATTCTCTTATATGGACGATTGTGCTATCCCTGACCTCTATTGACTGTTTAGGCAACTAAAAACTAACGTTAGCGGTAGGGGCCATCACATGGACCTTGTTCAACAAGGAAAAATGAAAACTGAAAAATGTAACATACGCCATTCATCCAGGCATCTATTCAATTATAAAAAAAATAAAACCTGAACCACTACACTAGAACAGGTCTGGTTGGGTTCAGTACATGGTAGAGAATGGAACTGTTTCATGAGCAATGGTTCTGCAAGGATGTGACTTGTCCTAGGTCACGCTCAACCGCCAGATTTTTCCCCTTTATTTTGAGTTCCCTATTTTTATATTTTATAGAAGCTGGGTTAGCCCCAAGAGGCTCATAGATCCCATATCGATCCATCTCCCAGTACAAAATAGCCAAATAAAAGTACTGACTGCAGCGGGATTTGAACCAGCAACAGTAATTATAAAAAAGTAAATTTAATAAATATTTTCATATTCACATATTATATTAGGAAATAAATAAATAAACATCCATTGATAAACATTTCAAATATATAATAATATAGCTTTTATATCACAAACGAGTATTTAAACAATTACGCAATAGTCTAAGAGGGAGAATAGGATCGATAACCTGTGTTTTTTCACAATGCATTAGCATAACAACCTCCTATTCGCTAGACTGGTTCGTAGCACGGCAGATGGCCTAAGGATATTTTAAAATGAAGTAAAAAAAAATCCTTAGTTTTAGCGCCATTCGGAGGGGATGTAAAATGGGGATCGTGCAAGGTCTGGTACTCGTTAATGGTCTTATTTCAATTATATAAATAATCGTTGTAATATCATCCATTATTATTATTTATCAATATTTATCGTAATTTAAATACTTGAATTTTATATCTTTACTTCTTATAAACTTCTCCTACGTGATCATCATATTTTGTATTTATATAATTAAATTATATATTTATGTAATTATATATTTATATAATTTATTGTTTATTTATTACTTCCCATACATAAATTATCGAACATTTGAAATCTGTACCTGCTATTTAGGGTGATTTTACATACTAACATTACTTCCTATTAATTTCTTCTATATTTATACATTTACACCATATTTATTCATATTTTATAACAATATTGAAATGTAAAAAGAGACCTAACATAAATGTTAAGACCGTGGAAAAATTCCAACGAAAAGCCCTTAGTCTCCAAACTAAAACGGAAATAGAAAATATCTGTCCAATTTATCCATATGGACAGATATTAAGGGCTTTTCGTTGGAATTTTTCCACGGTCTTAACATATTTTATAACTTTCTTATACGTTTATTTTCATACATTTTATATCATTGCCGGTATTAATAAGTTTTGCATACTTGTATGTCTCGCCAGTTTTACATTTTTAACTTTGTCTATATTTTTCATTTTGTATCTTATTCTTTACTTTCTCAATTATTTTTTTGTATTTTTTTACTTTATCACCTTTCTGTTCACACATTTTTGTTATTCTTAATTATCTTTTATAAACTATTCTCCACTTATCTATGATCTATATTTTATTCTATAATTCCTAGTACTGCAATGTTCTTATAGTTATTTTTCTGTTTTTCCTGCTTAGCCCTGAAGATGGCTTACATTGTAAGACGAAACGAACTTATAATAAATAAGTTTATTCTTATTTAGTGTTATTTCTGACTGAACCCCCAGAGTAATCATATCCTTCTTTAGATCTTCCAGTCAACTATTTTCCTCTCTATCATATAAATAATCATATAATCCTGGATATGAAAAAGTTAGGACTTCCGCTGCTACATCTTCCGATTAGCTGTAGCAGCATAAAGTGATTTTGAATAAAAAGTGATGGAATATTCGGAAAGTAACTAGGAGCTTGAGAATTTTAAATAGAAACAGGTGTAAGTGGTTCAACGGAAGATTTCAGAGAAATCGTTTATCTAGGAGATTGTTATGTCAAACATTATGCCCAAAGATTTGATAGTTTTATGGGACTTGGTAAAGGGGATATTAACTCACATTATAGAGACTGGATGAGCCTCAGAAGGGTCTTCCGGTCCCTCAGATCAGACATGAATCCACAAAGATATAATAAAATAAAAAATAAGTTGTCACGAACAGTAACATAACCTTCTCAGCTATCCTCTTCAATAAAATGAGATAGAGGACATTTCATTGAACAAAATCTTTTTCGGTATTTTGTGTTTTTATGGCATTTGAAAAATTAGAACAGACAGATTTAACAGGCTGTGAGGCTGTAAAAAATACAGAGAGAGAGAGAGATGTTGATATACTGCAACCCTAATTAAAGTCGTCCTAGAACATGACATTCCAAGAGGATATTTAAGTGTTTGTCCATGTCGAAATTCATGTTAGTACATAGTGTTGAAATGAATTTGAAAGTCAATTAGTTTCGCAATGTAGTAACTGGCCGGATGCCAACCGCATTTAGCTGCAGTTGCTGTCCTGGTGCTCAATTATCCATAGTATTCCTTTCAAGACCTGACGAAGGATATATTTAAGAACAATTATCTAAGATACTTGACTAAATATATAATTCAAGAACTAATGACAAATAAAATTAATTCAATGAAAATTAAAAAATCCACGACAAAGGAAAAATAAGAAACACTACAAAGCATAAAGGTTCTTAGGCTCAGCACATGGTAGATACTGTGTTATATTATATCATGATATAACTATATTTCATGTTAAGATATAAACTCTATGATTATGATTAAGATGCTCTTACTTTAAAACAAGGCTAGTCTAGTCACGTCTATGTACTAAAAAATATAGTATATACTAACTGCCTCATTGCAAGAACAATCCCGGTCATAAGTCAACTTTAATGATGTCGTGCAAATCCTTCTATTTTATAAATGGTCCATTTCAACTTGATAGTTGTTCCTGAGAAGTACCTACTCTCTTCTCCTTTCATATGGCTATATTCAAATATAGCTTTGGAATATAATTTGTTGATTCCTTATGATTTATTATAGCCTCAACTAAACTTATTAAGTTATTCTCAGAAATACATATGTTTTAAATATTAAATTTTAAAATAATTTGTGCTTTTTACCTCTGATAAGTTTATAATTTGTGCAAAGCTTTAAGTCCTTGGGAAAAGAATATACCGAAATATACTACAACAGACAATGTACTTTTGCAAAATGCATATTTGACTTTTCCTATTGCTTTGAGGTCAGTTAGAAATAATATTTAAACTAAATATCTGTCCTGCAGAAACCTTAATAATATTCCACTGTAACACTACAAACCGTGAAGGGGTACATGGTAGAAGATACTGTACTGTATATTGGACATTTGTGCAGGGAGGTGATTTGTCCTAGATCATGCTCAATCCCTAGATTTCCACCCTTATTTTGGGTTCTCAATTTTAGAGGCTGAGTGGGCCCCAAGAGGGTCCAAGATAAAAGTCTTGTCAGAAGCGGGATTCGGACCTGGATTTTCAGCATGGCAGCTCAGCTACTCCGCTTCCTTAATAATATTACAATGATTCATTTTGTACAAATCCATAACTTAAGACTACATATTGACAAATATTTATCTTGCAAGTTCAGTCTATTCTCATACTAGGCTGAAAAGACAAGACATTTCTTCTTTTTTTCCGGCTATATCAATACTTGCAAATGCTCCAAGCAGTTAATTACAAAAACTTATATACATGACTATTATGAGACATATTTGGACTTGAGGAGTGGAGCTTTGGGGCTTCACTAAGTCATTGAATCCCTCTCAAATCCAAAATCCTGGTTAAAATCATTAATTCTGCTTACTTTATTACGAATAAAGTCATCCATAATGAACTCTGCCCAAACTCTGTATCAGATATTTCACGACCATATTTCTTCCCACGCAAACCCACTTGTTTCAAACCAAGCTGCTTCTTCAATTCCAGATAATTCTCCGAAGATCTGAAGAGAAGATTGCCACGCGACCTTTTGTGTTGAATTTGTTATTCGAGTACTACCACTAGGTAGTTTCTCTGCTTGTCTTTAATGGATAAAGATACATGGGTCATTATGCATCATTCATTAAATTTACTTCTTTATTGATACAATACAGTTATTATTATCAATAAATACAATTTTTAAATTTTTTGTACGAAATATTTATTATCTTCCACATTTATTTTGTCACATCCTAGTATATTGAATAAGGCTGAATCCGAGATATCTTCAATTTCCAGACTAAGTTCCTATGACGTGGGATATTAAAAACTGTGTCCTAGAATCCTTTTAGCAATATAACCCTACAAGAGGAGGTTATTCCATTATTGGGTTCCCATGTTCCATTGTACCATACGACCGTACGTTTAATACCAAATGGTATTGTTCCTGCAGAACACGATAACTGCATTACGTAAAGGCTGTAAAAACCGTACGTATTTATGGAAGTTGTAGGCAATTCCATATTATATGTATACATGATATGAGCCGTTTATTTTGAAAGTGGCCTACCTCCAATTATCTTCAAATATTTAAGGGTTTGCGTTTCGATGAATTTAAAAATATACGTATAGGATACTAATGAGTCATACTGCTTAAGTGTATCTAAGGCTGTTAAATTTATGGTTCCAATTAAAATGTTAACAATTATTAAGTAAATAATGTATGTTTTCTTATCAAGAATGGAGTTAGGCAAAAATTTTAAAAACGGAGTTAGGTCACTTTCAAAATAAACGGCTCATCATTAATATAAATATAAATAATATTACTATTTATATTTATATTAATGATGAGGTTACTAGTAGCTGCAAGGAAACCTACAGCGAGAGAATTATATGAAAAAATTTTTGGCGTTCTTAAAAATTACTTAATTTAACTTAAGCCAATGACACAAGAATGGCTGAGCTATTTTAAAATCATTAAAATAAAAATAATTGATTAGCGAAGCTTGCTTGTGTTTTTTAAAAGTTACTTCAACTCAAATTAGCTCTCATCGGATTCATTTACTCGGTTTAGAGGTGTAAGTGCGTGGTCGGTTTCCGAACTTCAGTTAATCAATTAATAGGATTTTTTTCTTAGCCCTGAAGATGGCCTACAGCGTCGGCCGAAACGTCGGCCTTTTAAACAATATGTTAAACTTATTTTAGTATTATTATTGACTGCACCTCCTAACCAATTCTATACTCCATAATCAATTCATCAAGGTGACAATAAATAGGAGAATTATGGCATGGGCTGAAAGAAATATTGGTGAATACCAAAGTGGCTTCCGGCCGACTAGAAGCACAACTGATCATATCTTCTCCATATGACAGATGCTAGAGAAAGCATATGAGTACAATGCTGACCTCCTCCACCTCTTCATAGATTTCTGCCAGGCATACGATAGTCTTGGCAGGAATGAACTGCTCAAAGTAATAGAAACTCGAGGGGTTCCAGAAAAGCTAGCCGGATTAAGTGCGATGACCTTGGGAAACACCAGATGTAGGGTAAAAATCCAAAATATGCTATTAGAAGAGTTTTAGGTGGAGAATGCTCTGCGCCAGGGAGATCTCCTCTCACTTGTATTATTTAACATAGCGCTCGAACAAGCTGCGAGATCAATCAGGACCAACCCAGGAGGGACGATATGTAACAGGATGACCCAACACCTAGCGTATGCTGATGGCGTAGTGATATAAGCAAGGTCAAGCTTTCAGGAGCTTTGCAGGAATTTGAAGAAACGGGGAAAAAATTGGGTCTGGTGATAAATAAGGAAAAACCCTATTGGGTTATTATTATGATTTCCACAAAAAATGATGGGCTGGAAGATCAGAGTCATGTGCAACTGCTCCACCACACATTTATGAAAGTTGACCGCTTCAAATATCTGGAGGCTTCAGTGATACGAAAGAATGACATCACAGCATAAAGCAAGAATTTCAGCAGGCAACAGATCTCTCTTTGCATTGCGAAAAGCATTAAGATTTCGGAAATTGCCACGAAAACAAAATTATTGATTTATAAACAATCTTAAGACCGATTGTCATGTACGTGGGTGAAACCTGGCACAGGAATGTGAGATGCTGCAGATCTGGGAGAGAAAGGTACTTCGGCAGATATTTGGGCCAGTATTTAATGAAGGCCAATGGACATCAAGAAATAATAGAGAGCTTCAGGAGCTATGCAATGAACCAGACCTAGTCACCTTTGTCAAATCAACCCGTATAAGATGGCTTAGCCACATAGGCAGAATGGGAGAAGATAGGTACTCGAGGAAACTATTATATGGCAAACCAAGGCTGCGATGGCTGGGTGAGAACGTTCTGCAGGGGATGGGAATCGGACAGTGGAGAGGTCGAGCTGCTGACAGTGAAGACTGGAGAGGGGTTGTTGTGGAGGCCAGGGCCCTACAAGGGCTGTAGAGCCATGGTAAATAAATAAAATATCAATTCATAGTGTGCCATTGAGGCCAATAATTTTGTTTTCTTCATTTCTCTTTGTGGTTTTGCTAGAAGTTATTCGTACTTCAGTTATTTTATATAGTAAAAGTTATTTCGTATTTTTCTTTTTTAGATTTCAATCAACTATTGAACCATTGTTAGCTTTTGGTGTCTTCTATGTCATTAGAATAGCCAAGAGCTACATCGACAATTTTCAGTATCAATGTAAACTTCAATAGAAAAACCAGAATGTATTATAGACGTTTTCAGCCATCTCCTTTGGCGCCTAGATGGAGCGGGGTAACTTAGTGGGTAGTGCACTGAGTTGCTATGGCGAAGGCTCTGTAGATAGATTATTTTATCTGTTAAAAATTATAATTTGACTCCTGGCTCACTTAGGTCTATAAAGCGAGTACTCTTAATTGGGAGAAAGCCTGGCGCTTGAGCGTGATCTCAGACAAATTACCTCCCCGCATAATTGTTCTCCTAGAAACAGTACAGTTTCTATGATGTACTAAGCATAATACCCTTCATGATTTGTAGTGATACGGAGAGTTCTTTCATACGATACTATGATAAGTTCTTCTGGCAATTTACCCTCTAAAGGAACTGTTTGTCTCTTCTTAATTAATAAAATCTAACTACGTTGATTCATAGCAATTTGACTTTAATTTCAATATTACTGTTTTATGTTCAAGACTTTTTTAATAACATGGAAGTAAAATTTGTATTGGTTCATATCGAATTAATACTAGACAGTTATGTTAATCCTTAGCCGGTTGATTTATATTTTTTATTGTCGAGTAATAAATATTAAATCTAAGGTATATTTTTGACTTACATGAATTCAGAACTTCTCGTAATAAAAAACAAACATTTAAAGTGCTTATAATCCAAAAAAGGTTAATAATATCGTTTTTAAAAGTTCGTGAATAAGTTTACTCTAATTTTTTAATAAATATTAATAGATATTTTTTTAAATATATAAAAATAGATATTTCTAACTAATTTCTTTTAAGAGCAGGTTTCAAAATCTTTACATTAGGAACGCTCAGATATTATGTAAAATATTACTTGTATCTACAATATAATGTCTTAAAAAAGAGTGAAGAAAATGCATGTTATATTTTGTATGCATGATGTTTACAGTATTTTATATAATTACTAGCTGACCCGGGCACGTGTTGCTGTGGCTGTTGTAATAGTTTAAAAATATATTGCGTTAAAGTGTAGTATATAATAAATAAATAATATACAAAATTCATAACTGATAAAAAATTAACAATAGATTAATGAATGAGGTATATCATGGTTGATTTTTAATTGTAGCTAATAATATTTTTTTAAATTGTAACTATTTATTTCAATTTAATTGAGCGCTAATCGATGCACAATATTTTTTTTTAATCTGTCCTTTGCTAATACAAATAGATTAGATGGTTTTCTAACACGTGAGCATGCAACATATAATTGTCCATGGGAGAAACATGGATGTTCTAGGTCCAAGCCGCAAATGGACATTGAGACTTGTTGATGGTCATAGCATGACCCAAGCTTATATCAAATTGAAGTGTTTTGAACGGTATTATGGGTCCTGATGGTATCATTGGAATACGTAGCTACAGGAGCACTTCTTTAAAGATTCCAGTCAACATTGCTGCTTCAATAACAATCCCGGTGATATTTTTGATGACCAAACGTGTAAGATTCCATAACTGGTGGATTCAAATTACACATAATCAATAATAATGGTCGACACATATCACTCATTCTCAGACCTATTGAATATAGACACAAAATTTCATTAGAATCGGTCAAGTCGTTTCGGAGGAGTTTTGTTACAAATACTGTGACAAGACTATTTTATATATTAGATATGAGAATATTGAAGGTAAACTTATTCACGTCATAGTTGTGAATATATATATATATATATATATATATATATATATATATAGTTATTAGGCTCATCTATTTTTCACGCCTTTGCGGGTTCAAAACAGAGATGTGGACAATTCCAGCCATCAGCTCTTTTCTTTTTTCCTATTTCCTTCTTCAAACATTCAGAAATTTTCTGACGATCCTTGCTGTGTCCAGGAGAACTGTCTGTTGAGCCATATGACGCAACTGATACAACTTCCCATTTGTCTACTTTCTTTCTGAATTTGTCTCTTTCTAAAATGTCGGCTGGTCTTAAGTTTGCATTTTTGAGGTCCTTTCGAATTTCATCCAGTCAGGGTGAGGAATTCTAAATTGAAGTCATATAATCTATTATTCTTTTCGTCAATTGATTTTCTGGTAGTCAGCTGAGATGACCAAAGAATTTCATTCGCCTTTTCCTGATACCGATTTCGATGTTTGCAAACTTTTCTGTACTTTTAATTGTTTGTAGCCTAAAACCGTATATATATATATATATATATATATATATATATATATATATATATATATATATATATATATAAAACCCCTAGGTACTTAATTACAATCGTATATCTATTTTAATATCTTAATTGACAATATAATTACAGAGTATATTCATCCGTGAATATTGTTAATGAGCTTTTAATCTTCAAGATAAACTGAAGTTGGCAAAACTTTTGAAAGATTTGTAAATGAATTTGAGAGACTTAAAGCTTTGGTATGAAAACTCCCTAATTACCCCTAATGAAATACTAATTTCCAAAATTGTATTTATCTATACCGTACTATAACGCTATAGTACTTTATCTATAACGTACTATAAAGGTATAGTACTATATCTATACCTGATGGTAGTAATTTATACCGTTTTTATAACATTTTGGTTATCTCAGTGTATCTCAGTGTGTAGAGTGCTAAAATACAACGCTGATAATTGTGAAATAAAATCCAGCTGTGTCAAATAAATTATTTAGTATGCTAATAGCTGGATTCGGTGGGTTAACCCAGCCTCAATAAAGTGAGTACTACAAATTGGTAACAGACTTTGTAATACAGAATACAAATTATCTTACTCTTTTTATTTCTTAACTTTACTATATATTCTATATTTATGTAATTCTTACTTGCTAATGCAAATATTTTATGTTATCTTTGACGGCACCCCCTGCACAGTAGTATAGTTTGTGAAATGGGAGTTGGTCCGCCATATTTGATATTACATGATTTTGAAAAACTATACTAATAAAACCAGAATAAGATTTTTTTAAAGATCTAAAAGACAGCAATAAGGTCAACATCTAGTTAAATACTAATATATGTATAATACATCAAATGTTTATTAAACACAGCCGGTCTTTGAATCAAAATCGGCTTGTCATAATAATTGGGTGAGATTCCCAACAAAATAAAGCGAATGATTGGTTCTTTCAGCTGTTTATCTATAATTTGAGTGGCATGGATATTGGTTATTTTTTTTATTTTATAAAAAAATTATTTTTACAATAACACAATCCTTAAATCAAAGTCAATCACTAAATCATGTTAAGGCATTTATTGCAATTATTATTCTTCACTATACTACGCCATAACCTTGTTTACTACTCTGCTACCTGGGTATTCTTATATTCAAGACGTCCTTGATAAAAAAGGAACGAAAATAAGATGGGCTGGGGGGAAAAATAATAAAGAGAAAAAGGGAGTGTTGTTGATCGGAGAGGCACTCAGCACGTGGGCCAATATAAAGGCTTTGAAGACAACCCACCACCACCCCTCTGTCTCGAGGCCGCAGTTGAAGGGTTTTTAAGTCTCGCCGTCAATCCACAGCTGCGGCCTACTAAAGTATTCTGTTTATTCGCCTTGCAAAAATATCGCTGTCACTAGCCCCTGAATAACGGACACGTCCCTTCTATTTATGTATAATTTTTATGTTATTATCCAGACTTCGATAGTCTCAATATTTTAGCTAATTCTAAGCAGTCAGATAAGTCATGAGGACTGGCAGTAGTGAAAACTCAATACTTGGGGATCGCGGTATTTTTTTTTTTGAACTTCTAAATCAATTTTAGAGTGGATTATTTAAATTTCCTAGTTTGTAAATTTAAACTATTAGCATTAGTCTTGTTTTCACATCTACTGCTCCTCCGGGCGATATTTATATACATTTTCTAGCAGTTTATCCACTAATAAAAACCTATTATCGGCTGGCTGCACAAGCCCAATAGGAAATATCTACCAGGTGGGCTGAAAAGTTCGTAGACTAATAAGTGATATCACTAAAATTAAACTTTTATGATTTTTAGTTAGTGCTAACCAAAATATTCACATATAAATTTATAAGTTGTCGAAAAATTGGTTCATGAGATATAATAGCATTGTTAACGAAGCTACTTTTGTCAAGTGTGAAAAATAATAAAACTGAACTTCACGTACCTATGAATCTTTGCTCTACATGAAAAAAAAAAACTGTTGAAGCCAGCTTTTTGACATGATAATCATTACTCGGAGTCTCCACCAGGAAAATCTATCGTTAAGAAGTGGTTCCCTAAATTTCAACTTGGTGAAATGAGTAACAAAGAGGGTTCACGCAGTGGATGTCCGCAAGAGGCTGTATCTGAAAAAAACATAAAAAAGTTCGCGAAATAATTATGAATGATCGTAAATTTAAGTTGATCGAGACAGTTGAGACTCTGAAGGTATCAAAAGAGAGTTTTTAACAGAGCAGGTATGAAAATTTGACATGCTAAAGCTGTGTGCAAAGTGGCTGCCACACGAGCTCACAATCGAGCAAAGTTTCAACGTATCGTTGGCTCTGAGCAATGTTCAGCGATATTCGACCTTAATAACAAAACCAAATTCCGTCGATATATGACAATGGATTCATCACTACACTCCAGAGACCAATTGACCGTCACTCGAGTGAACTGCTCGCGATAAACCGTAACCAAAGTGTGGAAAGATGCAACAGTTAGGTTATACCATCAGCATTTTATGATATGCAAGGCATAACATTGATTGATTAGCTTGAAAAGGGCAAGAGTATCGACATATTATTATGAGCGTTGTTAGAGCGTTTGAAGGATCAAATCATGAAAAAACAGCCACTTTTGAAGAAAAGTGCCGTCACATTAAGACAATGCACCATATCGCATGTCAATGAAAACAATAGCGAACCTTCTTGAATTTTCCCTTCCACCATATTTTCCGAATCTGGCCTCCAGTGACATTTTCCTATCTGTAAATCTCAAAAGGATGCTCACTGGAAAGAATGAAGAAGCAATCGAGTAATGCCTACTTTGAGGCTAAAGAGAAATAATGCGATAAGAGTGGTATCGAAAAATCGCATGATCACTATAATCGTTGTACCGCTCTCAAAGTGAATATGTCGGATAATAAAACCGAATTTTACCCAAAAAGTTTGTTTTGCTATGTTAGCCTACGAACATTTCAGCCCATCTATTATAATGTAATTGAAATAACAGTTATTATATAGTTATATTCATAATGCCTTGTATTTGTAGTTACATAGATGTTAATGTACTGTATTTTAACTTTTAGCATTATTACCATCGTTTAGTTTAACAATACTTAGTTCATTTTTACTTTCAATTATTTCATTAAACAAGATATTTAACTATTACAAACAAAATCTTTTAGAGAAAACGAAAAGTTCAACCACTTATCGATGTTTTAAGTTATTGTAAGTATCGATTGCAAAACTATTACACTACCTCTTAGTGAAATAGTATCATTCTTATATCAATCGAATTCTCACCTTTAAACTATTCCATGACTCATACATTGGCCGCTACGCGTCAACAGTATCGCACAAAACGTCACAGGTGATGCCAACCTAAGTTTCTCCCCTATCAAAAATCACTCAACGTGGATTAATAATGATCTTTCAGAAATTTTTTTTCCCAAATTAGTGATATTCACATTTTAGAGCTTCAGTATGCTACAGGAAAACCTCTAGATTCCACAGAATTGACGGTCATTTGATTAAAAATATAAATAATGTATCTGTTGCCGTCGGTCTCAAACTCCTTAACTAGATCACAATTTATCGAGCTCCAATCAAACAAGATTAAGATTTAATTTTACAAATAGATAATGAAATCAAAACACAACGAATAACCTTTATAATAATTTTTTTTTTTACACTTTATTGGAATATTACAGTCTGCCACTTTAAGTTTGTACCCGAGCGAATGCGAGGGGACAATCGAGTTTATTCCCGAGCAAATGCGAGGGAACAATTATCTTCACTCATGAGGCCAAGCCGAAACAGTAAAGTATTGCTGGGAATAATGATAAATTTAGTTCCCGAGGGGCAAACAAGATTTTATCTCCATATGGGATGTAAAAAGGCAAACTATACGCTATAATATTTTATATTATATTATGTTTTACAATAAATTCAAAAATTTTAATGTTTTGAA
Organism: Arma custos; assembly: GCA_037127475.1. Classification (NCBI taxonomy): domain Eukaryota; kingdom Metazoa; phylum Arthropoda; class Insecta; order Hemiptera; family Pentatomidae; genus Arma; species Arma custos. The sequence continues at coordinate 14,048,199 of CM073760.1, read as the reverse complement.
ACAACAAATAATTTTAATGGCCGGTGTGACAGGTGTACCAACCTAACCCTAAACTTTTTCAGTACAAAACCTACATTATTTAGACGAGTTAGGTTGTCATCTTTTTACTTTATTCCTTAGGAAATAAAGTTAAATTTTTGACTCAATTTCTAATGCACAGGGAGAAAAGATGTACTTTAGTCCTAACTAATTGAGTCATAACACATGTTTTTGTACCAGCTGGAGAAAAAATATATTTCATTTTATTTTTTGATAAATGTTTTAATTTTTAAATATTTCTATTTTGAAGAGAAAAGATTTGTCCAGGCCGGTATTCAAACCAGGGTCGCCCATGTCTCTAGCGTGGTGCTTTAACTAACCGATATAATATAATGACGTAAGTCAACAAAATCCTAATTAAAGTAATGTTCAATGAACATTCTTCCCCTTCTATGCTTCACAAAATTGCGAGAACCCGGGGATACAGGATCGGTGAAGAGAATGGATTTGTCTGGCGGTGTTACGAGCCAGATTAGCTCATGTGGTTAGAGCATACATTCACAATGAAAATATTTAAAAATAAAATAATTTCTCACATACTTACCATTATTACAATATCCCCGAACCCGTTAACAAATAATTAAGTTAACTTTTTCTCCAGGAATACAGACAAAGCAAGAGTCAGGGAGGCCCTGCGCCCTTTCCCAGCCTCGTCACTAGCTTAAACGCCAATGGAAGCTGGTTAAGGGCGCATAATGAATTAATAGTTGTAAAGTTACGTTCATGAGTTGTGATTAAGCTCCTGCTTTTATAATGTTATATTTTTTCAAAAATATCTATATCTACTATATAAAAGAAATTATATATATATATATATATATATATATATATATATATATATATATTTAATAAATTGCTAAACTTAAACTAACACATTAGCTGCCTTAATTTTGAAATGCCCTCAATCTGTCCTGGAACAAGAGACACCCTAAAAGATGATAACCTGAGAGACCTCGGAGTAATCTGTTCTTCGATAATGACCTCGTGCCTAAGATGCCTCTTTACCGCGATGATTAGAAAATCATCCATCACCTATATCTTCGCCAGCGATCTACCTTCATTAAGAAATACCAAGAAAGAAACTGTAAATCTATATTGAGTTTGTAGTAGCAGCATGTTTATAATTATGGAAAACAAAGCATTAAAATAAAAAAATAAGAAATAATGTTGCTTTAATATGTAATAATAATAATTAAGTCTTTATTTAATATAATAATAATATAAAAACTTGTATGCCTTGGAGTAGATTATAATTATGCATGATTAATTATTTCAATTTAATTAACAAATGAAAAATAAAAATAAATTAAAGTTAATTGCCAACAAAAAATATGATAAAATGATTATCATAAAGAGAAAAGAATTAATAGTTACATATATACAAATTTTATGAAAACAAAATAACAACAAAAATAATAACAATATTAAGTATAATAAATTATTTTAAAAACGATGTAATTTTAATATGTGTATATATATATATATATATATATATATATATATATATATATATATATATATATAAATGTTACGATAAATGTACACTCTTGGGAAATGTACACTTTTACCGTAATATGTGTAGATTTCCCAAAAAGTTAGGTATATGTGAACTGAATATAATGTTACGGGCGTACAAAGGAAGGCGGAAGCGGGGGATTAGCGGCTTAACTCCGTCAGCGGGAGACGTTTAAATAGGATTAAGACTGTTCTAGATCGTCTTCTTTTGTCGGAAAAGGATTAAGAAGATTCCGGAATTGCCTGGCCCTTTCGTGTTCTGGAATGTTCGGCCTTACCTCTTTAAATACTTCCCTCAACTCGAGGCAGTCAGTCTTAGCCTGAGAGTAGACCATGCAACATCTGTAATAAGTGAGTGTCAGTGTGATAAACTAGTCAGTGTTGAACCGGCCAGTGTAATAAGTGTATCAGTGAACTGTGACAGTCTCGCGAGTGTAATAAACTGTTTCTGTTTGTTACTGCGTGTCAGTTTGTGATACTTGAAGAATCTTACGGTCGGTGGACTAGTGAACTGTAAGTGTTAATTTTTAGTTATAAATTGTAGTCATAGAAACTATTGTAACTAGTTAAGCTATCTAGAATTAGTAATATCTAATATTATTGTAATAATTAAATAGGAGTTAGGCCTAGATTATAATATTTAGAATATTGTCATTATAAATTTATCTTGGTTCAATAACTTAATTGTTAATAGTTTAATTGTATCCTTTTTATCATTTTGTTAATAAATATTAGTTTCTTTGATTAAGGAATTGTTTAATTCATTTTAATACCCAGTAGCCCGTAACAAATTGGTGTCAGAAGTGGGATTGTTGTGTATTTGTTATTATTTTGCATTTTGTCTTGTATTTTGTAATTATTGGGCTACTGTATGTAGAATGGCATCTAAAAGTGTTAAATTAATTGATTTAAAAGTTGCGGATTTGAAACGGGAGTTGGAGGAGCGTGATCTGGATTCATCCGGAACTAAAAGTGTGTTGCAACAGCGCTTGCGTCAATTTTTTGTAGATTTAGGGGAAAATCCAGATGACGTTCTATTTGAAACAGATTTAAGCAAGTTGTCTGCAACTTTTAAAAATGAATTATGCACTGTTAAAAATGAGTTAAGCAATGTTAAAAATGAGCTAGGTAATGAATTAGGTACTGTGAAAAGTGATTTATTGGATACATTAGAGTCTAAGTTAGGCATATTAGAGACTAAGTTAATGGAAAATGTTGAGAATAAGTTAGCTAATGTAGATAATAAGTTAGCCGATGTAAATAATGAAGTAGCTAATTTTGGTAATAAGTTAGCCGATGTAAATGATAAAGTAGCTAATGTAGAATCTAGGTTAGGAGAAAAATTGAATTCTATTGAAAACGAACTTAGGCTAAGAGTAGAAGCTCTCGAGGGACGTAAGAGCAACCCACCGACGAACGACACCGACCTTTCCTCCGAGGGCAGCCTTCATAAAACCATTATGCCCGCCAATTCAGAGACGCCACCAACTCACAACACCATTCCAGTGTTCGACGGAAAGACGCCGTGGGAGGACTACATGACTCTCTTCGAGACTGCGGCTTCGATCCACCGGTGGTCGAAAGAGACCCAAGCTTCAGCTTTGTGCCTGGCCTTGCGGGGAGACGCCTTGGGAGTACTGCAGGGGATGCCCATGTCGGAGCGGTCTAACTACGGGGAACTGGTTAGAAGACTGGAGATGCGTTTCGGCCACCGCCACATGGACCAGCTATATCGCTCACAGCTGAGAAGCAGGATCCAGAAGACCAACGAAACGCTACAGGAATTTGAAGCAGACATTGCACGGCTGGTGAGGAATGCTTACCCATCGGTCACCGATGATGTCTACGAGAGCCTGGCTGTCGACAAATTCCTGGATGGACTTCGGGACCCCGAGACGCAACAGGCAGTGAAGCTCGCCCGGCCAAAGACTTTGGGAGACGCATTATCTCAGGCCATGGAGTTCGAGGCTGTCAGGCAGTCAGTACGGGGCCATGCACGTATTCGAGCAGCAGAAGCGGAGCCTAATGTGGTCCCTAGCGTCGAAGATATTCTGTCAAAGGTTTTGGAGGCTCTAAGGACCCGTAAGAAGGAGGTATGCTGTTGGAGCTGCGGCCAACTTGGACACCCTAGAAGCAAATGTCCATCCAAGAAGCAAGAAAAGCCACAGGAACGAAGTAGGGTTGATGGGATGGAACAACTATCAGCCCGTTACGTCAGAGGCCCCAGGAAGACCAGTAGAGTTGCGTCATTAGGGAGCAGAACGAACAGCTTCTACGTTGAAGGGAAGGTGAACGGGCAGCTGCGAAGTCTGCTACTGGATACCGGCGCAACCAAGACAATCTTGAGCTCAAAGACAGTTCCTGCTGAGAAGATGTTACCAACGATTTGGACATTACGGACTGCCACAGGAGAGCCAGCGAAGGTCTACGGGGAGACAGTTGCCTACTTCATCATCGGTGGTAAACATCTGAAGCACCGCGCTCTCGTGGCAGATATTGATGAAGATGTCATATTAGGCACGGACTTGATGATCACATGCGGGATCAAGCTGGATATGGCAAGAGGGGTGATGACGCTGGGAGACGAAGAAGTCATCCTGCGGCAGGGAAAGGACATCTACGCACGAGTGTGCTTACTGGAAGACACCACTTTACCTACACGGAGCCAAATCATAGCGCATGGGACGATCGAAGGGCCTCTACCTGAGGGTCAATGTGTGCTACTTGAACCGGGAAGGCAAGAAGAACAGGAGATCGGACGCGGCGTAATGGTTGCAAGGTCCCTCATCAAGGTCGGACGTACCACTCCGATTCGGCTAATGAACCTGAACAGCTTCCCAGTAACGCTGAACAAAGGAACACCGATAGGGGAATGTACAACCGCTACCTCAGTGGTTCGTCAGCTGCAACGTCATCCCACCGAGCTGCGAGGACTGCCGGAAGAATTAAAGGGATTTGTGGACGAATCATGTTGCGACCTTTCGCCTGAAGAGAGTGAGGAGGTGAAGAAGATGATTACCCGATGGCAGGACGTTTTCGAGATCAGCCCAGGGCCACGGGGTAGAACGGATATCGTCCAGCACAGGATTGACACCGGTGATGCTAAGCCCATCCGACAGGTCCCGCGGAGGCTGCCTTTAGCCAAACGGGAGGACGCCGAGAAGATCATCAAGGAGATGGCGACTGATGGTGTCATTGAGCCTTCGAGTAGCCCCTGGATGTCTCCTGTTGTATTGGTGAAGAAGAAGGACGGCACAACGAGATTCTGCGTGGACTACCGCCTTCTGAACAACGTCACCAAGAAAGACAGCTATCCGCTCCCCAGGATTGATGATACGCTGGACACCCTAGAGGGGTGTGAACTTTTCTCTACCTTGGATCTCCGCAGTGGGTATTGGCAGGTTGGATTGAAACCTGAAGATAAAGAGAAGACCGCGTTCTCGATTGGGACTGGACTCTGGCAATTTACGGTAATGCCATTCGGGCTTTGCAATGCTCCTGCAACATTTGAGAGGCTGATGGAAAGCGTGTTAAGAGGTCTCTCTTGGGAAATTTGCCTGGTATACTTAGATGACATCATTGTGCTGGGAAAGTCCTTCGCTCACCATCTGAAGAATCTGGAGAAGGTCTTCGAACGACTCCGTGCAGCGAACCTTAAATTGAACCCGAAGAAGTGTCATCTCTTCCGAAGGCAAGTCAACTATCTGGGGCATGTTGTGTCGGACAACGGAGTTGCCGTTGACCCAGAGAAGATTGCAGCGATCACCGACTGGCCAGTACCTCGAGATAAGCACCAAGTAAGAAGTTTTCTCGGCCTCTGCACCTACTACAGGAGGTACGTGAAAGGATTTGCTAACATTGCAAAACCTCTTACCAGGCTCACCGAGGAAAAACGGACTTTCCTTTGGGATCACGAATGTCAGGCATCCTTTGAGGAGTTGAAGAAGAAGTTGAGTAGTGCTCCTATTCTGAGCTATCCACGTCCCGAGGGCAAGTTCATACTTGACACAGACGCTAGCAACACCGCTATTGGAAGCGTCCTCTCTCAGCTCCAAGATGGAGAAGAAAAGGTCATTGGATATTTCAGTAAAGCGCTCTCAGCTCCGGAACGCAACTACTGTGTCACAAGGAAGGAGCTTCTGGCAGTGGTGAAATCTATAGAGCATTTTCACAAATATCTATACGGCAGAAGATTCCTCCTGAGAACGGACCACGCGGCTCTAATGTGGCTGCTACGATTCAAGTCACCAGAAGGACAAGTGGCGAGGTGGATAGAGCGCCTTCAAGAATATGACTTTGAATCTGCTCATCGTGCTGGAACGAGCCACAGAAATGCGGATGCGCTCTCAAGGAGGCCTTGTGGCGAAGACTGCGGGCATTGTTCTCGACAAGAAGAGAAGCAGGCATCAGTGTTGAGGACAACGGTGGTCATGGACAGTTGGCAGGATGCAGAGGTGTCAAAAGAGCAGGACAAGGACCCGGACTTGAAACAAATGAAGCAGTGGAAACTATCAGGGCAAGGAAGACCAACCTGGCAGGATGTTGCTCCAATGTCGAAGAATGTAAAGACTTACTGGGCCCAATGGGACTCCATTCTAGTGGACAACGGGCTGCTGAAACGGGCATTGGAGAACACGGAAGGAGATCAGCGCAGACTTCAGCTCATCGTTCCAAAGAGTAAAGTGCCCGAAGTACTCAGGGAACTTCATGACGGAGTATCTGGCGGCCACCTTGGAGTTCACCGTACATTGGAAAAGGTACGTGAACGCTTTTACTGGGCAAACCTTAAGGACGATGTGTTGGACTGGTGCAGGCGTTGTGTGACTTGTGCGGTTTCTAACGGACCCATAAGAAGAAAGAAGGCCCCAATGAGGAAGTACAACGTGGGAGCACCGTTTGAGAGAATAGCAATTGACATCGCTGGCCCTTTCCCTGTAACGGATGAAGGTAACCGGTATATTCTCGTGGCCATGGACTACTTTTCCAAGTGGGTGGAAGCTTACGCCCTTCCGAATCAGGAGGCAGTCACGGTTGCGGACGTACTGGTGAAGCAGCTCGTCAGTAGGTTTGGGGTACCCATGGAACTTCACTCTGACCAGGGACGAAACTTCGAGTCTGCAGTCTTCTCCGGGATGTGCGAAGCACTGGGAATACGGAAGACCAGGACGACACCTCTTCACCCTCAATCCGATGGCATGGTGGAGCGCATGAACAGAACTATGGGTCGATACTTGTCCAAAGTGGTCTCCGACCATCAGCGAGACTGGGATCAGTATCTTCACCTGTTCCTGCTGGCCTACCGCAGTTCAGTCAGTGAGGCAACGGGGCAGACTCCCGCAAATGTGGTATTCGGCAGAGAACTTCGGTTGCCTTGTGATCTGAGATTCGGTTTCAAGCCTGATGAGGAAATTGCCGGAGAGGAGTACGTCTCGGATCTACGGAAGCGAATGGATAATATCCACGAGAAGGTTCGCACAAACATCCAGGGGGCGAGTGACAGAATGAAGGAGCGCTACGACATCAGGGCTGAGAAAGGTGGCTACCAACCTGGAGACTTGGTCTGGCTACATGATCCTCGAAGAAGGCGAGGCTACTCACCTAAACTGCAGAACTCCTGGGACGGCCCGTTTGAGATCGTCAAGAGGATCAACGACGTCGTATATAGGATCAGGAAGCAGCCTAAAGGAAAACCCAAGGTAGTCCATTTCAATAGACTGGCGCCGTACAAAGGAGACTATGGCCCGGCAGAAGACCAGCAGGTTAGGTACCTAAACAATGTGGAGACAAATAACTCAGTTGCTCATACTAAAGTACCAGGGACCCGTGGAGTAACTCAGGTAATCTACAGGGATATCTTCTCGTTACCAGTGGAGTATTCTCTGGCCCATTGCGTTGCCGAAGATCTGAGGACTTCTCGAGGGATTGCAACGGTCTTCAGGAAGAAGTTCGGCGGAACTGAGGAGCTGGAACGCCAAGAACCAAGTGTCGGGAAGGCACTCCACCAGCCGCACGAAGGACGACACCTGTTTTACTTGGTTACCAAGCGTGCCACTGATCAGAAGCCGACATATGACGCACTGCGGCGAAGCCTCGACGACCTTCGGAGTAAGCTTCTGAGACTGCGTGTCACTAAGCTCGCTATTCCGAAGTTGGGCTGTGGATACGACGGCTTGGAGTGGAAGATTGTCAGGGACATTATCGAACAGACATTCGCCAACTCTGGAGTTGCCATATTGGTGTGCACGTTCAACCCCTGGAAAGAAAGTGCGTCTCCATCAGTAGAAGCTCATAACTGCCCGATTTCTCCGGACTATGCTCTGGGGCAGAGCACTTTTAAAGAGGGGGCAGTGTTACGGGCGTACAAAGGAAGGCGGAAGCGGGGGATTAGCGGCTTAACTCCGTCAGCGGGAGACGTTTAAATAGGATTAAGACTGTTCTAGATCGTCTTCTTTTGTCGGAAAAGGATTAAGAAGATTCCGGAATTGCCTGGCCCTTTCGTGTTCTGGAATGTTCGGCCTCACCTCTTTAAATACTTCCCTCAACTCGAGGCAGTCAGTCTTAGCCTGAGAGTAGACCATGCAACATCTGTAATAAGTGAGTGTCAGTGTGATAAACTAGTCAGTGTTGAACCGGCCAGTGTAATAAGTGTATCAGTGAACTGTGACAGTCTCGCGAGTGTAATAAACTGTTTCTGTTTGTTACTGCGTGTCAGTTTGTGATACTTGAAGAATCTTACGGTCGGTGGACTAGTGAACTGTAAGTGTTAATTTTTAGTTATAAATTGTAGTCATAGAAACTATTGTAACTAGTTAAGCTATCTAGAATTAGTAATATCTAATATTATTGTAATAATTAAATAGGAGTTAGGCCTAGATTATAATATTTAGAATATTGTCATTATAAATTTATCTTGGTTCAATAACTTAATTGTTAATAGTTTAATTGTATCCTTTTTATCATTTTGTTAATAAATATTAGTTTCTTTGATTAAGGAATTGTTTAATTCATTTTAATACCCAGTAGCCCGTAACAATAATGTATATGTACATTTCCCGGCAAATGTGTACTCTGGCCTTCACGTTTTGGTAAATGTATACTCTTACCTTCATGTTTTAAGAAAAATTGGAATACAAATAAATTAAAAATGTTGTTGCAGTAAAAAAATATTTATTTAAATAAACATAATACAAATGTCTTTAGTAACAAAAATTATTTTAAAAACGATGTAATTGTAATATGTGTATATATATATATATATATATATATATATATATATATATATATATATATATATATATGTTACGATAAATGTACACTCTTGGGAAATGTACACTTTTACCGTAATATGTGTAGATTTCCCAAAAAGTTAGGTATATGTGAACTGAATATAATGTATATGTACATTTCCCGGCAAATGTGTACTCTGGCCTTCACGTTTTGGTTAATGTATACTCTTACCTTCATGTTTTAAGAAAAGTTAGAATACAAATAAATTAAAAATGTTGTTGCAGTAAAAAAATATTTATTTAAATAAACATAATACAAATGGCTTTAATAACAAAAATTATTTTAATTAAAAAATGTAAATGACAAACAGAACATACTTTTCTTTGCAAATTATATATGTCGTAGGTTATGAATATTCATAAATACAATTTTCGTCCTAGTTTTTCAGGACCAATACGATGGGAATCAAACAAATAATAATAATAACATACTTTTTTTTATTATAACAGTTAAATTTTATAAAAATATTAAGGAACATATAGAAATTTTATAATGAAAAAAGTTTTGTTATTTACTTACTTTACTTCCAATAATATTTTTTCATACTGATGTTGGTTTAAATAAATATTATTTTTGTTTTTTGTGATACAATCTGTTCTAGTCAGTTTTTAAATATTTCTTTTTGTTCCATTGTTTTTCAAAAATTCTAACTAAAAAATATATTTTTTTTTGTTGAAAAATTAAAATTTTAAATCTATAATTATGATAATTTTAACATACCTGAGTCTTATTTCTCTAAATATCTTAAATTATATCCAGAAATCTTCAGTACTATGGCATTAATTTGTAATATAGTTATTGTAGGGTATTTTGTATGCTCACATTTACCAAAACGACATGGGCATTGTGAATTCAATATATATTTCCCTTCTTTGAATTTGTAAATGTTAGTTCAATGCACATAACCCAACCCAGGAGGCAAATGTGCAAATTTACCGGAAAATGTGTACAGTTGCCGCAATATTTACTTTTACCGTAACATACATAACTTATATATATATATATATATATATATATATATATATATATATATATCAAAACACATTATATACTAATTTATTAACCAATATAAATTTTAGAAAATTCATTAATCTTTGGTTTCATCTCATCAACTAATATGAACCTATTCTGTATACTGAACCTATATAACTGCACAATTACATGAACTGTTGTGTTAAATTTTAATGGTGTTAACCGCTAGTTGTTTTCACTATTTTCTCCCATTTACGCTTTTTCTGTAGTTAATTTTTATTTAATTTTAAAATTTAATTAGTTATTTAATTTTTATACTAAGCCATCGAATTCCTCTCGCATCCAATCCTTACAACACAAACTTCTATGTAAAATCCTTAATGCTTCTTTTACGAATAAAGTTGGCTGTAATGACCCCAATGTACCATTTGTTGCTGATTTGTCACGAGCCCGATGCTAGTCCTTTTATGACAAACTTTATTCCGACGCAAACCCACTAGTTTCAAACCCTATCTATCTCTATCTCTTCAATTCCCGATAATCTTCAGAGGTGTCTGAGATGGCTTTGTGACCTTCTTAGTTGAACTTGTTATTTGAGTACTACCACTGGGTACTGAAAAACAATATATTTTCTCTAGCTACGTAGAAAGGCCAACAGAAGCCAGACCCAACACCGAGGTGAAGGATATTGGTGGTTAATGGAAGCACTTAGGGACCCCGTCGTACACTCGCTGCTAATGCAGGGCCGCTGCAATGCCCACCAATACTCCTTCAAGGTCCTCCATCACCACTCAGGCTATTGTCCCGTGGGACCTCAAGGTCGATATCGAAGGACTCAGTGGCTTCGAAAACAGTAGGTCACTGCATAAGGCACTAAGGGGTATATATCTTGAAAGAATAGAATAAAAAAGTAACTTTATTCTGGGACTAAGTCCCTTTAGAATAACAAACATGAACAGAAAAAGAAACTGTATTATCTGGCCAGAAGGCTACATGATACAAATTATAAAGTATTTATATAGGATCAAAAAAATTAAATAAAAATAAATGAAAAGAACGAAACTAAAGGCTGAATCCGAGAAATTAACAAGGATTTAGAAATACAAAACATTAAAGCAGAAGCTGTAGCACAGAGAGATGCCCTCGAAAAGATAAGAGTTCGATTTGGGATTCCAGGGTACAAGCAATAAAATAAGAGGCAAAAAGTGGTCGGAAGAAAGGAAGAAGAGACATGGTGAAAAGATGAAAGAGAATTGGAGGAAAAGAAAACAACAAATGAGAAAGAATATACAGTCCCTGGCCATATTCATGTGACCACCAAGAAAGATTATTTTTTTTGGTTTTTCCCTAATTTGTTTGATATACTTTCGCCTGTCTTAATAAATTGCTGTTTTAAGTAATGGCAACACTGTTATAAGTTTTTTAAAGTATTTTTTTTTAGTAATGGCAGCATTGGTTTTAGTACAGCCATTTTGTTTTACGAGTGACGGCGTGCATAATTTGTGTTTGAAATTTTTGTGGATTTATTGTTTCTTTTTCATTAAATACAAGTCGGATTCGGTAAGTTTATTATTGATTTATTTTGATTGTTTTCTTTTTTTTATATATATTTTTAAATATTTTTCATCAATATGTAAAACAGGGTGTAAATAGGGTGACACCACAAACTATTTTAAAATAATAAAGATTTGTTTTCGTATTTTTTTTTTTCAATTTCATATTATTATCAGATAACTAGCTTACCCATAAAACTAATATTTAAACTCGATTTACATCATTACGCATACAAAAAAGATAATGCAAACATGTAACAAGAACGAATCTATCCAATGGTCACATTAATATGGCCAGATACTGTAAATTGGCACGTGATCAGTAGTTGGCAAAACGAAAAAAAAAAATACCGAATTATTACAAGATATTAAATTAACTAAAGAGAATAAATAAATTAATACCAACAGCTAAATGCTTGAGCTAGCATGCAATAATTTCTTTATATAACCTTTATAATTATATATGTATATCTTCTTTGTAAAAACAAAAAAGACTAAACAAGAAAATCAATATTGATTCATTTAAGCAAATGATTAACCTGCTTGGAGATCATCTGTTTGGGAAGTCAGAAGATGTTAGAAAAGCAAGGATTTTAATGAGGATATTGATGAAGCATTTTAGATTTATGTCCAAACTGTAGTTGAGCGGGCCTGAACGATATTTTCGATTATTACGGCATTTAGGGAAACAAAATAAACGAAAATAAGTAGTTTTAGTAATTATTATTTTGATAGTGGTTATTTTTAAATATTTTTTGTTTTGAAGAGAAAAGATTTGCCCTGGCTGAGATTCGAAATAAACCACCAAAATAAACCGAACGGGATTCAAATCCCGGCCAGAGCAAATATTTTCTCTTCAAAACAAAAATATTTTGAAATAAGTAGTGTTTTTGAATGAGCTTGGATTCGTAAGTAAAAGTAATTAATATATTATGGAAGTAAAAACTTCTCTAACCGGGTTGAGTGATTTCCGATAGCGGAAAAACTTATAAGTCCACTATGCTTGTGACATGTTGCACAAGACTGGCGACGAAGCTTTTGTAAGAGTTACACAATTCGTTTTAAACCACTTTAGTTCAGAGGGTAGAATTAGATTGATTTAAGAACAATTATATTTGCTAACCAGTGGTAGTACTCAAATAACAAGTTCAACTAAGAAGGTCACAAAGCCATCTCAGACACCTCTGAAGGTTATCGAGAAATGAAGAGGTTTGAAGCTAATGGGTTTGTGAGGAAATAAAGTTTGTCATGAAAACATTGGTATCGTATTCTAGCCAAACCAGCAACAATTAATTAAGATTAAGATTTTATACAATTAATTAAGGACATTAAGATTTTATGAAGGATTTTGGATTGTAAGGATTTGCGTACGAGAGGAATTCGATGGCTTAGTGGAGTCCGAAGCTCTACTCCGTAAGTCCAGATGTGTCTAATGATTGTCATGTATATGATGCTTTTGTAATTAATTTAGTGCTTAGAGCTTTAGTCTAGTAAATGTTAAAGTAGCCTGAAACGGCTTCTTCTACGTCTATTTTACTTTGATAATCCATGATATGGACGACTTGACTCTATACTTTTATCTTTGTTGAAGAAATTGTTATCAATCAATAGTTTTTATAGAGAATAAAAAATTGATTGTTGCAATTATCGAAAAATGTGTAAAAATCTCACTAATAAACTTGAATTCCACTTCAAAAACTATAATACTTTATTTATTTAGAGAAAATCTTATATGAAAATATCAGAGTCAGAACTGCTTTTATATATAAAGTACTAAAGGGTTTATAACAAAGCTATCGATCCTTCCATCATATCGATAAGACGAAGAGAAATGATTAGCAATAACTACCATGCCAACAGGAGAGAATATAATGTGGTTGAGGATGAGAAGGTTTATTATATTTGGACTAAGTGGGTGATGAGTGGAAGAATTTGGTTAAGGATGTGGAAGAAAAGGTCACCCACGGGTGGGATCTCCCTATCTTCTCAGGTTTATTCCAGCCCAACCAATATGTATATATATATATATAAGCTGTAGATATACGTAATGTAACTTAGTATCATCTGTTCATGTTTATTTATTGTTTTGTTCGAGAGCTTATTATTAGTTAGATGAAAACATATGTTACAATATATACACATAATAATACTATAATATAATAATCTCAGTGTATTGCTCTATTTCTGTCTAATCGTAACTTATATTTTTATATATGATAATGAAAATCAGCGAAAAATCACTCATTTATGAGAAATCGATTTCCCATAATCAGGAGAGGAAGGTTAATATTATAAACTCAACACTATTTCTATTGTTACTATTTAACCATGAATTGACTTATTTTGTCAATGCACAGCAATGTAGTGCAACGGAAGAGTGACTATTGAATATTCAAGGGAACATCAATAACTTCCTGGGCAACGAATAAAAGTTAGAAATTAAATATATAGGTAGATCATCTCATACAAGACTGAAAAGACAAGAAACTGCTCGACGTTTTCGCCTACTTCAACATTTACTGGACAAACGCTCTAAGCTCCCAATTAATTACAAAAGACTCATTTATATGACAGTTATCAGATTCATTATAACAATATCCCATATGTTGCTGATTTGGCCCAAACTAGATACCTATCCTTCCATGACAAGCTCCATACACACTTGAATCCACTAGTCTCTCAACTTGCTTCCCATACTATTCCTGATAACCCTCCGAGTCCTCCGCGTCTAAAAAGAAGATGGACTCGAGACCTTCTACTATATACATATATATATATATATATATATATATATATATATATATATATATATATATATAGGTAGATCACAAAATCAAGCATTTTCTTGCCCATGTTCAATAGCAATCGTACTAGTATGGACTATCCTGAACTGTATAACTGGGATCACTTGTGATGCAGTGGTTATCAAAACAACCTTCTATGCCCAAGGTCTCGGGTTCGCTGTCCAACAGGTGGCCATAGTATTTTGTAAGGAAGTAAAATACATTGGTTATGCCGCCTTTCGGAGCGGTAAATAGGCTGTCCCGAGCCTGTGTGCTGTCTGTTATTCATTTAGATCCCTATTCTAATTTATACCTAGATAGGGAAAATACAGGACTCTTAATGTAGTATCGTCCGATTGGGAATAGTAGCATAAAGTGATGTTAAATAATTACACAAACGACCAAAATATCGAATAGTATAGCATAGAGGTTGTCAGAATTATGTATCCATCGACCTACCGCCCCGAATATCAATTGGTAACGAAATATCGTCTATATCTTGTCTCATTTTCCATTATTAATTAAATCGATAAAACAACTCACTCTCTATCTATTGGTAATAAGTACGAACTAACCCAATTAGTATAACAAATTAAAACAACAATTACGACATGCTAAGACGGATTTTTTTATTTCTTATAAACGATACTTATTTTATGGAACCGGTGTTTTCGCAACAGAAAAAACATTAAATTATTATTAATTTAATACTTCCAATTTAACTTTCATTATAAAGTTAATAATTTAATTATTATTATTAATATGAAGACCGTGGAAAAAATTCCAACGAAAAGCCCTTAAGTCTCCAAACTAAAACAGAAATTGAAATTATATTTGTATAGGCCTACACCTTGACAAACGCTTAACTTGGAATCCTCATACTAGACTGAAACTACAAGAAACAGCTCGCCGTTTCAGGCTACTTCCACATTTACTAGACAAAAGCTCAAAGCTCCCAATTAATTACATAAATTTACAATTAATTATAATACATGGTATTCATGCCATTTGGCTTTCTTTTTGTAAATAAATTAATTCCGTACAAGATAAATAGGTAAAATCTTAAAATAGCACATTACACCTGATCTAGCGGTTGCTTGGAGCAACCAGTTTCACTATTTCACATGTGACACTGTTTTTAGTCTAGTCTTGAGCGAGCAGTCACACAGATCAGTCACATGTTCTTTTGTTTACCCCAGCTATCCAGCTCAATTTTAGCGAATCTAGTTCTTGACCAGTTCTCTACTCTCCGTGATTCCGTTCTATTCATGTATTTATAAGTAATACCCGTTTCACCTGCAAATAAGTGTGAAATCCCCTGGAGGATTTCTAAGTCATGGGAATCCACCTGGAAGGACGTTACCAGCTTCTTTTGGTCTTTGAGCGCGCTCAAGGAGCCAAGGTTTTATCGACGAAGCTGCCCGGCCTGCATCTTGGGTAAGTAACTTTTATTTCTATGGTTTGGATTTCTTCATATTATTTCTCTATTGTTACGAACGCTTTTTAAATTACAACATACAGTCCACACCCAGAGCGAGATTTGATTCAACGAAACCTGCACTTCCTTTTAAGAAATTTATAACCGAACTTACGAGCTTGTCTCAACACATGGCAATCATTAGACCCATCTGTACTTACGGAAAAGAGCTTTGGGGCTCCACCAAGCCATCGAATTCCTACCCTATTCAATCCTTACAATCCAAAATCCTTCGTAAAATCATCAATGCTCCTTAGTTTGTTACGAACAAAGTAATCCATAATGGCCTTAATGTCCAGTTTGTTGCTGATTTAGCACGGATCCGATATGAATCTTTTTTTGACAAACTTCATTTCCACTCAAACTCACCAGTTTCAAATGTCGCAACCTCTTCGATCCCTGATAATCCTCCGAGGCGTCTGAAAAGACGATGGCTTGTTACCTTCTAAGTTGAACTATTTATTTGCATACTGCCACTGGGTAGTTTCTCTACTTACCTGTGTCTCCGGATATGATTTATCTTTCATTATATTTACTTGATGTATTTTTTATACAGTTGTGAATTTCCAAAAATATATTTTTTTGAAAAATGTATTTACAACTTTTCCGTTTATTTATTCATTGTATATTTCTTTCAAGTGTAGGGAGATACAATGTTAACGTGAGATTACCTGTGAATGTATTATTACAAAAATAATATATTAAGTTATGAAATCTTGGAGGATTACTGAAAAAAGTGTTTCTATTATTTATACCTTCTGGGTTAATTAATGAAAGGAAAAGCAAATATATAATTCTGTAACAATAGTAATTATTAATAAGATACAGCTAAAATAGCTTAATTCTAATACGACTCTATTAATGCTTTGATTAAAACGCTGTGTATACAGGAGTTCTGTGTATTCGGTAACACTGCCATTAAATAAATCGTTTCTCTCTCCCTCCGTTATCAATTAATTTATTAAATTTATAATTGGAGAGGATAAAATGGAGTAAATCAGACGATTATGTTTAACTGCCCAGTCATTTTCTGCAGGGTCGAAGAAGATGAGGGTTTCAAGTGGATTTAAGTCTGAAATAACCAAGAATTTCCTTAACTCACTTAGTAACTATCTGAGACAAAGTGCATTAGTGATTCTTGGTGAGTAATTCCAATTTTATATTTTATACTTTATTTAATGCGTCAAGTAAAGTACCGCTTTTTATAGTTTGAACACTAATATACAATTTAATATCTTATCATCATCACATTGAACCTCTGAAATGCCAAAATTTAAGATAATTTTATTTATTACAAAATAGTTTTAAAACTTCACATAAGGAAGTGTAAGGGCGACCTGTAGTTTAGTGGTTAGCAGAGCAAACTATTAAGACCAAGATTGCGGCTTCGTAGCCCGACAGATGGATTTTTCAAAACGGAGTAAAAATCCTTCGTTACGCCGTCCTTCGGAAGGGACGTTAAAAAGAGGTCCCGAGCATGTACGATGCTAGGTTCTCGTTAAAAATCTCTATCCTAATAAACCTGGATAGGCAAAATTTAGAGCTCCCACTGTAGCATCGTCCGATTAGCCATATCAGAATAAAGTGACGTTAATGAACAAACAAAATATTGTACTCCCTGCCATATTAATTAAAATCTAGGAAGTTGTATATATTTACTTATTAATTATTAGCTTTACCTTCAAAAATTTATAATCTTGTCATTATAATTTAATACGCCTCGTATATGAGGGGTTCAGAATCATAAGCAGTTAACACCAAATTTCAAAACTCGACTTTTTGAAAGTCAAGCAATATGAAACTCCACATTCAAAATTTTACTAAAACCATGAGAATAAAGGCGGCAAAGTATCGTGTTAGACAAAATTTCTTGACAAAACTAGCGAAAAAGTTCATCATGAACGCCTAATCCTGAAGCAATTTACAAAATATTTTAGGGAAATTTATTATACCTTTATGTAAAGGGCCATTTTTTTGGTTGTTTAGTAATCAATTACAGGATACAAGATGATCAGTTTGTTGCGGCTCAACATTTGGGAGTTATGACTAGATACGATTGAAAATACAACTATGGCTATTTTTATTCAAATGAGAAAGACGAAAATATTAGTTATTTCAACATACACTTCACCGCTTAAAACATGATTCTAAAAAACAAAAACTGGACCATTACGTCCTACAAAACGTAATGGGTTCAGTACATGGTAGAGACTGCATTGTTTCTGGGACGACTGTGCAAGTATGTGATTAGTCCTAGATCACGCTCAACCGTTAGGTCTCCCCTAATTAAAGGTATCCGCATTACAAAGGCTAAACGAGCCACAGGAGGGTCTGCAGATCCAACATAATCCATATGTGGCTGTCAACAGATTAATTTTATATGTATTTATTTCTTGTATAATTTGCTATGATTCACAAAATTGCATGCTATACTAAATATACCAGTCTCAAATTAAAAAAAAATGTACATATTTAAATTTATCTGAGCAGAATATAAAATAAACTTCCAACAGAGAAAAAGAAATTAATAATAAAATAAACAAAAATTGTAACTATACATTCTTAGTAATTTATATACATATATATCAACAACAACAATGAAATAAAAGAAATCGGTATCCTACAATAATAAATGTTTTGTTCTTTTATGTACACACCGCTTTATACTATTTTTTGTGTAGTTCCCAATATTTTTATAAGTGGGTTTGTATGGTTTTTAAACTTAAAAAAAATTGTTTACATAGTTTGTTGATAAATAAGAGTATATTAGTATAAGGAATACTTAATTCTTTATGCATAATTTTGACTTTAGTGTAATATGCATAATTTCCAGCAACTCAAAGGCATTTTTTTTTGGAATATTTGTAATTTTTTGTATTTAGTTTAAGACAAATAAGTAAATATTGGGCTATATGTTATTATTAAAGTTCATAAGCAGGCTTTATATAATCATAACTTATTATCTTCCACAGATTAAATAATTTATCTGCACGAGCGGGTTTGATCAAAGAAGATTCAGCTTAGCAACTCTGCACTCTATTTCGCTCTTTATATGATAAAATGACTGAAATTACAGACATTACTCCTCAAGAGGCCAGATAGCTTACAACATCAGATAAATAAAACTGAATATAATGAAAGACTAAAAGAAAAGGACATCGAAAAAACGAAAAGGTGGAGACTATTTCAAATAGCCATCGTTTCTGTTTTTTCTTTATTCTTCTTTCGTTTTTCTTTTTCCATTTTTTCCCTTTAAACTCAGGAAAGAATGAAACAATGCAGCTCTGGTTCTTAATGCCTCCTGGAGTAATTGCAGTTCCCTGTACAGGCTGCAATAGTGAGCCATTATTTCAGTCTAGCTACATTGTCACAATGTTTCTTATCATGTATTCTGTTTATTTATAGATAAATCTCAGAAGCTAGACTATCTTATTTAAACAATATAGTTAATTCTAATTATAATATAAAAAAATATTTTATTTTTATGATGTAAGAGTTTAATTTATTTATTTATCAAATCTATTAATTTGAATTTATGGACCTATTAGAGAGGAAGAAGCGTGGAGAAGACGTACCAATGTAGAGCTGGCAAGTCTATTCCAGGCTCCGTGCGGGGCCCACAAGAGTAACAGAAGAAAAGATTCAGGGTACAAGAAGAGTAGTGCAACCCAAGCTGCGATGGCTGGATGGAGTCAGTGAGGGACTCCAGGAGTTTATTATATGTCTCGAACTGGAAGGCCGCTGCACTGGACAGAGAGAGTTGGAGGAAACGTATCGAGGAGGCCAAGGCTCATTGATGGGATGCAGAGCCATAAAAGAAGAAGAAGAAGAGTTTAGTATTAAGAGATATAATAATATAAAATATAATAATATACAGTTATAGATAATAATATAAATCTAGTCAGTGATTGAGGCGTTGCAAACTGATCAATCTCCATGCTCAACTCTACAAACAAATACTCTGTAGACGTTGCAGGAACGAGCAAAAGAAACCAGTCTACACTTGCTTTGGTGGAACATTATTTGAAAAAGGTATTCACTCGATTGTCAGAGGTTAGGCGAATATCTCCTATAGAGCGCAGTAACACACAGAGACTAAGGAAATCGTAAAGGCAAAAAAGGTAATTAGTCTGGTTATGTTTATACCAGCTAAAATTAAGGTATATAATGAGCCTATTTTTTTCATTAAAGCCATGTTTAAAGACTTGTACTCTAGGTGAGATGTGTGAAACATGAACTTTGAAGGCAGGAGTCGTTTGTCAATTCACGGTCACTAACTACAACCATCTAGCAGGATGGTAACTAAATATTTTTAACTAGACTGTAAAATTTCAATCTTCTAATTATTAAAATCATTAAATTTTTACATTATTTTGATATAGTTTAAAAATATTTCTGTGATTATAATTATATTGTTTATAATTTCTTTGGAAGAATTTATTATGATTGATCAAGAGATGCTTCTCTAAATTAAAGGAACGATTTATCCCCTCTCCAGGCGCTGTTCATTGGAGATGGTCAAATACTTTTTCTTAATACTGGAAAATGAAATGATCCAATGACAAACATGGATATAATAATTCAATCTACTATTCGTCCCTAACAATATGAGGGTAATAGTAAGCCTCATATGTTTACTGTATAGTGAAGAGAAAACAATAAAGTGAAAAAGCTGTGACCTGACGTCCGCAATACAGCAAAATCTAAGCAGGAAATGAGGTTTTTGTTTATTATTATATATTTTTTGTTGATTATATTGTTGAAAATAGCTTTCCTTCGTCAACTTCGGACACAACATGTTTTAAAAAATATAATACCCGGCTAAACTATTACTTATTTATCACTCAATCACGTATTTCCTTTAATAAAAATAGTTTTTAAAAAGGGACCAATATAATTTTGATTTTCAATTAAAAAACGTTTCAACTTTTTTTAATTAATTTTTTTAAATTGAGTGTAACGAAAGTGTTTACGCTATACATTCATGGAAATAGAAATATTACCCATTGATTATTTAAATCTGAAAAATTAATTCAATTAATTGTAAATAAAATACAAATTTTAAATGTAAACTATTTTTTTATCTATAACTTCACAAAAACAATTTTTTTTTTCCATACTTTTTTTCACTTATAAATAAACCATATTATTTATTATTATATTAGTATTATTTATTATTTATATTATATTACAATATGTGTAATAAAATAAATTATTGACTTTAGAAGAGCAAGGCGCAGAACAATACCCATACTAAAGTTCTTATACGTCTTGTGGGCTTAGCCTATCATTTGCGCCGTAACGGCTACTTAGTCCATATATCGTCCCTGCCACCGCAAAGTATCGAATGTGAAAAACAGACAGTTTTCGTTTTCGATTAATAGCAGTCGCTTTAGGACTGATAATTGAAATAAAATACATATAGATGCATCTATCAGTCACAAAAACAATGTAAAACGAATGTCAATAGTTTGACTATAGCCACTAATTTTTATTGAACTGTAGTATTTTTCAAATTCGATACTTTGCGATGGCATTGACGATATATGATTCTTTATTGAGTATAATAGAAAACATCTATATTATAAGTACGTTTTCCTTAGTAATAATAATATAAAATAATGCAATGAAAAATTGCTATAATACAAAAAATATAACCATTCTTGTAGAAAAGTATTAACTAGAACAAAGAGAAAAATAAAAATAATCAAAAACTTAATCATTACAATAATATTTACATTTCATAAAGAAAATCATATCCATGTTGCTATACAATAAAGTTATATAAAATATATTGTATTTTCCTAAAAATTAAACTAAAAAGTCTCAGTCAAATTAGACAAAATATTTAAAACCAATTATTTTTTATTTATATTCTTTTGAAGGTGATTATTTTTAAATATTGTTATTTTGAAGAGAAAAGATTTGTTCTGGCCGGGATTTGAATCTAGGACTTCCGCATCTCTAGCGCGGTGCTCTAACTATCTGAGACCAGGCTCGTGACGATTTATCTGGACTGGTTACGAGTCTGTTTGCTCAGATGGTTAGAGCACCGCGCTAGAGAATCGGAAGGCATGGGTTCGAATCCCGGCCAGAACCAATCTTTTCTCTTAAAATTTTTTTTTTTTTTGATTATTTTATTGAGTTGTACAACTGTAATTTATACGTCTAGTACAATTGCTATGAGAGTAAATAATACATGATAGGACATGTAGAGATACTACCCACTGGCAGCACTCTAATAAAGTTCTGTAATAGAAGGTCCCGAGGCCATCTTCTCTTCAGACGCCTAGGAGGATTGTCCGGGATGGAATTGGATGCAAGGATGGAAACTAGTGGGTTTGGATGGGTTTGAAGTTTATTGTGGAATGATAGGTATCTGGAATGGGCTAAATCGGTAACATATGGAACGTTAAGGTCATTATGGATGGTTTTATTTGTGACAAAATAAGGAGCGTTTAGGATTTTGCGAAGGATTTTGGATTGCAAGGACTTTGTCTTTTCAATCTTGTGTGAGGGTTCCAAGTAAGACGCTTGTCTAAGTAGAGTCCCAGGTAGCGAATCTGTTCAACAGGGATAAGTGGAGTACTATTAAAGAATACAGTAGGACAGGAAGTCATGGGTTTTCGACGAAGGGTAAAGGTAATTTGATGGGACTTGCTGGGATTGATTTTAATTCTCCAATTCCGACACCATTCCTCGAGGCTTGATAGGTGTAATTGAAGGGATTGGGATGCAATATATGGGTCGTTGTTAACTGATAACACACAGGTGTCATCATCATACGTGGAGATGAAGGTGTTAGGATGGGTTGGAATGTCAGCTGTATATACTGTGTAAAGGATAGGACCGAGGATGCTACCTTGAGGAACGCCAGCAGACTGGGAATAGAGGGATGAGTAGGAACCTTTATGCTTACTTTAAATGTTCTGCCAGTTAGAAAGGAGCGAATGATTAAAAAGTATGTAGGAGGAAGGAATTGTCGGATTTTGTAAAGGAGACCTGGGTGCCAGACTCGATCAAAGGCCTGTTCTACATCGAGAAAAGCTCCCGTGCAGTACAATCTACGCTCCAATGCAGAGGAGACAACATCCACCACACGATGACATTGCTGGATAGTGGAGTGGGATGTTCGGAAACCAAACTGGTGGTCTGGGATTATGCGGTTACTATCTAGGATGGGATAAATACGTTTTAGAATGAGTTTTTCGAGGATCTTGCCCATTATAAGAGGATGGGAGTTCTGGAGGCTTTTTGGATTTTGGGATCATTTTTACTATAGATAGTTTCCATGTATCAGGAAAATAGGTAGTACGGATTACAGAATTATATATGTATGTGAGGAATAGGATAGCTTTTCGAGGAAGGGATTTTAGGATGTGAGCTGTAATAAGGTCATGTCCAGGAGCTTTACGGGAAGGTAAACTATGAATATTATTGGATATTTCTGACGGATGAAAAGCCTTAGGTGGGAGAGACATTTGGAGTGGGATATCCAGTTCTGCTTCAATACGCTCAATGTGAATAGGGTTGAGGATATCAGGGTGTGGATTAAATGTTTTGAAGAGGTGTTGAGCGTATATGTGAGATTTTTCTTCATCAGATCTGGACCAAGTTTGATTTTCAGTAAGGAGAGGATGATTAAAATCTTTGAATTTAAGGATCTTTTTGGCGGTCGCCCATAGTGATTTGTTAGTAGTCGTAAGATTTTCAGTCACACTAAGTAAATTTTGGATTTTGAAGTTCCTAATCTCCGTTTTCAGTTTGTTAGTCAGTTGGGTGTAATACGTTTTATCTGATGGGTAACGAGTCCTATGCCATTTAGATCTTGCTCTGCGTTTTTCGCTTAGCAAGATGCGAAGGTGCTGTGGCAGGTTAGTCTGTTGTGTGATATTATTTCTGTTTATGGTAGTGTTATCTCTTATACTTTGTGTTATTGTTGCTGTAAGTATTTCTATTGCGCTGTCAATGTCTTGTTTAGTTTTTAGTGGAATCCGTAAGTCTAGTTTGCTTTCCAAATCGTTATTAAATTGCTCCCAGTTAATTCGTCCTGTAATCAATGAAGGAGAGGAGGGCTTAGGAATGAAGGTTGGGTGTAATGAGAGCAGAACTGGACTGTGGTATGAGGAGAGGTCATCCAGGGATTTGATTAATACATGGGAAGGAGAAATCTGGGATGTGACAAATATATTCAGGATATCAGGGCGTTTTTTCAGGGAAGTTGGCCAATAGGTAGGATTCGAGGGAGAGAGAATTGAATAACTACGAGAAGTGGAGACATGAGACAGGATGTTGCCACGAGGGTTGGATGTTCGACAACCCCATCGTTGGTGTTTAGCGTTGTAGTCTCCTCCAGCAATAAAGCGTGATCCGAAGGATTGGAACAAGGATTCTAGTTGGTTATAGGATAGAGAATTGCCAGGAGGACAGTATACAGCTGATAATGTAAGATGGAAGGGACGAGTTGATATTATGATAGAGGTTGCTTGGATAACCTCATTTGGAGTAGAGGGAATAAAGGAATGTGGAATGGATTTATGGATAAGGATGCAAGAACCGGCGTGGGAAGTGTTGTCTGGGTGGTCAGATCTATAAGTGATATAGTCGCGTATGTAAAAATATGAACGTTTAGTGAAGTGAGTTTCAGTAAGTAGGGCAATGTCAATCTGATTGTCATGAAGAAATATGTCAAGTTCGTCTCGGCGGTTGTTTAGTCCGTTCGCAATCCATTAGAGGACAGCTAGGGGCTTCATATTCATCGCGGGAAGTTGAATGGAATTTCTGTGAGGAATCTAGTGAGGAGGGTTATCAGCGGTTTGATAGTTTGTTGTAGGTCTATCAGGAAGGAAGATAGGATGGAATATATGTCGGAGGGATTATGTTCTTGGAGCGGATGTGGATAAGGAGGTTGAGATGGAAAGTCAGTAGGGGTGTTGGCTGGATGCTGAGCCCGACACTGGGGACGAGGAGGTAGATCAACTTTCGTTGGTCGATGTAATGAGGGGTTTACCAGGAGAGAAGGCTGTGATGGAACTGGAAGTGGGTGTTCTGGAGGAAGTTTAACACGGAGAGGTAAGTGGTGAGGAGGAATGGGATGTCGTGGAGGTTGGGACTGTGCCTTGGGGATCTGTGGCTTGGATTGAGAGGTTTGGGGTTTAGATTGAATTTTCTGAGGCGTCTGACGTCGCGACTGCTGTAGAGTCTTGGTGTAGGCTTGAGAAGGCGGCTTTATGTCTTCCTGTAAATCGGCGATCGTTGAGGTAGTGGGGGGCTGATGGCTGGTAGATGTTTGAGGCAGTTCTGGGAAATGTGATAAATTTCCAGGCTCAGGAACAACATTTGTCTTCTGTTCTGTTTTTTTTTGTGCAGTATTATGCGATCTCTGCCGATAGAGGTTTTTATAAACGATGCAACCCCTGTAGCTAGCAGGATGGTCTTCACCACAGAGTGCACATTTTGCAGGCTCCTCTTTAGGTTTCGGACATACCTCAGATGAGTGTGGGCCGGCACATTTGACGCATCTGCTCTGGTGATGGCAGTAAGCCTTTGTGTGCCCTAGGTTTTGACATTCTGTGCATTGCACTATTAATGGTTTTTGTCGGGGCTGTTCAAATCTTACTATTGAATACACTAACCTTGAGATCTGAAATACCTCAGCATTATTTCGAGCTGGTTCCAAGTCAACAAAAAATAATGGTAGTGGGTATTTTTCTGTTGGGTGTAGAACAGAAGATATGTTTCTAACGCTATGGCCTATTTCTTCGAGACCTTTTTTGATGGCAGCTGTGGGGGTGCTTGAGTGAAGACCTCTTAAGACCACACGGTACGCTTTATCTTCTCTTAGTTGATAGCAATGGAAATCGTAATTATTAGCAGTTAGATGATTAATCAGTTTTTTATAGTTGTCTTTGCTATTTGTATTTATTTTTATATCGTTAATACGTGAGTAGCACCTGAAGTTGGGTTGCCCAATTAGATTGGCAATTTCATCACCGAAAGACAGAAAATTGTCTATTTTGGTGACATATACAGGGGGTGGCTCAGGGTCAGAAAAACCTTGAGAATCCGAGTTCTTATTGGCTGAGCTATTGTTGCCTGGTGAATTGTGGGAGGTTTCAAAAGTGGTTGTGTATTTATAGTTTTATTGCTGGCTGCAGAAGATTTACAGCGAGTTTTTGGTGGTGATTGTTTTTTATCGACTGTTTCTTTTGATTTATTCTTTTTTTTATTAGGTGAGTTGCCCGCGGAGCCGGGGGCAGGATTTCGGTGGCGCTTTTGTAGTGTACGTCCCTTTAAATATATGGAATCAGATTCGCTTATTTCAGAAAACGGGATCTCTTCCTCCGAGTCTTCGGGGAGTGAATTCTCATCCAGATCCATTTTATCCGTTCCAAAGAAAATAAAATAAAGAAATATTAAAATAAAAGTTCTTTATATAAAGCCTAAGAAACTAGAGTATTTACAATATTATATACAATTACATACAAAATAAAACATTCTGAATACACATACATAAAAAAAGAAAAAAAAATGGATAAAAGAAGAAAGGGAAAAAAAAAAAAGTTAATGTCTCTGGGTTCGAACTTAAGATCGGCCGGAGACGAGAACAGTATACGGCCGTGACCGTGAAGTCAATAGTAAATAGCTGATAAGACCTCCTAGAGGAATTACCAGCCGGCTGAGTAGCCTCTATCAACTGATCACTATGTTGTTCATTGATTAATTGTCAATAATTAACCACTCACCTCACTTTTAGGTTAATGTAAAAAATGTTCCATGAGTTATAAACTCAATGTTTATAGAGTTTCACTAAGAGACGTTCAGTAATAACGGGCTGAGAACGTAACAAGCACGGACCGAAACTACAAGGGAACTTCAGTTGCGGCCATGACCCTTGCTACTGACTCTCTTAAAAATAAAAATATTTTTAAAAACATAAGAAAATCCTCTTAATTAAATTAAAAACTTAAAAATTATTAAATTAAAATGTAATACATTATATTCATAATGTATTTTTTATATTTTAAGTCAACAAATACATATTTTAGGCACTGGTATCTTACTAAATAATATTATTTTTAATCTACGGCAAGTGTAATTGTTATGAACTTTTTTTTTTATCAGGAATGATGATCTCCACAGAGATTTTCGGGTGCCGACCGTGGAGGAGGTAGGTAATCCAAAAATTCGCTCAGACACATCAGGTCGCCTGCAAGACCACGTCAACGCCGAGGCCGCCCATCTCCTCAACTTCAATGCACTAGTAAGAAGGCTAAAGAGAAGGAAGCCCCATGAACTAATTTAAAGAGTGTTTTACGTTCAGAGTTAAAGACATTTGAAGCTCCTTAATCGTGAAAAATAAAACTATATTATGTATATATGTTTTAAGTGTTTTGTTATTATTATTTTCAGAAAAAATTGCTAATAAGCTCGACAAGAGCTTGATTGTAATATAAATAAATAAATAAAAAAAATAAAAATAAACTTTTTATTTAAATACCAAGATATTTTTTATATAAAACAAAAATTAATTTTATTTAAATTATATTTTTGTCTTTATCTTTCATAATGTATTTTTTATATAGATTCATCAAAAAATACTTGCAATGTATAAATAAAGTAAATAGTTACATATAGATACATTAGTAAATATTTAATGTATAATAAATAATTATAATAATGTTACAAAAAATTTTAATACAATTCAATTAAGGTTTCATTAATAATTACAATCTAATAAATAGTGGTTGTTTAGCCTACTTTAATATTTTTTATTAATTTAGCTTTGCTTTATGGTTAAAAAAAATAATTAATTTAGTTTTAAAGACAAATCTTCTCCTATCAGGAGTCTCTACCGAAAAACAAGAAATGTAATAAGGACTGGCAACCACACCTCCAAGGAGTTTCAGACGATGCACGGAATACGCCAAGGGTGCAGGCTAAGTCCCCTACTGTTTATAGTGGTGCAGGATAGGGTGCTGAAGACAGCCAAACCAAGATAGTGGCGTTTTCAACTTGGGCATAGGAACCTGCAGCCTGCTTTATATACAGCTCTCACTTTTGCTGATGACGTCGTGTTCGCTGCGGATGACCGGTACTTACAATGCAATGTAAATATCATGCAAGAAGAGTTGTCGAGCATTAGCATGGATATTAATCCAGATAGCACCAAATGCATGAGAATAGGAAGAAGTCCTCACCGAGTTATGAGTTTATTGAGACTAAAGGGATCTGTCCTAGAACAGGAGCAGGATTTCTAATATCTAGGTGCCGGGATCAACGAAAGCGGTTATATCGATGGAGAGGCGACGCAAAGGCTGGGAGCAGCTGGTAGATTGTTCAACGCAGTCCGGAAGGGTTTCCTTAACAAAAGAGAGGTGACGAAGAAGACGAAGATATCCGTCTAAAAGTCTACATTTCTTCCCATCCTATCTTACTCCTCCGAATCATAGACCCTTACCTCAAAACACAAAGGCAGATACAGACAATGGAGATGAGATACCTAACAAAGGTTGAAGGAAGGATCAGGAGAGATAGGATCTGCAACATTACAATAAGATCAAACCTCGAAGTACAGCCGGCAGAAACCACTCTTGATGAAAATAGACTAAGATGGTTCGAGCACCTCCTGAGGATGAACACGGAGAGAACGGCCAGGATAACATATGAGACGAGAGTAGACGGAAGAAGACAAATAGGAAGACCACAGATCATCTGGGAAGAAGGCGTGCGGGAGGCATTCAGGGAGCGAGGGCATGACTGGAGCAGGAGAAGAGAATTGGTTCAAGAAATGGACACCTGGACACAAGCACTATAGAGGGCACCCCCACACTAAGCAGCACTTGAGGGGGAAGGATTATGATGATGATGAAAAAAATCTTCCACTGAATTAATAGCATTGAAGTAACTGTCTTTAAATCGAAATATTAGCAGGGGATGGTTTTATTTTTTAAATCGATGCATTCCATTTCAATTCAAAAACATGTTTTTATTTATAGTTTATAGTTTTATAAGACCCCAGTAGGAAGGTTCCTTGTTCCGTTGCTGGGCAACTCCAATAAAATATTGCATAACTAAAACTTTTTATATAATACAGATAAAGGTCATAATTAGGAAACTTGGACGGCTGAGTTAGATAATCGAATTAATATTAATTACATTGTATAATGATCTCCTTAAAGACTAGAGATAGAAATTAGAAGTTTCAAAAACCTAGCAAATAATTGGGACCAATGTTCCGAGAATTACAAATGATTCTTCGGAAGGCAAGTCTCCACTCCTTATGTAGCTGTCTAATTTAATTTAGATGGATCAGCACAAATTATAAGAATAATAAAAATAAACTCTGAAACAGTAAGAAAGTTCTTATTTGAAAGCCAGTCATTACACATTGGAGGTTTTCCAAAAGAAAAACAAGATATACAAAAATATATTAAATAGATGGATACATTATTATAATAACAGTGATTATATCTAAGGCCATAGTGAATAATTGGTTAAGTATATTTTTTTTTTAAATGAGTACCTTGTGCTCAGGGAACCGGATTGTGTTATTTTTGGAGTGAATAATTGACTAAATCAGAATTTGCCTTTATTAATTTATTTTTCCCCTAGCCCCTTGGCTTTTATTATTTTCTTGAAAATAACACAGTAAGGATACGTAGAATAATCTCTTTTACTGCACCAGGTGCATTTTAATAGAGAAATGTGATTAAGATTTTCTTGAGATAAAATAGATGGTAGGAGTGTTGTTTGTTCATTTAACGTCACTTTATGCTGCTTTGGCTAATCGGACGATGCTACAGTGGGAGCTCTAAATTTTGTCTGTCCAGGTTTAATTAGGATAGGGATTTTTAACGAGTACCTGACAGGTTCGGGACCCACGTTTAACGTCCCTTCCGAAGAACGGCGTAACCAAGGATTTTACCCCCTTAAAAAATCCTAGGGCCACCTGCCGGTCTACGAACCCGTGATCTTGAGCTTAGTAGTTTGTTACGCTAACCATTGGACCACAGGTGACTTTATGGTATGAGTGGGAGATCTAGTGATGGGGCTCACTTACTCATGGAGCTCACTTTTTAATTGGAGTAGCCATTGGCTTGAAAGGAGTTATTATGTTATAACTACATTTCAACCCAAAAATTACGATAATGACCCTATTCCGTTTTCTTAAAAAAACAAAAAATACAACTACAATCCAAGAAGGGTATCCTGTATTTAGTACATGGTAGGGACCGTGCTGGTTTTGGATAACGGTAGTGCAGGAATATAATTTGTCATAGATCACGTTCGACTGCCAGACTTATACGTGGATATATAGTACCCTAACTTTATTTATTCATTTGAAATAAATTAAGGGGGGAAATCTGGTGGTTCAGCGTTATCAAGGACAAGAATTACACCTCCTTGCAAAGCCGTTGTCCATTAAACAGTACAGTCTCTACCACGTACTACACCCCAGATCCGTTCACGGGTTGTAATGGTACATGTTTTTTTCATTTTTTTTATTAAGGGACCGACATAATGTAAAGTAAATCATGCAGTGCTAGAACTTAAGTAAAAGATGACTTACGATTTGATGTAAAATTGGAAATAAACACTCACCTGCGAATATAGAGATAAAAGTCGTTAAATAAAAATCACCTTATTTATGAATTTACATTTTAATAACTATTAATACGTAAAATATAATTAGCAATTACAAATATAAATGAACAATTCTTAAATATCTCAAATAATGGAATCACAGCACATGCCATGATCAATGATCACCAAACTTTGACACCTATTTTTGTGTTATTAAAATACTATGTGATAACAATAAATTTAATGTTAACTCGTTGACACGGCGTTCTTTCCTAGGACGCCAGCTAAGAGTTACCTCCCTCAGCCTGTGTTTACTTGCCATTTTTGTGCAGCTACGATTAAACTTAATATATCAGTGCTAATATCGCAAGATGGATTCTGGGAAAAGAACAAAAATCAATGCTGGCTTGCAGATATCTGTTGCAGAAGCCAACTACGAGATGATTCGTAAGACCTGCTTTTTTTTAACACATTTTTTATGCTTTTTCATGATACCTATGCACTATAATTAGAGTTTATAATAATGTAATGTGATTAAATCAAATTGTCATTTGAGGCCACATTTCCCGTGAGATAGCAAGGAGGTTGAGGTGCAATCAATCCACTGTGGTAAGAATAATAAACAAAAATCTTTCCCAGGGATCTACTGAGCGAAAGAAAGGGGCTGAAAGGAAAAGGAAGACAGATGAGCGTTTATGATGATGAGAATATCCTTAGAAAATCGCTTCAAAACTGCTAAAGAAATATCTTGAGATCTAGCTTCAGATAGCTCAGCTATCAGCTATATAGCAGAAGTAAGTCGAGAAACAGTTGGCAGAAGTTTCAGAGAAAAAGGTTTATGGACAAGAAAACCAGCCAAAAAGCCATTTCATAACAAAAAAATGAAACGATCTCGCCTAAATTGAACGCAGAATTTTAACAATTGGACATCTGATAACTGGGGGAAAGCGATGTTTTCAGATAAGAGTAAATTCATTTCCCATTGGGAATTCCCATCTTACACACTACGGAGACTTCATATTTCAAGATGATTCTGCTCCCTGCGATAGAGCCAAATCGGTAAGTTAGTTATTTATTTATTTTTAAAAACATGTATTAGCTGTAAGATGCATTACTATGAATAAATTCATATGAGTACGTAAAAACCAATTTTTTTCTTAAATTCCTCGTTAAAACTAAAAATTGTTTCTATCATTTTATGAATTTTTTTTTTTTTTAATTTTTCACGCCTAATAACTTACTCTATTCTTTTGTAAAACATTTTAAAATTATCAAAAGGAAAGAACAACAATGCTTTATGGAGATTTTCCATTATTTTTAAGTGCTGCAATTTCTATGACCACGAATGTACATATATCTATTTTCTTTTCATTTATTTAGCTCTCAATTACTATCCATAATAATTATTAAGATATTGCATTCCCCGCATGCTGAACCTTGAGACGATAACTTCCAAAAGCTGTGTTATTTTCAATATGGTTGTCTTGGCAAAGAGTTCTGAAACAGATCCAACAGCGAGATCAGACGTTATGTCATTTCCCATTGTCGTTTCATTTCTCAGGACGAGACTAGGAACGCGGAAAAACCGACGCTTCGGACACGGCATAGAAAGCGATCCTTATTTTGTTAGGAATAACGGAAAGTGGCAGAACGCTTCGCGCCAGGATTCGCCTTGAAGGTCTGCCAAGGAGTGCCGAGATCACAATCGTTCACGATCCGCGCATTCCTTAACACGTTAGCGTATCAGGTGAGGAATTTAGCAATATGTAATCTGGTTAATGCAACACGTAGTATATATTTTAAATCGCTCCACTTAGAATTAAATCCTATGGGTTTATGCGAGCCCGCATCTCCCCTAGGATTTTTTAAAAGGGAGTAAGCAATCCTAGATTATGCTGTCCTTCGGAATAGACGTAACGAGAGGATCCAGAGTCAGTAAGATGGCAGGTTAACAATAATTATACCTGTAAAGGTAAAACTTAAGACTTCAACTTAGCATCGTCCGAATCGTCATAACACCATAAAGTGAAATTATCTGTTCTTGAAAATGAATAATTTTTAAATTGAATATTTTAAACAAGTTAAAATTATAATAATGTTTATTCAGAAATTTAAAAAACTTTTACCCTTACAACCTATGAAGGGGCTTTCAATGAAGGCTAGAGAATATCCTGTTTCTAGGGCAACAGTTGTGCATGCAGCTTATTTGTCTAAGATTACACTTAAACGCCAGGTTTTTCATTTAATTAATAGTATTTGATTAACCAAAACTGGACCGTATATTCTCTTAAGGACTCTCCTTTCAAATTTCAGAAGAGAGAGTTCAGTCAGGGTCCAGTTTTTTGAGGCATATGTGAGAACTTTATTATTCCTTTTGATAATTGAATTAATCAGATATTTTATCGCCAAATTAAATCATGATCAAATTAACTTTTCAACTATAGAGGAAATGGCAGTAATTGCGATATGCTTTCTCTTAATATTGGCTTAATTATTTAAAATATAAATATATTTTATTACACTCTACTTTCTAATAATATTTTAATCAATTACAGAGAATACAACTCTACTATAGATCATGACATAACTACATCCATTGCTATCTACCCATCTATTTAATATGGATGCTCCAGTAGTGCCAATACATACTGTGACGTAGTTGGACAGTTTACGCCCCAGGTTGTCAATCAGCCGACTTCCGGAGCTCAGTCTATTTCCGGAACATGTTTCATCGGAGATTGCTTTCCTGCCGTAGTTGGTCCTATTGTCTGGTAAGTTATGTCTCTTTACTTAGGTTTAGTCCTTAAATTATTTTATTGTTCTATAATTGAAATAATTATTAAATGTGTAGATGAGCTATAAAAATTATATAAAATATCCATACAGTTTTATTATTTTTTTTTAAAAAACCTGCATGGCTCACATAATAAAAAAGTCGATGTACAATAGAAGAATTCTAGAGAAAAAAAAAATCCAATCCGGATGGAAAATGGACATAAGACAGCAAAGAACAACAATGAAAAAATGAAAATATTCAGGAAAAACGAAAAGTGTCAATCCAAAGGGAAAAACAGAAGTAAAACATACATACTTCAACTGTGACTGCTTTCCTGGCATAGTTGTTCCACTAGCCTGATAAATCAGGCCGCTTTACGTTACAACGTATATTTTTTTTTTTTTTTTTTAATTTATTTATTGATATTTACAACTGTATTCCAATTATACAACAAGTAAATAGAATGCGTGTTACATAATGACATGAGAATGACAAGTAGAGAAACTACCAACGTATATTTAAACGATGAAACCAACGCGTTGGTTTAGTCCAGATGTTCCCAGACTTTTTATCTCATAGACCACTTTAAAAATTTAGCTGGTTTCGGTGGACCTCCTGCAGATACATTTCCACCATATTCCCAAAACTCGACAAAAAATGTGAAGATGAGGTCTAACTATGGAAATTCGCATTGTGCCTGAGTTCCGACCAAAAAATTACTAATAAAGTAAGGACAAAAAGTTCTTCCTTTCTCGTCTTTCTGTCTATTTTACGGAATTATATAATAATGACTCTGTTCAATATTTAAGTTTTAATACGTACCAACTACACACGAACGTTACAAATATACTTATTACAACATAAAATAGTATGTATCACAAATAGGCAGATAAATACTCACTTTTTTCCGACACTGACAAAGACTAATATTCACTTTACTTTACTTATCTTTTCGAAATTCCGGAAACAAATGATTAGAATCCTTGGGATTCGTATTTATAATGGTGAAGAATCAACAAGTTCATGCAAGATTCTAAGCACGCACACCACAGGTCGTATTTCGTTCCTTTGCACGTCTGAACAAGAATTTTGGATGGCGCTTTGCAAGAATATGGAATATGCAAGGTTTTACAAGTAACAGTCGCTGAGCTTCTTAAAATATTATCTGCCTACATTGATAGGTGAAGTCAAGCCATTTAGTTCTTCACTATTGAAAGCATATAAATTTTCGTGGGCCCTCGCTTACGAATTATGAACTCTCATTTTTTTTTCACGCCAACGTAGATCCCCGTCGAGTTTCCCGTGGTCCCCTGGGGACTGGAGCACTTTGGGAACTAAGGGTTCAGTCCATAAATTACTATTTTTCTATAATTAAAACAATTATTTCTTGGTTAAATGCAGTAAATACTAAAATAAAAAAAGAAATAAACTCAAAAAACAACATAAAGTAATTACAAGGAGATTATAAAACGAAAAAAACAAATACATAAGTATTTAAAATATTGGGAAAAATAATTAACCATTCAATCTTTCATCGATTCAGGGCGTTAGGGCATCTACAAAATATACACACCAACAAAGATAAGTAACCGCACAGCACATCTAACATCAATAGACATTTATCATTGACAATAAAGTAACCTTGAAGAATTTTATTAATCATCTTGTATCGTTTTCCAATCGGAATAAAAAAAAAAAAACTCTACAACCACAAAGCATAACGAATATCGAGATCAGAGCATGATTGAGAAAGAGTGTAATGGTTTTTCCAAGAGGCAGTTTTTCCAATAATCAAGCTTGATCTCCAAGTCACATTCCTCCAATTAACGATACCCATATTTGAACCTGAGTCAGCTCCCGGAGGATCTGTAGATCCCACAGGTTCCATCTCTGGGTGTTAACCTTCCTACTCCACTCCAGCCCTTGAAGTGTCTTGAGGTCTGTACATGGAAGAGACGGTACTGATTCTTGGACAAAGGTTGTGTAGGGAAGTGATTAGTCCTAGATCACACTCAAACATTAGTTGTTTCATCCTCTTTAGTGTAGCCACTTTATAGAGGCTTGGTAGTTCAAGGAGTGTCCTGGATTCCTTAGTTTCCATCTCCAGATTATAACCCGGAACGTTCAACATAGCAGCAGGGCACTCTACATATTGAGCTACTAATTAGATTTATTATATATTATATATTTTAAATTGATCATTCATATAATTATATAGTGTGTTTTTTTCTAAGTTCCACAAGTTAAAATCATAATAAAACAGAGAAATATATTTTTAATATCAATGAAACGGGCTTTATTGGATAGAAAATTTTATGACATTAATATTTAAATATGATTTGGCGCGTTAAAGGAGCAATCTGGTACATCAATTTTCGCAGCATATGCAGCTGTATTCCGCCAACAACTCTTCGAATGTTGATACATAACCTCAAAGAAAATAATCAAATGGGGTTATATCACACGATCTTGGTTGCCTATTAATTGGACCATTACGTGAAATTATTCTTTCATCAAAAGTTTCTTTGAGTAAATCAAATGTAGCGCGATGTGTGGCATGTGGCTCCGTCCTGTTGGAGACACATGCCAGCAAGATTAATGCCAGCTAATTGAGGTACGAAAAAATGTCCCTATACCGTTCGCCACTGACACTGACATTCTGACCATCATCATTTTTAAAGACATATGGACCAATGACTCCTCCAGCCCATAAAGCACTCCAAGCAGTAATTTTCTGTGGATGTAATGGTGTTTCGACAAAAGATTGTAGATTATCCTCACTCCAAATGCGACAACTCTGCTTATTTACGTACCATGGTACCATACGTACCCAAAAATGGGCTTCATCGGAGAACAAAATTTTTAATTTAAATTTAATATAAATATCAATTTGTGCTTCATCCCATTCGCCGAATTGGCGGCGCATTTGATGGTCGTTTGGCTTTAAGTCCTGAACAAGTTGAATCTTGAAAGCTTTTAAGCCAAGATCCTTTCGTAACATCTTCCACAACGTGACAGTAACACAACCTTAGCTGCTGAGAACGGTGGGGAATTGATTGATTTGGATCTTCTTCAACGCTTCCCTTTACAGCGAGTACAGCTTCTTGAGTGCGCACTTTTCGGCATCTCACGGGATACACATTATCAGTAAGAGTAAACGTGGTCCGAAAACGATCCATTGTTAATCGAATTAGTCATTTTGAAGGACGATTATGTATGCCATAAAATGAACGAAGTTTTATGTTCGACGTAGTTTTGATAATGAATTTTAACAATTTTGCAATCGTTGCTCTGGTATATGTCTATCCATAATGAGATGTCGAGCCAAACTAAACAAAAAGCAACTATTAGCTGTTAAATGGGTTGTCAAATAAAGCAGTGTTGCCAACTCAATACTGTGAACGTCTAAAAAAACACCCTTTATAAATAAAATAAATTTGTACTTTGAATGTCAATTAATTATAAGACATTTTTCTTCTATTTAGTGTTAGTTTTGTATTAAAGGAATAGTGTAAACTTTTGGAAGTTTGAATACTTTAATAATTGTTTATTCAGTTGAAAACTTAGATCAATATATTTTCAATAAAATATAAATGTCTCTTCATTTTAGTCAGCGATACTATTTTGGATACAAAAGAGTTATTTTTAAATATAGCGCCTTTGTAATTTAAGTAAGGTATAAATAGTGATAGGAGGATGCCAGCGAGCTTTTCAAACGATTTGTGTAACGACAGTGAGCATTCTTCGCTTCAACAGAGATCCAGGTTGATCGGCTGTGAATTGTTTTAAAAAAAAAGTTACTTTATTTAAAAAAATATTAGTATTTTTTTTAATCCTTGAATTCACACCTCAAAAAAATATAATGGATGAATTTAAAAAAAAAGTTGCTTTATTTATGATATATTATTTTTAATTATTAACCTTGAATACATAGTTTAACAAGGCAAGAACATATAAACGTACAAACAACTACCAATGAAGATTGAGTGTGATCCATAGCAAATTTAGAAAAAATATTATATTTTAACATTTAATTCAAACTTTGACAAGGTTATAAAAAATAATTTTTTCCAGAAATAAATTCATTCATTGTTCGAACGAAAATTGAGAGTGAGGTAATGTAAATTTAGAAAAAAATACTCAATTATAAAATGTTATTATTATTTTGTA
Source organism: Arma custos (assembly GCA_037127475.1). Classification (NCBI taxonomy): domain Eukaryota; kingdom Metazoa; phylum Arthropoda; class Insecta; order Hemiptera; family Pentatomidae; genus Arma; species Arma custos. The sequence continues at coordinate 14,011,041 of CM073760.1, read as the reverse complement.
CCTCGAATTCTCTTTTTAGCAAGGTAAATAATAAAGCAGTAAAAAATATAGTTATTCAAGGTTGACAGTAATGGATTGTGGATTTAGAAAACAATTCTTTACATTTTGAAAAAAATTGTTTTCAGGTAAAGTTCATTCATTTTCCATTGAATAGTATAAAACTAGATATTATTATGAATTCAGATTAAGATTCATTGGGTGATAATATAAAAAAAATATAATAAAAAAATATTACTGCTATATTTTAACCTTGGATTCATACTTTAGTCCTGTAATAAAAAAAAAAAATTCCTGAGGAATTTTATTTATTAAGTATTAAATAGTAGAATAATATTAACCAGACTGATGCAGTGCCTATTTTGAAAAAATAATTAATTTAATGGAATAATGTTTAAATATAATTAAGTAAGCAAAACCATGATCCAATCATACTTCATTATTTATTAATTCTTCATACGTTTCGACATTTATTCATTATTAATTGTTAAAATTTATGGTTTTATGCACCAAAATATAATTTATTTAACTATATAAAGCTATAAGTCAATTTTTCTCTAAAATGCACTACTATGATATCAATTCAAAAATGTTCATCATCTAGGGAACACCTATTATCCAACGGTTTTCCTTACTTAATAAATAGTGGGGCATAAGGGTGTTTGTGGTTTCAATGTTCATTTAAAAAAGAACTACGAAACATTTAAAAAAAATGTTTGTATTTTTTTTTAATTTAATTTATTGATATTTACAACTACAATCATATTACAATAAGTAAATCTGCTAATTTGTACAATATGACATGAAAAACACTTGTGGAGAAACTACCCATCGGTAGCACTCCTATAAAGTTCTATAGTAGATGGTCTCGAGGCCATCTTCTTTTGAGACGCCTCCGAAGGAAATCAGGAATAGTATGGGAAGCAAGTTGAGAGACTAGCGGATTCAAGTGTGTATGGAGCTTGTCATGGAAGGATAGGTATCTAGTTTGGGCCAAATCAGTAACATATGGCATATTAAGATCATGATGGATGATTTTTGCATTTTTAAAAAAGTAGAAACACGTGAATTTGTAAGACTTAAAAATAATGTTGTCAAAATGACTTCCCTCATTTTGGCACTCTTGGAACCGAAGTTGCAGATTTTGGAAAACTCGTTGAAAAGTTGTTCTCGGTATTTTGTTACTTCCCTGAATAATATTTCTTTTCAGCTGCTCTAAATTGATCGGATTATTCTCGTCGACCACCGATTTGAGGTAGTCCCATAGAAAATAATCGCATGAAGAGAGATCGGGGCTACGTGGTGGCCATTCAATATCCCCCCTTTTCGAAATGAGTTTTCCGGGAAAAACTGTTTTCAGCAGCTCTATGGATACCCTAGCCATATGACATTTTGTTGAAACCACATCCACTTGTGGACTAGGGCCATTTCTCAGGTTTTCCTGGGACATGGATAACACCCTTATAGCCAACCCTGTATATTTAAAGTATTGAAGTCCAGTGAAATATACCGAATGGAATAATGTTTTTAATATTTATAACTCTGTAAAAAGTGAAATATCGGAGAAAAAACTGTTTCCAGAAAAATTCATTTAGATTTCCTAAAATAGTATAAAACACATTGTTACAAAACAAATATTGAAATTAATCGTAGGAGAATTTTTAAAAATAAAATTATTTATTTGAAAAAATATTACAAAGATTTATTTAACTTAATATCGCATGTTAACAAGGAAATATGAAAAAACAATCAACGAAGATTGAGAGTGGTCAATAAGCTTTTTAAAAAATTAATTACATTATTTAAAAAGTATTATTAATATTTTTAAACTCCCTGTGGAATTTCATTTAGATTCAATTAAATACATCTTATCTACAACAATCAGATGGTTTATGCTTCTGTCATCAGTCGCTTTTTTCATACTCAGTCATTGACCCCAAACACTGTCTGAAGGCCCCCAAATGCTTTTGAACTCACTACCTGCCTTTTAAGTCTTCGGTGATCACGTTGTTGTTACCGAATACATTATGTGACAGTGTAATGTATTTATCGAGATTTAAACAATATTTGTGTATCTGGTATATATAAATATATATTAGGTTGGACTTTTAAGCAATTCTGGCTAAATAGTAATAAATTATTCCGTTAAAAAAAAAACCATTAGGAACATCTTGTTATAAGTAATCGCAGTCTCACTTTCATGCAAAAAAAACTGAACGGATTCGGACGAAACTTTACAGTAATGTAGGTTATGCATCAGAATAACACATAGGCTATAGCAAGCGCGTATTTAGGGGGCGCACGGGGACATGTGACCCCCACAGTTTTTTAGGTACTGTGGAGAAACCATTATAGTACATAATTAATGGCAAATCACATGATCAGAGTTGTTAAAATAACAGAAAGAACATGAGCGAAACTATTTGTTTTGATATCCTACTAATCTTACTAATATTATAAATGTGAAAGTTTGTATGTATGTCTCTCGTTCACGCGAAAACTACTGAACTGATTTGTATGAAACTTTACAGTAATATAGGTTATATAACAGAATAACACCTAGGCTATAGCCAGCGCGGATTTAGGGGGGCCCACAGGGGCACGTGCCCCCCCCCCGACAGTTTTTAGGTACCGTGGAGAATCCATTATAGTACATAATTAAAGGCAAATCACATGATAATAGTTGTTAAAATAACAGAAAAAACATGAGTGAAACTATTGTTTTGATATCCTACTAATATATTAACTGCGAATGATTGTTATGTTTGTTACTCATTAACGGAAAAACTACTGAACGGATTTGGATGAAACTTATCGAGTAAAATAGGTCATACATTACTACAGCAAGGGCAGATTTATGTGGGGGCATGTGCCCTTCCGTTATAGTACGTAATTAAAGGCAAATTAGGAACTTTGCATCTTGAAATATGCAGATAGGTTCTTTGTATAGTTTAAGAAAGAAATTTGGATAATTCCACCCCAAGGGTTTCCTCTTTAATATAATAGGGGTTCAAAGGTTTTATAGAATCCGTCAGTTTTGAAGTTAGACATCTGAAATTTTGGATGTACAAGTAACATATATTTTTAAAAAATAATTTAATTATCTGTTTGAAATGATCTTTCACGAAACTTTATGTGGCAGACCAAATTCAACGCGAGCGAAGCCGTGGGCATAAGCTAGAATTTATATAATTTAACAGTCATATTGTCCTACAGATTGCGTGGTACTTTATCCCGGTCCTTTGATCAAACCATAAATTTTGTAGGACAAATATTTTTTCAAATAATTTAGATAATTATCTTGAGATTTACCAAAAAAAAAAAAGTTAGTAATAAATTTTTGAGAATCATCAAATCGACGTACTTTATCATTGCTACCTCTGTTGCTACCACAATCTAGAATTTTCGCACAGGAAACTGTTGGGCGTCTGATCGAAACGAAGCTATTCACAAAGATTCAGCTTGATAGTAATCAAGTGCAAAACTGGACCATGGATCCTGGGCTATGGTTGTCAATAGACTGGCTAAAAAATTGTTATACTTTACGATAAAATAAAAAACAAATCTAAAAGATTCACAGAAGTTTATAAAGATATAGAAAGTTTAGGGATCACAAAAGATGTAATAAAAGAACAAATGGAAGTTCGATTTACAATAGAATGTTTCCAGGAAAAGAAAAGAAATCCAATCAAGATAGAAAATGTACAGAAGAAAGGTAGGAACAACAAGAAAGAATCAGAAAAGATCCCGGTAAAAAAAAAAATCTTAACTATACAGAAGTGATCCTTAGGCGAAAGAAAAACCTGTACCTCTAGAGTCCATGAAGGGCCCTGGGTTCAGTACAAGGTAGAGGAGCTACTGTTCCTGGGACAATGGTTTTGCAGTAATCTGATATTCTGAGATTACTCTCAACTATCAGGTTATTCCCCATAAGAGCAGGGTGCGGAGTGGCTCAGTGGTAGAGCACTGAGTAGCCATGCCGGAAATCCTGGTTCAAATCCCGCTGCGGGCAATACTTTTATTCTGTCTGTTTGCAGCTGGTGATGGATCATAAGGATCTAGGACCCACCTGGGTCTCATCCTGCCTCTATAAAATATTATAAAAATAAGGTACCCAAAACAAGGGGGGAAAATCTGGCGGTTGAGCGTGACCTAGGAAAAGTCACCTCCTAGCAGAACCGTTGCCCGTAAAACAGTACAGTCTCTACCATGTACTGAATCCCAGACCCGTTCACGAGTTGTAGTGGTACAGTTAAAATTTAATAATTTAATTTGAAACCAAGAGTACCAACTTCATAGGTCCTGGGTGATCCCTAGGAAGGTCAGCAGATCTCTCTCACAAGTTCCTTCAGAGACAGTAAAAAGTCATCTACCACAGCTGGTTTTTAAGCCGGACCCCACTCCCTCCGTCAGATCATAAAGAAAAAGCAATAAAATCTGTACCACTACAACTGGTCAGTACTGAACTGAACTGTTTCACGGACAACGGTGCTGCTTGTCCTAGGTCACGCTCAACCACCAGACTTTTCCCCCTTATTTTAGGTACCCTATTTTTATAATATTTTGTAGAGGCTGGGTGAGCCCCAGGAGGGTCCTGGATCCTATACGATCCATCTCCGGCTGCAAACAGACTAAATAAAAGTACTGCCTGCAGCGGAATTTGAACCAGGATTTCCGGCATGGCAACTCGTTGCTCTGAGCCACTCCGCCCCCCCCCCCCAAAAAAATGCAAATCATAAATAGTCTGGTTACAATAAAGTTTCCATGAACTAGGGCACTATATTGCCATAACGCACTTCGTAGTGTATAATTTGAGTACACACTAGTGAAAATCTAATTATTACATTACACAGATGCATGTGCTCGTAGTGGAATATCTCATACTGTTCTAATCAAGTCCCAAATATTAACATTTGTCTTTCCATATTCTGGTTATATCAGTGAATGATTTATTAACGTCTAAGTTCCATTTCCATGTAATTAGAGGTTAATATCCTAAATTGAGTTATTAGATGATTTTAATTAAGTCATTAATAATGGCGTCACAAATTAGTCCTTCTGATAATTGAATTAATCAGATTTTATCGACAAATTAAATCATGATCAGATTAACTTTTCAAAAGTAGAGGAATTTACAGTAATTAGAATATACTTTCTCTTAATTAGAATTGCAATTATAATAATAAAGGGCTGTTTATTGGGTCTCTTTACAGATTATTTGTTGTTGTTTTTATAAAATAGAATCAATATCTAAATATCAATATTATAATTATAATTATATTAATATAATATTATAATATCAATATTGATTGATTGAGTTGCTTTTGAGCCTTGGAGGTGGTGGTATGTTTCTTGGGTGCATCATTCATGTTTTGTTTTGTTCTTTTGTTTTTTATTTTTTTCTCTATCTACCCTGAGGATGCCTGAATGGGCGAAATATTGGATAGATAATTTCTATTTCTGTTTTAGTTTGGAGACTAAGGGCTTTTCGTTGGAATTTTTTCACGGTCTTAAAATCAATATCATTACTTTTAAAGCAAAACCTACCGCTTGGAAAAAGAGGTATACCGAGGCTCTTGGAATTTCGCAAGTACGCTTATTTCGTATTTACTTTTTAGTAACTGCTTACTAACTTCAGATAAATTATATTAACTGACACCGATGGACCCGGTGAGATTTGCAGACGAGCGGGTGACCACCAACCCAGCCTCTATAAAGTGGCCTTAGTTAGGCCAAAACACCTGAGGGTTGAGCGTGTTCTAGGACAAATCACCTCCCTGCGCAGTAATTGTTGTAGAATCAGTACAGTTTCTACTACGTGCTGAATCTAAGGCCCTTCATGGGTTATTAGCTTCAATAACTTATTACTCCAAATTATTTTAATAGGGTGGTAATTTATATTTCCGTGTCTTGTTTCTTCTATTGGATTAGTTTTCCGATATTTTACTCATGAACTTATTTTAGATGACCTCAAAACATTTTTCTCCCTTCCACGATTCCCAGTATAGATTTGGAAAGAAAATATTCCTATTATTTTCAGTTTTTAGAAGATAAGCGAGCTTTGTAATCTCGCTGCCTTAAAATAGCAAGCATTTCCTGCCTTATAAAGCGTCTGTAATTCGCCCATCATTCTAAATAAAATACTACTCTATTGCTCGTATATTTAACAGGGAATAATATCTCTGTATTATACAAAAAAAAGGATGTCAACGACAAAGCCACTGTTCTTGAGTTCTTTAAGCCGTTACACTAAATGTAGCACTTCTTTTGAATTTAAATGAAAAGCATTGATTTAATGAAATAAAATAAAATCACATGAAATAAAAATATTTAATGATATAAAAATAAAGTTATATCTTATTCTAATAGTTATGTTTTAGGTCTGCATCATCAATACAAAGAATGCAGAGAAATAAGATCAAGATATTTTCCTCCATAAAACAAAACAAATCAATAGTATCAACAGTTATCACTGTTGATAATATTGTTCTGTTTTGTTCCCTTCAATCAAGATATAGAGACTGGGTGAACCCCAGAATAGGCTACATTTTCTGTAGGTTCGATCAACAGCCTATAAATGAATAAAAATTTGCCTGCCTCACCCCACACCCTTCCTAATTTTTTTTATTTTTAATTATTCGGGTTTTTCACAATTAATGTATCCCGATACCCAAAATCTTTTCTCGAAAATCCTTCCTATCGGCCATTTCTTCTTCATCCTCTCGCAGCCTTCTTGCTGCCATTCCTTCTCTCACATCCTCCATCCATGTCTTCCTCTCTTTCATCTATAATTTGGTTTATATATAAGAGTTTCTTTGGCCATCTACTGTCGTTCATTCTCATCAGGTGACCATTTTTCTCCTGCCCTACAGTTTCTCTTCGCATCGCATCACCAGAAGTGCCTTAATTGCGAGTAGAATAAAGGTCACGTCAGGGTGAATTTGAATCTCATTGAGTGAGGCAAAGAGATCTCTTACTACCCTACACTTCTATGCCCTCAGAACCGACACAAGTGACAATTTCTTCGCAGCTTTCACCACTATCGACAATTCATGGACAATGATAGACTGAAGTCGCTCACTCAACAGAAAATTACGGACTTATTTTCAGAATGAACATTTGTGAATAATTGTAGAAATGTTTAAAATAATAAATCACGAATTTTGATCAAACTCTTGTTTACTCGATTTTATTCCTTCCTCTATCTTGGTTATTTAAACTCCTGTTATTTTGAACTCTTGGTAATTTGAAAAATTTTCTCTGGCCCCTTGAGTTTCAAATTATCGAGAGTCGACTGTATATATATGTGTGCACATACATATATGTGTGTGTGTATATATATATATATATATATATATATATATATATATATATATATATATATATATTTACTCTTTCTAATTTTTTCATAAAATATTTCAAAGAATATTTTAGTATTTGATATTGTTGAAATGCACAAGAATGGTTGAACCATCCAACCAACACTATTGGGTGTGGATTGGAGCTTTGAGATGCAGCAGCTACGTCTTAAAAAGTCCATCTCAAGAGCAAGCAATTTACAGGCACCTTGTCTTTTTACTGTCCATGTTTCGGCCCCATATAGGGTTGTCCCCAGAAGAAAAGAATGTTATATTTGTTTTTCATTTCTAACGAGACCCCTTTACTCCAAAGGACTTAGTTGAGGATCCTAATGATTTTCCTTCCTCGGGATATCTTCATTTCTACATCCTTATCGAGTGTCTCATTAATATAGACGCCTACGTACTTGAAGTCCTTGCTGAGGGCTAGAGTCTAATCTACAATCGACAACGACGAGCATGGAAAATTAAAGGACATGTACTCCGTTTTCCCTGAATTATGACACTTCCTGATTTAAATTTTTTTAAATTATTTAATGGATTCGAATTATTTCTTGAAATAAAAATTATAAATCAGTGAAATTTACTGTTCTATTTATATTGATGAGAAATGGTAAGTAACTAAAGCAATGTTGAAAATGGTTAAGGGAGTGCTGGCAAAAGAATTTTATACAATTGAGTAAGTAAATAAATAAATAGAAAAACAGTATTTAAATAAATAATTATACTGTAAGTTTGGTTGTTCATTTATTTAAAGTCATACTATTTTGGTCAAGCTAGACGAACGTTGCTACAGTGGGAGTTCTTAATTTTGTCTATCCAAGCATAATTTGGATAAAGATCTTTAACTAATAACTTACACTAATAGCTTCTTACACTTAGTAACTAATAGCTTACACATGCTCATTATTTTTACGTCTCCTCCGAAGAACGGCAAAACAATGGACTTTTTACTTCCTTTAAACAATTCTAAGGCAACATACTGAGATGTGAAATCACGATCTTACAGGTCATCCCATAACTTTAGGCGTTATAATTCAATGGCCTCAACCCACTACCAGTTTCAGTATTTTCTAATTTATATTTTAAATAAATCAACAAATATTAAAAACAAAAAAATAACATCTCAATACAAAAATTGACTCCTACAAATATGATTCCAATAATCAAGAAATTACTCATGCCAGAAGCGTGTATGATTAAAAAAAAAAAACTAAATCTGCAGATGATTTATCGAAAAACATTCACTAATTGACTTGTTCCTTCAGAAGGAACAGATGATACGAATTCGATATTTACAAGCTTCCTAAATATAGCTAAAGACACCGGCACAAAATTTATCTTCGCCCGCGTCAGATTCGTTTAACATCACAAAAGATTATTTCCGGTTCTCCTAAACAAGTTCTTTTGAGAGGATCGATTTGGATAAATAGTTTTCTCTATCTTACTCCAATGATAAGATTAAGGATACGTCGTTATTTCGGAAATATCGATGATAAATAATGAACAAAAATACAGGACTATTTGATAGATATTATATAGTAATAAAAAAAATTGTTTATTTTATTTATTTCAGAAATTATACAAATGCCATTTGGCACATATTGTATTTTCGATCCTCTTTAGAAAACCTCCCTTAAAGGATTCTCGTGGAAGCGTGTATGTAGAATCCCATTGAAGCCCGTCCTTGCGTTGCTCATGTCTTTTTGATAGATAACATTAAAAAAAAAATTGAAGAAGAATTAGGACAGAAATTTAAAAATAATGAGTTACGTTTGATTTCAAATCAAAGCCTTTCTGATAAAAATGAATCTTTTTCAGATATTACAAAAAAAAAAAAAAGGTTTTACATACAACCATTTTTACAGTCATTTTTTTTTTTAAATGCCTCTGCTCATATGAACTTCAATGTAAAAAAGTTAATTCTAGCATCAGGTTGAAATATATGAGAATACAAGAGGTCTGTAGATAGTACATCTCACATCAGCACATAAGCAGTTAGTATTTGAAGCAATATGGCCTCGGCGGATACCTTTGAAGTGTTAATGATAATGAGAGTGATAAGACAAGGTGTACCTGCAGCAAATACGCCCTAGACCCTGACAACCTGCTATATATAGCATGCAATCTACTCGTATTATACTCCTGTCGTATAATAATCTACAAACTGGATTACAATTAAAGCCGCGGCCTCCCCGATATCCTCACTAATCCGAGAACTGTCTTCTCTCTAATTCCTAATTAATTGTCGGTTACTTATTGAATTATCCTCTTGTCTTCAGGATTTACTAAGTAGTGATACGAGATTTTCGATCAACCGATTTACAGTTCTACATGAATACAAGATAATAGTTAGTAAAACTATCAACAATAGTTTCCCAAGTTCAAACTATTTAAAAAAAAATACGTTTAAGTACTGAACCACATTTTCTGTTCCCAAGTGGTATAAGAAGAAGGGATTAATAAGGAAGTGGTAAAGTGTCTTTAAAAAAAAACAACACTATAATGGGTCTGCGGTTCAGTACATGGTAGAGACTGTCCTGTTTCATGGACAACGGTTCTGCAAGGAGGTGACTTGTCATAGATCACGCTCAACCGCCAGATTTTCCCCACTATTTTGGGTACCCTATTTTTATATTATTTTATAGATGCTGGGTGAGCCCCAGGAGGGTCCTAGATCCTACATGATCCATCTCCGGCTGCAAACAGACTAAATAAAAGTCTTGCCTGCAGCGGGATTTGAACCAGGATTTTCGGCAAGACAACTCAGTATTCTACCACTGAGCCACTCCGCTTCCTCAAACTGTTAACAGACTTAATAATTTTGCTGTCTCAGCCGAATTTGGACTCGGGCCTTCACCACAGCAACTCCGTGGTTTCGAAGTGAGTTACCCATTGATCTAGTTCAAACAAACAAAACAATAGAAATATCAACTTAGTTATAACAATAAATATAGGTTATTTGAATATTATTACCTGTAATTTATGCCAGTTACCTATATTATATAATAATTAGCACTTTGGAGCGGAGCTCAGTGGCTCTAAGTTGTCTTGCCGAAAATCCTGGTTCAAATCCCGCTGCAGGCAAGACTTTTATTTTTAACTATGAGGTCTCTATGATCAGCAGTTTAGGCTGTGCGTTGATCCGCCAATCAGCCATTCAGGACAAAGCATTTTATATGTATAGATAACATAAATTATATATTTACAACTAGAAGGTTCTGATTTTTTATCCTTTTTTTTTTAAACCTTGAACTGGAAGTTTAGCGAAACATTAATGGCGTAGAGAAAGAAAGGGGAATTATAACGACCATTGCTGTTATGCAAATACGGAAATGGTTTTTAAATTAATGATATGAAGTTTCATGCTGGGCCTTGATCTGAATTGCAAATGCTCCCTCATAATCCATTTCCTCTTTCTGCTAAAAGAAATATAATGGCCGAAATTAGCTAGGATACGCAGTGCTTAAAAAAAAAAAAAGTACGCAAGATGAAAGGCCTTCCTTGTTCATAAGCGAAATCTTTGAAGAAGATACAATTAGACAGGAGGAAATCGTTGTTCTTCAATCCACCCACAGCCGCAGATTATTCCAAATTATTAAAGATTTTTTCTTTCTTTTTTTTTATAATGAACCTTTGTAACTAACATTTTGACTGCAAGTTTGATTTAATTGTTTGCTTCTTTCACTTTGCTTTGCAGGAATATCAAATTTCGGAAATGATCAATAGTTCCTGAGGTGGTCTCTTGTCTTTTTTTTTTTACATCCTAGAAAACCACATTGCTATTCCTGGTTTATGAAAACGGGGAAGGCATGCTACGATATATGTTTGTACTTATGTACTTATTAAGCGGAGTGGTATAGCACTCAGTTGCCATGCTGGAAATCCTGGTCAAATCCCGCTGCGGGTAAGATTTTTATTTAGTCTGTATGCGGCCAGAGATGGATCATATAGGGCTAGGACGCTTCAGGGGTCCACCTAGCCTCTATAAAATATTATAAAAATAGGGTACCCAAAATAAGTGGGAAAATCTGGAGGTTGAGCGTGACATGGACAAGTCACCTCCTTGCAGAAACTTTGTCCACAGTACAGCCTCTACCAGGCACTGAACCTTGTGTAATTTTATGGTAAAATAATTTTGATTGAAGCAAAAAATAATCGAAGTACGAAATAAGCTTGATCATTTCGACTTTCTCAAGCAAGTAAAGGTCGTGAAGCAACCTCAGAAGATTACCTCTTGTCACAAACGACGTCACTACATTATATGAATTTAATAAAGTAAAAATAAATATTCCTTTTGAAAAGACCAGCCTGATTACTAAATATAAGAATTCTTCAAAGGATTTAAAATTGGGCGAACAAAAAATAGAGATTAAAAAAAATCCTCAAAGAAGAGGTCATTTGGAATGGTAGAAAAGAAATAAACGACAAAAAATGGATACAAAATTTTTCAGTATGAATCCACTAACACGGTGCCGATATGTTAACCACGTTTTATCCATACGATCTGCATTGTTGATGTTATTTTTTCCCTCAGCTTCGATGATGGCCGATTGACGAAGCCTAAACGTAGCCACCTTATAAATGAATCATATTTATTATTAAGGTTTATAACTGTATTGACCACATCCCACGAAAAAATTTTTAACTCTCCAAACAACATGGCCATGATGATGGCAATCAAGTTCGGACGAAACGTCAGCACCAAGAATAACATATTTTTACTGCACCGAGCTAGCTTATATATTATAATATTAAGTGAACTTTATATACAATCATATCATAGAATAAAGTGTGTAAAATTCCTCTGGAATACTTTGGCATACGGATATATCTACAGAAAATAAACGCCGTATTTTCACGACCATTGTCGAATCTATCCTGACTTAATCTTCGGAAACCTGGACTATTAGCTCCCGTCTGTACTCAAAGGCGCAGGCTGTTGAAATGGATTTATGGAGGAGGTGTCTTCGTGTCATCAGGCTGGACAGTCAAAGAAACGAAGAATTTCAATAGAGGATGGATGTTATACATCAACAAATGAAAGGAACGCCACCTAAGATGGTACGGCCATGTGAAGAGAATGGCTTTTGAATGTTAGCCGAACCGAGTGCTGGATTGGCTTCCACCCGGGAGAAGAGGACGCGAACGGCCCAGAAGCAGGAGGATGAAGGTATTCCATGAAGAGATGGCCGGTAGGGCTCTCCAGGAAGGGGATTGGATGGATCAAGATGTGAGGAGCTCTGCCCTGACAGGTCGAGACAACCCTTGTTAGAGCGCCAATAATAATAATAAATTCCAATTTTGAATTATACTTAATATTGAACTTATCTAATAAAATTATGAAGCAGTCTGCCTAAAATTAGATATATTTTTTATAAACATATTTTATTATAATTCCGAAAATTCTGTATCAAGAGAGCGTTTGATCTTGAGTATTCACGTTCACTGCGTTCTTTCTTGCCTTCAACCGACAATTTTTTCCCATTCCTTCTGAGTGTTGTTTCTTTTATGCGAAGGTTTTTAGTGATGTCCTGTTCTCTCTTATTTATATTGTCTTTTGTAATTCCCACTTGTTTAATATCCTCTCCTGTTTCTTTGATCCAAATTGAGCTTTTACTAGATTATTAATCTTGAAGCGTGAAGAAACCAAATTTATTCTTCTGAAAGTGGCCCTTATTGTTTCTATGTCTTAGCAGATTTCCGTTGATCAAATCTTATTTAAATGTTTTTATTTTTTTCTGGCCATGAATCATTGTCGTTTACGCCAGAGTACATATAGTATGACTGTCGTCGTGTGATGGTTTCAATTTTTCAATACTCGATAATCATATATATATATATATATATATTGTGTTTTAGTTCACGAGTTACACGATATATTTTCCATAACAGTGAAGATAATATAAGATATACACAAAAAGATTAATATATATATATATATATATATATATATATATATATATATATATATATATATATATAAGTTATAATTAGACTGAATTATCTCTTATTCCAGGTACTTTTGAGTCAGAACTATCTTTAAATAATTATTACAACAACACACACTTTTATTTTTTAGAATTACCACTTACTTAACAGATGGGAAAAAACATATGATCTTTTAATTTACAAAGTAATGGAGGTTATATAATTTAAACATTGGGAGTCTATACACTGATAACTCCCCCCCTCCAGTTCCTTCTCTTGGAGGAACTCTTAAAAAATAAAAAGTAAATCGAAACAAAAAATAAATTACAACCTAATAGTTAAATAAAAAAAAAATACAATGACTAATGTTACCCTAAAATAAAGAACGATAATAATAAACTGAACGACAAAACACAAAATATAAAAATTAAAACACAAAATATTGTCCTCATTTCTGAAGCACAGCCTCCGGTCCGAGCTGGGACACTTTACGAGGAACTCGGAGCTCTTCGAGATGAACTGTCCGGACTCGTGAGGGATGATTTACGTCACGGATGGTATAGAGATTGTGCTCCCGTATGGTGATGATTTTATAGGGACCTTCGTACCGTGCGGCTGTTTTATTACGCGCAGTTCTTAATCGTCGGTATACGATCGTTCCCAACGGAAGCGGTCCTCTCGTAGAAACTCCCAATCTCTCGTTGGCTTTGGCCACTCTAACCGATTTCTCACGAATTAACTTCTCCCGTACAGTACGCCACGAAGCTCTATGGGCCGCGCGTGCCTGCAAAAGATGTTGCCGCAATATATCATTATTGACCGTTATAAGATCCCCGCGATCTCGGCGATTCTGGCCAAACACAATCTCGACCGGAGATAGTCCAGTCACCGAATGGATAGTATGGTTATAAGCGATTACCGCCCGCGGCATCGCTTCATACGGGTCAAAATTTCGCCCTAACTTAAGAAGTCGGATATGCTCCCCGAGGGTGTTATGGAGGCGTTCAATCGCGCCCCTGCCTGTTAAATGATGAGGAGTATTTAATCGCCAGGCGATCCCCAAAATCCTACTTTCTTCCCTAATCAATGCATTATCAAATTCACGGCCACAATCCGAAACAACTTCCTCTGGCACGCCGTAAGTTGCGCACCAATTGAGAACGCCCTCCCACACTGCCACAGGAGTCTTCTCCTCGATGGGGTACGCCATTGCGAGTTTACTAAAAGAATCGATGGCAGTGAGCCAGGATTGGCCCTCGTTGGAGTAAATATCTATCTGAATTAATCGCAGGGGTTCCGATGCCGTGGGAGAGACTATCTGCTCTGCCATTGGGGGTTGTCTATCATACTTGGCCCGTTGACACACCGCACATCGTTCAATACACTCCCGTACCGTACTTCCCATGGACTTCCAGAAATACAACCGTTTTAGAGCCCTTAATGTTTCCTCGACCCCGCGATGATTTGACTTTCCTTCGTGGTAGTCTAAAACGATTTGGCGTTGTCTCGACTGATCAGATACCGTTTCAACCTCCCGTAAGCACCTAACTATCGGGTATCCCATTTCTATCCGCTCTTGTCGCCATAATCTCCGTAATTTGTCGATGAGGAGCTTATTTCCGACAAAAATTTGGCATCTACGGCCAGGACAGGCGAATTTTGAAAACACACGTTCCATGGCATCATCATCCACCGTAGCCGGAGTGCGCACGACCACCACTGACAACCCTTCTGAAGTATATGCCTTAGTCTCGACTCCCGATCCTTGCTTCGACCGGATAATGATCTGTATACGTTTATCGTTAATAATTTCGTCAACCTCAGGTAAGTCACGAGGTCGATCCGAAACATCTGAACTGTCCTCAGAAAACTGGTGAACCAACGATAATTCGGCGGGAGAGCTTTCCTCATCAATCGCGTTTATCACGAGGTCACGTGAGAGCCAGTCAGCCACCACATTATCCGCTCCCTTCTTGTGGACGACCTGAAATGTGTAGACCGCTAGGCGCTCCTTCCACCGCGATACGCGTGCCGATGACTCCTTAAGTGTGTTTAAATAAACTAACGGCTTGTGGTCCGTGAATAGCTCGAATGACCTCCCATAAATGTAGGGTCGAAAGTATTCAACTGCCCATACTACCGCCAGGAGCTCACGTTCTATAGCGCTGTATCGACTTTCTGCGGCATTTAATTTCCGGCTGGCGTACGCAATAGGTTTTTCCCCTTCCGAAAAATTTTGAGAGAGGACAGCCCCGATCGCGAACTCACTCGCATCTGTGGTAACTCGGAATGTTAAACGAAAATCGGGAAAGGCTAATATAGGCTGTGAGTGTGTTAGGGCCTCTCGACATTTCTTAATACTTTCCAGCTGAGCTGGGCCTAGAGCGAACCGCCTCCCCTTCTTCAGTACTTCGGTCAGTGGCTGCGTCAATTCTGCAACTCCCGGAATGAACCTGCGGTAATAATTGACCATTCCTAAAAATCGCCGAATTCCACGAACATTACTTGGCAATGGGGCCTCCTGAATCGCTCTTACGCGTTCCTGATCAGGTCGCACTCCCATTCGTGAGACCACATGCCCAAGGAATTTAATCTCTTTTAGACCGAACTTGGATTTTTCGCGCGAAAGCTTCAGACCGAACTCTCTGACTCTATTGAACACTGTTTTTAAATGTTTCACATGCTCGAGTTCGGATCGGCTAAATACTATCAGGTCATCCATATAGACCTGAGCGAAATCTTCCCCCAACCCTCTCTGGAATTCATCCATAAGGCGCTGAAAAGTCAACGGGGCCCCCTTCAGCCCTAACGGCATCCTCACAAACTCGTAATGCGCTCGGTCCCAGGAAAAAGCGGTTTTCCCTAAATCCTCCTCGGCCATTTGGACCTGGTGGTACCCGCTCTTGAGGTCTAGCGTGCTAAAAATGCTGGCCCCAGCTAACCGATCGAGAATGTCTTCAACGCGAGGAAATGGGTACCGCTCGTCTTGTGTTGCCTCGTTTAGCTTCCTATAGTCTACTACGACACGATATTGTTTCCCCGCCCCAGGCAAATCCTGTCTTTTCTCTACAGCCCATAGGGGGCTGTTAAAAGGCGAATTACTATGGCGTATAATTCCTTGTTTTAAAAGTTCTCTTAATTGTTTTGTAATAATATCCCTCATCGCTTGGGGGTACCTCTGGTCTTTGACGTACACGGGCATATCCGACTTGAGCGTGATCCGGTGCACCGTTTTTCCCGTGGTCGGCAATATTTCTTCCTCTCGATAAAATAAATCCGTGTGCTGGCTTATAACACCTTCAATGGCATCCCTAATGCACTCTACAGCTCCGATCTCTACAACGCGACCCGTTCCCGAAATAGTTGCTTCGTATTTCCGTTCTCCTAGCCAAAATTTACAGTATCCTCGCTCAAACCACATTCTTAACCCTGCTTGTTGCAAAAGGTCACACCCAACTATCAGGTCATACCCCGGCATTAAATTTTCTGTAATATGCAGCATAATACGCACATCCCTCCCAACCAACCTCTTAAAATTAAAATAAATCTCGCCTAACGTCTTGCATCGCCCACTAACTGTGGATATTTCACAATCGCATTGTTTATGCGCCCCCCACATTCCTAACCTTTCTGCCCCCTTCTTGCTTATTAGGGAGTTTGTGCTCCCTGTGTCGATCAAAAATTTCACACCCGCCCCCCTCAACTTCGCCACGGGCAACCTCTTCTCTCCTCTCTTCTCTCGGTTACTATTTATCAGTAATTCGCGTGAAAAGTTGCCCCTCCTATTACCGCACCCTCAATCTGACCTCGGTTGCCGCGCCACTTCCTCGGATCCGGAAGGACCCCTCCTACAGGTATTCCCACTCCTTACCTCATATCCTCTCGGAGACGGATTGCTGTGCTCAGATGGTATACTCTCCTCTCCCGAAGATTCTCCGCTAGAAGGTTCTCCTCTGCTGCTCCCGAGAGTCCGCTTCCTGTTCCATTTTTGGTTATTTACTTCCATTCGTTCTGGTGGCTGGCCTCTTCTTTTTGAACGAGAAATGCGCCTCGGACAATCTCTTGCCATGTGTCCCTGCCTGCCGCACTCATAGCACCTGGTGAGGTTACACTGCGCTGCCAGGTGGTCAGGTTGGTTGCACTCGTAGCATCTTCTTTCCTGCTTCTTTCGCCGGTAGTCGGGTTCCCTACTTGAACGTTTCTCGAAAAATCTTTCTCCACCACTGCGCCTGGGCGGGCTTCGGTAATTTTTCCTCGGCTTCTTGACCTCTATCCACTGTTCCTCAGAGTTCTCGAAACGGGATTGCTTTCGTTCTTGTACATCGATTAGTTCATGTGCACAGTTAAGGAAATCCTTATCCCGCGAAAGTGAACCAGGACTGTCGACGTAGTGGTTCAATTGAACCTTTAGAATCCCCCTTATGAATTCCATACGTTGGACTCCTCCAGCCTGGCCATATGTCTCCACTGACTTTTCGACGAGTTTATTGTGTAATACTAATAATTTTTCAGCGAATTCGCCTTCGGACTGGCCTGGTTTTCTGCGTTCTTTGAATAAATAGAAGGTGTCCTCTTCAGGAGTCCACCGACCTCCGCCGTAAAACTTCTTTAACCTTGCCTTCAGCGTCTCCCAGGCAAGCGAAGTGTCTCCTTGTATCGCATTCAGGACCCTCCTTGAGATGCGACCCACCAAAGATGCTTCCAATAGCACTACGTCTGACTCTAACAGTGTCCCATTCTCTTGCCGGGATTGTATGAGCCCCACTATCTGATCTCCTCCTTTCAAAAAGTGGTCTAAGTCTCCAACAACACCAGTGAAGGGCTCGAGTTGGCCGATAATGAATGAAGGCAGAGTTTTGAGTTCTAACCTTCAAGAGCTCCATCTGTGTCGTTTCAGTCGCCTTTTTCAACTGAGACTCAAGTTTGCCATTTCTATCCCCGCTTGAGTCAACTGATGTTTAAGTTCGGCAAGTTCATCCGAATCAGTCATTTTTACGAGTAGAAACTTGCCAACTCTTTTCAAAAAAAAAATAATAGTAATTAATTTAGGAATTACTTACGTAACTGCAAAACAATTGTTTGGTTTCGGCACCAGTTATAATTAGACTGAATTATCTCTTATTTCAGGTACTTTTGAGTCAGAACTATCTTTAAATAATTATTACAACAACACACACTTTTATTTTTTAGAATTACCACTTACTTAACAGATGGGAAAAAAACATATGATCTTTTAATTAACAAAGTAATGGAGGTTATATAATTTAAACATTGGGAGTCTATACACTGATAACTTATATATATATATATATATATATATATATATATATATATATATATATATATATATATATATATATATATATATATATATATACATAGGAGGGGTGTCCGTAAAATAAGTTTCCCTGTTGTGGCACGGCCGTGCAAGTTGCGGCAGGTCCCTCAGACGGCACCAGCGTGTCGCTTGGACTCCCCCCTCCACATCCCAACCCCGGTCAACTCGCTGCCACCATCAGTTCGGCCTTGACAGCCTCGAAAGATGGAGCTCCCAATCGCATCCCCGGCCAGGTGTGAGTCAATTCGGCGACCGAAATTCATTCCCAACTTACGGAAGTGTATGGTGAAACATGCATGAGTGTCCAGATGGTGCGCAAATGGTGCAAAGAGTTTAAAGAAGGGCGCACAGATGTGCACGATGAACCCACCCTACAGCCCCGATCCGGCCCCAAGTGATTACCATCTGTTCCCAAGCCTGAAAAAACATCTAGGCGGAACGAATTTTGGGACAAGAGAGGAATTGGAAGAGGTCATGAAGTTCTTCAACAGCGCGGCGGCGGACCTCTATGACCAGGGCATCAAAAAAATGGTGACATGGATGCAGAAGTGCATCGATGTCAACGGGGACTACGTAGAAAAATAGTTTAATGTTCAAGATTTCTAATGATGTAATATATAATGGTAATAAAACATTTTTTTCACTTTTAAAAAATAGGGACACTTATTTTACGGACACCCCTCGTATGTGTATATATATATATATATATATATATATATATATATATATATATATATATATATATAGACATGTTTTGTAAGTTGAGATACTAATAAGGCGTAGCTTTATCCAATAATACGCTCCTAGCTATGATAGAACAGCTCCCTATGGTGGCGCACTCTATTTACCTGCCTTGTAATAACCGACTAACTGGCTTATCACTAATGCCACGGCTGCCTCAATATCGGAGCTAATTTAGGCGCTATGTCTTTCAGCTAATTCCTAATTGTTTTATCCATGTCATCTACAATGCAATATCATACATTGGTGATAGCAATATGATTCAACAATGAGTTGCTTGTCAGTGTTTTACTTAAATAAAAAGAATAAATAATATAAAAACATATGTTATGTATTTGGTATATACCATAATATTTTAAGATATATAAAACTATTTCACCCGTAACCCCTACTGTTTAAAATCATCTACTGTCTGTGTGTTTGTCTGTGTTTTACACAAAAAAATCACATTAAAATACCATTAGCATATGGTATATATTTGGTATATACCATAATTTACAAGATCGTTAAAACTGTTTTATCAGAAACCTTTTTTGCCCATATCATCCATTGATCTGGGAGCGGAGTGGCTCAGAGGTAGAGCACTGAGTTGCCATGCCAGAAATCCTAGTTCAAATCCCGCTGCGGGCAAGACTTTTATTTATTCTGTTTGGAGATGGATCATATAGGATCTAGGACCCTCCTGGGGCTCACCCAGTCTCTGTAAAATATTATAAAAATAGAGTACCCAAAATAAGGGGGAAAATCTGGCGGTTGAGCGTCATCTAGGACAAGTCATCTCCTTGCAGAACTGTTTCCATGAAACAGTAGTCTCTACCATGTACTGAACCCCAGACCCGTTAACGGATTGTAGTGGCACAGTTTTTTTTTCCATTCTTTATCACGTCCGATGTATTTGCTAAAAGTAGTCACAAGTAATTTTATATAACATAATACTAATCTCTTCTCTTTTCTTTTCTTTTATTTTAGTTTACGCCTACATTGGAGCACTTGAATCAATGTACTTAACAGTCATTAAAATATTAGCTGTGATGCTTCTGTGTCCTCCTCTTCTGTTCCCAAAACTTCATTCTTTCAGACCTGGCAACCCTTTCTTCGTCAAATGGTGTGTTGTTTCCTTGCAAGTGCTTTTAATTTAAGTCTCGTATCCCTAATCTTCAGAATCCTCTCTTTAACTCTTTAAAAATCCTCATACTGAAAAGACATGTAACCGGTCAACGTTTCAGGATACTTCAAAACTTACTAGACAAACGCTCTAAGCTCCCAATTATTTACAAAAGGCTCATCAATATGATCATCATACGACCTATTTGGACTTACGGAGTAGAGCTTTGGGGCTCCACTAAGCCATCGAATTCCTGTCGTATCAAATTCCTACAATCCAAAATCCTTCGTAAAATCCTCAATGCTCCTTATTTTGTTAAGAATAAAGTCATCCATAATGACCTTAATGTCCCATTTTTTTCTCATATGGCCCGAACCCGATATCTATCCTTTCATTACAAACTTCATTCTTACTCAAGCCCTCTAGTTTCAAACCTAGCTTCCTCTTCAATTCCCGATAATCCTCCGAGGCGTCTGAAAAGAAGATGGCCACGTTACCTACTTAGTTGAACTTGTGATTTGAGTACTACCGGTGGGTAGTTTCTCTACTTGTCATTACCTCATGTCATTATGAAACACTTAGGCTATTTACTTGTTGAATTATTGTAATGCTGTTGTTAATATCAATCAATAAAACTCTTTTAAATCATCCTGAACCTATATGAACCAGTTATTCTTTGTTTTATTTTTACAAAAGTAGTTGAATAATTACGTAATACTATATTAGTATTATTGTTAAGTTACATTGTGTCGTTTCATTTTAATGTCCGTTCCTATGGATTTGTTGTTTAGTAAAATATCTTTATAATTTTGTTTTTAAATATTTACATTTATTTTCTATAAATTTCTCTCAACGTGTTAGTAAGCTTTCAATTCCATAACTGAAAAATGCAGGATTTTGAGTACGGTGGAGGTATGGTGGTTTCACCATTGGGTATAAAGAAGAAATGATTTGATGAATGAATGAAAACCGACGGCGAATGGCCCGTTCCCTACAACACCCTTCCCCGAACTCGGTGGTAATGTTGCTTGTAGCTTGCTCCGCCTAATCTCCAAGTTTCTAATTTATAAATAAAATACACAAAAATCGAGTTTTTTCATGGTTTTTGTAGTAATTTTAAAAAAGATAAAGTTTTGAAAACTAATGTTACGTTTTCGTATTAAGTCAAACACTTGATATATAAATGTAAAACATATTTACACGGCACAGAAGGGAAACAAAGTACATGTTATTACTTGTAAAGCCCAAGGCAATGTTTACCCACAACAAACTCTTCCTTTAAAACACTTTGTGAAGTTTTTGTTTTTTTAGAGTTTTTATTACTCTCTAACATAATATCAAAATATTATCATCAGGGAGAATTTTGTTTTAACATTGAAAAATGAATTAATGTTATAATCTTAACAATTAAATTTGTCTTAAATTACTTTTAAATAAAGAAAGTTTTCGGAATTCAATATGTAGAGAGTGCCTTGAAAGTTTCCTTGTTTAGAACTTTCAGTTTCTTATTTTAATCAAAAGTTCTTAAAAAAATTATTTAAATTTTAAAGTAAAGTTTTTCATTTAATATAATTTTATTAAGCAGGAACAATGATGACCCGAAATATTCAACAAAAATCTGTACCACTACAACCCGCGAAGAATTTTGGGTTCAGTACAAGTACTGTTTCGAGGATAAGGAATTGTGCAGGATTTGACTTGTCCGAGATCACGCTCAAGCTCAAGGTATCCCTCAAATTAAGAGAATCCATTTTATAAAGACTAAGGTAGCCCCGGGAGGGTCTGCAGATCTCAAAGGGTTTACCCTTGCAGTTAACAGAATTTATAATTTATCAGGAGTCTTTTTCGTTTAATCCCCACATCTATTTTCATGATATGAAAAAATACAACTACATTAATAACAGTTATTCTAAAGACAAAATGCTTGGACCAAAAAAATGTACAACCACCTTATTTTGTAAAGAATAATTAAGAATGTCTGCGGAAACCACTACCAATTTAATAATTTCTATATAATGAAATACATTATTCAGACAAATTATGTAGGCATAATATATCTTATTACCCGAGCAAAGCTGTGGTGGGTCGCTAGTCTATTATAAATCAAAGCATTTTGTCTTTCAAATAACTGTTATTAAATGTAGTTACTTTTTCATAACATATGTTTTATTTTTAATATAAAAATAGATGCGGGGATTAAACGAAAAAAAAACTTTATCAGTAGGTACTCAATACACTCAACCACATCTTCTACCAGGAAGTTATAAAACTAAATAACTAAAATTAGTTATAAAAACTTGTTATTAGTTATTAGTATGCTTTTATAAGTATTTATTCTCTTTTTGGGCCTGGTTAACAAATATAAAAAAAAAAATTGTTGCAGTAAATATCTAGTTTCCGAAGACTATAACTCTTGTAAAGGGATGATCGATTGATCATAAATTTTCATATTAAAGGTTGATTCAATTGCTTCGTTCGTTTCATCTTTGGGATCCCGAGAGACGCCCGTATCAGCCGATATTACGAAGAGTTGAAGTGACTTTACCCTTCCTATCGCCGTATTTCCTAGCTTCCTTTCTTTACGAAGTTATCCAATCCCGCCGACCATCGTACATCTCCGATCTCCTTAAATTCGAAACTTCGTTCCACTCCCGTAACACCCGTTCTCGGCTCTCAGACCTGTATACAGCATCCCACCGAACAACTGCTTTTGATAGATCTTTCCTTATCCGATCCTCGTCCCTTTGGAACCCTATACCTTCTTCCATTCGTTGTTCCAATAATCTTTCAACCTTCAAATCCCGTATATTCAATCACCTTATATCCTTACAATTCCCAAAAAATCGAAAATAACATACTCGGTTTTCAGATTAATATTTTCCAACTGATAAATGAATGATGTGTTTTTATTTATATATAAGTATATTAATATCATTATTAATATATTTATATCATTGACGCTTCACTCATCCAATTAGATGTTATTAAAAACAAGTTATATTAGTTAGTTATTTGTTAATATTTTTGTTTCATTTTCTGTTTTCTTAGTTTTTACGTGACTTTTTAATTTGCATGCATATGTAATTATCTATTGTTTATCTTTATATAATTATTGTAATCTTATTTATTTTTTTTTATTTCTTGTACTCTGTTTTCTTTTTCCTTTTTAAATGTTATCACTGTAGGTAATTCGCAACTTTTTTTGCTTATTAATTCTTTCTCACTAAATAAGACATAATAATACCCTGTATTAACACTTCAGTAGTCGCACCTTTAAATGGAACATAAGTAGTCGCATGTCATCTGTGAGATGCCTTTTCTATTTTGTCCGATTATACTCACAATATTACTTTAACATTATAGAAAATTGGTAAAATGATTGAAATAATTAAATCTCAAGTCATGGATGTTTATTAAAAAAAATGTGAAGAAATATAAAAAATAAAAAATAAGGAAAAATTTTAAAATATAAAATAATAAACAGAGAGGTTTACAAAATATTTCATATGCAATATGAAAATAAATTTAAAGTATATACACATCATCAAAAATTAATTGCCAATAATACTTTTTTTTATGTAAAAAAATGTATCAGTCTTTTTTGCGACTACAACCATCAGCACAAATAAAGGAACAATGTGCACCTAAGCATAAATACTGCCCAAAATCTTTACATCTGTACTGGGTGTACCTTATTTCTGTCTTTTTGACAAGGTGAACACCTTTTACGAGAAGTAGCTTCTGCTGCATCTTCATTTGTTTCAACAATAGAAGCAGTTTCATCTGGTGAGATCTCCTGCAATCTGCTTAACATTGCGGTGGGAGGAGTAAGATTTTTCTTCTCCTCTGAAGCTGCTCTTATAGTTATTCTATCCCGAGACGTCTTAGAATAAGTTGCCTAACTGGTATCTCGTTCCCATTCCATAAAAATATTACTTGGGCATTGATGCCAGCATTATTTAGTAAGGAGAAAAACACCACCATAGGCCAACGTCGCCCTCTCCCCAGTAGTCGCGTAGGATCTCAGAGATGATTCAGCTAATATCAAGTTAATCACTTGCCCAGAAGAAAACCCAAACTACACTGGCGTGTAGCTACTACTAGGGTAGGAGGATAGAAGGAGGGAGGGGTTTGCAAGTTTGAACATATTCTGGCAACAACCATAAATGTTTCTCTGGAATCTCTCAGATGACATGCGATTACCGGAGTGTTAATATAACCTAAGTCATAATAATACCCTATATGGGAACCTGTATTGATATTCCAAAGGGAGTTGTCCCAGAATAAATAAAGAATTCGTTATTAATTGCTTGAGATCACAGGCGGCAGAATTCTATGACACAGGAATTTCAAAGCTTGTCCACCGCTATGATAAGTACCTGAATTTGAATGGTGATTACTTTGAAAAGTAGTATTTAATCCCTCTTTCACACGTATATAATAAAAACATTTTCTTGTACTTGGTTTTATTTTTGGTTCCAAAACGTTCCTTACTTTATGAATACTCTTATTATCAACTTGAAATTGATTAATTAAAATTGTAAATAAGTAATTAAAATCAAATAGTATACTGTATTATGGATTGTGCCAATAAATGAACGTTCTTTTCAAAGGGTTACTTCGAAAGGAAAAAAAAAGTTTAAGACGAAAATAAGAAACAAACCACCTCATAATCATTTCCCAACATCTTTCCACGATTGAATCTATTAGGTAAATGTTCATTTATATGTAGATATTTATGTAACATGTTATACTTTTCAATTAAAGTTTAGCCTCCATAGATGTTTGCCTCTGGTCAGTGTTGAATATGTAGTGTGATGAAGTCGAGAACAGTGGAGAGTTTGTGGTCTGAACCAGGTGCTGTTTGGTCAGCCACATCTGTCCACAGGGTCTTGTCTATTTAGTCTGGGTAGTTTTTTTTTTGTGGCTAGACGTGTATTACAAACCTACACATTAATACATCGCTCCTTCAAAAGAACAATGACATAGCTCGAGTATCGAGGCTTCAGTAGCAATTGCATTGGATGAAGCTTTTAAATTCAGGAATGACATATCTGATATTCCATTTCCAACATGGTTTTTCTTTCTTTTTGTTTGAAAAAACTGATATTTTGAGTTATATCAAGTATGAACTTGAGGTTTTATGGTACTAATGATATATGTTAAAATAAAAAAGTTTAAAGCTTTTAAACATTTTATAAAGGCATATAAAATAATTTCGATACCATCGTTACAATAGGAATGGTTTGCTTTGCCGATTCCCAAATTTTTATTTTTTTAACTCACATGGAGCGTTCAAAAATTTCTATTGAGAAATTAAGTTTTTTGAGTTATATTATTTTTGAGTTTTGATATTATTTTTTTGATAGAGCGATATTTTTCTATTATTTTATATAAAAATTGTTTAGTGAAATAGTATTTTATTGGTTTTGCCTAGAACGGATCTAAGACTAAGAATAATAGTATTCTAAAATTTTATTTTAAGACGGTTATTTCAATACAGAGAATGCGATGAAACAAGTTTTTTTCTTATGAAATATGAATCAATTTATTTATTTATTTTCTTTTAACAGGAGTTTCCACTAATAGTGGGTTTCCTTAACCTATTCATTGGATGGCTTCCTTCCATAATGTCCAATCTAAGGTCCATTCTTTCCGTAGACCATGGCCCATCATGGATTCCTCCACTTCGTTACCCCAGGTCTTCCTCGTCTTCTTGTTCTCCTAATTTTCCATAGATCAACTATTTTGGGTAGTCTTCCTTCAGGCATTGTTATCTAATTTACATATGATGTCAGGCGTTTTTTCTCAATATCTTCTAGGATGGTTCTTTCAGCCTCCATCTTTTCTCTGATGGTCGCATTTCTTGCTTTGTCCATTCCGGATATTCCCGACTATCGTCTCCAGTAGTCTATTTCTGTGGTTAGGAGTTTTTTCCTGAGGTTTCTTTTCAACGTCCAAGTTTCTGATAGATACCCTTGATTGGAGGAAAATCTGGAGCTTGAGCATTATCTCGGGCAAATTACTTCCCTGCACAACCTTTGTTGTCCTAGTAACACTACCGTCTCACCCGTGTACTGAATCCATGATCTTTCGTAGGCTATAAGGGTAAAGGTTTTTCAGGTTTATTATTTATATAATCTGAGCTGATATGTTTTAGTGTTTAATAAATTTCTTGATAAATAAACAATTGCCAATCAATAAATGTCGAAGCGAAGAGGTGTCGGTGACACCGTAGTGCTCTAAAGTCTTTTACCTCCGATCAATGGAACATCTAGTTAGGGAAATCCCGTTTGAAAATCGCTCCGGAACATCTTCCTCTGATATTCAAACAAGCAGTGGATCATAGGGAATAGATTTATACTATAAAGTCTTAAAACATTAAGAATAAAAAGATGAGTTACTAATATCGCAACTTAGTCTTAAAATATAGTAAAATAATTAATAAATAAATTCAATAATCTACATTTATATTGATGTGGAAATGGTTGACTGTATCTTCTAGACAAATGTTGAAAATGGCGACAATCCCCTTATGATAGCATAAACGTTAGGCCAAAACGTTGGCACGAATAAAATAAGATGCACTTATTTAAAATCACGAAATATTTATTGAAATCCACTCTGGATCATTTTAAACATTTCTCATATAAATTAAAAATGTATTTCGGAAAATTTAGGTCACTTCACTAAATTCTACAATAATTATAAACTGTAATCCACCATACCAAAATAAATATGTAAAAAATATTATATACATATCATCAAATTGAATTTTGTACAAATTCAACCTAAGGTAAAAAAATACAAAAAAAATCCAAACCGGACAATTCTTGAATGTCGCTACAAGAATAACAATATTAAAAATATGTAAATATTTCATACAACGTCAAACGGTTTAAAACTAAAAAAAAAATTATTCAATATAAATACTTCAATAATTATATTAGAAGTTCCTATATAATTATTTAAAATCATAATTTTATTTGTAATATAGTAATCTATTGAAGAGATAGAGACTTGGGAAATTGCCGCTAAATACAAAATATAAACGAATATAGAGAGGAAAATGGTTGATTGGAAGATCGTAATGAAGAATACAATTTGTCAGGGGGTGCAGATGGCCTGCACTGTAGGCCGAAACGTCGGCACTTATAGTCAATAAGTCAACCTTATTTAGTATTATTAATGACTGCAATGTAATTATATTAATTGTAATTATATTAATTATATTAATGACTGTAATGTAAATATTTCATACAACGTCAAACGGTTTAAAACTAAAAAAAAAATTATTCAATATAAATACTTCAATAATTATATTAGAAGTTCCTATATAATTATTTAAAATCATAATTTTATTTGTAATATAGTAATCTATTGAAGAGATAGAGGCTTGGGAAATTGTCACTAAATACAAAATATAAACGAATATAGAGAGGAAAATGGTTGATTGGAAGATCGTAATGAAGAATACAATTTGTCAGGGGGTGCAGATGGCCTGCACTGTAGGCCGAAACGTCGGCACTTATAGTAAATAAGTCAACCTTATTTAGTATTATTAATGAATGCACCCCCAGACAAATTGTATCCTTCATAAATGAATATGACTTAGTCACGCTACAATAACGTAGAATTTGATAGTTTCGAATCATTGTAAATGTAGTATACAATATACTGGCAAAATTGTATATAATAGCTTTAGCAAAAGTTCTACTGTTGCTAAACAGTGTGATTTTGATACAGAGAATTCAAGGTATAAATACAACAACAAAAAATCATTCTTCTTTATAATAGATAGGTTATAGCAGCACGAACAGTGATACTATTATTGGGTCAAAAATCCATTTCTTTAATTTATTTAATATATTTTCTTGTACTTCGTTGATTCCCAAACATAAATTTTCACTAAATAATTCATATTGGAATTTTGATTTAACTATAGAATTTTTCGACAAGAGTGAGAAGACTCCACCACTGAGTACTGTAAGATGGTCCCCGATTTAAATCCGGCCGTGGTAGATATCTTGTTTATTCTTTTAACAACACTGGATGGAACCTGAGAGATCTGCAGACCCTCCTGAGGCTCATCCGACTTCTATAAAGTGTATACAATAAATAGGGGGAAAACACGGGGGTTGAGCATAATCTCGGAGAAATCATCCCTCCACAACTTTTATCCTAGAAGCAGCGCAGTCTCTACGAGGTTCTGAATCTAAGACTCTTCATAGGAGGTTGTAATTTTTTATAAATAATAATTTCCGAACATTTTACTTTTATATTGTCTATATTAGATTCATAGGAAATTATATACGAATTCATAGGAATTTATAGGAAAATTCGATCAAGAAAAACCGCAAGACGTTATAGAAATAATTTAAAGAAGTGAAGAAAAAAATAATAAACCTCTCACAACAGCTCATTAATCATTAACTTTTCAAGCGCGTAATGTCCCAACTTCAAAATAGCTCACGGCCTAATGCTTGGGCATTAAGTAGTGAATTGTTTCGAAGTTTACTTAAACCTAGATTTAAAAGTTCGCTGGAGGTCTTTGAAAATCATCAATTTCATTTATGAATTAACTCTTTAAGTTTCGGAAAGTAGTTTTAAGATCTATTTGGTGGAAAATTATGTGATTACACGTGTTACATATGTAAAAAAAAAATGTACTATTACAACCTATGAAGGAAGGTGATTTGTCCGAGATCACGCTCAACAATAAGTGTTTTCACCAATTAAATGCAGCCATTTTATAGAGGCTAGGTGAGCCACAGCAATGTCCCGCGTTTCCCCCAGGGTCCATACTTTCTACCACAGCTGGATTCGATCGTTAACCACTAGCTCAGAAACCCAGCGTTCAGGCTGAGCTAACCCTATCCATGAAATTTATATTGTATAGGTTTCTATCCTACAACAAGGACATGGAAGAACATAAATTAACATAACCCAACGATTGCATAGGGAAGCGATCTGATTTCTATCACACTCTAAAATCAGTTTTTTTTTCATTTATCAAGGATTTCCGTTGTATAGGAAATGGGATGTCTATTTATGTAAATCTATCTATGTAAATTTATCTGAAACAGCCGGATTTAGGAAATAGTTCTTCTAGATCTACTTGTTGATCTATATATATATATATATATATATATATATATATATATATACATATATATCTATGTATATACATATATACATAGATATATGTATATACATAGATATATATATATCTATGTATATACATAGATCCCCGATACATAGGTGTCCCGAATTTAAATGGCAAAACTTCAGGAACTTATAGGGGACCCCGAAAAACTAAGACGAAAAGTTTTTTTAGAGATTTGCTCGTTTTTGCTTAGTTTTAGAGAAAATCCCCCCAAAAAAAAAAATGTTACAGGTAGCGATTATCACCTATGAATGATTGTCAGGCTGGGCAGTGAGATATGTAACCACTTAATGTTATCCTTTACATTCTTTTATTTGTTTACATTTTGGCTTCCTTCCTAATTCCTAAATCAGTCTTCAGTCAGTTACTCAGATATTTTTGTGTGAATAACATCAGCCACAATGCCGCATACATATTCTAAAGTCGAATACGCTGATTTGATTTTTGTGTATGGTTTCTGTAACGGTAATGCTTTAGAAGCGGTGCGGGAATATGCGCGCCGATTTGCAAATAGAAGAGTGCCTAATCGACGAGTCTTTTCGTTAAATTTTGATAGACTACGAGAGACTGGGTCATTCTTAATACGTAATGAAGGCGACCAGTTTCAGGCAGCAGTAAGAGCAGATTATCGGAGAAGAAATTGTGTCCAATGCCACTTCAATAACAATCCTAAGACTACCATCCGAAGAGCATCTGCTGCATTAACAATATCGCGGCAAGCAATATGGCGAACTTTGAAAGGTGATAATCGCTACCCATACCATCTTCAAAAAGTTCAGAATTTATTACCTCTAGAATGTGTCAAGAGATTGAATTTTAGTAACTGGTTTCTTGAAAAAATTCAGGATGATAATTTATTTCCATTAAAAATTATATGGACCGATGAAGCTACCTTTACAAGAGGAGTAATTGTTAATCAAAGAAATTATCATGTATGGGCTCTTGAAAATCCCAAAGCTATTAGAGAGAATAATCATGAATTTTTTATTAACGTTTGGCTTGGAATTTGGAACGGATTACTGGTGGGACCATATTTTTTACCTGGAAGATTGAATGGTATCACATTTACACATTTTTGGGAGAACGATTTTTCTAATTATTTAGATTACATTCCCTTACACCAGCGGATTGAAATGTGGTTCCAACTCGATGGATGTCCAGCTCATTATAGCAGAGTTGCTCGAGCTTGGCTGGATATAAATTATCTACAACGATAGATTGGACGTGGAGGAGTAGTACCTTGGCCGTCCAGATCACCTGATATGACACCCATGGATTTCTTCGTATGGAGAACCTTGAAGCAGAAAGTTTATTCGGTGTCAATCAACTCAAGAGAGCAATTAAGAGACCGAATCATAGATGCAGTGCACCAAATATCATCAGAACAATGTTTAGCTGCAATTTATCAAGTGAGTGCTAGATGTAATGCTTGCATTGGTTCAAGAGGACAACATTTTGAGCAATATTTACATTAAAAAGAACATAACATAAATATAAATGTAAATAAATAAGTATAAAAATGAAACCTTGTTTTGTTTCTTTTTTTGCGATTTTCTCTAAGCAGAAACGAGCAAATCTCTAAAGGACATTTTGTCTTAGTTTTTCGGTCCCATATAAGTTCCTGAAGTTTTGCCATTTAAATTCGGAACACCCTGTATACATATTTATAGCCTAATCCCGTGCAAAGACAATAAATTCGTATATAAAGAAATATTTGGTATTGTTTTTATTTTTATAATTTCTATATAATAAAGTGCATTAGGTGAGAAGAGTAGAAAGAAAATCAACACTCCCAAAGAATTCTAACCAATGATATTGGCGCGGTCCTCTGTGGCCAATTTTAGATGGCTGGTACTCGATAAAAAAAAAATACTTTACATAGACAAATTATGTAGGCATAATATGCCTTATTACCCGAGCAAAGCTGGAGGGGGTCGCTAGTATATAAATATGCTGAACTTCTTTGCATCAGTATAGTATAATTTGTCAGAACAAAAATGCAATTTAAATTTTAAAAATAGTTTATTATTTTCTTCCTTCATACAAATAAACAAACACTTTTTTCACTGAATAATTGGTTTAAAATTAACAAAAATATGCGAACTAGAGTGTTTCAAAAAGACAAAAAACGCGAACATTTATCCGTCAATAAACAAACTTGAGCGGGATTAAATTTGAGATGCAAAATAACAATATATGATTAACTTTTTAATCCTATCTGTTTGTATTTAATATAGGAAATCCCTTATACAATATATCTGGCTGATTTTTTTATTCTTATATAATTTAGTTTATTTTTTAATGAAGTATGCATATTTAGAAGGGATCGGGTTATTTCAGTCCTGGTCCTGGGTTTGAAATTCGCTGTATATACTAATATAGCGATATACCAAACACTAGTATGACTTCATATTAGTATATTATACACTGAATTAGTATAAATGCCAAAACAAAATTAATATAGAATTGTAAGAAGTAGGTGCGGCATAGTCTCCAGAGATCAAAGTTTCTACGATGAAGGTTTTGGGTTAAACCTGGTTATGGAGCATGATTTAGAATAAACAACTACCTGCACAACCATTGTCCTAGAAAACATGCAGTAGCTACCATGTATTGAACCCAAGCCACATGGGTTATGATGGATTATTGTAGATTTTTTTTCATTATCAGTATTTGAAACATCATAAAAGATGAATAGTTAAAAACATTCATGACTAGTGAAAGCATTAAGATATCACCATAACAATGTAAATATACACTAAACTTTACAGGAAACAATGAAATAATTTTCGGACGAAGACAGACGTCGAGATAAAAAAAATTGGATCTTCTCCAAGATCTCAAGAAAGTGTGGCACCTTTGCCAGGGACACCTTACTACAAATATAGTCAAAATATCCTCCTAGTAGGAATTTCATCTGTTGAACACAGTCTTTGATAACATTCATAAAAATACTGCCAAAAATGCCATAATTAATATTATTTGCAATATTTTTTGGCATCAGGTTTATTTAAAAAATGATTTATCAGCCTTTAATTAAGAAAAACTATTATACCGTATCCTCGAGTTAGATTTCATTACTTCTCCCTAATACATTGAAAAAAATAACGATATTAGGGAAATATAATATTCGTTACTGTGAGGAAAATAGTTGAATGGAAGATTTAATGTGGGAGTTAGATGGTCTGGGGGTGCAGTCAATAAAAAACACTAAATAAGACAAAAAAGACAATCAGAGGACTCTTCCTTCCACCAGCCATGAAGATGGCCCACAACGTAGACCGAAACGTTGGGACCTACTATAAATAAGTTTGTCTTATTTAGTATTTTTTATTGACTGCACCCCAGACTATCTAACTCCCACTTAATATTCGTTAAAATTGCATTAATCAATTTCAGCTTTCTTCAAATATGTTCTCAATTAATTATAAAAGACTCGTATACATGACGATCATTAAACCCACCTGGACTTACGGAATACAGCTTTGTGGCTCCACTAAACCATCATATTCCTCTCGTATTCAATCCTTACAATCCAAAATCCTTCGTAAAATCCTCAATGCTTCTTACTTTGTAACGAACAAAGTAATCCATAATGAACATAATGTCCCATTTGTTACTGATTTGGCCCGAATCCGATATCAATATTCATGGCAATCTTCATTCCCACTCAAACCCACTTGTTTCACTACCAACCTCTTCAATTCCTGATAATCCTCCAAGGTGTCTGAAAATAAGATGGCCTCGTGATCTTTTAAGTTGAACTTTTTATTTGAGTACAACACTGGGTAGTTTCTCTACCTGTCTTTTCGAGTCTATGTATAGATTCATTATATTCACATGATGTATTCTGTAATACAGTTGTAAATTTCATTAAATAACTTTTTTAAAAAATCAACGCACAATAAAACGTAATTATCAAACACCGAAATATAATTGCATATAATTTTAAATTATTTATCCTTTTAAGTATTATTTGATTTTTTTTTATTCTAGAATTTTCCTTACTTTCCTGACTTCGTTATCATGATGCAGAAGTATCTATATAGATGAAAAGTGATGGCCCTTTAAAGGAAATTCCACTCTTGTCCATTCCATTTTAGCTAATTTCTGTGATTACTTTCTATATTATTTGTTATAAAAGTTACTAGAGAAACGCTCTAAGCCCCCAGTTAATGAGTGGCCATTTTGAATACAAAATCACAAATCTCCGACCCCGTTTCTAGCTGATCCGAATCATTAGCTTATTCCTAAATATGAGATTAAATCTTATACATTACAAGTTACCATAACTTAATAACCAACGGGCGTTGATGACCTAGATGTTTTACGCCCCTAAACCCAAGAAAACAAACAAACAATCTTATACATAATACATTTGATAAATGGTGTAGTAATAATACAAATACAAAAGAGAACAAAAAAATATTTTTATTATAGACAAAAATAAAATACAAATATAAATATACATACATACAGCTATTGGTGAGTCAGCGCTAGCGAAGTGTGTCCTCTCGACCCAGCGTGTCCTCCTCTCGACCCGGATGCCCTCCCATGGTGCATGGAAGAGGGCATGCGAAAATTGCACCAATGTGCCAAGATGAGCCGAGAAGAGGATGGTAAAATGCAACAAGTTGCCCAGGGTGAGCCGAGAAGAGGGTCAGGAAGGAAGTAGCGAGAGAAAAATGCCTTCTCATGGTACCTGGCAGAGAGGCATGAGCGTTACACAGTTCTACCTCCCCCCTGGCCCTACACTCCGCTAGCTCCCGCCACTGACTGACTGGTCGCTAATACCACGTGACCCATGGGACAAAGTACGATCGCCCAGGCTGGTCATTCATGAACCTAGAGGGATATTATTTTTATGAAAATAAAATTAAAAACAAACAATTTATACCCAACAATGTACATGTCTGGAAGTTTCTACAATATACTGAACACAAGATTTTTCATGGATTGTAGTACAGGCTTTTTTATTGTTGTAATTTTTTCTTCTTTTTTTTTTTGGTTAGACAAAAATTGCCTACTTCCAATCCCCCTAGAGATATCCCAATCCCCATTCAATGAACATTGAGCGTTATCTGTAATTTAAAATACTGCTGCCTTAAGTAAGTTCACCAGACCAGGCGTAAATATTATTATAAATAATATAAATTGTACATTGAAATGACAAGAAAATGCTCGTCGTTTCAGGCTACTTCAACACTAACTAAACTAACGCTTTAAGTTCCCAATTAATTATACAGTGCCCATATTTGGAGCTACGCTATAGGGCTTTGTTTGGGGCTCCACTAAGCCATCAAATTCCGCTAGTATTCTATCCTTACAATCCAAAATCCTTCGTAAAATCTTCATTGCTACTTACTTTGTTACGAATAAAATCATCGAAATGACCTTAGTTTTTCCTAATCGTTGCTGATTTCGGTATATGTTCCACAAGTTGTCGCTTCGGTTTGATTTACTTACAGTCGAAGTTTTAACTATTTATTCGTTTCATTTTTAATATTTTCCCAAAATGCAAGTTACCATGTACTTCGGGAAAGATAATTAATTATTTGTAATGTGTAGATTTCAGTTATCTAATTCCATCAAGAAATAAAAGTTTCAACTAATATCTCGAAGTCTATTTGATATTTGCTTGTTGAATTTCTAGATGAAATGATTACCGAAGTATACATATAATCCATAATTAAATTCTCTTTTCCATACTAAAGTTCACGATAACTTGTATTTTTGCAAAAACTATTGAAAGAGAAAAGAATGAAAAGTTTAAACCTGTTGTGACGCAACCTGCGAAATAATTAGCCTGATTCGGCCCGAAATCAGTCCTTTTATGACAAACTTTATTCCCATACCAACCTATTAGTTTCAAGCCAAGCTTCCTCATCTATTCCCGATATTTAAGGGGTCTCGTGACCTTCTAACATAAATCAGATATTTGAGTACTTTACACTTAACATTCCGGCGCTACAGTCCTTGCAGGACCTGGGCCTCCTCCAACAGCTTGCTCCATTCCGTTCTATCCGAAGCTAACCTCCTCCATCTCCGCACTCCCATCCTACGCAGATCCTCTTCCACATCTTCCACCCATCTCAATCGGAGTCTCCCACGTGTTCTCCTTCCTCCCGGATTATCATACACCATTTTTTGAGGAGGTTTCTTCGAATCCATGCGTTCAATATGACCTAACCAGCCTAGCCTTCTATTTCTAATGACCGTGACTAAGTCTGGCTCTGTTAGCAATTCCATCAGTTCTGCATTACTTCTCATTCTGGATTGCTTGCCTTCCTTAATGGGGCAATATATTGTTCATAATACTCTTCTTTCCCAAATGCTGAGGGAATCTTTGGCTGCTTTTGTTAGCACCCATGTCTCGCTGCAATATGTAACAACGAGGCGTATGATTGTCTTGTAGATTAAGATTTTATTTTTATAGGAGAGATTCCTAAATTTCAAGATTTCTCTCTGCTACATTGATCTCCTTGGCGAAGAAACTAGCTCACCTTTGTAGTTTCAGAGCAATGGCCCCCACAAAACATCCATTCTCTTCTTTTATAAACTCAGTTCTCTGGTTATAACCCGTTTTGATTTCCATTAGCCCTTTGTAACACTTCCTACTTTGCATTCTTTTGTGATTTTTCTTTTCTGCATTTCTCTCTTTTTTTTCCTACACAGGGACTTGGCCATCTTTCGGAGTACTTTGTATACCTCAACTGAGTTCCTTGTACTTCTCTGAAGAGTTTTTAATCTCGCTTGGTTTCTTTGGTTTATGTTTTCTTCACATTCGTTATCTTATCATCCATTTTTCGGTGCTTTCTTCTTTGGTCCCACTACATTATGGACGACATAATACATTGTTGTTTTTATTGCTTCTTGCAATTCCTTTCTCATTTCTTCTCTTGTTCGGTCTTCCATGAACAACTTTTTTATATCCACCGGATCCGCATTTCATTCACTAGTCGTTTTTAATCCGCAATATATCTTCTGTTTTATTTTGCTTAAGACCAAGTAATC
This sequence comes from Arma custos, assembly GCA_037127475.1. NCBI lineage: Eukaryota > Metazoa > Arthropoda > Insecta > Hemiptera > Pentatomidae > Arma > Arma custos. The sequence goes on along the minus strand of CM073760.1, from coordinate 13,974,391 downwards.
ACTCAGTAAGGTTACTGTAACAACTTGCTCCTCGGTAGCTTCTGCAGTCTAGAACAGCTGATGAATGCTTCGAGTCAATGAATACATGATCTATTTGGGTCTTTGTAAGACCATCCAAGGAGATCCAAGTCTCTTTATATATCTCTTTATGTGCAAACATTGTGCTCATTATTTTCATACCGTTGGATGTTGAAAAATTTTTTAGCCGTTCACCGTTATTGTTAGTGATATTGTGAAGACCATGTTCGCCTATCGTGGGCCTGAATTCTTCTTCCTTTCCTATTGGTCTCGTGGTATTAAGTGGTCTCGTGACCTTCTAACATAAATCAGTTATTTGAATACTAGAATATCTTATGTTATTTTTTTAATATAAAGTCTCATTTTGTTATTTTATTTAAAACTGCCCTTTGCATTGTCCAGCCATTATATATTTGCGTTGGACAAAAGTTAAGGCCCTTTTGAGCCCCTAAACTACACTACAATTATATACAATTGTAATGTATAAATAAATTTGTAAAAATTAACGACTCTATTACTTTAATATTTTTACACAAATTATTATCATAATTAAATATGTTTTTTTGACATAAATCTAGTAGCCTTACTTTGGTTAGAAACAAATTGTCATTACCTTAATCAACGACCGTTTATTAATCATCGCGAATTGAACGAGATAATGAAGTATTAAAATGATAATGAAATACTTTTTCTTCTTCTTTATCCGTCTCGGATGTTGATTAATGACTTGGCGATCTTAATTCTGTTTTCATCAGTTTTAAATAATTGTACAGCAGTGGAACCAAACCATTGCCTTAAATTATGCAGCCAGGAATTCCTTCTCATTACTGGTCCCATCCTACTATCAATCTTCCATTTCATTATCTAATGTAAGTGGGCGATATTTGTCATTTCTCATGATGTGGCAATGGAATTTAATTTCCGCTTTTTCGTAGTAAATGCGATTTATTTATCTTTCCCGACACGAACAAGCCTGTGTTGGCTTTCTGCTCGGCCCACGATCTTCAGATAGTACTTTCAAACTATTCGATTCAAACAAATAAACCAAGCTACATACTATTCCTTTTGATTTTAACATTGATATTTCAATACAGAGAAAGCAGTTAAATTTGATTAAGATATATTTCGGGTAAGCTATAATTTGTTTTCAATATTTTATTTTGAAGATAAAAGATTTGTCCAGGGCCGGGATACGTAAAATACTCAAAAATTATAACAATTGATAAAAAAATAAAATAAAATAAATTATAAATAATATAATGACGTAAGTAAACAAGATCCTTATTAAAGTAATGTCCAATGAGTTGTAGAGCACTGAGTTGCTATGCCGGAAATCCTGATTCAAATCCCGCTGCAAGGCAGTACTGTTATTTTCTATCTCTTTGCAGCCGGAGATGGTTCATTTAAAATCTAGGACCCTCCTGGGGCTCGCCCAGCCTCTAAAAAATATTATAAAAATAGAGTAACCAAAATAAGCGGGAAAAATCTGGCGGTTGAGCGTGATCTATGACAAGTCACTTCCTTAGAGAACTGTTGTCCATGAAACAGTACAGTACCTATCTTGTACTGAACCCTTCACGGGTTGTTGTGGTACAGGTTTTTTTTTTTCAATGAACATTCTTCCACGTATATACATCGCAAAATTGCGAAAACACGTGGATATAGGATCGGTGAAGATAATGGATTTGTCTGGCCGTGTTACATACCAGGTTAGCTCAGTTAGTTAGAGCACCACGACGGAAACTTGGGTGACCGGGTTTAACCCCCCTTTCAGTAGAGGGGCTAAAATGAGAATCATCCTCCCAAGACCCTCAAGAAGACCCTGAAGAAGTCAGCAGCATGGCTGGCAAAAGGTTGGCGAAAAATTTATCAACACGTTCTAAACCAGAAGAAACCAATAAAATCTTTTGTAATACTTTCATTAATCGAAATGAGATCCTTCATTTTCAATGCACTTCTCCCAACGTGAAACAAGCATTTCTATACCCGCTCTGTAGAAATTAGGTGTCAAGGAAGAAGCGAAGTCTTGGTCGATTTCAGGGCATTTTCGTTGTCAATTTTTTATTCATTAAGAAATTATCCAAACAACGGAAAAAGTAAAAATCAGTTGGAGAAAGGTCCGGAGAATATGGTGGGTGAGAAAGGATCTTTACATTTAGCTCCTGAAAAAAAATCGGGTGAGCTGCTGGGCCTCGGTTAATTCATGTGGTATCCATATTTCCAGTTTTTTTGTCTTACCAAGCTTCTTAAGGTTCCTGGAAACAGTCACGGCACTTGCTCCAAGTTGTGAACCTAATTCACGAGTGGTTTGGGAAGGGCCCGCTTCGAACAGCTCTTTCAACTTTTCGTCGTCCAACTTAGTCTTCGGCCTAAGCATTTCTTGGTAAGGTCGTAATTCCCGGACCGAAATTTTTCAAACAAACGGAAGATTGTTCTTTCGCTCACTGTATTTTCACCGTAAACAATATTAATGTTTCGGAACGCCTCCGTGACGCTATGGCCAAGTTTAAATTCGTAGAGAAAAGTTATAACAATTTCCGCGGAAGGCATAATTTTATTCTTATTTATTTTTAAAACGTTGCTTCACATTCAAAAGAAAAAAGTAAGACTGATTATGAAACAGGATTGAATGATCTTTCAAACGGTTTGCATAACATAAATGTTTATGTACAAATAATCTAATCCTAATGAAAAGAAAACTGTAAACAAACTGACATTTCATCCGTTACGACCCAGTATTATAAAATTTAGATGACCTCTCTACAGCTTATGTCTATATTTTAAGATAGGTATATCTAATATTTTATTGAACCTAATTAATCAAACTGTTTATTACTGAAATTAAATTAAAAAGAATTAGCAAAAATTGCAATTAAGACTCCACTAAAACTGTGCCTTCGTTATTAACATGTAGCTGAGTTACGCTAATGAGAAAATCTTAATAAGGGCCTTGGTTCTTTAAGACTGCTTAGTAGGTCCTCTGCTTAAGGGCACATTTTGAAGCAGTTTATTTTACAACCGTTCCGTTTTGTAACGGGATGAATAGTGAGAAAAATAACAGCTTGGCTTTTATACGTTATTTATTATATATGCTGAGATAAGTTTAAATTAAGCTATCTTCTTTATAATTCCATGTGCTAGTTTTATTTATTTGATCACATCTTTAATCATTTTCATCTTGATTACATCTTTTCTTGTGATGGGGTAAACTTTTATATTTCGTTAAAACGTAAATCGTAATAAAAAAAAAGTTTTTTCAGTGAGACTAGTAAAATATTTATTTTTTCTTCATTTTACTTCGATAAAACGGTATAATATTATTTATCTTTTAGTAGTCCTGGATAGACAAATTAAGATCTGTTAAGACTCATCCGGGCAATGTTAAGTGACTAATCTTGACTGGGAAAAATCCTAACAATTGAGCGTGATCTTTATTACTAAAGCACTTCCCTGCAATACCATTTGCTTTGAAACAGTGCTATATGTGACTACCTGAAATATCAGAAGTATCTAAGTAAATACTGTAAGGGGCCTAGAGCAGGTAGCGTAAAACGGCAAAATTAATGTATGTAACAATGAAATTGAAATTGAAGCTGCCAAAATGAAATTTTTCCGGCAAGTAAATTCCAAGACAAAAAGAGATAGGATCCGGAACGATACTATTAGAGAGGAGCTACGCATTGCCTCCCTGAAAGAAACCCTGGAGAAGCTCGAACGGTTTGGGCATACCCATGGATGAGTCAAGACAGGGATCCAAGAAGGTTAATGGAAGCCAAACCCGGGCACTAAACGTAGAGGGAGACCAACGCAGACTTACTGCAATTACATTATCGAGTTGGGACAAGCAAGAGGAAAGAACATGCAGGATCTGAGGATTATGGCGAAAGATGGAGACAGATGGAGATCCTGGGTTGATGCGATACCTCGGCGCTGAAATGCACAAGAGGAAGATGAAGAAGAAGTATGTAACAATCTGGATAACCCAGCAATACTTATTTTTAAATTCATTGACGGACTAATGAACTGTTTTCACTAATTATCAACACTAAGAAAAAATTAAAAACGATATTTTTTTTATACAATTAATGTTCTTTATTTGCGAAAAATAAAGTGTTTTTTCCAGCTATTCCATTACTGAAATCGCTTAAGGTTTGATAAAAACTTCCATGGCTTAGAAAACCTTTTGAGAAATATTAGTTCGATTTAGTATGCATGAATAAACAGATCAATGGATGAAAGTGGATGTAGTGGGAGGGGAAAAAGACTGATTGATTCTTTTGTTCAGGAAAATATTTTTAAATTTAAAAGGAACTAGATAAAAACGGGTCCACTTGATTAATATGGCTAGAATCCAACAATACCTTTTTAAAATTCATTGATGTTTCAAATGGAAAGTTTTCACTTGTTTTTTGGGCTGAGAGGAAATAAAAAAAAGGAATGTCCTTTCTTTTTTTTTTAATTCAATGATACAAACAATAGTATTTTAATGAATTAAGTCATGAATATTTAACTGTATCTATAAATCCTTAGTATAAGATTTATGTAGGCGTATTTATAAATAAACTCCCCGTCAAAAGTATTGCAACACCCATAATTCTCGAGATTTTCTTGGTTTCGACCTGAATCCGTACTTTGTTTATATTTACAGTAATATTATTTACTAAATGAGATACATTAGTGACTAGACACTTAATTATTATTCACTGTTTACCAACAAACGATAAGATTTTGGATATTTCATTTTAAATTTCCTTTCAGTCCAAGTTTATCTTTCGTCTGTCTCAAGTCTGTTTCCTCTTTTGTCTAGTTGAAACAATTAATTTTATCCACAATGAATCGTTAAAGCCGCGATGATTCTGTCAGAATCATCTCTCTCTCTGAAGAAGGCAAATCATTGCGTTACATCGCTATTCGCCTTGGGATTCACTATTCTTCCGTTTCAGCGACCATAAGAAGGTACAGGAAGACTGGTAGTCAATCGAGGCGACCAACGTCAGGGCGTCCTAGGATTGCTAATCCCATAGATGGCCGCTTCATTAAAATGCAAGTTCTTCGGAAGCCTAATTCTACAGCTTCTTCCATTAAAAACATGATCGCTGGTGTTTGAGGGGTATCAATATCGGATTCAATAGTCATTAGAAGACTGAGGGAGTCAAACCTCAGCTCAAGAAGGCCAGTGAAATGTCCTCTTCTCACCACAGAACGCCGCGTAAAGAGATAGAGATTTGCAAGACAACACCAATCTTGGACTGTGCAGGAGTGGAAAATGTTGTATTCACTGATGAGACGAGAGTGGCCCTTAACAGACAAGATGGACGTGAAGAAGTTTGGAGAAGGCCTGGAGAACGGTTTAGTCAATGCTGCACGTTAGAAACTGAGCCATTCGGGGGAGGGTCTATCATGTTCTGGGGTGGCATATTTTAGGAGGCACGTACCGAGTTAGTGCCAATCCAAGGAGGGGCCTTGAACGCTTTGAGGTATGTAGAAATGATTCTTCAAGATCATGTAGTGGCTTTTATGCCGTTCATAGGCTCTAAATCGTTGCTTATGCATGATAATGCCCGCCCACACAAGGCAAGATGTGTTTCTGAGTACCTGAACACCACGAATATCCACACCATTGATTGGCCAGCAAGAAGTCCTGACCTTAAACCAATCGAGCACGTTTGGTATTATCTCAAAAGATCGGTTCGGTCACTAGATTTACCTCCTACTACCCTTGAAATGCTAAAGGCAGCGGTATTGGAGGAGTGGGACAATATATCCCAAGATTTTCTTCAAAACCTTTTTACAAGTATGCCAACACGAGTGGAAGCAGTCATTCAAGCCAGAGGTGGCAATACGTCTTATTAAATGTAAATTAAAAATTTAAATTGTGATTTAAAAGTTAAAATTATCAGAAATTAAAAGTTTAGAAAGTTAGTTTTCTAACTTTTTTGTTTATTGGAAGAGATATTGTAATTTATTTTAATAAAATTCGTTTATGTCCAGTTTAAAAATGCTTAATACAGACTTCAGAACCGTTCTTTATTATGAAAAGACAGACGTTTTTGTAAAATTCAAATATTTCAAAGTGTTGCGATACTTTTGACGGGGAGTGTATTTATGTATTATATATTCGTGGTTAAATGAATAAACTGTCATAAAAACAAAAGACAAAGGTCGGGTTAAAACTTTTAATAATCATTCTTCGGTAATTATGGTTTATGCGAACGAACAGCATCGGCAATATTCCCTAACTAATTCATATGATAATAACATTTATTGTGTTTTTTTTTTTAAATAAAAAAAACTTGTACCACTACAATCCATGAAAGGTCTCGGCTTTGTAAATGGTAGTACCTTTAAAGTAGCATGGAGGACACCTGTAATGTTTGTACATGGTAGTACCTTTAAAGTAGCATGGAAGACGCCTGTAATGTTTGTACATGGCAGTGCCTTTAAAGTAGCATGGAAGACGCCTGTAATGTTTGTACATGGCAGTGCCTTTAAAGTAGCATGGCAGACACCTGTAATGTTTTTACATGGCATTGCCTTTAAAGTAGCTTGGAAGACACCTGTAATGTTTGTACATGGCAGTGCCTTTAAAGTAGCATGGAAGACGCCTGTAATGTTTGTACATGGCAGTGCCTTTAAAGTAGCTTGGAAGACACCTGTAATGTTTGTACATGGCAGTGCCTTTAAAGTAGCTTGGTAGACACCTGTAATGTTTGTACATGGCAGTGCCTTTAAAGTAGCTTGGAAGACACCTGTAATGTTTGTACATGATAGTGCCTTTAAAGTAGCATGGAAGACACCTGTAATGTTTGTACATGGCAGTGCCTTTAAAGTAGCATGGAAGACGCCTGTAATGTTTGTACATGGCAGTGCCTTTAAAGTAGCATGGCAGACACCTGTAATGTTTTTACATGGCATTGCCTTTAAAGTAGCTTGGAAGACACCTGTAATGTTTGTACATGGCAGTGCCTTTAAAGTAGCATGGAAGACGCCTGTAATGTTTGTACATGGCAGTGCCTTTAAAGTAGCTTGGAAGACACCTGTAATGTTTGTACATGGCAGTGCCTTTAAAGTAGCTTGGTAGACACCTGTAATGTTTGTACATGGCAGTGCCTTTAAAGTAGCTTGGAAGACACCTGTAATGTTTGTACATGATAGTGCCTTTAAAGTAGCATGGAAGACACCTGTAATGTTTGTACATGGCAGTGCCTTTAAAGTAGCATGGAAGACGCCTGTAATGTTTGTACATGGCAGTGCCTTTAAAGTAGCATGGCAGACACCTGTAATGTTTTTACATGGCATTGCCTTTAAAGTAGCTTGGAAGACACCTGTAATGTTTGTACATGGCAGTGCCTTTAAAGTAGCATGGAAGACGCCTGTAATGTTTGTACATGGCAGTGCCTTTAAAGTAGCTTGGAAGACACCTGTAATGTTTGTACATGGCAGTGCCTTTAAAGTAGCTTGGTAGACACCTGTAATGTTTGTACATGGCAGTGCCTTTAAAGTAGCTTGGAAGACACCTGTAATGTTTGTACATGATAGTGCCTTTAAAGTAGCATGGAAGACACCTGTAATGTTTGTACATGGCAGTGCCTTTAAAGTAGCCTGGAAGACGCCTGTAATGTTTGTACATGGCAATGCCTTTAAAGTAGCATGGAGGACCCTGTAATGTTTGTACATGGCAGTGCCTTTAAAGTAGCATGGAGGGAACCTATAATGTTTGTAAATGGTAGTACCTTTAAAGTAGCCTGGAGGACACCTGTAATGTTTGTACATGGCAGTGCCTTTAAAGTAGCTTGGTAGACACCTGTAATGTTTGTACATGGTAGTGCCTTTAAAGTAGCTTGGAAGACACCTGTAATGTTTGTACATGATAGTGCCTTTAAAGTAGCATGGAAGACACCTGTAATGTTTGTACATGGCAGTGCCTTTAAAGTAGCATGGAAGACGCCTGTAATGTTTGTACATGGCAGTGCCTTTAAAGTAGCATGGCAGACACCTGTAATGTTTTTACATGGCATTGCCTTTAAAGTAGCTTGGAAGACACCTGTAATGTTTGTACATGGCAGTGCCTTTAAAGTAGCATGGAAGACGCCTGTAATGTTTGTACATGGCAGTGCCTTTAAAGTAGCTTGGAAGACACCTGTAATGTTTGTACATGGCAGTGCCTTTAAAGTAGCTTGGTAGACACCTGTAATGTTTGTACATGGCAGTGCCTTTAAAGTAGCTTGGAAGACACCTGTAATGTTTGTACATGATAGTGCCTTTAAAGTAGCATGGAAGACACCTGTAATGTTTGTACATGGCAGTGCCTTTAAAGTAGCATGGAAGACGCCTGTAATGTTTGTACATGGCAGTGCCTTTAAAGTAGCATGGCAGACACCTGTAATGTTTTTACATGGCATTGCCTTTAAAGTAGCTTGGAAGACACCTGTAATGTTTGTACATGGCAGTGCCTTTAAAGTAGCATGGAAGACGCCTGTAATGTTTGTACATGGCAGTGCCTTTAAAGTAGCTTGGAAGACACCTGTAATGTTTGTACATGGCAGTGCCTTTAAAGTTGCTTGGTAGACACCTGTAATGTTTGTACATGGCAGTGCCTTTAAAGTAGCTTGGAAGACACCTGTAATGTTTGTACATGGCAGTGCCTTTAAAGTAGCCTGGAAGACGCCTGTAATGTTTGTACATGGCAATGCCTTTAAAGTAGCATGGAGGACCCTGTAATGTTTGTACATGGCAGTGCCTTTAAAGTAGCATGGAGGGAACCTATAATGTTTGTAAATGGTAGTACCTTTAAAGTAGCCTGGAGGACACCTGTAATGTTTATGCATGGCAGTGCCTTTAAAATAGCATGGAAGACACCTCTAATGTTTTTGCATGGCAGTGCCTTTAAAGTAGCATGGAGGACACCTGTAATGTTTGTACATGGTAGTACCTTTAAAGTAGCATGGAGGACATCTGTAATGTTTGTACATGGTAGTACCTTTAAAGTAGCATGGAGGACCCTGTAATGGTTGTGCATGGCAGTGCCCTTAAAGTAGCATGGAGGACACCTGCAATGTTTGTACATGGCAGTGCCTTTAAAGTAGCATGGAGGGAACCTGTAATGTTTGTACATGGCAGTGCCTTTAAAGTAGCTTGGTAGACACCTGTAATGTTTGTACATGGCAGTGCCTTTAAAGTAGCTTGGAAGACACCTGTAATGTTTGTACATGATAGTGCCTTTAAAGTAGCATGGAAGACACCTGTAATGTTTGTACATGGCAGTGCCTATAAAGTAGCATGGATACACCTGTAATGTTTATGCATGGCAGTGCCTTTAAAATAGCATGGAAGACACCTCTAATGTTTTTGCATGGCAGTGCCTTTAAAGTAGCATGGAGGACACCTGTAATGTTTGTACATGGTAGTACCTTTAAAGTAGCATGGAGGACATCTGTAATGTTTGTACATGGTAGTACCTTTAAAGTAGCATGGAGGACACCTGTAATGTTTGTACATGGTAGTACCTTTAAAGTAGCATGGAGGACACCTGTAATGTTTGTACATGGCAGTGCCTTTAAAGTAGCATGGAGGACCCTGTAATGGTTGTGCATGGCAGTGCCCTTAAAGTAGCATGGAGGACACCTGCAATGTTTGTACATGGCAGTGCCTTTAAAGTAGCATGGAGGGAACCTGTAATGTTTGTACATGGTAGTACCTTTAAAGTAGCATGGAGGACACCTGTAATGTTTCCAGTACTACGGATAGGCAGGGAGGTGACTAGACCGGTATCACGCACAACCGCCAGATTTTCCCTCAATATAATCCGCTTTATAGGGACTGAGTGTGCCCCGGTAGAGTCTGCAGATCTTACACAACCCATCCGTGGATGTTAACAGTTTAAATAATTTATCTGCCTTAGACGGATCCGAACCCCCACCTTTTTACAGCAACTCAGCACTCAACATACTTAGCTACATTGCTCCATGTTTTATTATTACAATAGGCTTAGCGAACCCGATGGTTCCAAGCCGGTATTCCCGGTGATATTTTTGATTACCAAACGTGTAAGATTCCATAATTGGTAGATTCAAGTTACACATAATCAATAGTAATGGCCGACACATTTCACTTAGGGGTATGAAAAATAGTTTACATCCTATTCTCAGACCTACTGAATGTAGACGCAAAATTTCATAAGAATCGGTCAAGCCGTTTCGGAGGAGTTTTGTTACAAACACTGCGACATGACAATTTTATATATTAGATATGTATGCACCTTCCCGATTTAGCAGAGATTAAGATAACCGCATTAATTCAGTTTAGCAGCTCACATTCAAGTTAACCTTCGCTAAGAGCTAAGGCATGGTATTTACCAAACAGAGACTAGCAGAGCCAGGCTGGCTTAGTTCCAACCAACATCATAAATTTCCTCCCCGTTGTCCACAAACATTGGAGCATGGACTTTATTACCTTACGATTTCAAGTCTTCCTGTAGTCGTAGATCTCAGCTGTCTCGAGTTTTCATCACAGCAATGTATTACTCGATTACCGGAATAAGAGTTTCATAAAAGAAAAACTTGAAACAATAAACATACAAAGAATATTTGCTGAGCGATAAATCTGATTCTCTTTCTCATCCTATGTGTCTAAAGAAAGTGTTATATTGAAGCTATGTGTCTGCGGGTCGGTTTCCTTTTTAGTTTATTTTTTTATTACTACTATTATATTTATAAAAACAACTTATTATATATATAATATTATCTAACAATTTATGATTTACTTCATAAATCTTGTTCTTCTTATAGAAGTTATTTCTTTTTGCTTTGATTTTTTACATCAAAAAATAAATTTTTGTAATCTACAACAAAATAAAAATATCAATAACATTGACGTATTAAGACTCGAATAAATTTTCTAAATAAATAGTGAATATTTTACGTAACTTTTAAAATATGAAAGAACGTATGTTAAATAGCGTTGTTCGGTTAATAACCGATGTTAAGACTCAAGCTGGGTTATCCTATGTCTAAGATGTTCCAGTCCTTGTTTCAGCATACCTTGGTTGGAGTGGTTTATTAATCCTCATCCTTGGACTTCAGCCTTCAGGAAATAGAAGTAACCTAGAAGTAGGTAGATTAAGCAATTTGAGCTGAAATCCGAAGAGAATGGAAACCCAAAACGGTTTGTTAATGTTTTCCGTTTTAATTGCCTAAGAAATATGAAAGGTCTTAAGTAAATGCATTAATTAAAAAAATATTACAGAGACGTTGAAAAGTGGGTTGGCTACAAACTTTACAAAAACACTGAAAAAAAAATTCACTATTAGAAAGCGAAGAACAGAAAACTAAAAGCGGTAATTAATTTATAAAAAATATATTATTAATTTTAGAAGATCACTTTTGTTATATTATTTATAATAATAATAATTGCACCCTAGTTAATAATAACCTTTATTTGTTCATAAAATATAATGAACAGATACAAAAACTTTCTTCTTTTTTTTTCACGTATGAACAAAATCAACCTTGAGGTTTTAAGTTCGATTGTTCATAATCATCATCCTATATCAGTCTAACATATTTCATATATAATATTTCACTCTTGCAACCAGACTAAATAATGTTCCTGCCCCATCCGTTTCCACTCTTTCCTATCCAATGCTACTCTCTTCCAGGCTGTCCCTCCAGTTCCAGCTCTTCTTCATCTCCTTGTCCCAGTCTGTCGTTGGACGTCCTCTCTTCCTCGCGTGTTCTCTTGGATACCAATCCATAAGCTGCCTGGTCCATTATATTATTTAATGGGATTTAATTGTTTTGAAGAAAATTAAATGGAAAATCCATGAAAACTAAAGATGTATTTCATGTGAGATGCGCATCACCAAAATTCATATTTTTTTTATTCTATGTTAAATTTCTTGAAACTTATTTCACTAAATTTCAGTTAGCAGATATATCAGCTGATACAATATAAAAATAAATACTTAAAAATACTAAAAATGTTTTGTACATACTGTGTGAAGAACAAACAAGACAGAATTGATCACTTACCTAAAAAAAAAAAAACTATTATTGTGCATCTAAGACAAGAATAAAAATATTTTTTATCTCCAGCTGGTACAAAAACATGTGTTTTTGGCTCAATTAATTAGGACTAAAGTACTTCTTTTCTCCCTGTGCATTAGAAATTGAGTCAAAAAGTTAACTTTATTCCCTAGGGAATAAAATAAAAAGATGGCAACATAATTCGTCTAAATAATGTAGGTTTTGTACTGAAAAAGTTGTGGGTTAGGTTGGTACACCTGTCACACCGGCCATTAAAATCAGCTGTTGTTTCAAAACACCAAAATCGTAATAATTGCACATTTAATTTCAGTTTTTGAATTCATTGTAAAATCCATCAGGAGATAAAATCTTTTATGCCCCTCGGGACTAAATTGATCGTTATTCCCAGCAATACTTTACTCCCTCGGCTTGGCCGTGAAAAAAGAAGTATCTTTGAAAAAGTTCTTTTATAGTGCACAAAGCAATAAAAATGTAGAACAGTAATGAAAATGGCCAGGGAGTGCAGTCGATTTTATACAAATAAGTATGGTTTTTTTTATTTGTGCCAACGTGTTGGCTTAATTTTTAGTTCGTCATCTGAGCTGAGAATAAAACAAAACAGAATAGCAATATTGTTGTTAAAAATTATACCGAAACAACATAACATAAATTCTACTTCTAAACATATCTAAATAGACGAAGTCCTCGTGCTCGTCTGTTTGCGGTAAACTCAATAACTACAGCACGGATTTTCGTGCGGTTTTCACCAATAGATAGAGCAATTCACGATAAAGGTTTTGGTATATAATTTGTCAAGGTTTTGTGCAAATTGATTGGAATGTAACGATAATTGTTGGAAGTGTAGGGAAAAGTATAGCCTCCAGGGAGGTTTCATGGATGAAGCTGCCTAATTCCTTCCATATATCTATACATATTATAAAACAAAGTTTGTTCGTGGTAAACTCAATAACTACTGCACGGATATGCAGTTGGTTTTAACCAACAGATAAAGGGATTAACCTTAAACATTTCATGCGCATTATTAGAATATTTTATACCATATAATTTAAATGAGTACCATATGGGTTATCGCAAAAACCTAACGGGCGAGAAAATGAATTCATATATAAAGAAATATTATATTGAAGAAATTGGTCCGGGTAGAGGTCACTGAATGAAATTCTCAAGTAATTTCAGAAGATATTTATTGATAGCCAACGTTTCGACCTACGCTGTAGGTCTTCTTCAGGGCTATATGCAAAATACAGACAATTTAAGAAAACGGTACGAATATTAAAACATTTTAAATATAGATAAACTAAAAGAAGGTGAATACAGGCAAAACAAAATGATAAAAATGTACAGTAAGGTAATTATGAAGGTTAAAATGTAGAAAATAATAATAAAACATGAAGAAAATAATAATAAAACAGAAAGTGTTGACAGTTAAAAAATTAAGGTATTACAGATAAAAAATAAAAACTGAATATACAATAGGAATATGAAATGATATGGGTAAAGTAGAAAGTGATAAGAATTACGCACTAAAATTATAGGTAATAAAAAAGAAGAAATAAAAATTGTAAAATTATAAAAATCTAGAAACGAATTATATAAATTAAATAAAATTGAAAATAAAAATTATTTTAGAAAATACAGTATTAATATTGATAGGTAGAAAATACTTTATACTAGTGTAAAGAATATTAATTGCATAAGAGAATGTAAGAAGACAGTTTATGAAAGTGTAAAATATCAATTGTATAAAAGTAGGTATGTTTTAAGTAAAGTAAGTGATAATACTATCAGACTATATTGGACTAAAATACATATAAAAACAAAACAAAAAAAAAACTACTAGTAGCCTTTAACTCCTACCATCCCCTCAAATTTACCATAGAAACTGAAACCAATCACACCCTCCCCTTTCTTGACCTCCTCATTATAAGAAATAATGATAGCTCCTTGTCCTTTGATTGGTACAACAAACCCACATATTCCGGCAGACTCCTCAATTTTTTCTCACAGCACCCTTACCACCAGAAGATCAATACAGCAAAAAACCTCATTCACCGGTGTTTATCCCTATCAGACACCCAATTTCGACCAACCAACATCCTACGAATCCAAAACATACTACTCTCTAATAACTTCCCAGCCCACATTACCAATAAACCACTAGACCCCCTTAAACACCCTAGTAATGTAATTTACCCCTCCCCGTACCCAACAGTACCGACCCCCAGTTCCTTCATATACCGATCTTTTCCTTATATTCCTGGTCTGTCTGACAATATCCAAAAAATCTTAAATCTTACCTTTCCCAACCTTCGCCTTGATTTTAAGCCATATCACAAATTATCCCAACTATTCACATATTTAAAAGACCCGATCCCCATTAAAAATCTCTCCAACATTGTGTACCGGATCCCCTACTCTGCCCCAAACTGGGGAAACAAAAAAACTTTTACAGACGACTATCACAACATAAGACCTCTATATCTACCCGGAACATATCTGCTTCCAAATTATCAGAACATGCCTTAACCCTTAACCACACCTTTAACTTTGACCAATCCTCTGTTCTCGCCTCGGTTCCTAATTATACCAAAAGACTAATTACAGAATCATTATATATTAACCTCGAAAAAAATCCGTTAAACATAAAGACTGACAAAAATAACCTATCAATAGTTTACAGACACATACTAGACCTAATACAAAAGAACTAACCACCCCCGCTTCCTAATGACTTTCTCCTCCCCCACCCTCTCCCCACCGTGCCAATATTATATGTATGTGTATAAGTATGTATGTTTTGTGCGTGTATCTATATCTGTAGTCTTTTGTGCGTATATGTCTGTGTGTGTGTGTATGTGTTTGTGTGTGTGTGTGTATATATATATACATACGAGTATGTGTATGTGGGTGTGTGTGTGTATGGATTTTCAAGTCTGTATATGAGGCTTCTACACTATTTGCTTCTTTCCCTTTATACGTTACTTATAGCCATTGTAACGGCTTTTATATTCTGGAATTTTTTTTTTTTTTTACACTTAGTAAGGGTGGGGGACCATCCTTCCTTCTCAATTATATCAGTCAGTGTTTCATAGCCAGAGAGGACCCACCCCCCCGTCCCACCCCCACAGGTAACTTATGTTTTGCACTATTTACTCACCCTCCCTCCTCCATTTCATTTTAATTTCTTTCCCTCATAACCTAAAACAGTACTATACTCAATTTACCGTTATTATCACTACTTCCAAGCTCACTATTACTGTAAGGCGTTTATTTGTTTAGTTATCTATATACCACCCTAAATATTCATCACTATATATAATAATATCATAAATATTATATTATCATTAAAACCATATCCTTGCCGTTTTTTTTTTTTTTGTATTTTAGTCCAATATAGCCTGATAGTATTATCACTTACTTTACTTAAAACATACCTACTTTTATACAATTGATATTTTACACTTTTATAAACTGTCTTCTTACATTCTCTTATGCAATTAATATTCTTTACACTAGTATAAAGTATTTTCTACCAATCAATATTAATACTGTATTTTCTAAAATAATTTTTATTTTCAATTTTATTTAATTTATATAATTCGTTTCTATATTTTTATAATTTTACAATTTTTATTTCTTCTTTTTTATTACCTATAATTTTAGTGCGTAATTCTTATCACTTTCTAATTTACCCATATCATTTCACATTCCTATTGTATATTCAGTTTTTATTTTTTATCTGTAATACCTTAATTTTTTAACTGTCAACACTTTCTGTTTTATTATTATTTTCTTCATGTTTTATTATTATTTTCTACATTTTGACCTTCATAATTACCTTACTGTACATCTTTATCAATTTTTTTTGCCTGTATTCACCTTCTTTTAGTTTATCTATATTTAAAATGTTTTAATATTCGTACCGTTTTCTTAAATTGTCTGTATTTTGCATATAGCCCTGAAGAAGACCTACAGCGTAGGTCGAAACGTTGGCTATCAATAAATATCTTCTGAAATTACTTGAGAATTTCATTCAGTGACCTCTACCCGGACCAATTTCTTCAATATAAATTATCATAGGTCAACAATTATCATCAATATAAAGAAATATTGTGTTTAGCTTTTATTTTTATAAGATCTACATAATAAAATACATTGGGCAGACAAAACATGTAGGCATAATATGTCTCACTACTGGGTGCAAAGCTGGGGCGGGTCGCTAGTATTTATATAAATTAAAAATTACTTGTATTACTTACTTATAAAGCTTTGCTCAAGATACATTCAGTCGTCAATCCTCATCAATACAAATGTAGAAAGATAATTTTTACGTATCTCTAGTACAAGTATTTGCAAACGTACTATTCAGAGAGCAGTAAAGACGATTTATATTTCCGGTTTTTGCACTGTGTTTATAATTAAATACTTTATTTCTGACCTTAATGTCCCATATATTGCCGAATCGGACCAGAACCTATACCTGTAGTTAAGTGACAAACTTTATTCCCACTCAAACCCATTAGTTTCAACCTACCTTCTTCTTCCACACCCAATCATTCTTTGTCGTGTCTGTACAGAAGTTGAAGCGACCATCTAACTTAAATCTGTTATTTGAGTACTACCAGGCGTAGTTGCTTTTATCTTATGCCAGTATATATCTTTCCTTATATTTGCTTGTTGTATTATTATAAAAATAAAAAAAAATCTGCACCATTACAACCCGTGTTACAACCAGTGCATGGTAGAGACTGTAGTGTTTCATGGACAGCGGTTATGCAGGGAGGTGATTTGTCCTAGGTCACTCTCAACCACCATATCCCCCTTTTTTTGGATATCATATGGATATAATTTTACAGAGGCTCGGTGAGCCCCAATAGGGTCAACTCCAGAAGAAATTATTGACAGTAATAATGATTATGAAAAAATATATAACCATAATAATATCTCAAACATTAATGGTATTTTAAAATATTGATATATGGTCATAAATATGATCAAAAGTGAAAGTTGATGGCCTGCAGATATATTAGAGTCAAAGAATGAAAAGATACTAAATAGTGAATAAATTTTTTTTCTTTGAACAAATCATTTTTTCCGCCGTTTTAGCCATTAAGAGGGTCCTAGATTCCATGTGATCCAACTCTGGTAGCCAGCAGACTTAACAAAAGTGCCTGCAGTGAGATTTGAGCCAGGATTTTCGGCATGGCAACTCAGTGTTCTACAACTGAGCCATTCCGATCCCATATGTTATTATAATACAGTTGTAAATTTCGGTAAATAAATCATTTTCATTTTCATTGACAGCTACAAGTCAAAATACAATGTTGTAAAAACAATATATATAAGATTAAACCTTCTCATAGGAAATAAAGGGACCGCTAATAGTTTATAAATATGTTTTAAAATAACAATAATCGGATATTATTTATTTGTTTCCTGGCAGACTCGTGACTTTAATAATTTCTCATTTGGCATTAATCCAGGTCAGATGGCCTTTGGCGGGTCTGAGTCTAAAAGCCAGTGGTTAGAGTTGTTTCTCTTTAAAATATATAAACAATAATTTATTTATATCAGTGTTATAGTCATCATTGTATGCAATAATCTTATATACAGCAGAGTGGCTCAGTGGTAGAGCGCTGAGTTGCAATGCTTCAAATCCCGCTGGCAGACTTGTATTTAATCCGTTAGCGCCCGGTGATGGATCCTATAGGATCTAGGACTCTGCAGGGGCTCACCCAGCCTCTAAAAGTGGGTACCCAAAATAGAGGGGAATGTATGGCGGTTAAGCGTTTAAGCGTGATCTGGCCGATTATAACGGCCCATCTTATTTTACTAACCGCTGCACGAAACAAATCTACCGATGATAGTCCTCCCCATTGTCTCTGGTTCCTCAGCCAGGAGTGACCTATACGACCTGGATTTCTCTTGTCTTGTATCATTAACTGAAGCATAAGATACTTTCCATTTCACATCACAAAGTAAGGCAATTTATATCTTTTGGTTTCGTACCATATCTCTAGGGTTTTTTAATTCGTTGTACAATGCTTTGGTTCCTGGCATAATGCCCCCATGAAACTCTGATTTTACTTCTAGGATTCTAGTAGATCTTTAGTAGACCTGTGGCTCACCCAGCCTCTATAAGTGTCCATAAGTCATTAGTAGGGAGAAAAATCTGGTGGTGGGGCGTGATCTCATCCAAATCAACTCCATGCGCTCTCCTAAAAACAGTACAGTCTCTACAACGTACTGCACCCAAAGCTCTTTATGGATTATAGTCGTGGATTTTTTAATAAATATTTTATACCTTATAAACAAAATATTTCATCCGCCACTGTTCATTTCATAGACTTGGTCATAACGAGATCATTACCCCATGTGACGTCTGTAAATTCAAAGCCGATAATGTCAGTGACATTAAGGGGGTGGTATGAAAAGAGTGGGAGATAGAACGCCACCTAGTGGCAAGGAAGCCAAGAGAGCGGAACCTCCACCTCTATCTTAGTGGCATGCAATCCACTCTCTTCCGCTGGACCTTATCGCAGCCAATTCCCCGACACTCGAATTACATTTCTCTTTTATTAACTGATCATGTAGAGTTTAACTTTTGACATATCTTTTCATTAGTCTTTGAAATAAGCATGTAGGATGGGATTTGACATTTTCATTCAACCAATTTGACTTTTTTTTATTTAAACGAATAACGAAACAGACTGAAATGTTTAATAATAAAAGAAACTGATAGCCCCCATAGTAAATATATATATATATATATATATATATATATATATATATATATATCCTTTGTTATATATATATATATATATATCCTTTGTTATATATATATATATATATATCCTTTGTTATATATATATATATATATATATATATATATATATATATATATATATATTCTTAAAATATATATCCTTTGTTGATTATTTATCTAGAGGACTCAATAATTACCTAAAAAAATATACAAAAATAAAATTGTTTGTTACTTCTTAAGAAAAAAGACAAATCAGCCAAACTTGGATGATTATTATATTAGTTTAGTCATACAAGAACCCGGTCCTCCTCCACCACAGCCAACCAATCTCTGCGATCTTGCACCAATTTTCTCGATCTTCGAACACCAAGCAGCTTCAAGACCTCCATCACATCATCCAGCCATCTAATCCGAGGACGTCCTCTACCTTTACCTTGTGGTTTCCCATGGAGTATCTTCTTTTCCGTAGTATCCTGCGGTCGAGCATTCTTTCTACATCCCACAGCTATCTAATTCCGGCTCTCTATAGTAATGCCAATATGTCGAGTTTTTTCCCCACAATAACCTTTATTCCCTTTAGCGTCCTTCTGTATTCGTCTCTGTTTAAACAATCTTGGTCTCCTAGCACCACTTGGTCCACACCATCCTTCAGCTGTTTGTAATATCCTGTTGATTTTTTGTGACAGTGGATTGGCTGAACAATTTTTTGGTTCAGTCCTTCAGGATTCATCCAAATCATACGTCCATAGAACACCCTCAGCTTTCCCACCCTAACGTCAGTTTCTAAGTCTGTTGTTTCCTTATAGATTTCTTGATTCGACCTCAACCTGTATCCTTCAAGTGTTCTCCTAGGTCCGTAGATTCTTCTGAGGATCCTTCTTTCTATTTTCAGAAGCCTCTCTAGGAAGAAGAAGTATCACCGGCTTGATGACTGTTATAATGCCATATCCTAGCTTTAATAGATATTACTATTTACTATTTATGTTGGAGAAGAAATTAGTTGACTGGAAGATCTAATGTAAGGATGGAGATAGTTGGGGGTGCAGTCAAATTAAACACCGAATAAGTGAATACTTATCTATTAATTGTGCCGACGTTTCGGCACTTCCGGAAGTGGAGTAAGCACTTCCGTCTTACTTTGTAACGTATTTTATTTGTCTGTTACACGATTCCCGAGCAGCGGCTCCTTCTATTTGGTTCGTACACATTTAAATATTGATATCTTCTCTTCATCCTTCTCCATCTCCATTCTTCACACCCATTTCTTACATCATCACTTTGGCTTCCATCATATGTTAATATCAAAGAGTTTATTATTATTTAGCATCATAATTTTTGCATTTTATCTCCTTTCTCTAACTGGAATTTTTATACTATTTTGGATACGTTTCTTTTTTACTTATATCATATTTTATATAAAATTATTTATATCATATTATATTATATTATATTTATATTATTTTTATTTCTATACAACTTCAATCTAATTGTATTCAGTTATATAACTTCCCATACTTATATTTTCAATTTTATATTTATATTTTACTTTTCTAATTGTCTTTCACGATATTTCTTATCTTTTCTTTCTACACATTTCTTCCATTATTTATTCTTTGGCATCATATTTTGTAAAAAATATCTTTCATTTTACTAATGTTAACTCTCTAGGAGTCTATTATCAGACATTTTATATTTTATCTGTATTAAACTAGGTTTTACATACTGTTATATCTCTCCCCTATATCTCATTTTTTTATGTTCATACTTATTCATTTTGTAACTTTCTATTTACCTTCTTTTTTCTCTTTGTATTTTGTTTGCATTATCACCTTTCTGAACATTTATTCTGTAATAATTTTTATTCATATAATTCCTTCAATATTACGTTCAACTTTTCTATTACTCTACATAATATTATTATATTCTTGGTACTGTAATGTAATGTATTTTTATAGTTATTTTGTTTTGTCTGTTGTCTCTCATAGCCCTGATGACCTATTAAGATGACCTACAAAGTAAAAACATCGGTGCAATTAATAAATAAGTATTCACTTATTTGGTGTTTAATTTGACTGCACCCCCAACTATCTCCATTCTTATATACTATTTAGTTTGAAGATCCTTCCACGGAATACCAAACAGAAACCACCATTAACGCAATCTTCCCACTAACGTCTAGGACTTCTTCCATTAAACCCAACGTTAATTTCCTTTTCAAGAAATTGCTCATTGCTAAACCTAATAACTTTACAAGCTCGTATATACCTTCACGATGCTAAAATTAATTTAATCGGATCCTTGATTTGTAATTCCATTTTTTATTATCTCATTTATGAATTCATCCTTTATCATAGTAAATTTTTTAAACCATGCCATATTTTCTTATTTTTGTATGCCTATTTGAATAAATATTAATATTTTGAAATTTCTTCTATTTAGATATATTTCCAGATAGATCTGTCTACTTTATTCAGGCTGTTGTTTATAGTTTAATGTGCTACTCGCATAAGAAGGGATTTTCGGATTTGGATTGAAGCATTCTCAGGGTATTTGGAGAGATGGAGGAAGAGAATACAAAGGAGGTAAGAGGTACTTAGGGCTTTGCTGGGGTTAGCCCACTTTAACATAGCCATCTCCTGGAATTCGGGAAGTTCAGGATAATACGAAATTCGGTACACTATAAATAAAAATAAATTATAATTGTTAAGGCCCTTAACATTAAAATATTAGTTATTTTTAAGTTTACTTAAATTCCCTTGTTTTGTTTTTCATTACGATTTAATTAACCATTCTTGAAGTAAATTTTTTTCTTTCTTTTGTTTATTTCGTATATTAATTATTGAAAGCAAAAAGGTATTGTATTTATTTCAAAAGATAATTATCAGTTAAGCCTAGCAGAATATTATTTGTGTAAATAAAATATGGTGTAAGTGAACAAACAAGTGCCTGTTGCCTACAGTGAACAACTGAAGTACGCGCTGTGATCATCAGTCAGTTAGTTAAAGATAGTTAGTCAAGCTGGATGGTTGTACGCCTCTCGCTATCACCTATCGATTATCGCCACATCGGCCATCTATGGATTGTTGTCACATCGATCATCCATCGATTATCGCCACATCGATCACCCATCGATTTTCGCCACATCGATCACCCATCGATTTTCGCCCGCATCGATCACATCGTTGATTTCGACTCCACCAGCTGGATTTGTTGACGCTCGAGGTACACGACGTCGTTATTTTCGCAATACACCTGCAGGTGATTAATATTGAAAATTAATATTTTTCTTTCTTTGGAATTTTAGATTCACTAATTAATATATTTAAAATTGTTACTTATAAACAGGCTCTGCATTTTTTTTTTTTATTCAACCAAAAGAAATTGTTAATTATCCGGATTTTCTCAAATAGTAGCATATAGAGAAATATTTAAATCATAACCTTTTATGATATATTTTATAAAGATTTATTTATTTATTTATAATTAAGGTGTTTCATTTATTTTGTATTTTGTTTGTTTAATTATTAAACCATTTGTTTATTGTGATTGAATTAATTGTGATTTGCTTTCAATAATTTTCTTAATATTTTTTTTTTTTTTTACATTTAACTTTTTCAGCTAGTGATTCGGATCAGCTTGAAACGGGGTTTGAGATTTGTAATTTTGTATCCAATATTGCCGCTCTCCCCACCAATAATAATAATAGTAATAAACATATATTATAAAATATTAGAACTAAATTAATCACACATTTATTAAATTAAATTAAAAACTCATTTGACTTGTCTGCCTTTTTTACAAATAATTGACTGCAAAGTTCTTTTTCCTGCTTCCTAAGCCCCCCAAAAAATTATACTCTTAAACAAACAACAAATGTTATTCATTTTAGCTCCTACAATTCATTTTTTAAGTAAAAAGTTCTTTAGCCGCATTTAGCGACTTTTAGTACTGGTTTGCGTCACCGACATGCTCATGACGTATTACGCGAGACGTGTAGTCAATATCAACTTTAGTTTAAAGGTTCCTCATACAAGACTGAAAAGACAAGAAACTGCTCAACGTTTTCGTCTACTTCAACATTTACTGGACAAACGCTCTATGCTCCCAATTAATTACAAAAGACTCATTTACATGACAGTTATCAGACCTATTTGGACATATGGAGTTGAGCTTTGGGACTCTACTAAACCATCCAATTCATCTCGTATCCAATCCATTCAATCCAAAATCCTTCGTAAAATCCTCAATGCTCCTTATTATGTCACAAACAAACTCATCCATCATGATCTTTATATCCCATATGTTGTTGATTCGGTCCAAACTAGATAACTATCCTTCCATGACAAGCTCCATACACACTTGAATCAGCTAGTCTCTCAACATGCTTCCCATAATATTCCTGATAACCCTCCGAGGCGTCTGAAAAGACCAGCTCCAGAACTTCTACTACACTAGACATGGAACATTCAGATATCCCTGATGAAAAAATTATGTTTTATTAGTTATGATGTTGCTCTTTTTAAAGGAGCAATAGAATTATTAATTTAAAAATAATAATTTAAAAATCAATCCCATGGAATGCAATAGAATAAATATACAGCCCCGTTGAAAATGTGGATAATTCCAAGTTTCTCCAAAATGCTTTTTTTTTTTTTTTCGCTTACAGAAGAAAAATCTTGTTATTTTCGTAGTGAATAAGTCAGGCATTGGCTAGAAAAGGAGTTATTGC